>CM069915.1:41804773-41861603 GCA_036172215.1 Camellia granthamiana
GCGCGTATCACCAACAACATGGTCACGACACTGACCGTTGTTTTAGATTGCGTCACGCGATCCAGGATCTTACTGACAAGCAGGTGATTGCGCCTCCCGAAAAACCCAATGTCACAACAAATCCTCTCCCACCGCATAACCAAGCACTCCCTCCCAACAGAATCAACTTTATCCAAACTGGGGTTGTGTCTTACGATCCTAGTGTCCATATCACCCCATCCCACCTACCTAAGCCGGAGGTGCTCCTTCCTGACTGCACTGACTCTTTGTGCATGTTGGACATCTCCACAACCCAACCAGAGCCAACGGTGGTGACCATCGAAGATGGGACAGGGCAGGTTTCAGAGGAGAGTGGAATTGTTGAGTCTGGGATTGAGCAGTCTGGGAGCTTCGCTGAGACAGCCTACGATCCGAGTGAGTACATTCTGTCAGCAGGCCAGGTTGGGCTAGGTATAGAATTTCCAGAGAAGGCAGAGCTGTGTATGATCCGGGGGGATGGATTTGAGCAAGGGGCAAATGATTTGACGACTGTAGAAGAGGACTTTTGCCAACCTCCAGTTCTTCAATGACCAGGATCCAGGGGACACGGCAGTCAACTGGTTTGATTATGAGGAATCGGCAGAGGCTACTGGATGGCTGGATGATCAACCAGATGTTGTGAAAGAGTTCCAACCAGAATATGGCCCGGCAAGGGTGAGAATATTAGTGGTGGTTGGAAAGGCCGGAAGTCAGATTACATTGCCAGAGAGCGCCGGTACTAAGAATTTTGCTCAGGATTTGGGCATTGTGAATACAAGGGGAGCTGAACAACAACTCGCACCAACACAGGTGGAACAAGAAGGGTTTTGGGATTCCGAGAGAATCAGGAAAGCCAAGGCCCCCGAGGAGACTGGAAGTGCTGTGTGCACGGGAACAGAATATGCCGCGAGCATGTTGGTGAAGGTACTGCGAGTATAATCATACCGGAGCCGGACAGGTGTTTGTCAGCTGCCGATGGAATGTGGTGGGAGGACGATGATTTACGTCTTGCCCACACAGATGAAGATTGGGGAAACCATAAGCCAGATGACACCTGGTATATTGGTGAGGTCGATCATATGACGAGAAGCGGGCGGTATTTCAAGCCCCCGCACCTGGACCAACCAGAGGCATCTGGAAAGGATAAGGAAACTGAAAAGCAGAAAGAGAAGCAGATCGAAGAAGAAGCTGTACTGAAGCAGCTGAAGAAGATATAAGCAGACATCTCCATCTCGGGACTGCTTATGGCATCACGAGTGCATAGACAGGCTGTGCTATCTGCTATGGACAAGGCCAAACTCTCCATAGATACCACACCAGAGCAGCTAGTTGGACTAGTCTTTCCGGGAGGAGCTACCCCGATGATGACTTTCTCTGATAAGGAACTACCACCTGAGGGTGCGAACCACAATAGGCCACTCTACATCTCTGTGGAGTGTAGAAATAAATGGATACCCGTGGTACTCGTTAACACAGGGTCTGCAATCAACGTCTGCCTGGCAAGGACAGTAAAGATCCAGACCAAGGTTGGGCCAGGACAACATGAGATAGACTTCCACGTCTTAGAAGTTCCGGCAACCTTCAATCTGCTTCTGGGGCGGCCGTGGTTGCACCGGGTGAAGGCCGTCTCATCCACTATGTATCAGATGGTGAAATACCCCTATGGAAAGGGAGTAACCATTGTTTTCGGGAATTCATCGATCCATCCATCTCCGAAGGTATCTACACCAGTCCTAGAAATTGAGCACGGCATGGAGGACATGTTTATGTCAGGTTTTACCTTAGCTGAGGCTCGGGTTGTGCAGAACATCATGGCTGTTAATGAGGGAGTGTACGTCAGTGCTCAGTCCGTATACCTCATGAACAAGCTTCAACACATCCCTGGGATGGGATTCGGAAAGAGTGGCCGGAAGGGCGTCGCAGCATTGGCCGAAGTGCCACACAACCCCCATACCTTTGGTTTGGGTTATCAGCCCACCAAAGAAGATTGGATAAGGAAGGGGAAGGAAATGGCTGGGAGAGCCAGAGCAAAGCAGGCTGGAAAGCCTTTTGAGCTGATGCATAGGCCCATTCAGGGTACCCTAAACGGACGCTTCGTCCGGGAGGGGGAGGACTTTCCGTTTTGTGGCTTTCCAGAGCCGTGGCTGAACGTGGAGAGAAAGCGCGTACTAGGTTTTGAGATCTTCTTTGATCTACAGTTATTCGGGGAGGATGTTACCGAAGAGCAGACGGACCCATTGGCTGAGGTTGAGCAGAGCAAGAAAGTGCAGTCTGAGGACACCGAACTTGAGATGGGGGGTAGCACTGGCATGTCTACTTTCAGATCCTCCGATCGACCAGAAGTGCTTGGGGGATAACTTCTCGGTATGCATGATCGGGAATGGAATGGCTGCGGGCCTACCAGCAACTATTTTGGATGCATCTATCGCACCCTCTCTCATTTGGCACTATGAAGAGGGATTTTTGTTCAGCAGCACCGGGTCAGGTAGTGAGCCGGAATCTAATTCCACCGAGTCTTATGAGTCGGAATCAGGTTCCAGCTCGACTAAGTCTGAGTCTGGTAATCCTGGGGATGATAACCCGGATGCCACAGTCTTGTCCATGTCGTCTTTTTCTTTCTCTTTTGAGTCTATTGTAACTGAGGAATCGGACGACTTGGATGTGCTTAATGAGAATCAAGTAGCTGTGGTTTCTGAGTACTTTTCTGTGCCCTTGATTTATTGCATTAACCCAGACTTTCAAAATTTTGATGAAAACGACGAGGACGAAATTTCTCCGATTTTGCAACGCTTAATTGAACAAGAGCAGGAAAGATTTGTTAAACCGTTAGTTGATGAAATCACTACCGTGAATGTTGGTACTGAGGAGGACTCGCGGCTGGTCCAGATCGGGTCCACGTTGTCTTCGGAGGAACGCGAGCACTTAGTCGCTTTATTAAAAGATTTCAAAGATGTTTTCGCGTGGTCCTACGAAGACATGCCTGGAATCGATCCTGAGATTGTACAGCACCGGATCCCTCTTGACCTTGAGGCCCGACCCGTTAAACAGAAACTCAGGAGGATTCACCCGGACTGGGCTCTCAAGATTAAGGAAGAGGTCACCAAGCAATCGACGCAGGCTTCCTGCTGGTATCCGAATACCCGACTTGGTTGGCCAACATCGTTCCGGTGCTAAAGAAGGATGGCAGGATTCGAGTATGCGTAGATTTCAGGGATTTGAACAGAGCTAGTCCGAAGGACGACTTTCCCTTACCGCATATTGATGAGTTAGTAGACTTCACAGCAGGGCATGCTTTGCTTTCATTCATGGATGGCTTCTCCGGCTACAATCAGATAGTAATGGCACTTGAAGATCGGGAAAATACTGCATTCACCACCCCGTGGGGGACATACTGCTATAGAGTTATGCCGTTTGGGCTGAAGAATGCTGGAGCTACTTATCAACGGGCTGCGACCACAATATTGCATGACATGATCCACAAAGAGGTTGAGGTGTACGTGGACGACATGATTGTCAAGTCCAAAGATAGAGAGGGCCACTACACCGCCTTGCAAAAATTCTTTCAAAGGATCAGAGAGTTTCGGTTGCGGCTGAATCCTCAGAAGTGTACGTTCGGTGTTACAGCGGGAAAAATGCTGGGGTTTCTGATTACACAGAGAGGCATCGAAGTCGACCCTTCCAAAATCAAGGCCATCTTAGAAATGCCACCACCAAGGACTGAAAAGGAGGTGCGAGGCTTTCTGGGTAAAGTGCAATTCATAAGACGGTTTATCTCAAAATTAACCTTGACTTGTGAACCACTTTTTGGCCTTCTGAAGAAAGGCAAGAAATTCCAATGGGACGGCCGATGCCAAGCTGCTTTTGAACAGATCAAGGAATACTTACAGAACCCACCCGTGTTGTCACCGCCAGAGCCGGGCAGACAGTTGATATTGTACCTTTCAGTGACTGAGACTACAATGGGCTGCATGCTCGCGCAAGAATCAGAGAACAAAGTGGAGAGAGCCATCTACTATCTAAGCAAGAAGATGCTAGAGTATGAGACTCGTTACACACCGTTGGAGAAGGCTTGCTTAACTTTGGTATGGGCTACCAGGAAGCTGCGGCATTACCTGTTAGCTCACTCCGTAATGTTGGTTTCACGGCTCGATCCCATCAAATATCTTTTCGAGAAACCAGCACTTACAGGTAGGCTAGCTCGTTGGCTGCTGTTGCTCTCCGAATTTGATTTGAAATATGTGGCACGCAAGTCAGTCAAGGGAAGAGCAGTAGCAGAATTCTTAGCCGATCATCCAGTGGAAGGGGGTGAAGCAGTTGAGTACTTATTCCCAGATGAGGCCATTTTGCATATCGACGACGAATTTTGGAAGATGTACTTTGACGGAGCGTCAAACTAGTACGGGTATGGGATAGGAGTGTTACTGATAGCACTTGACAAGTCCCGTATCCCTCTAGCCTTCAAACTCCGGTTCAAAGTCGCGAACAACGAAGCAGAATATGAGGCGTGCATTGCCGATCTAGAAGTTGCCCTGGAACTAGGGGCAAGACGGTTGGACGTCATCGGGGACTCGAACCTTGTTGTGTCTCAAGCAAAAAGAGACTGGAAAGTCAAAGAAGAAAAGATGATAATGTATCACCAGACCTTGGATTTGTTAATTCCTCGGTTTGAGAAGCTAAACTTTGCTCATCTACTAAGAGAGAACAACAGGTTCGCAGATTCTTTAGCAACTCTATCTTCTATGATAGACATCCCGTTCGGAGTCCGAATGCGTCCAGTCATCATTGACCAGAAATTTGCGCCAGTCTACGAGTCGATTGCTGCTATAGATGAGGCTCAGGACGAAAACCCCTAGTATTACGACATTTGGAATTTCCTGGAGAAGGAAGCATACCCGCTAGGGGGAAATGCCAAGGATAAAAAGGCAATCAGAAGAATGGCCGTTCAGTTCATCATCTGGGGGGGTAAGCTGTATAAGAGAGGTCATCTGGGAATGCATAAGCTGTGTGTCGATGCCGAAGAATCAAAGCGTCTAATGGAAGCCATCCATGGAGGGGAATGCGGTGCACACATGAACGGAGTAATGCTAGCACGGAAGATCCTCAGACAGGGTTACTACTGGTCCACCATGGAGGAGGATTGTATCGGTTTTGTCCGGCGATGCCACAAGTGTCAAATTCATGCAAATCGCATGAACATTCCGCCATCGAAGCTGTACAATATGACTTCGCCATGGCCATTTTTAGTCTGGGGAATTGATGTGATCGGGGCTGTCACTCTGAAGGGGTCGAATGGGCATGAGTTCATCCTGGTCGCGATAGATTATTTCACAAAGTGGGTCGAGGCCCAATCCTATGCGGTGTTGAAGGCTTCACATGTTGCGAAGTTTATCAGAAACAACATCATCTGTCGCTACGGAGTCCCAAACGAGATAATTTCAGATAACAGTTCCCACTTCAAGAAGGAAGTGATTGACTTGTTGGAAAAATACAATGTGGCTTTTCATAAGTCATCCACATACCGGCCGCAAACTAATAGAGCGGTTGAGGCCGCCAACAAGAATATCAAACACATATTGCAGAAGATGGTGGAAACCTACCGGGACTGGCCAGATAAGCTGCCGTTTGCTCTGTGGGGCTACCGGACTTCAATCAGAACTTCTACTGGGGCGACTCCGTATTCATTGGTTTATGGGATGGAGGCCGTTCTACCTATCGAAATTGAGATTCCGTCTTTGTGAGTGTTGGCTGAGTGTCAAATAGCCGAGGCAGATTGGCAGCAGAGCAGATTTGAGGAACTCATGCTCTTTGATGAGAGAAGACTGAAAGCACTGTACCATGTTCAAGGTTATCAGCGCAGAATTGCCCGGGCTTTCAACAAGAAAGTTAAGTCCAGGAATCTAAAGAAAGGAGATTTGGTGGTCAAGGACAACCGAGCTCCCATCCATGACCCGAGGGGCAAGTTCAGACCCAATTGGACTGGTCCCTACATCATTAAGTCTATCTGGTCAGGTGGAGCTGCGGTTCTGATGGATCTAGATGGTTTAGAGTTCTCACAACCGATCAATATGGACAAGTTCAAGAAATATTACCCTTGAGAGGCTCGCTAGGCCGAAAACCCAAAAGGGCGACCTAAGCAAAACTCAAAGCACAAAAAATTTGAAATTATAAAAACTGAGCTCGCAAGGTTGAAAACCCGCAAAGGGCGGCCTTGGCAAAAGTTAGAGCGTAAAAGGAGAGTGAAAATACCCGAGTGAACCCGAGCCTGAACTACGTAGGGCTTGATTCCCATCTTTGGGATACGTAGGCAACTTCATCCTGAAGTTCAGCCATAAACTTTTTCCCGATCAACTTTGTCCATTTGATCATCTCAGTCATCTTTGTCCATCAGCATTCATCGTGATCTCCGGTGCAGTGCTTTTCAGACTAGGGGCAACTTTCCGTTGCTGTGCAGTGCCGCGGCACTATTCAAACTAGGGGCAACTTTCCAGTTGCTGGGATCCGGGGTTGTGCATCTCAGTGACAGATCCCAGGCATGTCCAGTTCTGATCCATATCGAAAATGGTTTTGAAAAGTTTTTAATAAAAGTTGACTTTGTTCAAATTAATCTTTTTTACGACTTAGACCATTTTTGGACCAAAGCGGAAAATTTTCAGTACCCACAACCTTTAATTTCATTGATTTCAAAACAGAGTTCTCCTGCTCTTACATACAAATTAAAGTTGCTTTTTATTACATTCATAAAGAAAACTTGAAAGTACTAGTAAAGCAATAAATCCGGGACATAGATAAGTCAGGTGTCCTTGCGCCCCCTCCCAGAGCTGGTCGAAGCCTCTGATGCCAAGCTGGGCCCGATCTGTGCCTCCTCATTGAGCCAATCCAAGCACTCGTCAGACAAAGTGCAACTGAAAGTGGGAGCGGGGGCCAGGAGCTCTCTAGTCCTCCAGGCTGTGGCATGCCGGGCAAGCTGTGCGCCTCGAACCGGGAATGTGGCAGGATACTCTACCCCCTCTGGCGGGCAAGTCTAATCGTGACCGAACTGGCATTGGAACCAAAATGGAAAGTAGAAGACATAGTGAGTCAGACCAATCAACTGGATCCCGGTCTGCCGGGACATGCTATAGCTCATTGCGGGAGATTGAGCCAAGGGCAGCGCCAAGCAATACGATCTGCAGACAAATTGCACATCCAGTCAAACCACCACCCCTCATCGGGGGCATTGACTAGGCGTTGTCGAAAGAAGTAGCCGCGAGCCGAGTAGGTTGGGCAAGAGTCCACAACCTGCAATTTATCCATCAACCATACCTGGGGAGGGATGAAAAATGAGAGAATAAAAAATAGAGAGATGTATGATGAGAGAAAAGTAAGGAAAGGGTTTTGTGAGAAAAATCGAGCCTGAGGGCCGAGTGACGTGAGCAATATATATGTGAGATTGGGTGGGAAACATTACCTACAACAGTAGTGGACTCCCCGCAAATCTGGTCGTCTCCCGGCGATAGAAAGCAGCTAAGCCCATCAGTGTCTCGGCCAATGTCATAGCGATGCAACTCTTTCCTTCCTTCAAGCCTTGAGCAACTTCGATCAGACGAATGCTAGATCCACTAAAGCCTGGGGCAAGCAAAAAGTGAGATAGCATGCACAAGAAAAGGGTGTGTTGCCGAAAACCTTGCCAATGATGGTTGCTGCGGTCACCGGCATCAGAAAAGCGATAAGTCAAGCCGAGGATGTCCAGTTCCCCGCTGCAGATTAGAGACCGAGCGTCATGCATGGTGAGTCCACACATCCGCCCTAAAGCTTGGGCGTGGCCGAAGCGAAACTGAGGCAAAATTTCTTCATAACGTTTAGATTCCATCAGAACTTGAAAATCTTCGAAAGTTGGACATATCTCTTGCCTGCCGAAGCTAAACACATGTGTCACCGGGTTCCAAAACCTCGCCGCGGCATGAAGGAAGGGAAGGTGCAGCGGAGTACGGCTCAGTGTGAACAGTGCATTCAAGCCGAAGCCCCGGAAGTTCAACTTTTTCGAGCCATCTAGAGAGGCGATCCAAGCTGTGAGATTTTCGATGAGAAACGCCTCCATTTTGGTGCAAAATTGAGATAAAATGAATCAACTACGAGGCTGGGACTTTTAAAGAGGATAAGGCACTGTTCGGGGGACACGTGTCAAAAATTTGGTGGTTGCTGAGCTAGGTGGCCGGCCGGCCACCTTTTCTGGTAGGCCGGCCACCCCTTTCCCCTCAAAAGCAAAAAGCTGGCCGGCCAGCTCCCAAAGGTGGCCGGCCATGCTGCAAAAGGTGTCTGTGGTCCTGTTCTACCCTCTAGAAGGAAGTTCCCAGCATTTGCATGCATCGGGAGTGTCAAAGACCTCAATTTCCCTCAGTTTCGGAGGCGTTCCGTCACCCAGATCACCCGAAATGCACTTTGTTTATAGAATTATTGTTAAGCCTTGCTTATCGAGTTGTTGTTTTGCTTGTCGAGTTGTTGTTTTGCTTATCGAGTTGTTGTTTTGTTGGTTGAGATGTCTTCTTTATCGAGTTGTTAAGTTTTGTCGAGCTGTCGAGTTTCGTGCATTGAGTTGTTACTTTTTGTTCCTTGCTTATCGAGTCATCAACTTTGTTGTGTTTTGCTTATCGTGTTGTAAACTTGCTAAGGTTTTGTTATTTCTTAGTAAGTTAAGTGGTTTAGTTTGTTGCGTCGGTTCACTACCTGACTTGGCAAATACACAATGCAAATTTCCATTCAAATCTCATTTTGGTGCAAAAAAGATGTGATGCGATGCTAAGAACATAAAAAAACAACACTTTTTCGAAAGCTGTTTCATTCCATCATGCTTCCTTTGTTACAACATTTTACAACAAGGGTACAAGTTTTACAAAAAAATAAAACTGCCTAACAATGTACAATGTGCTACAACTACTAGTAAAAAAGTAAGTAAAGCAGGGAACAACTGTATTAATGCTCTCAAGAGCAAGAATGAGAGGCCCTCTTCGTCCTCTTCTGCGGAATAGACTCTGCACCATCATCACCATCATCTGAGTCGAGGCTGCCATCCTCGGAACCCTCCTCAGCCTCATCTCCACTACCGAAATCGAGGTCAGAGCCACCCTTTCTGTCAGCAGATGTCTCTGACTGGGGATCTGCAGCCTCCTCCTCCTTCTCACTGGACTCCTCCTCTATAATGCGCGCCCTGTGTCCGCCTCGTCCGTGAGACGACTCCCCTCTCTCAGCTCCTCGAGGAGGCCTAGATGGCCCGGCTCCTCGGGGAGGCCTGGATGGCCTGGCCTGTGACTGATCATGCACCGGAGGCATCTGAAAATAAAGAGCGCAGTTTGAGTACATCAGCTAAAATATGTATACCAGATACAGATGCAAGCAAACTACACAGAGTGGATGTGTGTAGACATAGTACATAAATGTGGTGTGTGTCAGATGTGCTCTACACAGGTAGCCTATCAATGCAGTAAGATGTTCGGGACCAACATGTCATCAGAAGTATGATAAAGACAAGAAAACTAAAGAGTACCTGGAAACCCATGATGGACAACTGCGCCTCTCTCCACAGGACCATGCCCTCGAGTGAGGCTACCAACCCGAGCATCTCGTCCATGTACTCCCTGGGTGGCTGCAGATACGAGCTCAAGTCATCAATGAATAAACAAATGCCAAAGTATCTGTGTGATAAATGGAAAACAGTGGAACATACCGGTGGTGAGTCAGGGTCACTGACATATCGATGACCAGGCACCGGAGGCTCTATCGGGATCAGGTAGGAAGTCCCATATCTCCATCTCGTCAACTCGGTCGGGATCTCTGGCCATCCAGCATGAAAATGAGTCGGAGGAATCGGAGGAACCAATCCACCCCCATCTCTAGATGTGCCAGCCCTGCTGGTGGAGGGGATATCTATAGTTCGAGCCCGACTCGATGAAGGCATACCAGTAGACCTCCTCATCGGAGTACGAACTCCCGTCAATGGAGGCATCAAATACGTGTGACGGTAAGTAGCGTAATCCCCCTCCTCGAGATGAAGAAATGCATCAGTACCCAACCTGGCATCAATAACACCCTGGAGAGGGAGCCTATCAGCGGTCCGTATATCGCCTGGGGGTGCTAAGGGAAGGTCCTGAGTAGTGTAGCCCCATACCTGACGCAAAAAGCGATCCCCCAAAAACCAGGCCCTACCAACTGGCCCCTCGAACATGATCCTATATCGGGAGACACCCCATGCTCCGGCAAACTAGAACCGGGGGTCTCTACCTAAAGGCGCCTAGGGCTACCATGTGATCTGCGTATAACCAATGCATAAGCTGATCAGAAATTGCGAATGTGCAAGATAAATCAAAGATTGGAAACATAAAGAACTGAGAGTTCTGAAATACCTTTGATGTCCGCACTGTATCGAAGTACTGCCGCAGGTAGAGGAAAGACTCCTGAGGTCTCGGCCGGTACTGGGCCTTGAATACAAGTGAATATGGGGTCGTGAGGGGCACCTCCACCTCAAGCTCTGGGGCTAGCGTCGGGAAGTACGCGTAAACCCATAGCTGTGGAAAACAGAGCAATAGCCATCAGAATACAGAATGCTGAGTGCAGAATGTAAATACAAAATGCTGAGAGCAAAGTGCAAGATACAGAATGTAAAGTGCGCCGGGTGTGCAATGTACAAATAATGAGAAGCAGAAATGTAAATCAAGAGGACAGAAGGTACCTCCCAGGCCCTCCAATAGCCACCAACCATGTTCCCCCGTCCGCGGGAGGTCGCGCTCATATAGCAATAGAAAGTGGCCAGGCTGGCACCACCCCAATCATAGCGGCTGACCTGTGATAGGTCCACTAGAGCACTTAACAGGTAAAGCCCGACAGTGTTCCCCCTATCGGCGAACAGAGTGGTCCCGAAGAGGAACATCAGAAATCCACGAGTGTACTGGGCTACCTCCTTAGGAGTCTCAGGCTCCATCTCTACCCTCCTGAAATGGGAAGAAAACCAGGTATATCGGACTCTGCCCGAAGACCTGTCAACTGGCGGGCGAGCTCCCAATAAGTATATCCAGGCTGCCTCCCACTGGTCCATGTCCTCGTCATATGGGATCGCCCAACCTCCCACATCAAGGCCAGTCAATACAGCGAAGTCAAATGGGGTCATAGTCATGTCCCCAGTCGCAGAGAAGTGGAAGGAGTTGGTGGTGTCCCACCATCTCTCTACCAAAGCACCCATCAGCGTCCTGCTAGCAGGACAGCGGGATATCCCGGTGCAAAAGGGCCCAAACCCTGCCACGTCAACCAGATCCCGGACAGCCTCCGGGAGCTCGGCATACCACTCTCTCGCCGTGATGGAGCCATATCCTCGCGCAGTACGAGAAGTCACCTGTATTCAGGATGAACACATGTATTCAGTTTCAGAATGAAATGTATAAGCTGCATGAAAATGAAATGTATGAGCTGTGTGCAAAATCAAATCAGATACAGAATCTGGGCTGTGTGTTCAGAAAATTCAAAGTATGGGCTGTGTGTTTATCTCGAAGTTTGGGCTGCGTGTTCAATTCTCAACAAGTGTGTGCTGTGTGTTCAACACCAAGTATTTGAGTTGTGTGTTCAGATTTCAAAGTATGGGCTGTGTGTTCATCTTGAAGTTTGGGCTGTGTGTTCAATTCTCAACAAGTGTGTGCTGTGTGTTCACAATCAATATCTGGGCTGTGTGTTCAGAAAATTCAAAGTATGAGCCGTGTGTTCAGAATTCAAGTGTTTGGGCTGCGTGTTCAACCTTCTACAAAGTGTGTGCCATGTGTTCACCTCAAAGTTCGAGCTGTGTGTTCAACATCAAGTATTTGAGCTGTGTGTTCAGATTTCAAAGTATGGGCTGTGTGTTCATCTCAAAGTTTGGGCTGCGTGTTCAATTCTCAACAAGTGTGTGCTGTGTGTTCACAATCAATATCTGGGCTGTGTGTTCAGAAAATTCAAAGTATGAGCCGTATGTTCAGAATTCAAGTGTTTGGGCTGTGTGTTCAACCTTCTACAAAGTGTGTGCCGTGTGTTCACCTCAAAGTTTGAGCTGTGTGTTCAACATCAAGTATTTGAGCTGTGTGTTCAGATTTCAAAATCAGTGGGCCGTGTGTTCATCTCAAAGTTTGGGCTGTGTGTTCAATTCTCAACAAGTGTGTGCTGTGTGTTCACAATCAATATACGAGGCTGTGTGTTCAGAAGATCAGAGTGTTTGAACTGTGTGTTCAAGATGCAAACGAAATGCGGTGTTATAGACTAAACATTCAAAACAAGCTGTGTGCTTGAGTGAGCAGATAAACATAGCGAAAGCACGAAGTGCACAGAAAATGCAGAATACATTGCAGAAAATGTAAAAGTGAAGTAAATACCTCTCGTGCCTGATGAGAGAGGTGAGACTCCGGCTCTCGCAAAAGCAGATCCCCAGGCGCTCGATCGTCGAAATCAGTGAAATGATAAAAAATCGCGTGAGGGAGTATATGTGTCGAAGGGTCGTACCTCTCGAGGATAAATGGTCGGACCCTCAAGGGTAAAGCCGTAATATCTGGGTCACCTCCAGCACCTGGAGAACCTCCGTCATGGGGAAAATGACCCGCCATGTCAAGAAATCTGCAAAAAGGAGCAAAAATGAGCAAAATGAGCCAAGATTGGAAAAAGTCAACAAAAGTCAACTCTCGGGAAATGGAAAAGTCAACAAAAGTCAACTCCCGAGAAAATCTTCCAAATATTGAGACAAACTTACCTCAAGTGGTGAAAATGAGAAAAGGAGCACCGAAATCAAAATTTAATCGGTTCAAAGTGAAGAGAACTGAAAGTTTTCGCGAAACAACTTGGCGTGGGGCATTGGAAAACGTGTATAGAGCGCATATCTGAGAGGGAAAATGCTCTAGCAAGGTAGAGGGACTGATTTCGGCCTTGGAGTTATGAGCTTAAAGTGTTTGGTTTTGTATATTTAAAGAAATGAGAGCAAAAAGACCAAACTGCCCCGGATTTGGACTAGGTGGCTGGCCGGCCACCTTTTCTGGCAGGCTGGCCATCCCTCTCCCTCAAACCTGGTCGGTGGCCTCCCCCATGGACCAAACCTAGCCGGCAGCATTCCCAAGGTGGTCTCCAAGGTCTCTGCAAATTTTGGCGACGATTGGAGTCCCCGGCACCCGAGAAAGTACAAAGAAAGTGCACTTTTCGTCGCGAAATCTATCTGCAGGAACTTCAACTCCAACTTTCGATGCGTGTCTCATCGTTACTCGTCAAAGGCGAAGTGTATCCTTTTCAAACATGTTGTGACCCATCCAGGAGGTAAACCGAAGGTTGCGATTGAGCCACCTTCGTCGAAACTTGCATTGCTCTGCTCGTTGTTTCGTTTCAAAATGTGCGTTCAAATTTACACTTGTTCTACATTGTTGTGCACATCACCTGCATTCTCATGCATACCACTTGCATTGTTGTGCACGTTTCACGGGTATTGTCATGCCCTCACGCTTAACTTGCGTTGTTACGCGCGTGCTTCTCGCATTGCGATGCACTTTCCCATCGGCATCGCGTTTGTCTGCATTCGATATGACATTGAACATATGTTGCTAATTATGTTGTGCTTGTTGAGTTTCTTCCTTTTTCAGGCACGATATTGTATGTACGGTTCATTTGAGGCTGGTGCGACCAAACGTGCCGCACAGGTATTGTATCTTCTCCGTGTGAGACGTGGTGAGAACTCAATGATTCTCCGCATTCTTCAACTGCATGAAATGTAGTATTGCTTTGCATTCTTGCTTAAAACTGTTGCATCTATTGTGAATACTTGCTTCATTACAGCTTGCTGCTTCGCATAATCATTGAGTTACATCCGGCTTTGTGCATATCGCTTTGCATTTTGCCCCCTACCTGCGGGCATGCCTGCGGGGCGCATCTTTCTGTTCATCTCGCCTGTTTGTCTAAGTCTTCGGCCTTGTCAAAAATGGGTCGTCTCTTGGCTTTGACATTCACTCCCGTCACTTCTTGACTTCCGAGTTCTGTCAAAGAGGGGCAACTGTAGACACCCCATTTTTGACCGACCTTAAGACTCAGACGTCACCGATTGAGCGCTTGGTGATGTTGCATATTGTGCTCGTTCTGAGGTTGCGGAATCACGGCTGCGAGCCTTGCCTCCGGACTTCCGGACTCTTTTGTGCTTTGCCTCGGTTTGCGAACCGGGTCCCGTTTTCTCTGTTTTCTCCGTTTTCTCTTCCCAAAGGGAGGGATCATCTCTCAGTGGCCGTGGGCTACGTTTCGTGGTTGTAGGCCATTTTTCCCGTTTGGAGCCCGGTTCCCGGTTTTCGGAGCCGTCGGCCGTATGCCTCGGTTCGGGACCGTTTAACCACCTCCGTTTGCTCCGGTTTTTGGCATACACCTTGTTTCCTCCTTTTTGAGGGACACTGTGGCCCGAGAGACCAACTTCGTGTCGAACGCCACCTCTGGTGCTTAATAGTCAGTTTTCGGGCCCCCAGACCGCGCATTTTGACCCCCGAACCTTCGTTTTGCATCGGTTTGGGTTCATTTTTGGCGGAGACCTTATTTTCATTGTTAGAGAGGTTGTAGGAAGGTGGGAGGCCAGCAAGTGTTCTGAAAACCAGCTTTATCCCTTCATCGCTCTTCATCGCCCGTTTTCTTCACTAGAAAGCTGACTTTTTCCACTCCCGGGCCACTTTTTTTGACTTTCCACCACACCATTGTGTTGTACACACCTGGGAGGCCACCAATATGGATAGGCCGGCCATCAATTGTTCTTGACCCTTTTGAACCCCTCTAAAAAGTTGGTTTTTCTCTCTCCTGGGTTACATTTTCTGGGTTTTGACCATACAGCTGTGTTATACACACATGGGAGGCCACCTTTCTGGGGTGGCCGACCAGCAACTTTGTTGACCCTTTTGACCCCTGGCCGGCCGGCCAGGAGAGGTGGCCGGCCGGCCACCTGAACCTTCTGAACCTGGCCGGACAAAATTTTCTCTCCTGGTGTATGCCAGCTGTTTTGCACCAGACCCCTGCCCGAGGGTCTACCCTTTTGGAGGGGAAATTTGAATTTGTTTTTCCCCCCTTTTCTTCACTCCTCTCCCTCTATATAACTAGCACCCCCTCCTCCATTTCTAAGGGTTAGAAGAACTAGCTAGGGCATATACACATACCCTCCCTATATCTATACTTCAACCCTCCAAACCCTAAGATTCTTGCACCATTTCCACTACAACCCATAGCACCACACCACCATCATCCATTACAGCCCCTTAGAAGTCATTTGCAGAGGTTGAAAGCTCATTTCCTTGGACCAAAGGCTGCTGGAAAGTTAGGCTACAAGGGTAAGCTCCTATTCTCCCTATTTTTGCACTATTTTGTTCTATATCTTAGCCCCTTTTGCTTACATTTTTGGGCTCCGACCCAAACTAGAAACAGTCTTATTTTGAGCTCATTTTCATGTTTAGTTAAGGAATTTTTTCTGTTTGAGGCCATCTGCTGCCCCCTTTCCCTTTATCTCTCTTTTAGGGCTATTTCTTGCATGATATATTAGCCTTGCTTGTGAGCATTTCTGGGCTTTGAGCCAAATTGTAAAGTGTCTTATTTTGAGCCCTTCTTCAACTTTGTTAAAGGGCTCTTCACTGTTTGAGGCCAGATACTGCCTCTTGCTCTCTATCTCTCTTTTGGGGCTATTTTTGCATCGTATTTTGGCCTTACTTGTGAGCATATTTGAGATTTTCTATAAACTGTAAAGTGTCTTTTTTTGAGCCCCTATTCAACTTTGTTGAAGGACTCTTTGCTGTTTGAGGCCTTTTGATGCCCTATTTGTTCAATCTCTCTTTTAGGGTTGTTTTTGCATGGTACATTAGCCTTATTTGTGAGCCTTTTGGGACCTCGACCTAAACTGAAAAAAGTCTTGTTTTGGCATCATCTTCATGTTTGATTAAGGTCCATTTTCTGTTTGGAGTCATCTTCCCCTATGCATGCTTCATGTCTTCATGATTAGGGCTATACATTAGAATACTTGCATTGGCTATGGTTTGGCCTCTTAGCCACTGGTGTGTTCTTGAAGGCCAAAATCAGAGGGGGGTGACCCCCTCTCTCCTTGTTTTGCTTAATGGTCTTTTTTGGCCTTCCAAAGAGGCCCTATCTTGCATGCTTTGTTGACTGATTTCAAGACCAATTTGATGAGTTTTAGGGCTATCATATTTGATTTTCAGAGTTGATTTGGCTATGCTAAGTGTCCTTGATGCATGTACTTAATAATCCCTTTGTATGCCCTCTAAAAGAACCTATCATTTGTGCATGTGTTGGCTGCATTTCAGAGGTTATTTGGGTATGTTTTGTCATGTTTTATTCACTGATTTTTGCTGGTTTGATGAGTTCTCATCTGCTTCATATAGATGCCATGTAAACCATGTTTGCTAGTTAAAGTTGCATACTATTTTAGTCCATCTTGCTAGCATCTTTTGGCCATGCTTTGAACTAGAAATGTTCATGTTTTGGGACTACCTTAGTTCTATCTTCATGCTTCATGATCAAATAATGCACGCTTTGTATAGATATAGGTCAATGCATGTGCCTAGTTTTGTGTTTCGGGACCATTCCATGCATCGGGTGCCATGTTTCCATGTTTCGGGGCCATTTAGCAGCATGTTTTAGTGCTGGAAATTACATGCTTGTATGCCATATTTCATGCCTTGCCATGCCTTGTTAGAGTTGCATATTATGCCTTAGGTTCGGTCCTCGGTTTGCGTGCATGTGTGCACGCATTTCGATAGTCTCATTTTCATCTTATGGCTACCGATGTGAGTGTGGCTGAGGTCCACTCATATTGGTGTAAGTCCATCGTGCATTGTGTCATTCCATTTCACAGCATTGCGTATGCTAGGTTGTATGTTAGAGCATTGTGTATGCCATGTTACATCGTGCATCGTGTATGCCATTTCATCGCATTATGTATGCTAGGATATATATTAGTCGCATTCATGCATGTCATGCATATTACATTGTGTTTGGGATATGAGTTAGCCCGAGCATGGGAAACGAGGTACGTTTCGTACTCCAAGTGACGGAACGTGTCTCAATTCCCGGTCACCGACACTCCGGATTATCCATAATGGAGTCTCAGTCCTGTTGTGTTTATATGTGCATTCATTTCATATTGAGTCATGCAATTTGACTCCTCGACCATCATGCATTGAGATGCGTGATTTATGGCACGAGGATCGAGGTATGCATACATATGCAAAAATACATTGCCATGCCCCTTTCTTGCTCTCTGTTGCAGCAAATCAGAAACCGGCAGTCTTTTGGAGCTTCGTGCAATATTCTGGGTTTAATTGTAAACAGAAGCTAATCGGGGCATCGCAATGGATTTCCGCGCAAAATAACTCAACCATGCATCATTCATGATCCGGAGCAGAGTTAAGGCAGTCCATAGGCTTGCATGATAATTTACTGCTTTCCTAGATTAATTTGTTAATTAATTAGGGTTTTGTACTTATTCGGACTGTATTATTTATTTGGGACTGTATTATTTATTCGGACCCTCCGAGCGGGGGCAATGTTGTAATAAGTGTGCGTGTGTGTGATGTATGTCTTCCAACCTCACGTCTTTCTCCCTTTTATTTATCAGCTTATGATGGTTAGATTAGGGCATGTTTCAATTAGCATACAGTACGATAGCATGTTTGCATTCATTCATCTGTTTCGTATACACCGGGCTCGGCGCATCATATTCACTGTATTGTACTTCAATTCCAAGTTGAATACATGTTAGCTGTAGCATTTCATATGCCATGTTTAGAATAGCCGAGCCTATCTTAGTTGCATTTTTGCATGTGTTGCATTAGGCATTTCTGTATAGTTAGGATCATGCATTGATTTCTAATTAACTTCTTTCTTTAGCTTGGAGTACTCGGTAAGTTTTATGTTTTAGCATCCTTGCATGCGTGTGAGTGACTGCCATGATAGCATGCTTACCATGAGACTATGTGCTTATGTGATATAACTGCCTGAATGCCTGTGGGTGAAGGTTGGGTTATTTGGATTGGAACAATTCATTCACTGTGGATTTTAAGCCCACTAGATAGTGGCAAAACCATGTTTTCTAAGCCCACCTGAGGGTGGCAAAATCTGCATTTTAAGCCTACTTGCGAGTAGCAAACCATCTTTCAAAAACAAACATGAAATGTTTTGTTCCAATTCAGGCGATCCAGTCTATACTTGTATGCTATGCGCATCACATAGTAAATCTAGGCTAATAACCGGAATAAGAACGCATAATGTTTTCAAAATTAGATATCATGGTTAGTAGAGGCCGATCTTTGATCGGGCGAGCGGAGGTGCTCACGAAATGACCTTCCCCAATCGTACCCAAGTTCCCGAGCCGAGGCAACTTTGGTGATGACGGACACGTGGCCTTAGGCAACGAGTCAGGGTTTCCTAAATTTCCCAAAATAAAATATTTAGGTGGTAACTCTGTATCTGGCAAAGCAGTCCATGTTTGGCACTTCTTTCTAAAAATCTGTTTTCTCAAAACGATTTGCCGGATTTGGACTCTTTGGTTCAGATTAAGAATCGTGACAACTTGAGTCCGAACTGTAGTGAGCCCAAAATGAACAGAACGGGACTCATCCTCCCGGGGCGTTCAGGGACGTCTACAATGCAGAAGCATACGTAAAGAAGTGCGAACAATGCCAAAGGTTTGCACCTTTGATACACTATCCAGCTGCTGACCTGAATCTAGTATCTAGCCCTTGGCCATTTGCCCAGTGGGGCATGGATCTTGTTGGGCAACTTCCCCAGGCAACTGGGCAGAGAAAATACTTGCTGGTAGCAATAGATTACTTCACGAAGTGGATAGAGGCAGAACCTCTTGCCAAAATCCGAGATGTGGATGTCAAGAACTTTATATGGAGAAACATCATCACCAGATTTGGGATTCCAAGAGCTATAGTTGCCGACAACGGAACGCAGTTTGACAGCAAACTCATCAAGAACTTTTGTGTGAAATTCAAGATCAAGAATTACTTTTCAACACCAAGTTTTCCCCAAAGTAATGGGCAAGCAGAAGCATCCAACAAAGTAATTTTGGATGGAATAAAGAAGAGGCTGCAGGCAGGAAAAGGAAAGTGGGTAGACGAATTGCCCAACGTGCTTTGCGCATATCGGACTACGCCGAGAAGATTAACAGGGGAATCCCCCTTTGCCATGGCTTATGGCACAGAAGTAGTCATTCCACTGGAAGTCGGTATCCCAGGGATCCGAACCCAGGGAGTTGAGAATGGGACTAATGATATACTCTTAGCCCGAGATCTAGATCTTTTGGAAGAACGAAGAAAGAAAGCTGCAATTCAGCTCACAGTATACCAGCAACAGCTTGCCACAGCTTACAACAAGAAGGTCAATCCAAAGGATTTTCAAGTCGGCGACCTAGTCCTGAGAAAAGTCGTCGGCAGCAAGAAGGATCCCAGAGAGGCCAAGCTTGGCCCAAACTGGGAAGGACCCTACAGAATCACTTCGGTATTAGGCAATGGAGCCTATCGGCTTGAAGATAATAAAGGCAAAGCATTGCCTAGACCTTGGAACACTTGTAATTTGAAATTTTTCTATCATTAGATATGCATTGTTTTTGGCCGATGTCATCAATAAAATCTTTTCGGAATTCTTCAACACATGTGACTGATAAAGAAACAAAATATTGTTTCTGGAAGATATGAATAATGAGAACCCAAGTGGAACTCAGGTTCACATTGGGGGCGGAAAGAATACAAAGATGCTTAACACTTGTTGAAATTTGTAGCAATTTACAAGTTGAGGTTAAGCCGAGATTATTCATTATCTTCACTTGTTGAAATTTGTAGCAATTTACAAGTTGAAGTTAAGCTGAGATTATTCCTTATCTTCACTTGTTGAAATTTGTAGCAATTTACAAGTTGAGGTTAAGCCGAGATTATTCCTTATCTTCACTTGTTGAAATTTGTAGCAATTTACAAGTTGAGGTTAAGCCGAGATTATTCCTTATCTTCACTTGTTGAAAGTTGTAGCAATTTACAAGTTGAAATTAAGCCGAGATTATTCCTTATCTTCACTTGTTGAAATTTGTAGCAATTTACAAGTTGAAGTTAAGCTGAGATTATTCCTTATCTTCACTTGTTGAAATTTGTAGCAATTTACAAGTTGAAGTTAAGCCGAGATGATTCCTTATCTTCACTTGTTGAAATTTGTAGCCATTTACAAGTTGAAGTTAAGCCGAGATTATTCCTTATCTTCACTTGTTGAAATTTGTAGCCATTTACAAGTTGAAGTTAAGCCGAGATTATTCCTTATCTTCACTTGTTGAAATTTGTAGCAATTTACAAGTTGAAGTTAAACTGAGATTATTCCTTATCTTCACTTCTTGAAATTTGTAGCAATTTACAAGTTGAAGTTAAGCCGAGATGATTCCTTATCCTCACTTGTTGAAATTTGTAGCAATTTACAAGTTGAAGTTAATTTGAGATTATTCCTTATCTTCACTTGTTGAAATTTGTAGCAATTTACAAGTTGACGTTAAGCCGAGATTAGTCCTTATCTTCATTTGTTGAAATTTGTAGCAATTTACAAGTTAGAGATAGAAAGAGATCATTATCTAACACTTGTTGAAATTTATAGCAATTTACAAGGATAGTATCTTGCTGAAGTAAAACTTGCAGTTATCATACCCGAGGTATGTAACCCCGAGAAGATTGCACAAAAAAGAAAGAATATTAAAGGCATACAAAATATTCTAAGTATAGAATCATGCAGAAGCAATCAAGAGAAGATAGAGGTACAAGTATTCAAAGAAAGAAAGTTGTGTTAAGCATTCAACAGAAAACAGGGGCACGTCGGCCATGTGAGGAGCTTGCATTGTTTTTAGAACAAAAAAGTACAAAAAAAAAGAAAAGAAAGACATCGGAATTAGGATTCTTCAGCATCAGCAGCGGGATGGGTTGGGACCTCGGAAGATTCTTGCGGAACCACATCAGCAACCTTCTCTGCCGCCAGCTCAGCGTCAATTTCTGCAAGAGTTTTGTCAATACTTTTGTCGGCTGGAGGAACGTCAGATGATGCTTGCTCAGGAGTAGCCTCCTTGACAATCTCCTCATCCCCCTCTTCATGAGTCAAGTCTAGGACTTGATCGTCTTGAAGAGGGGACTTGGTCTCAGTCGCGTCCTTGGGCTTCCTTACCAAAGCCTCATCATCATTCTTATCCTCGTCTTTAGATTCAGACTCAGATTCATCTTGAGATTGAACTGGTGGAGGTGGAGGAAAAGGAAGAGGAATGGCGTCGGCCTTTCTCAGAGGTGAATCCTCAGGAACATTAAGTTTTTTGGCAAGGGACATCTAACCAAGGGAAAAACCCCTGTTGCATGCCTGCCTGACTTGTAATTTATACTCCTCAGTGACATCGGCCATGCCCTGAGCGTAAGCTTTTTCGTCGGCCGCCTTGATTTCGGCATCTTTAGTAGCCAGGGCCTCCTGAAGCTCCTTTTCAGCTTGAGCCATTTTTTCCTCGGCCTCTTTTTTCTGCGATTCAGCAACCTTTTTTATAGCATCGGCAGATTCGGCCTTCTCTTCGGCTTCAGTCTGAGCTTTGAGAGCAGCCTCAGCCTGGTCCTCCAACTTCTTCATTTTTGATTGGAGACTTTTATTAATCTTTTGAAGGGCAGAAAACTCCCTCTTCATGTCGGACAACTTCTCCCTATTCTCAAAAGATTGGATGGAGAGTGAATGGGCATGCTGAATGGCCTGGAAAAATACAAGGCAAGAGTCATTAAGAACTTTACAAGTATGGAAAAAGAACAGAAAGACAAATTACCAAGTAAAGAGACTTACTTGAACGGAACGTTGAAGCATGAGGGCATAGTTCTCGTACTCACTCATCTTGGCATTCCGTTCAAGATCGCCTGGGAGCAATAGAGCAGTACTAAGGGCTACGCCGACATTAATGTCATCGGCACTATCATTGGCAAAAACAGGCTTATCTTTAAGAGTGATTTCAGGCGTTCAGGGGACTTTTGGTATTTTTGACCCCGAGGTCGTCGCAGACGATGACCTCGGCTTCTTTGATATCGTGGATTCTGATGGCTGGGTTTCTGCACGCCTCTTCCCAGCAGAGGGTTGAGACTTGTCGCTCTCAGCCAGTTTGGAGATAAGTAAAGTGTCCTCAGATTCAACCTGAGTTACTTTAGCCTTTGGCTGAACTTTCTTGGTTCTTTTTCGGCTTCGGTGGGGGCATGGTTTGCGATGGTTGAGCGTCAACATCGGTAGGGAGGTCGGCTAAGAGATCTTCAGCAACGGGTTTTAGGCGACCCATCTTAGCAGTTCGGACAAGTCTGTGCCGCCGTTTCCGTTCAGGTATTGGGATCAAGTATGGAGCCGAAGTTGATGGCTAATCAGCTGGATCCAATGTTGATCCTTGATCTGTTTGAGATACAGACACAGTTTGGGTTGTGACAGAAGGTGGAGAAAGGCTTTTCTTCTTCTTCCTTTTAGGGACGCCGGGCAAAATCGACTTGTATGTTGGAATAAAGTTAAGAAGCAAAGGCATTTTCCTTTTCTGGACTGGCAAGTCCAAAAGTTTCTTCAAATCCTTGCTGGGGACATAGGATTGGCGAAAGTTTTTCGGTGGCTTACGAACATCTGCAAGAAGAACAGACATTAGAAACAAACAAAGTATTGAAGACTTAAAAAGAAACAACTAAGTGTTGACACTGGGCTCTTACCCTTGCCCTCTTTAACTGATCGATGAAGAGGGTAGAGATGGGCATCCTCGTCTGGGGCAAACTCCCAATTTCCCGAGGTAATGAAGTAGTCATCTCCAGCCCCCTTGTTGGAGTCTGGGAGGTCGGCTACAATTTTGAACTCTGTGGACCTCGGCTTAAGATAATAGACGTAGCCTTTTTCTTTCAAATTGAGGGCACACATGGTATAACAGTATTGGATATCAGCTAAGGTGATCCTAGCATCTTCTTGTTTGGCTAAGGCTATGATACCATTAATCACTCGATAAGAGTTGATGGTAAGTTGCATGGGGTTCAACTTAGAGTAGTGGAGAACTTCGCGAAAAAGGGGATTAAGTGGAAGCCGGAGTCCACATTCAGTAAAAGCTACAATGGGAAAGGGCATCGAATTATTTGTGGGCATGATAGAGTCATCATCCCCAGCCAGCCTCAGATGGACATTGACAGGAATAGCGAACTCTTGCCTAAAGTACTCAAGTTTAGTTGGGATATCTGTCCTATGTTTCCACATGCCCATGATGTCAGCGTAAAGGTATTCGACTTCAGAAAGAGGATGTTCTTAGGGGGTTTTTTGGAACCTCGGCAAAACCTTAGGTAAATGCCGGTAAGGGTTGTTTCAGTTTTTCCTAAGGATTGGTGAAATCTACAAACAAATCCCAAAACCTAAATCTATGGAAACGAAGATTGAAGGCGCAAATCTGGAAAACAGAGAAATAAGAATGAAGTTTCAGAAATGAAGAACAGAGGTGGGGCTCTCAAAAGCATAAAAAATACAAGAAATACAGGGTCAAGAACAGTGGCAAGAAAGTGGTGAAACAGTACAAGTGTTCAAGACACAAGCAAGATCATGGAATAGACACATCCAGATGAATAGTTCAGCAAATCGAAGGTTTGAACAAAGCAGTAATGGCAGCAAGTAAACAAAGAACATAGAAGAATTGAGAATGAAAGGAACAAAGGCTTACCAGGCAAAATAAGGCCGAAATAAAGTTCGCCGAAGATAGACGACGGTTACAGAAGTGACCGAGTAGCGAGAGCTTCACCAGAAAGACGAATGAAGTTGAGCTTCACCAGAAAGACGAATGAAGTTGCAAAGCTTGGAGCTTGAGCAATGGCGGATTCAAGAGAAAGAGCTTAGAGAGAGAAAAAACAAGTAAATCAAAGCGCAAAGTGAAGAGGCAAAAAGAGGGAAAACAAGTTTTGTCAAAAACTTGAAACAGCGGCAAAACAAAAGCATTTAATGCACCTAGAGTAACGCATACGACAGATGGCGCACGCAGGAAAAGATGTGGTTTACAGGCGCGTCATAAGACACGATCCAATAAGGATAAAACACGTAAGTAAAAACAGTTGAAAAGTGATGCATGACAGCTCCTGCACAAGAAGGAGTTCACTTGAGTTATTGTTCTTGAAAGAAGACATGTCGGCCTAAAATGAATGATCTCGGCTGAAGAATTCTTATACCAACGCACTGGAGAGAGGAACGATATAGGTTCCATCACCTCAGAATGCCGAGGTAATAGAATCTAGGGGGCAGTTGTGGGGATATATTTTCTGAGCACCAACACGTGGCAAGGTGACACCGACGTGTCAGCCGAGGTGCCACGTGTCGTGGTAGTTATGCCGAGGTAATCTCGGAGTTGTCGATGTTATCTCCGAAGATACCGGAATCCGAGATAAGCAGATAAGGGACAAGAGTCCTAGGATGAAGAAAGACTTCAGGATGGATAAGGGTAATATTCTTAGGGAGTTTATCCTTATCTCTTGAGAAATTCAAAGTAAGCACTAAATTGGAGTCCATAGAAGTCAGGCTTCTAGTAGGACTAGGATTAAGTAAACTATAAAAGAGAGGTACTCCCATGGGTCTAAGGTATGCTTTTTATACTCAAGCTTGTGAGTTAAATAATTGATTATCTTTGAGAGATATACTGACTTGATCGTCGGAGTGCCCCCGGGTGGAAGAACCACCGCCGAAGCCTTCTTTTTCTATGCAGGATAGCAAGGTGCCATCTATTCTGCCAGTGTTCTACAGCTGAATTACTATACGGGCAGTGTGATCGGAAAATCACTCACACATTTAGTATCCAATATCCAATTGGCCTTACAATAACCTTCGCATACTGCTGGATATCGAGTAAAGTTCAAACCATGATCACGGGTAAATCTTAGATATCTAAGAACCCGAATGATCGCTTTCCAATGGTTTTCTCCAGGGTTAATAGTGTACCTACTCAAATTACTAACAACATAAGCTATATATCAGTGTCATGACCCAAACCTGACCCAAGTTTAGCATCGTAACCGGACAGTAATCGTTGGATTACCAAATGCCTCTTAATAGTATAACATATATTTAGGGGCTACAGAAGCAATATATAAGGTTACATAGTCCATTGAGCTAAGTTGACGTATATGAGATAAAATTTTCGAAACAAACTTATATATATATATACATGTAACGTCATAGATACGATAATCTTACGTCACCCATTTACACAAAGAGAGTCAAAAGAGAATTTAGCTCCAGGTACAGATAAACAAAACAAAAGCCGAACAAAGCCTTGACATGGACCTCTCAAAATGAACCTCCACAGGAGGCACGATGGTTGGCTGACAAAAAAAGGTCTTAGGCAGTCAACTCTGAGTCTGGTCACGTGCCTGATCACTTACATACATGATATAAATAGTGAGCGGGAGTCTAGTAAATAATAACAAAATAAAAGGTTTTAATGAATGATATCCATCATAGAGTTAGAAATCAGAGTTTATATCAGAAATAGATTTTTATGCATATTCCAATCTTAAATCAAAAACAGATTCATATCCATGTTTGTATTCAGAAATCAAAGTTCACAAATAATCATATGTGACACATTCATTAGCGCTAGCAAATCCGATGACCCAAAATTGGGACGACTATAAAGGCATTCTGATGACTCATGTGCACAGAGACGTTTCTGATGACGCATAAAGAGGCGGCCATAAAGGCATTCTGATGACCCATAAGGGACAGCCATAAAGGCATTTCGATGACCCATAAGAAACAGCCATAAAGGCATTCCGATGACCCATAAAGGGACACATATCATGTGAAGCTAAAGTGCCACGAATACATTTAAGAAACTTAGACAATCATTTATTCATACAAAACATAGCATTTTATTATCTCATATCATCAGAAAATAATTAAAGTTAAAACATAACTTTACAGAGTTATTACTTATAAGTAACAGATGGCTCCACGTAAACGAATAGAGTAGGCAATTCAGATATCTTGTGGCGTGTGACCTACACAGGTACAAAACGAATACATACTGAATTACACACCCAGAAACATTTACTTATTTCTTTCTTATCTTGGTGTGTCTCTACTTTTATCCTTATTATTGTGCCTTAATCTTGGCCTAGGAATGCCTAGGATGGAATGGGGATGCAAAAATGCATTTGAAAACACTTAGTTAAAAATGCTGGAAACAAGGGTCTCGCTTAAGCGCAACTTCCTTCGCTCGAGTGGACATGAAAAATGTGAAAGGTCGCTCGAGCGCAACTTCCCTCGCTTGAGCTGTCTACAAATTCTGAAAAAGTACTAGTTGAGTGAAATTCCCGCTCGACGGTCGCTCAAGCGGAAGACTGAGTAAAAGGGTCCTTGCTTGAGCGCCACTTTGGTCGCTCGAGCGACTTGTAAAATTTTCTACAACTTCTAGGAGCTCGATTTTCACGCTCGAGCGACACTTTTCTCGCTTGAGTGGACAGTGCAAATTCTGAAATTTCCAGAACCGTGTTAGAACTTCAAAGTTGATATTCCAAAGGTTCTAAACTCGTGTTTTAGGCATAAAAACATGGGAAAACTTTATAAAACATGGAAACATAGTTAATTTGGGACCAATTGCTCAAAATCATGAACCAAATTTCCAAAATCTAGCTTAAACCATAAAATTAAAACCATACAAGAGAAGAACTCTTTAATCTCTTTGTAAAATTTGACCAAATGGTATGAAAAGTGTAGGAACATGAAAAACTTCCCAAATAAATGTGTGAGGGTTCCATGCATGTAGAGAATTCCATGGAATTCAAACTCAAATTGGTGATTCATGCATACATGTATGCAATCATGCTCAATTCTTCCATAACCAAGATAATCCTAGCATATACCTTCTAAATTCATACGAGTGGCGTCATAGCTTGGTGAATTCATTTCTTATATGGATTATCTACAAGAATTGAGTATGGTTTCCATACCTAGAGTTAAATTCAAGTGCAATCCTAGCTCAAATCTTCAAGTCTTCCACAAATTCTCCTTTCTCTCTCCAAGGTGTTGAGTTCTTCTTCTCCCTTCCTTAAAATCTCAGCCAAACCATGTATATGTGAGGTCATAAGCTTAATGGGCCTATTTATATGGTATGATTAGCTTAGCCTAATCAAGGTTGATTAAGGTTAATTAATTAGGCTTACTTCTAGCTAAGTTCAATCAGTTTATTCTAATTATTTTGATCCAAATTAATTTTCAATTGAAGTTGCCATAAAATTCTAAAAATTTCAAATAACACATAAATCAAGTCAATTTCGGAATAGGATGCCGATAAGGCCTTCAATTCACAGAACAAAACAAAAATCCAAACAGATATTTCTACATTAGACAAATATGAGTACAAATAATGCAACATACATGCAATTTCCTCAGAATTTCACCTTTATTACTTATTAGGCATAATTAATCATGGTTAGCCAGCTAATCACAAGTCGAGGTTGTTATAATCAGGACGAGTATAATTTGTTAGGTACATTAGGCTTCCAATGATTTGGGAGTATTTTAATTGAGACCCCACATCACCTTTATTTTTTGATAAATAAAGACTGATATCTATAGGTGTTCTTGCTATAATCATATCATCCTTGATATATTTACCAAGAATTTTCTTAATATAATGAGATTGAGATAATGCATATCCATCATATATTTTAGTAATTTTCATTCCTAATATTACATCTGCGATCCCCATATCTTTCATATCAAATATTCTATTCAGTATTTGCTTAGTTGATTTGATCATATTTTGACTGCTTCTAATGATAAACATGCCATCTACATAAAGACAAACGATGACATAACCTTTGTCAATGTTTTTAACATAGACACACACTACAACAAAATTGACTTTTTACGACACCACATCAACGACATACAATAAATGTACGCCGTAGTTACTTACTTTTACGACTTGCTTGTTTTGCACGTCGTAAATACTTTTCCAACCATGGCATGTCTATTGCGTTGGCCGTGAATGAATGCATGCCGTAAATAATAAAACTTTCTATGACGTTTATATGGCGTGCCATTAATATATTAATTATACACGACGCACATATGTTAGCCGTGAAAAGTGAATATTTTTCACGGTGCGCACAACGCCCACCGTTAAAAGTATTATATTTTTTACGACGCACACATCGGCTGCCGTTAAAAGTATTGCCTTTTTACCGCGCACAATGTATGTTGTGAATTGTATGATTAAAAAAAAAAACTGTCAAAATGGAATTTGGGACGCCAATATTTTTTTTCCAAAAATATATTAGAATTTTTTTAATAAAAATATATACACACTGTTTGGCTTCTATTTGGGTTCTAAAAAGAAGATAGAAAGCTATAAATCGATAACCTAGAAGAGAGGGGAGAAGAGAGAGGGTTCGAAAGGGAGACTGGTGTTCAGTGGTATGAGATTTCGAAGGGGAACGATCGATGGTGGCAGCGATCCACGGTTCGGCAAGACTGGTTCGGCGACAGCAACACTCGACGTTCCGAGACTGGTTCGACGGCTCAATGGTTTGATGGCGAGACTGCTTCTTCTCTTCTTTTCGGTCTAGAAAAAATCTCAGGTATGTTCAGATTCCCCTCCCTCTCTCTTCCACACACACATTCGCTCCATTTAGGATTAGGACTCTATTCGTTCGTGTTCTTGCTTTCTGGTACTTCAAGTATTGAGCTCTCATCATTTTGTAATTCCTAGATGGAACTCTCTCTCTGTTTCTTCACCCTTGTTCCTTCATAGCTCCTCCAAGCTCGAATCGGTACTTTTCTAGGGTTTTCAAAACCCTTTTACCTTCAAAGATTCACATCTGTTTCAGCTTGTGCCTTTTGTTTTCTTGGCTTTTTTTTTTCGCTGCTAATGTACCTGTTTTGTTGTGCTTCGTTCTAGTCTTCTCTACCTTTTTCTCACATTTTTTTTTTGGTCAAGCTCTGTTTGGTTCTCAATTTCTAGCCGTGAGAAGCAACCACACACACACACATATATATATATATATAAAGTTAAGTTTTTCTTTAAAAAGTTCTATATCAGTCATTTTAGCTCTATTTCAGCTTTATTTTCATCTCCATTTTTCTCTTTGAGTTGGGTTTCATCGCAAAATCAAGCAATGCCTTCATTCTCTTGTTTTGTATTTTGGGGACCGTTCTTAGTTTGTTAGACCTATTTTTTTTTATATAGATACAACTTGTATTTCAGGTTAGAAAAGGTATAATCTTTGATGGAAGATTGAGAAAACTGATTAATGTTTGTTTCCAGCTGGAGATTAGAAATGAAGTTGTTTATTCTGTTATTAGTAATTGTGATGCTTCTATTTCCTATTTCTGTGAGATCTTTGAATCCATCTCTAAACGATGATGTTCTAGGCTTGATAGCCTCCAATGGAAAATTGGTTTCTTGGAATGTAGATGATGATAGTCCTTGTAACTGGGTTGGGATTTTGGTCTTACAGGACGGATAGCCGAGACCTACTCCAATTGCAGTATCTCTAGAAGGTATACTTGTTATTTATAGAATGTAACAAAGTGTTTCATCTCACGTGTAAGAAAAAGTCTGGGAAAGAAAAATTTAAGGTGAACTATATATTTGTCTTTAAAAGAGTGGCCTCCATCTCATAAAAAAAAGGTAGCAATAATAATGATAAGTTGTGCTACTTAAAAAATAAATAAATGAATGAGATGTATGAGAGGGTTGCCAAAGTAGAGTAATAGAAAAATGGTACTCAAGATTAGAGACAACAGGTATTTGGTATTGAACAGTGTTACATGGACTCTTCCATGGACTCAATATTCCCATGTCCACCAAATATTATAAAGGTAAGGGTGTGAGATATGTGTCTAACCCCTACACTCAAATTAAATACTTGGATACTTTATTTCTTATGATGTTTAAAGAAGTAGAAACTTACATTTGATGGTAAAGAAAAATTCTAACCTCTAACATGGGGGGATTAGGGCCTCAATTTGTGTTTCTTTGTTGATTATTGTACAATTCTGGTGAACAAATGTTTGTGAATTGGGAATTTTGGGTCTAAGATCTGTTGGAATCAGAAATTTCTGGGTTTGTGTTTGGATTGAGGATTTAACACGAGAGAATGAAAGTTTAAATTGATTGTTAATTTGGGTAATACCTATTTTGGGTGATTGCATGAAACCAATGGAGCATGTTAATTAGTAGAATTTGGTCCTGCAATTAGTGTAATCCACATTTGTCTTGTACAATTTAAACTTAAAAGAAGTTTTAATTATGGTGCTAAAATTGGGAATTTTTGACTACTTATTTTTATAAGATCTGAGCTTCATTTCTGTATTGCCAAAAAGTTTTGAGATGGTGGAACAAGACTTATTACTGTCTAATGAATTGTAATTTGTAATACATATTAGGAGGGTATGGTATGAAGTGAAATATTACAGATTTATGCATCATTCAGTAATTTTTTTAATTCTAAATGTGACTTTTCGGTAGGTTTTCTCTAGTTGCAAAGAGAATGTTACCTCAATCATTGTACTGTAATTTTTTGAGTTTCAATTGTTTATTATGTAATGAATAGGAGTGCAGTAACAATATGGAGGATTCATCACCAATCACAATAAAAGAAAAAGGAGGATTTACAATCTCTAATGGAAATCACAATTTTCCTTTTGTCAAAACAATAAAGCACATTAAATTGATGTGTGTAGGGAGAGCTATTAGTACTTCTCTCTGTTCTTTTCCTATAATTCTATTTTTTTTCTTAATAATAAAAAAGTCTAAGCAATAGGGATTGGTTGGATGGGTTGGGTTAGGGATTGAAGTAGCTGTCAGGTCTTAGTAGATTTAGAGTTTAGAAGATTATTTCATAATTTTAAATTTTTATTCACAATCTGTTTGCATTTAGCTATTGAGAGAAAAAGCTTGTGGTTTAGTCCAACCTGATCCTTAATTGCTATTAACTCATTTTACTTGTGTCAGGTTAGCAATCGAAGATCGCACAGATGGTTAAGTGATCGCCTATTGATGGAACTTGTTCCTCGTTTGAATGCAGAAGAGATTAGAGGCTTATTTGCTTCAGCACCTTGGGGTGAGACTGCTTCATTAGCCTTTTAATTATGTGAAAATGGAAACAGGCCAATCTCATAGATCAGTGTTGATCATGGCAGAGGTATAGTGGTTAAGATGAGATGTAGGAGTAATGAGATCATTTAAAAAGTGACCATAATTTTCTTTTTGTAAAATTTGGGGTGTGTGGAAAGTGTGGAATTGGACGACAAGGTTTCACTTTGAAGCCGAAATTGTGTTCGTGAGATCACTTTTAAGTTGGTGCTCCTTTCTTTGTTGTTAGCCTTTCTTTTGTGTTGTTATGTGGTTTGAACTTACTGAGACAAAGTTTACCCATGTAGGGCTATATTTTTTAAGTTGGCTGAGGAGAAGAATCGCGTTCTTCAACAAAATGACAAGCTTTGCCAAGAGCTGGTGAGTAAGATCTATGCTAGTTTGTTTTTCAAGTTACTTAAATATGTTTAGGAATTCTAACAGGGTTTTAAATGATCTTGAAGACTGGGAATATGGTTTTTTTAGTATATAAGTTACTCTTATCAGCATATTCGTCACTTCTTTCTCTCCTTCTGCCACTTTGGTTTGTTTTCTTCATTTTCTTCTCTCTCTGAGGTTTTACCCTATGCAGCCAACCTCTGATGAGGAAGTCTTTAACATTTAGTGAGATGTTAAAAAGAAGGAATCTTGTACATCTTACTCTTCTATGTTGAGGTATATCGAAGATAATGAGTAGAAGTAGATAGCAAGAGAGGAGGGATTGCTTTATTTATTTTATTTTCATTAATTAGTGAGGGCAAGTAGCTTTCATTATATTAAACATAATGGTAGGGCTTTAAAGAGTAGGCATTTTGTATCTTTCTGTAACCCCCAAAATAATAAGGGGGATAGGCAGAGCAAGAGCATTTTCAACACTTCTAGAAGTAAACTCACCTTTAGCTCTCAACCAACATACTTCTTGGATTCAATTTACTGGCCTTTAAGAAATATAGAATAGAATAGAACTATAATGTGAAATGAAATGTTTTGAGAATAAAAGCTTCCATAGCTTGATAGTTTTGTTTCATTCCACATCTTATTAGTTGTTCCATACATTTTAATGCTAGTTTTGTACGTACTTTGAATTTGAAGGTGCTAGTCCTGAATACAAGCCACATTTTATTTCTCATGAGTATTTACTTACTTTCTCTGTACCAAATATTTTGTGATTTCTTTCTTTGTTCTGTCAAATCTTGGTGACACCCCTACGACCCTACATACGAGTTGGTTTGGCATTTGCTTTTTCAACAACATTTTTTGGATATTTAGTGAACTTAAAAAAAAAAATTCAAAAAACTATTTACTTTTAGATCCTGCTAGACTAGAAGACCATGAAAATAAAAATAAAAAATTATTTGAAAAAAAATCAATAAAGACAAAAATAAATAAATAAATAAATAAAAAGGTTATTTTTCCCCTTCTTTAGTGGACTTTCTTTGGATTTTTTAATTTTGTAAATTTTTTTTTTTTTTTTTTTTTATAGATCTTTTTAGACTAGAAGAACTTGAAAAGTAAAAAATTTTGACACAAATTTTATAAAACATCACTAAAGACAAAAACGTTAAGAAAAAATTGTAATTTTTTAGTTGTTGCCAAACAGAGAGTGGTGATTAATGAAAGCATAGGAGGCATGAGAGTTTTCCAACAAAGATGTTTCTAAACAGTGATTGTCATAACTGTCTCTTTCATTTTTTTTTAAAAAATTTCTTTGTACCCCTTAATGCAACTTGGTTACAATAAAATGGGTTTATCAGCAGTCTTTGCATTCAATTTTTATACATCCATGCCATGTACAACTTTAATTAGTTTCTGGCATTTTTCTTACATCTTGTTTTGTACATGGTAGTTTTTAATTTCATTCTGTGGTGGCCAATTTTAGGAAGTAGTGCTAACTTCAACTTTACATTCCCCACGCTGTCCCTAACATTTCTTTGATTAGCTCATGTATTTGTACACCTATGGTCTTCTTTGACAAATATATGGATTTTTCCGACTATAAATATTTTTGTTTGATGGTTTATGCAGGAACTTTTGAGGCGTGGACATGCAAAAAGCAGCGGCGGAGTAAATCTCCTGTATATTGTGCTTGTTGGCTTGATTGGCATTCTGATGGGGTATTTTATAAGAAAATCATGATTGATCCTTCGTTCACATCTCATTATGTCATTATAATGTCTCACCATAAACCACAGAAGTGAAAAGAAGTTGATAAATCATAAAAGAAAGATCCATAGTTTTTAGGTAATGTTTTTTTTCTTAGCTTATTAATAACATGTGGCTTTTGGAAGCATGTTGAAGGCAGGTCGATATGCATAGTTTGGATGGTTTACACTTTTTGTACAGTTTAGAACTTAAGGATATGTTTTCGAATGTTTGAAATGTATAGATAATTGTTAAATGTTTATAATTTATGGATATAGTTTCTTTTTGATGTTTCAAACAATATTTTGATGGTTGATTGATGTTTTGTGATGTTTGGTTGTAATATTTGTTACTTGTACAAAATTGATCAAATAGAACCTACTGAATTTAAAAAAAAAATAAAAAAAAATCATATTCTGCGGCAGGCATAATAAGTCGTTGTATTATATATTTTACGGTGTGCAATCAGCGTCGTTATTTGTCTCACCAATTAAAGGCGTGCAAAAGCAGTCGTAAAAAAAGTAATAACGACGCACAAAATCGGCCGTTAAATAGTTTTTAACGGCGTTGTAGACGTCCCCGAACGTCCCGGGAGGGAATCCTGTTTTGTTCATTTGGGCTTACTACAGTTCAGGATTTAATGTCACGGTCCTGTATCTAATCTCGTAGAGTGCAGTGCAAGACCGATGAATCATCAAAGAGTTCAAATCTGGCAAATCGTTTTGAAAAACAGATTTTTAGAAAAAAGTTCCAAACATGGAATGTTTTGCCAGATATAGAGTCGCCATCTAAATATTTATTTTGGGAGAATTTAGGAAACCCTGACTCGTGCCTAAGGCCACGTATCCGTCATCACCAAAGTTGCCTCGGCTCGGGAACTTGGGTACGATTGGGGAAGGTCATTTCATGAGCACCCCCGCTCGCCCGATCAAAGATCGGTCACTACTAAGCATGATATCTTGTTTTTGAAAATACATGTGCTCTTATTCTGGTTATTAACCTAGAATTACTATGTGATGCGCGCAGCATACAAGTATAGATTGGATTACCTAAGTTGGAACAAAGTATTGCATATTCATTTCGAAAACGGTTTGCTGCTCGCAAGTAGGCTAAAATGCGGATTTTGCCACCCTCCAGTGGGCTTAGAAAGTATGGTGATTTGCCACTATCTAGTGGGCTTAAAACTCGCAATCAATGAATTGTTCCAATTCAGATAATCCAACCTCCACCCACAGGCATTCAGGCAGTTATATCACATAAGCACATAGCCACATGGTAAGCATGCTATCATGGCAGTCACTCACACGCATGCAAGGATGCGAAAGCATAAACACTCACCGAGTACTCCAAGCCAAAATAGAAACTAGATAGAAAACATGCATGAATCCTAACTATGTTGAGATGTCTAATGCAATACATGCAAGAATGCAACTAAGTTAGGCTCGGCTATTCTAAGATGACATATGAGATGCTACAGGTAACATGTATTCAATTTAGAATTGAAATACGATGCAGTTAGTATGATGCGCCGAGCCCGGTGTATACAAAACAGATGAAAGGATGCAAACATACGAGCAGAAGGATGTTAATTGAAATGTGTCCTAAAACTAATCATCATAAGCTGGTAAATAAAAGGGAGAAAGACGTGGGGTTGGAAGACTTACATTACACACACGCACACTTATTACAACATTGCCCTCTTTCGGAGGGTCCGAATAAATAATACACAACTGAAAGAATAACGAATTACAGCTAATTATTACACAACCCTAATTAATTAACAAATTAATTAAAATAAATAAGCTAGCATGCAAAACATACGAAATGGACTGCCTCAGCTCGGTCTTGAATGATGAGGAATGCATGCATGTTCGAGTCGCCTTGCTGGAAAATCCATCACGATGCCCCGATTTGCCTCTGTTTGCGACTGGTCCCAGAATATTGTACAAAGCTCCAGAAGGCTGCTTGACCAGTTTTTGCTGCTGGTTTCCGGTTTGCTGCAACAGAGAGCGAGAAAGGAACATAGCAAAGTATTTTCAACATATGTATGCATGACCACTCTCCCTGTCATTGCATAAGCTCTAGGGAGTGTAGTCCTCAATCCTCGTGCCACCAATCACGCATCTCGATGCATGGTGGCTGAGGAGTTGGATTGCACGACTCGATGTAGAATGAATGCACATATAAACACAACAAGGCCTAAACTCCATCATAGGTAATCCGGAGTGTCGGCGACTGAGAATCGAGACACATTTCGTCACTTGGAGTACGAAACGTCCCTCGTTTCCCGTGTTTGGACTAAACCCTACTCCAAACACAATGCAATACACGTGGCATGCATGAATGCAACTCTATCATGCAACCTAAACATAATGCCACTAAATGATGCAAACATGCAAATGATGATATGCAAATATGCTATTAACATACACAATGCTATGAAATGATCAATGGCATACTCAATGCACATGAAAACTATATGGCATACGCAATGCACACATGGAGACCAACAATGAAATGATCAAGGCATACACAATGCAATGGTCAATCATGCAACAACATGGACTAAATGGCATATACAATGCAAGATGGACTTAAACTAAAATGAATACGCCTCAGGCACACTCAAATCAGTGGCCAAACATGATGGAATGAAAGGTAGGAACACTCATGCAAACATGCCCGATGCAAGGAACCGAACCTAAGGCATCAAATGCCACTCTACCAAAGCATGGCAAGGGATGAAACATGGCATACAAACACACATTTTCCAACTCTAAAACATAATACACAATGGTTCCGAATCATGCAAATATGTCACACAATGCATGCTAGATGACCCGAATACCGAAACTAGTGAAGTGTGTTTTACTAGAGGTACACAAAGCAATGCACAAATGGCAAAACTAGCCCCAAACAGACCCTAGGCAGGTCCAAGACAGTGGGAAAATGGCCTAAAAAGATGGCTCAACATGCATAGAAATGAAGCCCATGCAATGGTCCAAAAACGAGTCAAACTAGCGCAACTCTCAAACGTATTTAAAGAGTGAAAAACATGGGAATATGACATACATGTAAGCTCTGAAATATGATGCACAATGGTCCTAAAACATGGAAACACCTCAACATAAGCATGCAATAGGCCCCAAAACACAAAGCTAGACAGGGGTATTGAACTACAACCATGCATAGCAAGCATTATTTGACCATGAGGCACAAAAACAGAGCTAAGGCAGTCCAAAACATGCACAAAATCAGGTTAAGGCATGGCCAAAAAATGCTAGATTCATAAATCAAAATAGCATGCAATACAAGCTAGTGAAGATGGTTTACACTACAAGTATATGGAGCATTCAAGAGGTCACTAAACCAGCAAAATTCTGAGGTATGACATGCCAAATAAACCCTCAAAATCCACTGAAATATGGTCTATGCATGCAAGAATGATAGGCCCCTTTGATATGCTATGAAGAGGGTTATTCTACACATGCAAGGGGGACACTTAATATGGCAAAAACACCTCTGGACAGAGGTTATGCAGGCCCTAAAACTCACTGAAAAGGGGCTTGAAATGAGGTTAGGAAGCATGCAAGTATAGGCTCCTTTGTTAGGCCAAATATGCTAGAAAATAAGACAAGGGGTGAGAGGGTCACCCTCTCTGATTTTGGTGCTCAAAAACACATAATAACCACTGAAAATCTGCTGGATTTCAGTGGTCAAAAGGGCCAACAAAGCTCAACACAAAGGCCCTAATGCATGGCTCAAAACAAAGGGAAATGAAGCATGCAAGGGGGTAGATAGCCCCCAACAGAAAAATGGTCTTAAACAAACATGTTAAGGAGCTCAAAATAAGACTTTTTTCAGTTTATGACAAAACTCAAATATGCTTGAAAACTAGGCTAAGAGATGGAATAACATAATGACAAAAAGAGGGAAATAGAGTGTTACCCTTGTAGCCAAGAACTCCAGCAGCTTCTGGACCAAAACAGCAAGCCTTCAACCTCTGAAAACCAGCTCCAAGGTGCTTAGGTTGATGGTGGAAAGGTTAGGCTCAAGAGTTATGATGCTAAAGGCCAAGAACCAAACACTTTTGAGCTCAAGGGAATGAGATATAGAGAGGAATATATGTATATGCCTTAGAGCAATTTCTGAACCTTTGCAAAGGAAGGAGAGACCTTCCTTTATAGAGCCAAGGGTCCAAAGCTTCTCCTAGAAGCTTAGAACCAAGAGTGAAGATCCTCTATACACGTGTATGGAGGATGTAGTTTGTGCCTCCCAACTGGCACAGCTGGAAAGCATTCAGGAAGACAAAAAAGGTGGGAGCCGGCCGACCAGTTCAAGTGGTCGGCCGACCACTTGCCCTGGTCGGCTGACCAGGTCAAAAGGTCCAAGGTGGTCGGCCATCCCCTATGATGAAGCCCTAGAAGTTAGCTTTCCAATGGCACCAGCCTTGCATTAAAATTCCAACTGTACAAAAAGTTATGCCTGTTTTGGTGAAGCCGCGCAGATTCGGTCCAACCGGATTGATGCCCTACTTCAACTAACTATATCTCCCTCGTCCGGACTTGGCTTTAGGAGATTCTTGAGTGCAAAATGAAGCCCCAAAAGTAAGCTTTCCAATGGTGGTGGCCTCATAGCTGAAATCCAAGTATGCAAATGAATAGGCCTGATTCAGCGAGGACTGCTCATCCCTCTCTTAGCAATTCATGCCCATTTTCTCCCCCAACTGGATTTCTTCCCTCTTCTCCTCTTTTCTTCAACTTCAAAACCCTAAGCAAGGTGTTTTGAAAGATTTTTCAAAATTTCATCTCTCTTTCATTCATTTCCACTTTGTCCTGGCTCGGTTTACCGAAAAGCGCGACATTTAACAAAATGTGAGCCTCGGAACATTGTAGGAACTTTATTTCAAAAATATTTTGAAAGAAAGGGTTTTAAGATCTAAAATCTTTTGATCAAGATTGTTTTGGTCCAAAAGGGGTATGAAGTTGAGATTTGACCCTCTCCTTGTCGAAGAAATTGAACCTTTGCTCTGCACACGTTTCTTTACCGAGTAAGCAATTAGCGACGTCCAAGTCTTAAGGTTGGTCAAAAATGAGGTGTCTACAGGCGTACTATAGCATGTCGTAGAAAAAGTAATGACGACACACAAAATTTGTCGTTAAATAGTTTTTAACGGCGTATGAAGCATGTCGTTGAAAGTGAATGATTTTCTATGACTGGTCATAATATGACGTGCGTTGCATGTCGTAGAAGGAATTTTACGGCGTGCATTGCGCGCCGTAAAAATCCTTTTTTGTTTGTCACATTCGTTTATCTTAAACCCATTAGTAAGCATAGCGTGATCAAATTTTTCATGCCATTGCTTAGGTGCTTGTTTTAATCGATAAAGAGATTTTACAAGTCGACAAACTTTATTTTCTTGCCCTGGCACTACAACCCCTTTGGGTTGCTCCATATAGATCTTTTCATATAGATCACCATTTAAGAGAGCTGTCTTAACATCCATTTGATGTATCTCTAAATTATATAATGCTGCTATGGCAATAAGCATGTAAATGGACGTTATTTTTGTTACAGGAGAATATGTGTCAAAATAATCCAGACCTTCCTTTTGTCTGTAACCTTTTACTACAAGTCTTGCTTTATACTTGTCTATTGAACCATCTGCTTTCATTTTTCTCTTGAATATCCCTTTATATCCAAGAGGTTTAGAACCAGGTGGAAGATCCACCAATTCCCAAGTATGATTTTGCATAATGGAATCAATTTCATTATTAACAGCCTCTTTCCACGAAGGTGTTTCAGGACATGTCATTGCTTCCTTAAAGTTTTGAGGTTCATTTTCTAACAGGTATGTCAGAAAATTTGGACCAAAGGATTTTGATGTTCTCGCTCTCTTACTCCGTCTTGGTTCATCATCAGTTAAATCTTGCTGGTCAAAACCATTACTAGTCTCTTGTGTTTGATTGTCATTGGTCTCTTGAGTTTATGTATAATCATAATTTCTTTTCTGTGAACTTAATTCCTGTCCTTTCTTGTAAGGAAAGACATGTTCAAAAAACACAGCATTCCTTGACTCTATAAAATTGTTCACATTTATATAAAATATTTTTGATTTATAAGTCAGAAACCGATATGCACTACTATTCTGAGCATAACCAATAAACACACAATCTACTATTTTTTATCCTATCCTAGTCTTTTTCGGAATAGGAACTTCAACTTTTGCCAAACACCCCCACACTTTTAAGTTTTTGTAGAAAGGTGGTCGACCTTTCCACAATTTATAAGGAGTGCTGTTGGTTTTCTTGTGGGGTATTCTGTTAAGAATATAATTAGCAGACAATATTGTTTCCCCCCCCCCCCCAACAAGTTCTACGGTAAGCCTGAACTTAGTAACATGGCATTCATTATTTCTTTAAGAGTTCTATTCTTCCTTTCAATAATTCTATTTTGTTGTGGAGAATAGGGTATTGTAGTTTGGTGAATAATGCCATGTTGTGCACAAAATTCATTTAAAGGTGCATCATATTCACCACCTTTATCATTTCTAACCATTTTAATGGTTTTACCAAGTTGTTTTTCAACTTCAGTTTTATAGAGTTTAAACATTTCCAAGGTTTCATCTTTACTTCTAAGTAAATATACATAACAATATCTTGTGCAATCATTGATAAATGTTATGAAATACTTTTTGCCTCCTCTAGTTTGAACAAATTTAAGATCACATACATCAGTATGAATTAATTCTAGAGGTTCAATTTTTCTTTCAACCAATTTAAATGGAGCCTTAGTTAATTTTGCTTCTACACAAATCTCACATTTGTGATTAAGATCAATTTCAAACTTTGGTATATAATCCAAACCAATTAATCTACGTAAAGTATCAAAATTCACATGTCCTAATCTACCATGCCATAAATTTGACTTAAGAATATAAACAAAAGATGTATTATTCTTATTAATAGTAAGTTTTGGTACAACTGTCATTACATTCAACTTGAAGAGACCATCACTCATATATCCCTTACTAACATTCATACCACCCTTTGTTAATACAAATTTATTAGACTCAAATATAAGCGTAAAACCATTTTTACTTAACAAAGAATCAAGAACTAAATTCTTTCGGATGTCTGGTACATGCAGTACGTTGTTGAGGGTAAGTTCCTTTCCCGATGTCATCTTCAAGATCACTTTTCCTTATCCAGCCACAGTAGAAGTAAAAGAATTTCTCATGAAAAGTTGTTCACCATTTGCAATCTTATTGTAAGTAGTGAACATCTTCTTATCCGCACAAATGTGACGAGTTGCCCCAGTGTCAACCCACCATTCCTTGGGATTTTCAACCAAATTAGCCTCAGACACCACAGCAGAGAGATTGATGTCATTTACCCCGTCAGAGATGTAATCTAGTTCTGTCACATTGGCTTGATTGGTAGTCTTCTTGCTTGTACTTCTGCGATCCTTCTTAGGGCGGCAACAATCAGAGGCTCGATGTCTAGTCTTGCCACAGTTATAGCATTTTCCTTTGAACTTCTTATTGCCATTGTTATCGCATTGTTTACGACCATCTCCAACAAACTTCATCCTTTTGTTATGTGATTTGTGCACTTGTTCAACCACATTAGCTTTGGACTCAATGAGATTTTTACCATTCCTTTTTTCAGCCTTACGGTTGTCTTCCTCAATTCTTAATCTTACAATTGATTCATCCATGGTCATCTCCTTGCGTTTATATTTTAAATAATTTTTGAAATTTTTCTAAGTCGGTAGTAATTTTTCCACTAACGCAACAACTTGGAAAGACTCGCTCAAAGACATACCCTCAGCATGAATATCATGCAAAATTAATTGAAAATTTTGAACTTAAGAAATTATCGTTTGGGAGTCTACCATAACGAAGTCAAAAAATTTATCGACAACAAATTTCTTTGCGCCGGCATCCTTTGTCTTGTATTTTTTCTCTAAAGAATCCCACAATTCTTTTGTTGTTTTCAGAGGTCTGTAAACATTATACAGCATGTTGTCAAGGCCATTGAGGATGTAGTTTCTGCACAGAAAATCAGAATGTTTTCAAGCGTCTACAGCGGCAACAACTTGCCAATCACTTTCACCCTCTTTAAGTACTGGAGCCTCTTCACGGAGAAACCGGGCCAGATTTAGAGTTGTAAGATAGAACAATATTTTTTCCTACCATCTCTCAAACTCGGTGCCATTAAATTTTTTCAGTTTTTCTCCATGATTTATCGGAACTTGAACATGGTTCTGAATAAGGATCGGAGTCGTTGTAACGATCGGATTTGGAGTACTACTTTCAGCAGCCATAATATCATATTGTAAAAATCAGAAAAACCACAAATTAATTTTCTAGTTACTCAAAACAGAAAATAAATTATAACGCAAAATGATTTTATTTTTCTAGTTACTAAACCAGGAAAATGAATTACTACACAATAATTTTCTGTAACACTATTACACAAAATAATAATCTAAATTGTTAATGACACCAGTATATTACTACTAGTTGTCAAAGAAAATAAATAATATATTACTACTATTTGTTAAACAGTATATGACTACTATTTGTATTTTTTAACCAGAATATCACTTTGTAAAAAGCAAAGGACATAAATACAATGAAGATACAAAAAAATAATCTATCTTAAGATTGTTGGACAATCTTCCCTGTATTATGAATAAATTATGTTTGTGTACTTAACAACTAATAGAAGAAATAAAAAAAATGAGAGAGATCGTTTGACTACAACAATCAAACCAACAAATAAAAATAAATAAATAAAAACAGTTTTTTTATTTTGTTACAAAAACAAAATCAAAATCTGATATAAATAAATAATAAAACAGAAAATAAATTAACAGCTTACTTTATTAATTTGAACAAAGTTTTGATCAAGTCCGGCATTTAACACTGTGTCCTTAAGACAGATTCGTCCTCTCCACGGTACTTTCAAATTGTGGACGTCTATCTCCTAGGATAAAATGATCAACTACAAATAATTGCAGTACTACAAATTATTCACACAACGAACACACTTATTGTTTACACATTTTCTCACATGAAAAAATTATGTAGCAAAATACAGAGAGCACTAGCAAAATTTAGAACGAAAATATTGAATGAAAAACCAAATGAAGGACTAGTCTATTTATAGGTGTAATGGTGCTTTTTAGATTTGAATTCAACAGGTATAGTACCTATTTGGTTTAAATTAAACAGATACAAATCTGTTTAAATTTAAATTAAACAGGTAAGGAAGAGAACTGAATCTGTTCAAATAGATTTGAAATCTGTAAAAAATTTCCAACCAAAATTTGAATTTAAACGGTCAGAATTTTTCCAAAAAAATTTAAAAATAAATTCAAATGTTTTTGGTCCAATAGGATTTTTACCATTCCTCTTTTCAGCCTTACGGTTATCTTCCTCAATTCTTAGTTTTACAATCAATTCATCCATGGTTATCTCGTTATGTTTATGTTTTAAATAATTTTTGAAATATTTCCAAGCCGGTGGTAATTTTTCCACTAACGCAGCGTCTTGGAAAGACTCGCTTAAAGACATACCCTCAACATGAATATCATGCAAAATTAATTGAAAATTTTGAACTTGAAGAATCACCGTTTGGGAGTCTACCATAACGAAATCCAGAAATTTACCGATAACAAATTTCTTTGTGACGGTATCCTCTATCTTGTGTTTTTTCTCCAAAGAATCTCACCATTCTTTTGCTGTTTTTAGAGGGCTGTAAACATTATACAGCATGTTGTCAAGGCCATTGAGGATATAGTTTCTGCACAAAAAATCGGATTGTTTCCAAGCGTCAGCGGCAACAACTTGCCGATCACTTTCACCATTTTTAAGTACTGGAGCCTCTTCACGGAGAAACTGGGCCAAATTTAGAGTTGTAAGATAGAACAACATTTTCTGCTGTCATCTCTTAAACTCGGTGCCATTAAATTTTTTCAATTTTTCTGCATGATTTATCGGAACTTGAACATGGTTCTGAATAGGGATCGGAGTCGTTGTAACGATCGGATTTAGAGTACTACTTTTAGCATTCATAATATATGATTACAAAAATCAAAAAAACCAAAACACAAATTAATTTTCTAGTTACTCAAACCAGAAAATAAATTATAACACAAAATAATTTTATTTTTCTAGTTACTAAAACCAGGAAAATAAATTACTACACAATAATTTTCTGTAACACTATTACACAAAATAATATTCCGAATTGTTAATGACACCAGTATATTACTAATAGTTGTTGAAGAAAATAAACAGTATATTACTACTATTTGTCAAACAGTATATGACTACTATTTGTATTTTCCAACTAGAATATCACTTTGGTAAAAGCACAGGAAATAAATACAATGAAGATACAAAAAAAAATCTGTCTTAAGATTATTGGACAATCTTCACTATATTACGAATAAATTATGTTTGTGTACTTAACAACAAACAGAAGAAATAAAGAAAATGAGAGAGATCGTTTGATTATAAAAATCAAACCCGTAAATAAAAATAAATAAATAAAAACAGTTTTTTATTTTGTTATAAAATCAAAATCAAAATCTGATATAAATAAATAATAAAACAGAAAATAAATTAATAACTTACTTTATTAATTTGAACAAAGTTTTGATCAAGTCCAGTATTTAACACTGTGTCCTTAAGATAGATTCGTCCTCTCCACGGTGTTTTTAGATTGTGGACGTCTATCTTCCAGGATAAAATGATCAACTACGAATAATAACAGTACCACAAATTATTTACACAACGAACACACTTACTGTTTACACTCTTTCTCACATGAAAAAATTATGCAGCAAAATACAGAGAGCACTAGCAGAATTTAAAACGAAAATATGGAATGAAAAACCAAATGAAAGACTAGTCTATTTATAAGTGCAATGGTGCCTTTTAGATTTGAATTTAACAGGTATAGTACCTGTTGGGTTTAAATTAAACAGATACAAATCTATTTGAATTTAAATTAAACAGGTGAGGGAGAGAACTGAATCTCGGACAGATTTGAAATCTGTACAAATTTTCCAACCAAAATTTGAATTTAAACGGTCAGAATTTTTCCAAAAAAAAAAATAAATAAATTTCAATGTATTGGGCTCAAAAAGATAAGTATTGGGCTAGACAATCCCAACCCAACCTCACAGCTAAGCCCAACCTGTCCGACCGACAGAATGAACGGCGACGACGCGCGCGTGTTTATTTTTAGGTCCAATGGGTCTAGCCCAATTTGCCCATAACCTCTTCCTTCTGCAAACTTGGGGTGGCCCTTGGGGCCCTCCCCAAGTTGTAAACTCAAACCTTATAAACCCACAAAAGTTTGCCCATCAAACCAATGTAGGACAAACCTTAAACCAAACCTTAAGGAATTTCCACCAAAAACTCCATTTCCATGGAGCTCACTTTGGCTTCAATTTCTCATTCCCCCGATAATGGTTTTGAGCAACCAAATATACAACATGAATCACAATGCGGCATAGAATGCGTTACCACTTAGACTCGCCAACTTTGGCTCGTGGGTCCCACCTAAAAATTAGACCAAAGTTGAGGAAAAATTCTGTTTTTCCCAAAACCATTTCTAACATATTGAACAAGAAAAAGGTAAAGAAAATTGAAGGGAAAAAGAGGTAAAAGGAAGGAGAGAAGTGGCCGGAGGCTAGAGGCCCCTTCCTCCATTCCTAAACGACGCCCAAGAAGAGAGAAAACCTAGGAGCTATAGAGAGAGAAGCTCTTAATTTTTAGAAAGAGAGAATAAAGAGGTGTTTTTTCATTTAAGAGTTTGTGTCAAATTGTTTTGTATAATTTTTGTTTACTTATTAGGTAAAGATAGTTTAAATAAATTTAAAAAATATTAATTATCAAAGTTAAGGAATGAATAATTTTAATTTTTACTTTCTGATATTAATTTTTAACATATAACAAGGTACACTATAAATATATTCGAAATGGAATCTCCAAAGAATTTCTTTGGGTGACATTGCAACATTAGTAATGAATTAAAATGGTGTTAATTATAATTTGAAGTCACAATAGTGGTTATTAGTCAAGGCTTGGGACTTGGGGATATACTTCCTCCAATGTCATAGGTTCAAAATCTCCTAATTGTGTAAATAGGATTACAAACAAACTGAGCAGAATTGAATCAAGCCGAGCTTTGCTGAGTTAGAGGTCGGCTCGTTTGTTTATCGAGCTCGAATTCGACTTAATAACTAACTGGGTTCGAACTCGGCTCAATAAGAGTTTTTTTTATTATTTATATTAATTAATACATAAATAACGTATTTTATACTATTATTTATATATAAATAATATATTTGTTATATAATTTAAATAATGATAAATGAGTCGAGCTAGACAAACTGAGTTTATATGGGCTCGAGCTCAGCTCGTTTATTAAACGAGTCGATCCAAACGCAACCAACTCGCGAACAACTCAGTTCGTTTACAGCCCTATGTGTAAATAATTTATTAGGGCCAGTCCATATAGATATTTTGTCCTGATTTTAATTGGGACCCTAACAAATGGATGGTAGAATTGGCCTTTCAAATTAATTGGTCTAATGGACCGGATATCAAAGTGATTTTAACTGTGACCCTCGCAAATAAATGGTGAAATTGGTCATCCACACTAATTGGTTAAAAAAAAAAAAAAAAAAAAAAACCAACGATTTTGATTATAAAATAAAGTATTAGTTATAAACTAAATAGATTTAAAACGAATATATTGATAACCTTTTGAAGCTTAAAAATAATATATAATACAATATAATAATGATAGGAACATTAATTAATGTATCAACTAGGTACAATATTCAGGTAGGAGAAATTTACAATGTGTACTCTTTCAAATGGTACACATTGTAAAAAAGTTATGATTTTTTATGATGACTGTTATGATTGTTTATGATGTATGTTATGACATTTTGTAATAAAGTTATAAATAGTGAATTTATGATGCGCACCTTAAAGTTAAGAATGATAATGTTATGACATTTTGTGATTTTTGTCATGACACTTTGAGATTTTGTTATGACATTTTTTAGTAAAAAAAAGTTACGATTTTTATAGTGAAAAAGTTATGACATTTTGGGTTTAAGTTATGAAACTTTGTGAAAAAGTTATGAAAGGCATATCATATGCACCTTTTTGAGGGTGCACATTGTAACATTTCCCTTTTTTAGACCCGTTAAGTCACATGTCTAGAGTAAATCATTACAATCCATATATGAAAAATTTCAACTAAGCCTTCGTTTGAAATGTAAATTGACTTTTTGACTATTTTAGTGTGAGGCTAAAAAATCTCATTTGAGATTGGCCTTTTGACTTTTGTAAAAGAAAAAATAAAATAATTATGATTTGGATGTGATGTGATGTTTTATCTTATTAGACTAAAAAATTTATTTTGTCTTTTTGTGACTATTTTAGTTCAAGAAGAAAATGCCAAACATAGCCTAATTGTAATAATAAGATGGTATGGACCTTAGACATTGGGGTGTGGTCAATAGTTTATTAGTTATACCTTAGGGTGTAGTAAAAGAGAGGTTAAAGATTCGAGCTGATGGAACAACGACGAACTCTTCGATTATAATTTAATTATACTAACATACTAATAATATTATCTTTGACAAAAAAAATAAAATAAAATGGTATGGACCTCCTTTTGTCCAAAATTTGTATTTGAGGATGGTGTTTGGTTTTGTGGAGTAAATAATAACTTCTATTTCGATAATTCAAATCGTTTGTTTTTGTAAGATCATTCATGTATATCATTTAAAAAAAATAATTCAATAATAATATGTTCAATTTGTTGTGTTTGTTTAATAAAAATAAACAACAAATATATTTTTTAAAATAGGTTACTCATTACAAAATAAATAATTCAAATTATAAAAATAAGATCCGTAAACCCATGAATTCAAATACCACTATCCAATTTATGATGAATAAAGACATTAAAAAATTAGAAAGCTATAATTAATTCATAACTTAAAATACGTGTTTAGAGTTTTTGATCAAATCACATAAAAAATATTTAAAAAAAAGAGAAAGAAGTCACCCTTTGAATATCATTTTATTTTATTCAATTTTTAAATGGAATATTCTATTAAACTTTCTATTTATTGGTATATTCTATTTAACTTTATAATCGCACATTTATAATTTTTAATTATACAAAAGTCTTGTAAAGACTTCTTTACAGATGTCTGAAAATGATATGATTTTATAATTAAAGAAATAAAGTGATATTGAGTAAGAGTTAAGTAGAAAATGATACGAAACATTTGATCATTTATTTGGTAGAAAATTTAATATTCATAACATTACCCTCTAAGCTATGTTATCTGAAACCATTCCAACATTAGGGGAAACTTGAAGGGGTTGTGTAACTTGTGATCGATTTTAAATACATTTATTAAATTATATATATATATAATAATGGTATATTGTTGATATTAGGTATTATAAAATATTTATCATTTTATGTATCATTACTCCATTAGTAATAGAATGAGTTGTGTAAGTTTTTAAACCAATCTAATAATGATAGTCAAGTTTGTTGGGATGTGTGTTGATTTTTTGACTTTTTTAACTTAGGATTAAAAAGGTTTTTTGACTTTTGTGAGAGAAAAAATGAAATGATTATATGGGTTAGATGTGATATTTTGTTTTATTAGGCTAAAAAGCTTATTTTGTCTTTTTGTGACTAAAATAATCAAAAAGCCAAAAAACCTGATACGCCAAACAAAGGCTCAAGATGATAAAACTATTAAAACATTATTGTATTATTTTTAAAATGCTAATGATTTATAGATGTGTAAAAAGTTTATTGTAATATGTAAATAGTGCATAAAAATATGTAAAAAATATATATATAAAATGTTTAAAAATTATATTAAAATTCCACTTTTTTGATATATATATTTTTTATATATCGACAATTGTTTCTTTTTAAAAGAACCATTCATACAGAAAATTTAAGCAAGCATGTTTGGGAACTACCTTAACTCGGGTTTGCAGATATGCTCATTTGGCTTGAAAAAGGTAAGAATGTTTATAATGGAGTGGTTAAATTTTGTGTTAAAATGTGTTATATACTTTCATTTTTTTTCTTTTCTTGTATTTTTTTTTTCCTGACTCTTTCACTACAAGACTGTTCTACTATCACTACCATGCCGCAGAGTGGTCCCTCTTCTATACTCTCTTTCTTTCACTCTTGCTCATCGATTAACTAACGTTACATTTGGTTGAGAGATTTGAAAAGAAAAAAAAAAAAAAGATAAATAAAATGTGAATAAAATATACTTATATTTTACTTGATTTCATATATCTTTTTCTTTTTCTTTTCGAAATTTCTTTTCAAATTTTCTAACCAAATACAAGGGAAATTATTCAATAATCCGAGAGTACCACGTGTCCATACTCCCTAGTCAATTATTATTCAATATGCCCCCTCATGTTCCTCAATCACCCAACATAATACCCCACCTATTCACCTTATCCACCATTTACAATGCTATGGAATACCACTTGTCTATACTCCCGGATTATTGAACAATTACCCCCAAATACAATGTAAATGAATCATACTGTAGTTAATCGGTTAACATCAAACAAGCGTGGCCAACCAGTTAACAACTTTATTGGAACTCTATTTGAGTGGCGGAACCATAAATTTTGGTTTAGGGGGCCAAAGTGGTATGCAATTTTTTTTTTTTAACTACATAACTAATTAAAGACAGTTTGTTATATTAGTAAATATAATGGTAAATTATATTGATCTTTTATAAGATTTGGAGATAATACAACAATCTTCATATATTATGAAATCCCTATGTAATAAAACTTTAATAAATAATTTTCATAAAATTATGATATCATTCCATTACATGCTCTATAAAAATATATAAAATATAAGGATATTATTCTAATTTTCAAGACCCTAGGAGCCAGGGCCGCCACGGTTCCTCAATGCCATTGTCTATTTGGATCTTTCCCTAACCAAAATGTTAGTGGCTCTAACATAAGGTTCAGCTCCTCACTAGCCCCAAAAAGGAATGGACGATATTATTGGGTTGTGATGGATTTGACTTTTGACTCATCTTGATGATGTAAATTGTTTAATATGTAGAACTCGTCAGGTATATTATTTCTTATAAAATTACGTTAATTGGATATCGATAGTCATTTGATAATCTTATATTTGTGTTTACAATTTATTTTTAAAATTATAATCGTCTTTGAAACATATGCAACCTAATTAAATAATTATTGATATCTGATTAACATGACATTTTATAAGAATAATACATTTAATTAATTCTACACATTAATAATTTAAATCATCAAAATAGTTCTAAAATCGACTCCACGCGCTGTCGAATTCGATTTCAAAAAGAAAGAAGATATGGCGCTAACATAAATACACGCAGGAATTATTCCACTATAGATGCCCTTGAGATTCTCCGAGGTTTATTGAAATTTGAATAAGGCTAGGTTTGGCATAACTTATATAATTCATCTTTTTATCTTTTTATCTTTTTTTTATCACATCATCTCTCTACTTTTCTGCACATCTTTTCGTAAAAAGACAAAAAGTGTACTTTTTTAGGACACCCAAAACCAACCCTAAGTCACCCAACCAAAACCTTTTCGCATATAAAAAAATTAGCTTATCATCCGTACTATGCATGGGGTAATTATAAATATTTATATATTTTTTAATATATAAATTATGTTTTTTAAGATTTTTTATAAAAATAATTTAACAATTTTATCACTAACCATAGTATATGGGAGAAGTTGAAAAAGGTACTGCCGTAATTATGCATGGATTATATCTATAATTATTTGTATGAGAGGATTTTAAATGTTGATGGTAGGATTTTGACCAAATCAATAAATGCAGACATGTCGATTAGAAAAAGTTAATAAATGTTGATCAGGAATTTTTGGCCAAATCAATAAATGCTGAAAAAAAAAATTTTAATAAAAAATTTAAAAAATTCAGATGGGGCTATTGGAGCTCCCACAAGTCTTGGAGGGTTAAAAACCCCATTTTCCTTAATATATAAATGTTATCTATACTCTATATATATATATATATATATGCGCAAAAATGTAGTGAAGTATAAAAATTTTCTAAACTCTTTAAGGGGATTTTGTCAAACCCTCCTCATAATAAACAGTAGTGCTACATGTACGAATTAATATACACATTAGTGTACCAATTAATGTTATGTCATTATTACTGACCGTACCTATTATACAAATTACAAATATCCAAAACATGTAAAATTATGTCACATCATCTGTTAGTATACTGGTTAGTATATTAATTGATACATATAACATTATTCCATAATCAAACTTTAACACATTAAGGACAAGTATAAAAATTTTTTCTTAAAAGTCCAACACATACCACTATTATTAAAATATTAAACTTTAAAATAATATAACTTTTGATGTAAATGTCGATTTTTAATAAAATAATATTTTTAGGATTCTCTCATCAAGAACTATCAAATAAGATCCATATTGACTATGAAATTTAAAAAAAAAAAATTTATCACCGTCGAAATTAATGTAAACAGTAACAGTAACATGTTATTCTGTTTGACAGTTACTTTATTTGATAATAGCATGTTACTATAGTAATATTGTCTAAGGAAAAAAAAATATTTACTTTGTCCTTACTTAATTATATGTTTTCTTCTTAGGGGGTTTATGAAGCAAAATAAATTGAATTGTCCTTTTCACTAAACAAGCATCCAATGGAAGGGGTTTTGGTTAAATTTTCTAACTCTTTGTGATGCCCCAAAATCTATACTAAAGGTTGTAGTTAAGGGAAAGTTACTAATGAATTCTATGACTGTAACGCCTTCAAAATAATACAAATAATCCAATACATAAGAGAAGTGAACATAATGGAATTGAAATCATTTCATTCATCAGAGTTTGTAATATAACAGATATTACATGCATTATACATTCATGAATGTTCATCATGAATTTATAGCATGTAACATTAATTAATAATAACAAAATAAATGCCCTATGGGCTTACATCTTTCCAAGATATTACTTGGTTACAACAAAAGAGAGTCTTAAGCTCTATACATGTTAAGCCCTTGGCTTGAATAAACGTTTAAATACAAAACAACAAAATAGAGTCTCAAGCTCCAAAGTCTTCCCAAGCTATGTCCTTAGAGGAAGTATGTCACCGATACATGAAAAATGGTTTCCCAAATAGGATAAGCCAAAACCCAGTAGAAACAGTCTAATACAATATATGAAGTTTAACTAAGATATAAGTGTTAGATAAATGTTCAATATTCAAGATCAACTTACATTCTTTCCATAACCATTCAATACTGATTTTCATGCCTCAATCCATTCTCATTTATTTATTTCAAGTTAATTCATTTCATTCCAAGTCATACGACAAATATACATAATTTCCCAAATGACCCAACTCAGACTACAACTCAGTGGTTCTCTATCCACATAACCATCATACAAACACTTAAATCTTGTTATTTTACGAGAATTTCATTCGCAGGATCGACATCCATGTATTCACAAGATTTTGAGACTTTCACTCTGGACACTCCAGCTAACTTAATTCTCAATGGAGTCCATCCCCTATCTCTTTTCAAACAATGGAGTACATTCCCTTTCTTCTCCCAAAATATTATACATATACAATGTATTTAAATTCATCGTCATATATAATGACTTTCCATAACACATATTCAATGCCTTAATCATATTGTCATATTCAATGACAAACTTAAATGATTAGTTTCAATTCACCTAATCATCATGCAATTTCTACAACAATCACAGCTATCCTTAACCGATAGCCCAATATAGATATTTCTAAATAGATTTACAATCTTTATAACAGATAATTTATCAAATTTTTCATGAATGAGTGATTAAACAAAGTCAACTACACCGTTCATTTACACCTTTTTCCAATTTTACCTTTCTCATATCAATTTCATTATTTATACAAAATAATATTCAAAACACATTTAGGGTAAATCTCCTCCCTTATTCAAATATTACTCCAAAGGCTAAAATTTACCATTTTAACACAAGATATCCTCATATCCAAAACCCCATAATCATCTATGAAACACAATATAGAAACCCCTCTTTCAATTTGAGAATAGACCCTAAGTTTACCCAAAAACTCCAAAGATTTCCACCATTTATACATGACTACAAATACCTAAGTTAAAACTCATACTAAAGTATAGAATATCCCTACCTCAAAGAGAGAAGATGAGCCAAACAAGAAAGAAACCCCAAAAGTGTTGAAATCCAACTCTAATCGGTTCAAAGAGAAGATCTTGAGAAGCTCCACCTTTTTATCAAAAGGAGTAGGGTGGGGAGATCAAAGGATCTAAGCCAAAATGTAGAGAGAAAGAGTATTTTAGATAGAGAGACTCTTAACTTTAGGGTTTTGGCTGAAAAGATATGAAAAAGTGATGTAAAAAGTGATTTTTGTGATCTGATATACGCGCAGTCCGCTCGTGCGGAGGGTTTCACGCTCGAGCGTCAGACACAAAGATTTGTTCTGCTCGAGCACGAGAAGAGGCCCGCTCGAGCGCAGAATATACCCCTCTAGAACTTTTGCAGACGACAAACTAACTGCTCGGGCTTAAGAAGGGACACTCAAGCATACACTCGCTCGAGCGTGAAAAACATTCCTCTAGCACTTTTGCAGAAGTGCGGAGTACTGAGAGTTTGCAACTCCCACTCGAGCGCAAGAAAGACCGCTCGAGCAGATGACCAAAATGTACATAGCCCGCTCGAGCGCAAGAATGGCCACTCGAGCGTAAGACCAAAAATCTGGGCAACACAAAGTTTAAAAACTAAGTAACCATCTTGTTCTAAACACAACCACAACAACCCAAAGATCAATTTCAAAAGTATACAAGGAAAGAAAGACACAACATAAAAAGCATTAAACCCAAGCCCGGAACATCACAAGAGTCGGGTAAAAACTGGGATCGCTATAACCTGCCCCTCTTAAAGAATTTTGTCCCCGTAATTTACAATTTAAGTTTCAAAATCAAGTTTAGCCAATTTCCAAAATGATTACAACTCAATACTTAACACCATGACCCATTTATCGATCATTCAATCCCTTCACAAGAGAACAAATTCACAATATACCTCTCAACATATATTACCAATATGCATTCCCGAAATTTTAACCAATTTCAATATGTATGCCTCATATTTCCAAAGTATATTCAATGTTTATGACAAATTTGCATTTCCAAAATTTAAACAACATATACAATGCCCATATTAAACTTGCGCTTCCGAAACATATTTAACATATACAATGTCTCATAATTCAAAACATATACAATGTTTCTATAGTTCATAAACAAAGCTAAAATCTCATCATATGCTTAAACATCAATAAATTAGTCCGGATATTTCTCACGGACTTCCAATTCACGCTCCCAAGTTGCTTTCTCAACCCCGTGATGTTTCCACAATACTTTGATCAAGGGAATTGTCTTGTCTCGCAAGACTTGGTCCCGTCTATCAAAGACTCTCACCGGTCTCTCCCCATATGAGGCATCCTCTTCTACCTCAAAGTCGGTCCAATCCAACATGTGCGATGGATTTGGCTCATACTTCCGAAGCATATTAATATGAAATACGTCACGCACTCTAAAAAGTTGTGGCGGCAATGCCAAACGATAGGCAACCTCCCCAATCTGCTCAAGGATCTCAAAACGGCCTATAAACCGAGGGGATAACTTCCTACTCTTCCCAAATCTCATCAAACCCTACCTAGGCGATATTTTCAAAAAGACGTGATCACCCACCTCAAAAGACAAGGGTCTTCTCCTACGGTTGGCGTAACTTTTCTGGCGGCTCTGGGCTGTAACCAACCTCTTACGGATAAGTGCAACTTTCTTTGTCATTTCCAGAACCAACTTTGGGCCCAGCAAAGGTGCATCACCCACCTCGGCCCAACATACTGGAGATCTACACAGTCGGCTATACAAGGCCTCGAATGGTGCCATGTCGATACTCGACTGTAAACTGTTGTTATAGGCAAACTCCACTAAGGGCAGGTGCCTTTTCCATGACCCCTTGAAGTCAAGGACACAACCTCGAAGCATATCCTCAAGGATCTGGATAGTACGTTCGGACTGCCCGTCAGTTTGAGGATGATACGCAGTATTAAAGATCAACCTAATGCCTAAGGCACTTTGCAAGCTCTGCCACAACCGAGTTGTAAAAAGCAGATCTCTATCTGAAACTATTGTCACAGGGATCCCGTGCAACCTCACTATGTCCCTGATATATAAGTCGACAAGATAGTCTACCGAATCACTCATGCACATAGGTAAGAAGTGTACAGACTTGGTCAATCGGTCAACTACCACCCAAATGGCATCACTACCCCGTTGAGTCCTCGGAAGGCCTACAACAAAATCCATCGTGACATGCTCCTATTTTCACTCAGCTATAGGCAAGGGTTGCAACAAACCCATTGGCCTCTGATGTTCGGCCTTCATTTGTTGACAAGTAAGGCATTTCGATAAAAACACGGCTACATCCTTTTTCATACCGCTCCACCAGAATTGGCAACTCAGGTCATGATACATCTTTGTGCCTCTTGGATGTGCCGTAAGACGTGAATGATGAAACTCTCGGAATACTTCCTCTCGGCAAGACTCCGACACAAACAAATAATCACGGTATCTTACAGTTTGGTCGGGATACACAGTCAAGCCTCTTTCTACTTTCCCACTGGAGATCTTCTCCCAGAGGGATTCTATCTCCAGGTCACCCTTTTGCGTTTCCAATACCCGGTTCACAAGTGTAGGTTGTGCGACTACTGAAAACAAAGCCGCAGATTCAATGGACTCACTCAGATGTAGATCAAACTCCCCTAGAGTACCCAACATTCCCCATTATCGGATGGCAATACAAGCTACATTGCTAATTAATTTCCTACTCAAGGCATCGGCCACAACATTGGCCTTCCCGGGATGGTAATGTAACTCGAAATCGTAATCCTCTATGAACTCCATCCACTTCATCTGTCTCAAATTTAAGTCTTTCTGTGTAAACAGATAATTTAGACTCTTATGATCAGAAAACACCTCAAATCTCTCACCATACAAATTGTGCCTCCAAATCTTCAAGGCAAAGATCACCGCTGCTAGCTCTAAGTCGTGAGTATGGTAGTTCCTCTCGTGGGTTTTCAACTGCCGCGACCCATAGGCCACTACCTTCCCCTCTTGCATCAAAACACAGCCCAAACCTTCCTGTGAAGCATCACAATATACCGAATAACCCAAACCCCTCTCCAGAATAATCAAGACTGGAGCAGTGGTAAGTCTCACTGTAAGTTTCTGGAATGACTTTTCACAAGTCTCACTCCATACGAATTTGATTCCTTTTCTCGTCAGTCTAGTCAAAGGTGAGGCTAATCTCAAGAAATCCTTCACAAATCGACGATAATACCCAGCTAACCCCAAGAAACAATGGATCTCGAAAGCATTCTTAGGCTGTGCCCAATCTTGTACTGCTTCTATCTTGGATGAATCTACAGTCACCTCTTCCCCGGATACCAGGTGGCCTAAGAACTTAACTTCCCTTAGCCAGAACTCACATTTCCCAAACTTAGCATATAACTTGTGGGCTCTAAGTAATTCAAGCACTACTCGCAAGTGCTCCTCATGTTCCTTCTTAGAAGATGAGTAAATCAAGATGTCGTCCACAAAAACGACCACAAATCGGTCTAAGAACTCCCGGAAGATTCGATTCATCAAATCCATAAAACACCACTGGGGCATTGGTTGGCCCAAAAGGCATCACTAAGAACTCGTAATGGCTATACCGCGTACGGAATGCCATCTGCAGGATATCCTCCTCCCTTACTCTCAACTGATGATAACCCGATCTCAGGTCTATCTTAGAGAAGTAACAAGACCCTTTCAATTGATCAAGCAGGTCATCTATACGAGGCATCAGATATTTGTTCTTAATCGTAACCTGGTTCAACTTTTGATAATTTATGCAAAGTCGCAACGCTTCATCTTTCTTTTTAGCAAAGTGAGTCGGTGCTCCTCAATGTGATGTACTAGGACGGATAAAGCCCTTATCTAACAATTCCTGGAGTTGAATCTTCAACTTACTCAACTTAGCTGGTGTAAACCGATATGGTGCCATAGAAATTGGTGCTGTGCCAGGCACTAAATTGATAGAGAACTCTATCTCTCGGTGAGGTGGGTAAACTAGTAAGATTCTTGGGAAAGACATCTAGATACTCACAAACCACCCTTGGCAACTCAACCTGAATTTCATCACGCTCACCACTTTGAAAGCTAGCAAGAAGACAACTAAGCTCACGCCGCCTACGCAGATTATATACCGGGGATAAGACTTTATCCACCCGGTCCCCCAAGAAATAAAAACAATTCTTGCTTAAGGTACATATAGTAACC
>CM069915.1:41861803-42090074 GCA_036172215.1 Camellia granthamiana
AGTCATATCAAGCAAAACAAATGCAAATAGAAGTTGACGACCGGCGACCTCTATGTCACAACCCCGACACCCCTGTTTCAAAATAACCTCACAACTAATAGGTGACTCTATACAAATAGGAAATGCTAACTGTGCCAACTCCAACCCCAAAACCGATACAAATGCTGACGAAATAAATGAATGGGATGCACTCGTATCAATCAACACACTAGCAACTGAATTGCAAAACAAGAAGGTACCTCTTATGGTAGATGGAACCGGTACAAGATCTGGCGCGGTAACAGCATACACACGCCCTGTTGGCCTCTGATCTACCTGTTCACCCCTTGGAGCATAGCCCTACTGCACGGATTGAGCCGAAGAGGCTCCCTGATTGGCCCTCAAGGCCTGTGCTGACTGTGCAGGTTAGTGACTCTGTGTCTGTCTTGAACTAGACACACCAGGTGTGCCACCCAACTGTGGGCAAAACCTTTTCAAGTGCCCTGTATGTCCACATTGATAACAAGTGAGCGGCTGGCCTCTCCCTTAGCCTTGGCCCTGAGAATGAGCCGAACCCTCCTCCTCTCTGTGGGCAAGCTGGAGACTTGTGGCCCAACTAACCACATTTGAAACAAGTTACATCCCCTTGACCACCTCTCCCTGAACCTGAACTCGGCACAGGAAATGTAGACCCCGACTGCACTCCCTAGGATTGTTGATGATTAGAACCTCTCTGCCTCTTACTGTCCTCCTGATTATCCTGACTCCTCCTGGAGCCCCTTATCCTCTCCTCCTCTACATGCGTGATAGTCTCAAGATGGGCTGCAACCTCCACAAGGCGCCCATAGTCTCTAATCATAGACACGGCCACTCGAAACATGAGACCGGTCCTCAATCTTTTCTCAAACTCTAAACACCGGTGCTCCTCAGTCGCCACCAACTCTGGTGCAAACCTAGACAAGCTAGTGAATGTGACTTCAAACTCAACTACAGGTGTGTTCAACTGCTTAAGATGAGAAAACTAGTCCATCAACTTCTTCCTTACTATAGTAGGTAAGTACTTGTCCTAGAAGACGTCGACAAAAGCCTCCCAAGTCCCTTCAATGCGCCCTCGCGCATACTTCCACCACTGACCCGCGTCTCCCTTCAGCTAGAAGGATGCCAAGGTCACTCTTAAATCCTCGTCTTCGATGCCGAGCATCTCAAACGTCTTCACCATTTGTTCTAGCCACTCATCAGCCTTCAGTGGTTTCTTGGGATCACCCAAAAACTTGTTCGGATTCGACCGGATGAATTCCCTCTTCAGAAAAGATGGCCCTGCTCAGCTACATGGGCTTGGACTTGATTCTCAGCCCTGAGAATATCCATAGATTCCCTCAATGCTTCGACCATTTCACGGGCTAAGGCGCCCATGGCTTGTTGACCAACTGGTTCGGCCATGTTGGCCTGACCAACTCCTTCCTCCTGTGCCGAAATTTCATCCGGTATAGGCATCTCGCGCCTACCACGCCTACCACCACCACATCTACGTCCTGACATCCTAATGAAGGTAACAAACGAGATTAGCACATTCATAAATGTGCCAAAGCTAACTCACTTACGTCCTAATACGATAGACAACAGTAAATCACTCCATATAGACACGCAATTACATAAACATTTACGAATTTCATTTCCAGATAATGACCGTTTCGCGGCATTGCTAGAGTTCTAGTTAGAAATGGCAGTGATCAAGTGCCTTTCCAATAGGACTCCCAGAAACCCTTGGACACGATCAGCATCTTAGAAACTAAATCCCATACCTTCATAATCATATAAGCATGTTATCACGTAAACACATATCGTCTATACTTTAAGTCTCTAACAAGGGAGACAAACCCATTGTGGTACTAACCATTTCCTACGTACCCAAAGTATTCAAACCCGGTACGCTCTGATACTAAGTTGTGACGCCCCCAAAATAATACAAATAATCCAATACATAAGAGAAGTGAACATAATGGAATTGATATCCTTTCATTCATCACAGTTTGTAATACAACAGATATTACATGCATTATACATTCATAAATGTTCATCCTGAATTTATAGCATGTAACATTAATTAATAACAACAAAATAAATGCCCTATGAGCTTACATCTTTTCAAGATACCACTTGGTTACAACAAAAGAGAGTCCTAAGCTCTATACATGTTAAGCCCTTGGCTTGAATAAACGTTTAAACACAAAACAACAAAATAGAGCCTCAAGCTCCTAAGTCCTCCCAAGCTATGTCCTTGGAGAAAGTATGTCACCGGTACCTGAAAAATGGTTTCCCAAGTAGGGTGAGCCAAAACCCAGTAGAAACAGTCTAATACAATATATGAAGTTTAACTAAGATATAAGTGTCAGATAAATGTTCAATATTCAAGATCAACTTACATTCTTTCCATAACCATTCAATTCTAATATTTATGCTTCAATCCATTCTCATTTATTCATTTCGAGTTAATTCATTTCATTCCAAGTCATATAGCAAATATACATAATTTTCCAAATGACCCAACTGAGACTACAACTCAGTGGTTCTCTATCCACATAACCATCATACAAACACTTTAACCTTGCCATTTTACGCAAAATTTCATCCGTGGGATCGGAACCCATGTATTCACAAGATTTCGGGACTTTCACCCTAAACACTCCAGCCAACTTAATTCTCAATGGAGTCCATCCCCTATCTCCTACCAAACAATGGAGTACATTCCATTTCTTCTCTTAAAACATTATACATATACAATGTATTTAAATTCATCGTCACATATAATGACTTTTCATAACACATATTCAATGCCTTAATCATATTGTCATATTCAATGACAAACTTAAATGATTAGTTTCAATTCACCTAATCATCATGCAATTTCTACAACAATCATAACTATCCTTTACCAATAGTCCAATACAAATATTTCTAAACAGATTTACAATCTTTATAACAGATAATTTATCAAATTTTCCATGAATGAGTGATTAAACAAATCCAACTACACCATTCATTTACACCTTTTCCCAATTTTACCTTTCTCACATCAATTTCATTACTTATACAAAATAATATTCAAAACACATTTAGGGTAAATCTCCTCCCTTATTCAAATATTACTCTAAAGGCTAAAATTCACCATTTTAACACAAGATATCCTCATATCCAAAACCCTATAATCATCTATGGAACACAATATAGAAATCCCTCTTTTAATTTGAGAACAAACCCTAAGTTTACCCAAAAACTCCCAAGATTTCCACCATTTATACATAACCACAAATAATTAAGTTAAAACTCATACTAAAGTATAGAATATCCCTACCTTAAAGAGAGAAGATGAGCCAAGCAAGAGAGAAACCCTAAAAGTGCCGAAATCCAACTCTAATCGGTTCAAAGAGATGATCTTGAGAAGCTCCACCTTTTATCAAAGGGAGTAGGGAGGGGAGATCAAAGGATCTAGGCCAAAATGTATATAGAGAGAGTATTTTAGAGAGAGAGGCTTTCAACATTAGGGTTTTGGCTGAAAAGATATGAAAAAGTGATGTAAAAAGTGCTTTTTGCGATCTGATATACGTGCAATCCGCTCGAGCGGAGGGTTTTACGCTTGAGCGTTAGACACAAAGATTTGTTCCGCTCGAGCATGGAAAGAGGCCCGTTCGAGCGCAGAATACACACCTCTTGAACTTTTGCAGACGACAGACCAACCGCTCAAGCTCAAGAAGGGACACTCGAGCGCACACCCGCTCGAGCGTAGGAAACGCTGCTCAAGCGTGAAAAACATTCCTGTAGCACTTTCGCAGAAGTGCGGAGTACTGAGACTTTGCGACGAGAGCAAGAAAGGCCACTCCAGCGGATGACCAAAATGTACATAGCCCGTTCGAGCGCAAGAATGGCTACTCGAGCGTAAAACTAAAAATCTGGGCAACACAGAGTTTGAAAACTAAGTAACTAACCTGGTCCAAACATAACCACAACAACCCAAAGACCAATTTCAAAGGTAAATAAGGAAAGAAAGAGATAGACAACAATATGAAAGCATTAAATCCGAGCCCGGAACATCACAAGAGTCGGGTAAAAACCGGGATCGCTATAATGATCAATAACCAAATAAGATCCTAGATCGTCGGAGGAGTCAAATTAGCCTCCCTTCTAAGTCTAGCTTTCTTAGGCAGTACGCTACCATTTTGACAGATCTTAAAAGATATTGACACAAGATCTCATAAGCAACGTAGGGAGCTATATTGGTCTATAAAAGACAAGCATATAATAATAAGAAAATAGATACAAAATATCTTTAGTTACAAAAGATAGTTCTATCAATATTACATCCAAAAATAAAATTTCAGATGGACTTTACAAAACACAAAAAAATTTCTAACTTCTCTAGGACAACCAAAAGTCTTTGAAAGTTTCTGACTCCTCGTTTTTTGCTGCAAAATCCTCTTCGGTTCCTAGCATGAAGCGCCATAAGTTTTGAATGCCTAGTAAATGCATACACACCTCGTTCTTTTTTCCCTATCTAATACACAATCGCAATTACAACAATAGGGAAAGAAACATGATATTCAAATAAATAACAAGGGTTACAAAGTTAGTTGCTAGCAGTCTGGAAATCCCCTAAAAAGATTTCATCATCCCAATCACAAGAATCGGACGCGAATTATTCGGTATGCTCTCTTTTTTGTTGTTTTGCAGACCTTACCCTCGGATGCCTACCAATGGTTACATACCACGCAGTGCCAACTGAGGACTTCAAAAGAGATGGTAAAATAGGACCTTACTCATTTCCTCCTTACACCAAACCACCTAGGGTCCGACTACAACTGCTTCGTTTAAGGGTTCCGGAACAACCACTTGCGCAAAATTTTAACTTTCAAAAGGGAACACATCCCGCTAATCAATTCAATTTAAACATAACTTTATCTCATAACAATACTCATGTGATTGAAACCCCATTAGCCGCCCTATTGAGTTTTCCATTTAGATTAATATTTTAAGTTAGTTAATATAAACAAATAAAAAAAATAAATTTGCATAAATATGAGTATCAACAAAGAAATAAAATAAAAGGTATATAACTATGACACATTTAATATAATATCAAGACATGATTATATACAAATAAACATATTTATGAAAACAAGAGTATAAAATATCAATGTAAAACTAAGGCCTTGTTTGGGTACCCAATATAAGTGTACTTATTTCATCTTTTTATCTTTTTTGGATCACATCAATCAACATCTCCTCTCTACTTTTTCTACACATAATACAAGAAAAGTCAAAAAGTGCACTTATTCTAATCTTCCCAAACTTGGCTTAAATTTTCAGATTCAGTACTATTTAAAGATCAAAATCAAAAGGATCATTTTAGATTTTTGCCGAGCCTATAAATTCAAAATTATCTATTTAAAAATAAAAATCAATTATTTAAATTTATTTTACTCATAAATTTCACATTTTATCAATTTAATTTATAGCACGCATATCCGTTATGGACCTAGTTTTTTTGTTTTGTTAATTTTAATTCATGTGAGAACCACAATTGAATGGCTAAAATTGCTTTGTCATATGGCAACTTTAACAGAACTCCCAAATCCTTCGCCCTCAAGTCATGTTAGGACTGGTTGGTTCCTTCAGCTAATACACCAAGCCATGCCATCCCATGCCCGTCTGCCTTTCCTTCGCTGACGTTACCCCGCCCTCTGGTCCAATCTCGGTCCCACCTAGCCTTTTCAAATCCTTCACGATAGCTTGTCGAGGGTGCTTTTTTGCCGACCTTTCTCTACAACCCCAAGTGAAATGCCAACACATTCATTAAATTTAGGCCTTGTTTGGGTACTCCCAAATAATCTAAAAAGTCAAAAAGTTACTCAAAAAGTTAAAAAGTTAACACTATTCACCAAAAGTCAACAATTACGGCTGCACAACTCCCAATTCAAATTTTCCTCTAAAAACCAATTTTCACAATTTTTTATTACACATTTTTTCATAAAAAGTCAAAAAGTTAACCCAAACATTCATATTTTCAACCTCAAATTTTTAGTCAAAAAAGACAAAAAGTGCACTTATTTAGTCTTCCCAAACAAGGCCTTAAACTTGGTTTGGATGTTATAAATAAATGTATTTTTTAATTTTTTATAAAAAGTATGTAGAAAAATAAAAATAATAGATAGAAAAGTAAAAAAGATGTTGATTAATGTAACTTAAATAAGTGTATGTATATGAAAAAAAGTATAATTTTTTAGTACATACCGAATACTTAGAGTAACGTTAGAAACTCTAAATAATCTATTAAATTTTTACTAAATTTTTTATATGGGCGTAGGATTTATACACATGTGGATTTATATGAGTCTTATACCTATGTGAAAAAATTGATAAAAAATTTAATAAATTATTTAAGATTCATAACATTTTTCTTAAATTTATTTAATCTGAATTAATCTTAATAAGTCTTTCTTCGAGCACGATAAATTTTTTTTTCCCGAGAAGAGACTCATCTAAATGAATTCGGACTAATAAATTTCATGCACGATTCATTAATCATAATTTAATTCACTAATAATAATAATAATAATAATAATGGTGTGGTGGCTCCTATTTTTTACACGTTTCTTCTCTTGGGAATTTATTCGAACACCTTTCCTACACTTCCACTTTCCATCTTACAATCCAAACCCGCTTCTTCTTCTTCTTCTTCTTCTTCTTCTCTCTCTCTCTCTCTCTCTCTCTCTCTCCCTTTTCATCGAAACCACTTTTCGAAATCAATCCTTGAAACCCATCATCTGCCTTGCTCAATTAAGCCCAGAGCTTCGATCTCCACCTGGAAATGGTTATAATCAAAGAGTTGTATCCTTTTTATTACATAAATGTAGCTGAATTTCTATGTATTTTGTTTACTTATACATATCTATGTTGAAATCTGGTTGACATTTGTTGAAGATTTCTTTAATTTTCTTTTTCCTGCAACATCATCATCTCTCTCTTTCCCCTCTTTGCTGATCAATTTGGTTGCTTAGAAAAAAACGTTGCAAAATGAGGGAAAACCTAAGAAATTGAATCTTAGTTCTTGTCGTTGTTGTTGTTTTTTCCCCTGTAATTGGAATTCAGCTGGGCGTTATATCGCTATTTGGAGGGGTTGAATTTCTGATTTTCGTAGCCAAACAACACACCGACACAAAAAATATATATACAAAATAAAAGTTGGGAAGTTTGCAAAATGAGGGAAAACCTAAGAAATTGAATCTTAGTTCTTGTCGTTGTTGTTGTTTTTTCCCCTGTAATTGGAATTCAGCTGGGCGTCATATCGCTATTTGGACGGGTTGAATTTCTGATTTTCGTAGCCAAACAACACACCGACACAAAAAATATATATACAAAATAAAAGTGGGAAGTTGTAATTTTTTCTATTTTTCCCAGAATTTTTTTCTGTAACCAAAGTGGTTTACCAAAATTTTTAAGAAGAAAAAAGAAAAAAAAATTGCTTCTGTTGAGAAATAACTATTTTTTAGTTGTTTATGTTTGTTAGTTATATTTTAATCCTTTTGAATGACCCTGAATATTAATTTAATTTATCCACTTCTGTTTTTTTGTTTAATGTAGAATTTGACTACAAATATGGTTGTTGTGTATACAGTGAACTCTAAAGAACTGTTCACTCAAATTTCCATCACACACAGTATTGGAGTTTTCTTGGAAAATTTTGTGGGTAATTTCCTTAACCTGTGTTTTGTTGATGGGGCTTCTCTAAAGTCGAATTGTAATGCCTTTGTCATTGGAGGAGGTATGGCTTATCAATAATTTCAAAAATTGTGGTTTTTTTTATGATGGGCATGTCTAGATTTTCTTATTTTCCTTCATACCAAAATATGGGTTTGTTTGCTAAATGACACATTGCTTTTGCAGTATCAGATTGCTCAGATATACATGGTCTTAAAAATGCAGCAACAGAGCAAGACTAGCACTGAAGGGGTTGAAGTTTTGGAGGACAAACTTATTGAAGATGATGTATTTGGAAAGTGTCAGTACTTATCAAAAATTTACAAACTGCAGAGGTAATTTTGTAGTAAAATTGTGCTTTAGAACTTCTATGTTGGAACATGTTATGTGGGAATGTATGAATGTTGATGGTTTAGCTCTGCAAAAGCGGTTTGTGCAATGGCCATTTTAGTTATGAATTCAGGAAATCTAATAAGTTTAAGATTGTTGTATCTGCTACACTTTTCATCTGGTAAGAATGAGAAAATGTTAGAATTTGTCCTCTATTTGGTTAATGTGTACTGAATGACCAGATGTTTTTAAGCCTCATAAGTAGCAACATTTCTTCCCTTCCTTTTAGGCGGTACTATTTTTTCCTTCCAAAAGAGAGAGATTACATAATGCTTGTTTTTGTTCAGTTGTTGTTTTTGAGCAAATAGTAGATCATGGTAGCAGAAATGTTGTTCTTTTGTAAGTTTAATTCAAGTTAATTTCCAAGATGGTCAAAATTCACTTCATTTTTCATAGACTCCAGTTGCATGGGATTGTTGTTCTGTTTACCTCAGTCATCTCTTTGTATCTTCCTCAAGTAAGGGTAGTGATTCTGCATTAATCTTCTTGTTTTTTTGTATTTTGGTTGCCATTCTGTTTCATTGAATTATATGGTACTACTACTGACTGATATGTTCATTTGTTCCCCAAAGCTATTTGTGATATTTTGTTTCTTGTGCTAATGCAGCAAAGTTCCTGCTTGGCTTACTGCTTTTGCACGCAAAGATGCTCTTGTCATGCAAGAGGAAGCATGGAATGCATACCCAAGATGCAAATCAGGTTTGTCATGTCCACATGTTTTCTCACTTCACATTATATTTTTCTTTTGGAACTCGTATTGATATATTTATTGGTTGTTAATTGTTATCTGTTCTTGGACGCCATATTATGCAGTAATTAAGGTAATTCTTTTTAGATATTTATTTTTACTTCATGAATATCCCCTTGGAAAGGTTCATGTTAAACAATGTGCTCATTGACTAAATGCAGACCCCATGCTTCAACAAGTTGAGTGTAACTATTGAAACTGTTCACAAACCTGACAATGGGCGATCAGAGAATGTAAGTTGCTTTGACACTTTACCTTATGGTCTTTTATTTAGTTTCAGTTTGATCCATAAAGTTATCTAGTCATTATTAGTCAATGGATTCCACACTGCATTCTCTCTCTCGCGCACGCGCGCCGGGGGGGGGGGGGAGCTGAATTAATTTTTTTCTAACCTCTAATGGAGAATTTCAACTCCTTTTAGGTTCATGGTCTTTGCAAAGAACAACTAGCAGCTAGGGAGGTAGAAGTTATTGACATTGCTTCATCAGCAAGGGACTGTTGGAGTTACATAATTGGAACTAGCAATGTAAATCTGTCCAAATTCAAATCAGAAAGGACTGGTCGTGGTCCACTCTTACAGGGATGGCAGGTTGTCCTTCCATTAATTTGATAGTACTCTAGTTAGTAATTACATTATTGATCTAGCTATTTGCAGAATTTTTATGGAAACTTTCATGTCTTCTTATCATAACTAAATACGTTGGTAGTGTTTTCCTGATAGCTTTACATTGATTATTAACCATGCAACTTGGGGGAATTCTGCTCTAGGCCTAAAATAATTTAGGATGATTTTTTTGAAGCATGATCCTTGTATTTGTTTCAAAAGCTGCAACCCATTGTCACGTGTTTTAATTGACATTATGGTTTAGATTAGATGAACTATGTTTTTAGACAGACTTTAGAAGATTTGCAGCTATTTATTGCTTAACCAACTATTTTTGCAATGATAAGGAACAAATTATTTCTGAACCTTCCATACCTCACATTCAATTTATAACATTCTACTTTGAATACAATTCATGGAGAAATCTATGAAAAAACCATGAAGGCAACAGCAAGGTTATTGCTGAATTTGATTCCTTGAATAATCTGGATCGTTTTACATTATCTTCAAGAATCTGGTGTCAAGTACTATTTCCCCCCCTCCCTCTATCCTTATCTGCATGCTGTATTGGTCATGTAGTAGAAGTCTTCAACTCTATTGCTCTCTGAAGAACCTTCAGCTTGACAGGTGAGTGCTCAAATTATTGATTGACTCTTAAAACCCCTATCATAGTTGTTGGTGCAAGCTCGAGGTTCTTTGTACACTGTCCACCCGAAAAAAGTTTCTTAATTTAAAAGACTTCTTTTAGTGTGGTTAAGAACTGGCCCGTAACTTGGTTGTACATTTTCCCATTTTGAATCATTAGTGAAAATATGCTCCCTCGGGTCAAGTTATTGACATTGCCTTTTCTTTTTCTCAATCTGATTCAGTTATGATTAGGAGAATAAAACCAAGAAAAGAGAAACTAAAAATTTAATATGATAAGAATCGTCTTCCTTCCACAACGATGGGACTCCAACGAAATTCTTTATGGTGGGGAGAGTCCATCCTATACTCTAGAACTACTCTCTCCTCCACCTCCTCACTCTCCCAAAAGGAAAAAAAATTAAAATAAAACCGACACCCCTTTTTTTCTTGAACGCAGAGAATTCTCATTGGGCTCTCTTGAAGTTTTCTACTTTAAGGGATCCCCGAGATTTCGCTATTAACTTGCATGTTCCTCCTTTGTTTCTATTGCAGAAGTTTTGTCATTATACTAAGTTTGATTTGTAACATGGGAAGGGAAAAGGCAATGCTTGGGAATGGCTTACTTTCTTAAGATCTTTCCTTTCCCTCATGCATTCATATTTCATAGAACCAAGGGTTAGGACAAGTTTTCTTTCTGTAGCAAGGCCTACCTCCTCCTTCCTTCCTTCACTTGTGAGCTTGCTTTCCAATGGTGTGCTATAGAAGTTGCAACTCACTCTTTGCTTTGTGGAGAAGAGCAAGAGTGGGTCACAAAGTACTGCACCGCTTAAACGTGTAGATGATGTGAACTCTCAAGGGGAAGCGGTTGAAAAGCCTTCATGTCAAAATGTCAACAACTCTTCCAAATTCAATCTCCAATGGGCTGCAATCTTCCATGCCTAATTATAGCAATGCCAAACTTTATGCCAATTTTAGCAAAAAGTTTGGCAAGAGCTCTTCTATCTCTCTCATGAATCATGATGGGGCCCACAAATGGCACTTACGTCAGAATTTTTTGCAAAAAAAAAAAAGAGAAGAAATGGCATTTGTACCATTAGAGCAACATTGTCAAATTATAACATTTCTTGGCACTGTAGCATGCCAATTTGGCTTTGGCATTACCATTTTGGTACCAACCATTGAAGATGAACGTGTCCAGTGGTGTGCTAAAACATTAGCTAAAGTCAAAATTTGGCAAGACTTATCCAAAAATCACCTCTAATGGTTTGCTATTCCTCTTGCCAAATTATAGCATTGCCAAATTTTGGCAACGCTCTATCTCTCTACCTTTCTTGTGATAGGACTCACAAATAGCATTTCATTCGTCATATTTGGAGAAAAATAGAAGAAATGATATTTGCACCATTAGAACAATATTGCCAAATTATAGTGTTTTGGCACTATAGCATCCCAAATTTTGACTTTATCATCAAACACCGGAAATGTTCTTAAAAGCAAATAAAGCAATAAACTGTAAAGCAAACATAGAAAAAAAAAATGTTCATCAATTCTTATTTGGTTCTTTAAGAACCTTAAATATAGATCTTCACGATCTAGTTATGTCATTATTTAATAATTTAACTATACATTTTAATATAATTTTTACCCTTTCTTTGATCCCTGCTATCTCTTTTCCATCTTTCTTTTTCTCCTATTCTTTTCATCTCCTTACAGAATTGTGTGTGAAGGGGAAGAACGCTTCTAATTTTATAGGTGGAAAAGTAAAGGTGCAATAAATGATACTACCATTTCAACTATTATATTAATTGTGGCCAACATTATTTTATCCACCTTATTTATTGTGGTCAGCCATCACATGTTTCACAACACTCCCCCTTGGATGAACATACACAAAGAATATGCCTCGTTAAAATCTTGTCAAAGAAAAATCCAGTTGGACAAAAACCTTAGGCGAAGGAAAAAGAGTACATTATTTTTGTGCTCCATGGAGTGATCTTGGATATGTCTAGATTGCCTCGTTAAAACCTTGCTAAGGAAAATCCCATGGAAAAAAACCCTTAGTCAAAGAAAAAGAGTATAATCTTTAATCTATTAACTCCCCCTCATGTTGCATAATTGATTTTTGAGTCTATGCATTCTAATGAGATGTACCTGCTTCTTGAATGTTGCCAGAGGTAGTATTTTTGTGAATAAATTTGTTAAATTTTTACTTACTGTATTTATAGAACATTAATATCTCTGCTCTTCTAGAGTTTATGAGTATGAAAGAACTTTGAAAAAATATGCTTAGTTCGATCACCTTTGATATAGCCTTTTTTGATTTGTGAGATACATGCAACATTATCTTTAAACAGTATTGTCAGGAGATCTTTGAGTGCAGACATTGCACACTTTTCCCGAATATGTTATATGATAGATATTAACCAAATACATTCTCTGTTGGCTTCATGGATTGCAAATATTTCAGAGTGGTTTGAAGAAGTAGCATTCAATATTTGCTTCACAAATCGCTAAGAGCTAGATGTTCCACCATAGTTAAATGCGTACCTTGTTTGTGATTGGGTTTTGTGTGTGGTCATCCAAGGAGGAGTGCTATGAAACATGTGGTGGCTGACCACAATAAATAAGGTAGTTGGAATAGTGTTGGATCACAATTAATATGGTAGCTAAAATAGTAATATTATTGAAAGGGAAAGGGTCTCGTGGATTGAATTGTAGGATTGAATCAAGGGATTTTACATTCTATTAAAAATAAGATAAAAATACAAATAAGGATGATGCATAAAAAAAAATAAAGTGAAAAGTAACAAATCCACAGATACTACTTATGATCCTACCTACGATCCCACGCGATCCACTTGTGATCCTGCTATAACATCGATTCTACAACGATTTGGACTGTTTCATGTGACGGCAGCGAAGCAGGCTCTGGATAATCCATTCACTATTCTTCTTTTCTGTCTCTTTTTTCTCTTTTTGACAATTTAGGATTGCAGGATCGTACTATCCTACAATCTGGATCGTAATTTTGATAACCATTGCTGCCATATCTCCTACCAAAATTTGGCAATGCGAACTCCTAAATCTTGAGCCAGTTTTGGCACAAAAGTTGGCAATTGTCAAACTTGCCACATCATCGAAGCATGTCCAATGGAAGTTGCTAAATGGCATGCAAAAGCCATCTTTTGGCATTCCTAATCAAATGGTGCAATTCCATTTTTTGGGCACAATTGTCATTTTCTTTCCAACTACCATTCTCCAACCATCATTCTTTATAAATTAGAATAAAGAATGGTGGTTAGAAAGTGGTAAGGTAGTTGTGCCAAAAAATGACATGCTTAATTGGAGCATAAATGCCAAAAAAATTGGCATTTTGACACTGTAGCAAACATTCATGATCAAATGGTGCAAATGTCATTTTTTTTTGACACAATTACCATTCTCTTTTTCCGACCACCATTCTTTCAACCGCCGTCATTTATAGATTAGAATAAAGAATGGTGGTTGAAAAGAGGTAATGGTGGTTGTGCCAAAAAATGTCATTTACACAATTAGAGTATAAATGCCAACTAAAAAAATTGACATTTTGACACTGTAGGAAGTCAAAAAATGGCTTTGGCATGGCCATTTTAGCAACTTCCATTGGAGTTGCTTTCATTAGTTCACCTTCTTTCCCTTCTCTATGAAGCACTTCTATTTTCTAATTGCAATTTGCCCTGTACCTCCTAATCCATCATAAGAGAGGCTTGAACAGGAAAATAATTAAACAACATTTAATCACTGAACCATGTAAATAAGGTTGTATATAACATACCTTATTTAACCCACGTGAGTTGCACTTGCATTGCATAATTGCATATAAGCGGATTGCAGATATACTGAATGTTCCTTTACTTGCAGAGATGCACCCTCTGATTTACATTCTCTTTAATCATCACACAAATTTGACTTGAGATTTATTACTTATCGAATACAAAAAATGAATTTGAGATTTATTGAGCCCTTTTATGTTGATGATACTTTCAGGATCAGCATAATCCAGTTATGACGGCATACAAGTTGGTGATAATAGATGCTCCATATTGGGGCTTTGGTAATAGACTTGAACAAACTCTGCTTGCGGTATTATCTCTTGGACTTAAAGTAAATCTAGGGATTTGACTTCAATGCAGAATCTCTGTTGTAATAGCAAATATCCATGTATTTACTAAAAATATAGCTGTGTATTCCAATAATCCATTATATATTACTTGAATGAAAAATATGACTCCTCTAAAGTACATCAACATTTCAAAAACTCTCTTCAGATGACCAGCTTGGGCTGCTCACCTAGATTCTATAGTTGTTGAGTCTTATTCGCAATAAACTAACACAAAATAAGAAACATCAGCTTTAGTTGTTCACTGTTTTATTTCCCACGTTTTGGTGGAGTATATGTGATTATGCTTTATTTTGGATAAGTAAATGGAAAATGGAAAAACCTTTCTGATATTGTTATGTACTTTCTCATAGGGTGAAAGGGCACTTTTTCTTGAAAGTCACCATAATTGTTTCATTTGGATAGATGAATGGTTTGGGATGACAGAGGAAGCAATACGTGAGTTTGAACGAGGGAGTTACTCCTTATTGAATGAGGTAATGAACTTCTAAACTTCAAAAACACAATGATTACAAATTTGATAGGACTAATGATTACTCCACAATTTCAATTTTAGATCGTGTGATACATAGTATATATTTTAAACAAATCCTAATGGCCTCAAATAAAACATGTTTGTTATATTATTGGGGCATGTTTCATGGTTTGATGTTAATTATTCTAAGGATACGAGGTAGGCCATTTGTTGTTCTTTGAAATCAGAACCTCTCTCTCTCTCTCTCTCTCTCTCTCTCTCTCTCTCTCACACACACACACACGCACGCACGCACGCACTCTTCTAGGATCTGGTGCATTAGTTATAAACCCACTAGCAAATTGTCCACTCTTTTGTTTTCTCTTTCGGGGGTGTTACATGCACCAATTAGTGTACTAACTAGTGTACCAACACTAGTTATGACATTATTATTGACCCCATTCATTAATCACATTATAAATATCAAAAACCTCTTAAATTATGCTACATCATCAATTGGTACACTAGTTAGTGCACTAATTGGTGCATATAGCATTATTCTCTCTTTTCCCCTTTATGCTTTTAGATGAATCTTAGTTTGTTAACGACAAGCAATGTGATGTGACATTGTGAACATTGTTTCTCTTGCATAAAGAACTTGCCAAAATTAAGCAGTGCCGTGATTTTTCTGTAACCAACTTACTGAGTTGCCATGTTGGCCTAAAATTTGGGTTTCCAAGATTGATTAGTCTAGCTACACCTTAAGTATGCGAATGCATTATATTTTTGTCCTACATATGAATCTCCTATTGGATCAGATAAGCGTTCTATTTGAAAATTAGAACTTGAACTTGCCATAAACCCTGGTGCAATCAGTAAAGGACTAAATGATACAATTTTGTGGGGTTTTATTCTATCTAACAATAATTGATCCCACTTCATGGATTTTGCTCAAGAGGAATTTATATCATCCCAAGTTCATGGCATTTTAAGGCACATACCTACTTTTGCAAAACCAAGTACAAAATCGGATTTTGTCATAGGAAAGTGTTATAAAGATTGTTATTCTTTATCTTGGAAGTGCCAATAAAGATTGTAGATACTATGGTATGCCCTGTTTAAATTAGTGACATGAAAAGCAGACTAATTTTGTTTGGTGTTTAATGCATCCCAGAATAGAACAATGGTCATGACATGACGTGCCTTTAGTATCATAATTAATTTCTCAGTAATGCTTTATCATTTCTAGGCTACATCAGGGAAAATTCTTCAATATTTTGAAATAGACCACAGGTGAGCTGTGGCATATATTCTTGTTACTTGAAGACAACCTTGAATAGATTTAGTTTTTTTGAATTGGATACTTTGATGGCTATACTAGAAATGTATCAATCTGCTCTATCTTCATTTGTTTATTTTTCTGAATTAATAATTGAAGACTGAATAGTCATCTTTGAAACAGAAACTTGACATGCAAACCTGGCCACCAAGCAAGGAGGAATCGGATGAAAAATGAAGATGTTCACTTGACAGGGAGAAAATCTACAGCAGGTCCCAATTTGAATACGAGAAATATGGGATTTGTTGTGCTACACCAGAAGTAAATTATAGTATTTCTGGTGACACGCATGGTGATGAAAATCCATTGGAAAAGGAGATTGCAAACTTGTACAAAATGTGAAATTGTTTCTGAATATTCATTTGATGTAGAAGTTTGTTATCTCCAAAAAAAAAGTAACATTATGAATTAAGAAAATATTCGTCATTTATAATCTAATTTTGTCAAGTTATAATGTAATTGCAATTGCATTATTGAGACGTCATTGTTCTTTTCTTTTCTCTCCTCTTTCTCTTTTTTTTTTTTTTTAAAACATTTTTCTGGGAGGGGGATGGGTGGTAATGTATATCAGTTGCATCATTGTGCATGTTTTTTTTCTAATCAGATCAGATCAGGGTTTTCTGCCCACACGGAAAATTGAAGGAATTTATGCCCACACGGAACTTCAGTCCCCACAATTATCAAGAAATTAAATCAACAAATTACGAAGACGAAATTGAAGCTGTCTGGGACAATACTGCCCAAGGACTAGTCAAGAACTTAATTTCAACTATAGGTTCTGCCGCAGCTTGAATGAAGATCATTGAGACAATACAAAATTAAGTTTTAACACAATTTGATCAAAGTTTAACCAACGTTATCATTCCACTCCGATTCCCGAAACCTCGGCGGTGAAGGCTCATCTGCAAGATTTGCAGTGTCTGTTTTCTCCATGAGAGAGGGAGGGAGGCAAGCGGCAAGAGAGAGAGGAGGGGAGGCAAGAGGCGGAGGCGGAGGTGGTGGCGGTGGCGGTGGCGGTGGTGGAGCAACCGTGAGAGGGGGAGGGAAGAAAGCAGCAATGCTAGGGATCATGAATTTTTTTTTTATGAAAATGATCATGAAAGATTTGTGACCCTTAGATTACCTTGATTAGTGTGTGGTGCTTTATTCTAAGTGTAATCTAAATGTCACAAATATTTCATGATCATTTTCATGAAAGACTTTTCATGATACCTAGCATTGCTGCTTTCTTCCCTCCCTCTCTCACGGTTGCTCCGCCACCACCTCTGCCTCCGCCTCTTGCCTCCCCTCCTCTCTCTCTTGCCGCTTGCCTCCCTCCCTCTCTCACGGAGAAAACAGACACTGCAAATCTTGCAAATGAGCCTTCACCGCCGAGGTTTCGGGAATCGGAGTGGAATGATAACGTTGGTTAAACTTTGATCAAATTGTGTTAAAACTTAATTTTGTATTGTCTCAATGATCTTCATTCAAGCTGCGGCAGAACCTATAGTTGAAATTAAGTTCTTGACTAGTCCTTGGACAGTATTGTCCCAGACAGCTTCAATTTCGTCTTCGTAATTTGTTGATTTAATTTCTTGATAATTGTGGGAACTGAAGTTCCGTGTGGGCATAAATTCCTTCAATTTTTTCATTATGCAATAAAAAGCATTAGAGAACTGCCTTATCTTGTTGGTAATATGTGTAAATGGTTTATTGTTAGTTTTATAAGTATCCAATGCTTTATAAACCATGTGGGAAAAAAAAAAAATGCTTTATGAACCATTCACAATTTGTGCAAAATGGTTTGTAAAGCACACTAGTTAGGACTCTTTGATTCTTTGCTATTCTTTTTTTTTTTTTTTTTTGATCATATTCTTTGTATTCTTTGGGACATTGAGACCTCATAACTGTGCCAGAGATCGTGTGTGTTTGAAAAATTACTAAAATATTTTAGTTTTTGATTATTTTAGTAGGCTAAAATTTTTGTGTTTTGGAAGATAGTTGAAATTATTATTATTTTTTTTTTTTATTTTTTTTTTTTTGTAGTTGAACGTGATATTTGTGAGAGAAAAAATGAAATGATTATGGATTTGATGTGTCATTTTGTTTTATTAACTATTTTAGCCTATTTTGTCTTTTTGTGGATTTTAGTCAAAAAAATGCTAAAATCTAACTTGCCAAATCTATGAGTGTATGTATGTATGAGACATATCTGGAAAAAAAAATTGATGTTGATGATGATGATTGTAACAGATAAACAAAAAAGTTGACATAGATTTTCAATAGATAGAAAAAAAAAAAAAAAATTTTGAATAGATAAATAGAATTTAGGAAAAAAAATTGAATAGATAGATATAAAATTGAACAAATAAATAAAATCTAGGAAAAAAATTTGAACCGATAGATAAAAAATTTGAACAAATAAATATAAATTTGAATAGATAGTCAACGAAAAGTCAAATAGATAAAAAAAGTCAGGGGATAAAATTAGAAACAAAGGCTGTGTTTGGTGGGGCTTTATAATAAACTTTCAACCCATTCATTTGAATGCTACGTTTGGTTTTAGTTTTTAAAAATCATTTCCACACCCGCGTTTGAAAACTCGTCAACCCGGTCATCCCCTCGGATGTCCGGCCGATTGATTGGAACCTGTTATTTTTATATTTTAAATAAAAAATATTTTTGAAATATTTTTGAATTTTTTTTATGAGTTTTGAATAGAATTTTGGATTGTGTTTTTGTTATGAATTTTAAGTTTTTGAATCAAATATCATATGTTACATTAAAAATTTCAAACTCAATTCAAAATTCTTTTCAAAATTCTATTCAAAACTCATAATCAAACAAATTTTCCTCAATCCAATCATAATTCAAACTCACAAACCTAAAATACAACTCTATTCTCAAATCATAATTGTTACCCAAAAGACAACCGAAGAGGGGGTGAATTAGGTTTTTACAAATAAAAATAATAATACACTAATAAAAATTATAACTAGCACAATAGATAAATATAGTTAATGAAATAAAAATAATTAAAACAAGTGTTCTAACAATTATGTCAGTTAATGATTTTAGCACAGTGAAAATGTGAAATATAGCTATGGCAATTTAAATAAAATAAAGAGATAAGGGAGAGAGAGAGGCAAACAAATTTATAGTGGTTCAGCTTCAACTCGGCCTACGTCCACTCCTCAAGCTTTGCTTGAGATTTTCCATTATACTCTAACTTCACAGGGTGCTAGCAACCTTTTCATAAATAGAGCAATCCTCCACAGATTTTACACAGACTTTCTAAGTTAAGAATACTAAGTGTACTATACTCTTACAAGGTTGAAAAGAAGATGTTTTTGCTTTCACAGAAAGCTACAAGAATTATCTCTCAAAGATAGATATAAAAATGAAGCTCTGGTTTTTCTGTAAATCTCACACAGGAAAGATGGGCTTAAAGCTATACGTCTTAGGGTATAACTTCTGAAAGAGGATATAAACAAAAATTGAAGAACACTTCTCAAAGAATTTTTCAGATAATAGATGTGAATGATTATAGATCAAAGAATATTTTCTGTTTTTTTTTTAACTTGTTTACATTAGAGGTTTTGGTATATATAATGAAACTTATAGCCATTTATAGCCGTTGTATTCATTTGAATTTATAGCCGTTTATAGCCGTTGTATTTATTTGAATTTATAGCCGTTGTATTCATTTGAATTTATAGCCGTTGTATTCATTTGAATATCTTCCGCTCCATCATTACTAATTTGAATATCTTTCACTAAAACTTTTTGCCCTGCTGCTATGCTGGGCTGTTTGAACCTTTTGGCCTGCTGCTGGGCTGAGCTGTTTGAACCTTTGTTTTGGACTGTTTGAACCTCTGGTTTGGGCATTATTTTTGGGTTGAAATGAACTCCTGATTTAAGCAAATATTAAATACATTCAAATAATATTTAGGATAAAAGTTTAGATGAGAAATAATGAGACAAAATAAATTTTGATTCTATTTTTCTCTTTCAAATAAATTAAAACATAATTAAATAAATTATCAAAATAAATTTTGGATTCTATTAAAATATAATTAAATAAATCATCAAAATAAATTTTGGATTCTATTTTTCTCTTCCAAATAAATTAAAACATAATTAAACAAATCATCAAAATAATAAGTCTAACAATCTCCCCATTTTTTATGATGGCACACAATGATGTTTTGATTTGATTTGGGAGTAAGAAAAGCTCCCATCAAGTCATGCCCCCTGAATTCATTTCTAAATACATAGGTTAGCACATGTGTAATAAATAAGTTTTAATTAGAGACATGATGTGAGACTAAGATATCAAACTATAAATACATAATCATCAGATTAGTTTTCAAATAATACCATAATTTGAAAATAATACCATAATACATAACATCATAACAAAATAATACCATAATACATAACATCATATAATTTCTCCCCCTGTGGCATTATCAAAAGGAAATCATGGGTCAAAATCTGGAGGAGGAGGAGGAGGAGGAGGAGGAGGAGGAGGAAAATGATAGTGACAAATGGCATAAAAAAATAGATAATCAAAACATATATGTACATATATATATATATATATATATGATTCGGCCACGTCTCTCTTTTCCGTCGAAAATCACATCGGACATGTGGCCTTGCTTTTGCGTCAGCCGACCGACAAAAGCGAGACGGGTCAATCAGTTGCCTCGGCTTTCTCCCTCTTGTCTTCTTCTCCTCCATCTTCTTCTTAATTACTCTCTTCGCCTTCTTCTTCCTTATTCACTTCCATCCCTTTCTTCTTCTGTTTGAGAGAGATAGAATAGCGAGACTGAGCAGAGCAGAAAGGCTGCCAAAAACGACCCTCCTATCGATTACATCTCTCTTTTCTACTTCATGGCCTCGTCCCGTTCCCTTACTCTCTTTCCGGACCTGAATGATCCCGTAAACGCTGCTGGGCCGAGTGCCCTGGCTTTGACGCTTCCCAACCTTCCTATGATGTCAATTGAGCAAATAATGGTAGCTCAATCAGACATTGAAGCCAATCATTTCACACTGACGTCTTGTATAGAGACGGTGACTGTAGTCACAAAATTGGCTCACCGACTGCAAAATAGGACGAGTGAGCTCTACCAGGTCAACGCCCAATTCTCACTGCTCTAGCGCATGTACAAGGATGCACGAGCAGAGATTTGCGCACTGAAGGCCGAAAATAAAGAGCTTAAACGGAAGACCACCTCCATGGCCCGATTTGGAGCAACGTCGTTCTTGGCCTTTGATAGTCAACGGGGAGTCGTTGCTGTCAACGAAAGTACGAGGATAGGGCCTTCAAGGGCCTCCCAAAGTGATAAAAAGAGGAAGAAAACGATGGAAGATGCAAGTAAGATCGGTGTATGGCTGTAAAAAAAAAAATGAATGTTTTTTTTTTTTTTTGATCGGTGTATGGCTGTAAAAAAAATGAAGGGTGTTTTTTTTTTATGTAAATATTTGTATTTTGATTTGTTTTTGTTTTTATGTTTAAGTACTGAAAAATGAAATTAAAAAACAGAAAAAAATAAGAAAATTAAGCCCAAACAAAAAAATAATAATGAGAAAAAAAAATAATAATAAAAGAAATTAAGCCTAATAGCGAAATAAAAAAAATAAATTAAATTAAAATAAACTAATACCAGCAAAAATTAAATTTAATGGGACATTGGTGTTGCTAGAATGGTAATGTAAAAAAAAATACCATGAGGGTTTAAAAAAAAATCAATGTATGCAAAGTTAATTTTACCTCAAGATGCAGAATCCAAAAAAAAATTACACAGTTGAGAATAGCAAACTGTTAAGGAGATAAATATATGAAAGACTTGAGAGCATTAAACTGATATAAATGTTTTCATATCAATGTAGCAATACACATATATTATTTTAATAAAAATTCAAGTTTCACAGTCATAACAAAACTTTTTAAGTAGAAATCGACATTCCAAGCTCGTGACGAATAAAATTGAAGCGATCCTCGCTTAGGGGTTTTATGAAAATATCCGCCAATTGCTTGTCGGTGTTTACAAATTCAAGTACAATATCCCCTTTTTGAACATGATCTCTTAAAAAATGATGTCGAATTTTAATATATTTTGTTCGTGAGTGTTGAACTAGATTTTTGCTTAAATTGATAGCACTAGTATTATCACATTTAATAGGGATATGATCATAATGCAAATCAAAGTCCTCAAATTGTTGTTTCATCCAAAGTATTTGGGCACAACAACTTCTAGAAGCTATAAATTCAGCTTCGGCCGTTGATAAAGCAACAAAATTTTACTTTTTGCTAAACAAAGATACTAATGAGTTACCAAGAAAGTGACAAGTGCCACTAGTGCTTTTTCTATCAAGTTTGCATCCGGAAAAGTCGGCATCCGAGTAACTAATTAAATCAAATGTAACACCTGTAGGATAAAAAAGTCCCAAATTTTGAGTGCCAACAAGATATCTAAAAATTCATTTAACAGCACTGAGATGTGATTCCTTAGGATTTGATTGATATCTAGTACACATACAAACACTAAACATAATATCGGGTCTACTTGTAATTAAATAAAGAAGTGAGCCGATCATATCTCGATATTTTATTTGATAAATGGATTTACCTTTTTCATCATTGTCTAGCTTAATGGATGTGCTTATAGGTGTTCTAGCTATTTTTGAGTCATACATACCAAACTTTTTGAGTAGTTCTTTTGTGTACTTAGCTTGGTTGATAAAAATTTCTTCCTTACATTGTTTGATTTGAAACCCAAGGAAATAATTTAGCTCCCCCATCATACTCATCTCAAACTCACCTTGCATACACTTAGCAAATTCCTTACACAAGGTTTCATTAGTAGCACCAAATATAATGTCATCCACATATATTTGCACAATAAGTAAATCGTCATTTTTAATTTTAACAAAAAGTGTTGTGTCAATCGTTCCTCTAGAAAAGTTATTTTCAATCAAAAATTTATTTAATTGTTCATACCATGCACGTGGTGCTTGTTTCAAACCATATAAAACTTTTGATAGTTTAAAAATGTGATTTGGAAAAGCATGATCTTCAAAACTTGGGGGTTGTTTAACATAAACTTCCTCATTTATAAAACTATTAAGAAATGCACTTTTTACATCCATTTGATAAAGTTTGAAATCTCTAAAACATGCAAATGCAAGTAACATGCGAATGGCTTCTAATCTAGCAACCAGAGCAAAGGTTTCATCGAAATCAATACCTTCTTCTTGATTGTATCCTTGTGCAACAAGTCTAGTCTTGTTTCTTATAATTGTGTCGGATTCATCAAGCTTGTTTCGAAATATCCATTTGGTACCGATAATAGTATGATTTTTAGGTTTTGACACAAGTTCCCACACTTTGTTTCTCTCAAATTGGTTAAGCTCTTCATGCATAGCTATCATCCAATGTTCATCGAATTCGACTTCTTGAAAGTTTTTAGGCTCAATCTGTGAGAGAAAAGCCAAGTTACTACAAATGTTTCTACGTGAAGAGCAAGTTTTAATACCTTTTGTAGGGTCACCTAGGATTAAATCCTTTGGGTGATATAAACAAACTTCCATTCTCTTGGCAAATCATCATTATTTCCTCATTCTTCTTGAGGTGGAAGAATATGTTGTTCAATCTCTTTGTTCAACTTACATGGTTGGTTCTCTTCTTTATAGATGCTTGAATCTTCCACATTTGGTTCCAAATCTATATTATCACTAACAATTTACTTTTGAGCAGAGATGTTAGTTTCATCAAATGTCACATGTATAGATTCTTCCACAACAAAAGTTCTTTTATTAAAAACACGATAAGCTTTGCTAGTTAAGGACTAGCCAAGAAAAACTGTTTCATTAGATTTTGAATCAAATTTACTTAAGTTATCCTTACCATTATTATGCACAAAACATTTACAACAAAAAACATGCAAGTGACTAATGTTGGGCTTTCTATCATACCAAAGTTCATAAGAAGTCTTTTTGAGAATAGGTCTAATTAATGCATGATTTAAAATATAGCATGTGGTGTGAACGGTTTCGGCCCAAAAATATTTAGGAAGATTATTTTCGTAAAGTATTGTTCTACTCATCTCTTCTAAAATTCTATTCTTCCTTTCTACTACATCATTTTGTTGAGGGGTTCTAGGTGCTGAAAAATCATGTCCAATACCATGCTTATCACAAAACAATTCAAATTTCTCATTTTCAAGTTCTCTACCATGGTCGGTTTGAATATTAGTAATAAGAAAGCCTTTTTCATTTTGAATTCTACGACAGAGTTTTGTAAAAGAAGAAAATGTTTCATCTTTGTGTGTTAAAAATATAACCCATGTAAATCTTAAATAATCATCAACAATAACAAGACAATAATGTTTACCACATAGACTAGATGTTCTTGAGGGACCAAATAAATCCATATGCAGTAGTTGTAATGGTCTAGTTGTGGAAATGTGAGATTTTGATTTAAACGATGTTTTAATTTGTTCTCCTTGTTGACAAGCACTACAAAGATGATCTTTTTCAAATTTAATGTTTTAAAGTCCAATGACCAAATCCTTTCTCAAAAGTTTAACAATTAAATCCATATGAGCATGACCAAGTCTTCTATGCCATAACCAACTATTTTCATTATTAACATATAAACATTTAACATCACTAACATAGAGATTATTAAGATGAAAAACATAAATATTATCATGGCGATTACCAACAAATAAACCTTTATGATCATTTGTGCTTTCAATTGTGCAATGTGATTTATCAAAAATAACTCGATTACCTTTATCACATAATTGACTAATACTAAGTAGGTTATGCTTAAGTCCATCAACAAGTAAAACATTTGCAATAGAAGGGTTAGGAGAAATACCGATGCTACAAATATCGATGATTTTTCCTTTCTTGTTGTCTAATAATCCAAATCTTTTTAATTCCCATGTTCATATTCTTTTTGAATGGACAATAAGATATATAATGGTCTTTCTTTCTACAATAATAACAAGTAATATGAGGGTGTGTCATGAGAGGTGCCTTTTCAAAAATTGTATTGGGATTCTTTTGTTTCTTAATAGGGTCATATATAATGCCCGCTTTATTGAAAACACATATTTGATTTCCAAGAAGCATGTTGAGATTATTTCTACCTTTTACAAAATTTTCAAGTGTTTTTGTTAAATCATCAACATTGTTTTTTAAAGCAGTTTTCTCATTAGAGATGGTGTCAAAATCAATTTTCAAAACAATTTTTTCTTTCTTTAATTCTTCTGCATTACTAGATAAAGATGCAACAGATTTTTTTAACACATTATTTTTGGCACAAACTTTTTTAAATTCGTATTGTAGTTCATGGAATACACTTTCAAATTCTTTATAAAGAGTAGTTACCTCATCTTGAGTAGAGTCTTCATCTTCAAGTGCCATGAGACACAAGTTGGCTACTTCATTTTCAATTTCATTACTTAGAGCTTTCATCTTCACTTTCTCCCCAAGCTGCAACCACGGCTTTCTTGTTTCTTTTGTAGTCTTTTCCATGGTTTTTCAATTTTGGACAATCCATCTTCATATGTCCAGGATGTTTGCACTCATAGCTAATAATAGGTTCTTTCTTGTTATCTTTGTTGTACTCCCTTTTGAAAGGTCTTCTTCCTCCATAATTGTTTTTCTTGAAGTGCTTTTTGAGATTTCTACTAAACATGGCATAGCTTTTACCCTCACTGGAGTTTTCATGTTCTTTTTCATTTGATGAGGCTTTGAATGCAATTCCATTTTTCTTTTTGTTTTCAATATCTTCATGTCCTTTCATGGTGATCTCATGAGTCATAAGGGAACCCATAAGCTCATCCAATCCAAGTGTGGAGAGATCTCCGGCTTCTATAATGGCGGTGACCTTTGCTTCCCAATTATTTGGTAAACACCTAGGAATTTTTCTCACCAACTCACTGTTAGTATAAATTTTGCCAAGAGATTTCAAAAAGTTTACAATTTCAGTAAATTTAGTAAACATACTTGAAATAGATTCATCAGAGTTCATTTTAAACAATTCATAACTATGAACAAGCATATCAATACGAGATTCCTTCACTTGGTTTGTACTTTCATACGTTACCTCAAGTTTGTCCCAAATTTCTTTTGCCGAATCACAACTTGAAATTCTATTATACTCCTTAGAGTCTAATCCACAAACAAGGGTGAGTTTGGCTTTAGCATTGGCTTGCAATAATTTATGATCCCTCTCATTACATTCATCTTCAGCTTTAGATACACTAATTGTGAGAACCCGTATTTTTGCATATTAAATTATTTTAGTAATTATATTTAGCTACTTAAATTTTGTAATCAACATCTATAATCCAATTCCATAACAAAATTTTGTGACGCAATTCTATAATTAACTTTCAATTATTTAATTAGTGCATTTTTTATTTTCATAGTATTATTATTATTGTTGTCCTTGTCATCGTCACTTTTATGACTACACAAATCTAATTCTTAATATATTATTCTGTATAAAGTTTTACATTAATAATTTGTGTACAAGAAAATTTACCCATGGAGATTAATTGGTCCAATCTCATGTCTTTTAGTTACATAAAATAATATTCTAATATTAAAGTAACTCAAAATCATATATATATATACTATATATTAATATTGTATTGGCATCAATTTCAATTCAATTCAAAAAAAAAAAAAAAAAGGTGTCAAATTGCAAGAAAAGTGGCTGCCACTTCTTTTTCCCTAGGATGCTATGTTGCATGCAAGGCATGCTTGGTTTCCCAATTTCACACTCAACCACCCTAAGAGAAGTAGGCATGCAATGGCATTCCAAGCCTTGACAAGGCAGCCACGGCAGCAACCTGCAAGCTACCAGCTAACATCTAAAGCATTGGATGAGAAAGAAGAAGAAATCAGAATTTTTGGCTGCCTTCTTCCCAATAAAGCTGTTGCCAAGGCATGCTATGGCATGCAAGCATACTCTAAACCCCTAGCCCATACTTGTAGATGACAATTCCAAGCAAAGAAGAGAAAATAAAATAAAAATAAAATAAATCCTCCAAGCTCTCCTACATATAGAACACAATCCAGCTCCTTTGCTTTGTTCTCCACGGCTGAGAAAAGAGAGAGAGGGAGAGAAAGCAAGAGGGAAAGGAGAGAAGGGAAGGGAAGGAGGGCCCAACACTTGGGATTTGTTTTACCTCACTAAGGTAAGAATACATCACCTCTACCCTCTCTTAGATACCTCTAACTGAATTTATATAATTTCATATTCCTTCTTGATATAAATATATGGCTTAGCTACTGTTTTTATGTGTTCAACATTCTCCATTGTTGATATAATCTTGCAAAAGAGTAAAATGAGATGAGGATGGCTCCTCTTTACCTAAAACTTAGATTTTTCCTCACTGTTTCAGACTTATCGGATGAAAAGAGGGCTCTAATAAATTGAAATTAATTGATGATAAAAATCTGTGTATACTGGAAGTATATGTAGGTGTTATACACTGTGTAAAATTTTTATAAATTAATTGGACACCACTTTCTTACCGAAACAAATATTTTCCCTAAGCGTCGCTTACAACACAGTAGAAGCAGTAGCTTCAAACAGGTCCCATTTTCTCTAAAAATGGTATTTTTCTGCAAGACCACTTGGAAAAGTTAGATTTTTAAGTTACCTTTCAAACGCCACTGGTTTCATAATTTTTTATTAAGTTTTGAGAGAGAAATGCCAAATTTTCCAAAATGTGACAGAATCTGTCCAGTTTTCTTATAAAAATTATTTGACCTCCTTCGACTGGTTTTCAGTCTTCACACTCTTCTGGAAATACGTTCTAAACTCAAAAATTTAGCAAACCGTTCTGACCATGCCTCTTTTCGACACCATTTGAGGACCCTTTTTATTTTTCGAACACAGAACACCTGTGCTGACATTTTCATGGCCTGAATGTATCTTTTTACTTCATTGCTGTTTGGAGGCAGCAGCAACGCTAACTTTACCAGGTCACTGTTTATTCCACAGGATAAATTTTCAAGTGGTTCAAATCGGAAAAGTTAGATTTTTAAGTTACCTTTCAAACGCCGCTGGTTTCATAATTTTTTATTAAGTTTTGAGAGAGAAATGCCAAATTTTCCAAAATGTGACAGAATCTGTCCAGTTTTCTTATAAAAATTATTTGACCTCCTTCGACTGCTTTTCAGTCTTCACACTCTTCTGGAAATACGTTCTAAACTAAAAAATTTAGCAAACCGTTCTGACCATGCCTCTTTTTGACACCATTTGAGGACCCTTTTTATTTTTCGAACACAGAACACCTGTGCTGACATTTTCATGGCCTGAATGTATCTTTTTACTTCATTGCTGTTTGGAGGCAGCAGCAACGCTAACTCTACCAGGTCACTGTTTATTCCACAGGATAAATTTTCAAGTGGTTCAAATCGGAAAAGTTAGATTTTTAAGTTACCTTTCAAACGCCGCTGGTTTCATAATTTTTTATTAAGTTTTGAGAGAGAAACGCAAATTTTTCCAAAATACGACAAGATCTGTCCAGTGTTCTTAGAAAAATTATTTGACGACCTTCTGTCAAATTTCAGTGTTCGAATCCTTCTGGAAACATATTCTAAACTCAAGGATCTAACATGCCGTTCTAACCATACCTTCTTTTGACACCGTTTGAGGCCACTTTTTATTTTTCCAACACAGATCACCTGTGCTAGAAGTACTGTAATTCACTGTCCTAGAAAAACCAGTTTTCTTCCAAAATTTATTTCTCCATTTTAAAATCGTTTTTAGCTCTCGTATTCTTCTCGGAATATTTTCCTAACTCAATGAACTAGCACCAATTAAAATATTGTAATGGTTGAACTTCGTTTGCTATGGGTTTCATATTTTTTTATCTGACCATATAGTGCTAAAAGAAGAAGTGTGTGAATTCCTAAGAAACTTTGTGATGAGTCCTAAGACATTCTATCATATTTATTTTGGTTGCCATACATGATTGCGTTGTTCTCTATAAACATTATGACACTGTGGTTTTCAAACTAAAGCTCGCACATGCATCAAAATGTGAATTCGATGAAGTAAAGAAACACGAAATTGAATAGATGCATTAAAGATTACAAGTGATGGGGTGAGCCCGGTTTAGAATCTTGCGCAAGTGAGTTGCGAACCCTAACATGGCACGGGAAGGTATTTCGGCTCTTATCGGTGTAGGCGATATAAGGTTGGTGGTGCGGGTGTCACAACATAGACCGTTCCCTTGGGGCAGACCGTGATGTCACGACTCGGGTACGTAACCCTGGTGTGTGGGCATCATTGGTAGTTACAGGAAGTAACATTTGAATATTTGACCAAGGGGGAGTCAGAATTGCCCGTGGCCATTGTTTAGCGGTTGAGTGGAAATAGTACTCCGCGGGGAGTTACTTAAACTTATCTGATGAACTAAATCTATGTGACTTTAAAAAGAAAAGTGTGCTTTTTCCTTATGATGAATCACTATCTCCGTTTGCCATTTTATTTATTTATTTATTTATTTATCTATTGTTATTATTTTAACTGTTATGCTTATTAAATACTGTTTATTATTCTGTTATTGCACAATATTTATTATTTATGAGTATTATTATCGGGGTGGGTATTTTCGAATTGTAGTATATTATTGAGCTCGTCGCTCATTGGCATTCTCGTTGCCCTGGCGTTTTATGCCAGGTACCGAAGGAAACGAAGGAAACACTGAGGCCTTGCAAGGTGACATTCAGCCTTGGCTAGCTTGAAGAGTACCCAAATTCCACGAACCATTTCCTATATTCCTAGCTTTCTCTAGCTTTTCTTTCGCAGTTGTTTTAATTTCTTTTTGTGTAACGAGACTAAGTTTTAAGTTTTTATTGGAATTGTAATTTGAAAACTTTAAATTTTGGGTTGTTAATGTCTAGATAATAGTGATGGTAAATTTGGTGGCAACATTGATGAGGATTCTTAATTACGAAAATTGATTTTAAGTTTTAAACCTTATTATGATGTCCTAAAATTTTGGGGCGTCACACTAATATTGTCTATTAATTTGGTAGGAATTTTTGGATCTTTGGTGACAATAATTCACATGGCATAATCAGTGGCTTGTAGGTGTAACAACCCCGACCCATGATTAACATTAATCCATGATTAATTATGCCTAACAGCAATTAAGGAAGAATTCTGAATTAATTTGCATATGTGTGTTGCATTATCTGTGTTTATATCTGTTTTGCGTAGGAAGATCTGTTCGTATCTTAGTTTCGATTTGCAAATTGTAGGCCTTATCGGCATCCGATACAGAAATTGATCTGAGTTATGTGTTAATTGGAATTTTTAGGATTTTATGGTAGGTTTAATTGAAATTCGCTTTGGAACGATTAAATAAGATTAATTTAATCCTACTTAGTTGCCTATGACTTAAATTAATTAGGCATCATATTTTTTTTTGTTGATAAAACCACTCATCTCTTTTCATCTATTATGGTTACACCTTTGAGCCTTTATTACACACACGTAAGAGAGAGAGATGGGAAAGGAGAATTAAAATCAAAAGCAAGAAGAAAGGAGGATTGCTAGAATTGTTGGCAAATGAAAGAGAATTTGGGAGCTACAACTTTCATACTTGTAAATTCAAGCCTTTAGGTAAGAATTTTGTCTTATAGCCTTGAAGCCTAGACTCTAATGCATGAAAATAAGAGGGTTAAGTTGATTAATGCAAGAAATGAGCTAAAGACTAGAATTAAGAACAAATTTGTGTTTGCATGTGCATGTCATGAAGTTTTTAATCTGTTTTTAAAGAATTCTCTCATGCATGTCTTGTATTCACTTTAATTTTTGGGAACAATGAGTTTTATGTTGTTTGGTAACACTTGATCATGTTTTGAGAAGCTTTGGTTCAAAGAATTGCATGCATGTCATGTTCTTGGGTTATTCTTGAGTTTCAAAGTTGAATTTTGTACAATTGGTATGTCATTGGGCCATGATTTCTTGAAATGATCCTTTAAACATGTTGTTTTGTAAGTTTCTAAGTGTTTTCTCAAGTTTTGGCTCAGAAAAATGAAGTTTGATGCTTTAATGTTTGAGTTTGAACTTGAAGATCAAATCTGTAAATTCCAGAAATTTGATCCACGCTCTAGCAAGCACTTTGAGTACGTACACTTCTGCTCGAGCGACGTGAGTTACGCTCGGGCGTGAAATGCATGTACCCAGAAGTTTGTATGTTTTACAGTCCGCTCAAGCGAGGGATTTCACGCTCGAGCGAAGGTCTGAGTCTCACGCTTGAGCGGAGGTCAAGCGTTCGTCAAGCGTGAAATCCATGCATCCAGTACTTTTGTTAAAAATTGCAGTCCGCTCGACCGAGGGAATTCACGCTCGAGTGAACCTTCACTTTTTGCATGTCCGCTCGAGCGAGGAAAGCCACGCTTGAGCGTGGACCATATTTTCAGCAAATTTTGGAAAATATTTTTAAGTGCATTTTTGCATCCTCATTCCATCCTAGGCATTCTTAGGCCATGATTAAGACTCCCTAGTGAGGTTAAAGGCTAGAAACGCACTAGGAATAAATAAAGTAAGTTATGTACGTTTTGGGCGTGTGTTTTAAGTGTGTATTTGTTAAATGTCTGTGTAGGTCACGTGCCATAAACCGTTGATTAGTCTGCTCTGTTTGTCTGCACTCGAAGCCAACTGTGAGTAATAACTTAGTAAAGTTATGTTTAGGAATGGCAACGGGGTGGGGCGGGGCGGGGCCGGGGACTACACTCCCCGTCTCCGATCCCCGAAAGTGATATATGCCCCGTCCCCGGTCCCGATCCCCGACGGGGACCCATAGCCCGGCCCCATCCCCATCCCCGCCCCCGATCGGGGATTGGGGATCCTGACCCCGAAAAATCCCCGGTTGGTTTTTTTTTTTTTTTTATCTTCCATCAATAATATTTTATTATCAATAACAGATCAATAACATATATTTAACATTCTATTATCTTCCATCATCTATATATATAATATATATATTTGTGATCAATAACCATAAAAACCATATCATATATATATATATATATTTAACAGATCAAGATTAGATCGAGATCATACATATATATATATATATATATTTAAAATAAATAAATTTAGAGAGAAAAAAAAAAAGAGAGTAAATTCACACACAGCGGCTTTCTCTGTAATTTTCCCGATACCCCAATCGTCGCGGATTCAATTTCCCCTTTGCTGGGTTGTCTGGGTTTGAAACCAAAGATGCGAATTGCAGAAGAATTGGGGAGGTTTTGGGTTGAGATTAGTTTGTGTTGAAAAGGAGATTTCTGAGTTTGTTGAGAAAGGTGGAAGTAAAGAAATTATTGATTTGAAGTTTAAAGAAGTGAGTGATTTGGTGGAACATTGTTATTGTTCAAGGACTAGGATTGTGGTTAATTTTGGGGATTTGAAGGTTTTGATTGGGGATGGAGATGGTGTTTCAATTGATGCTGTGAACTATGTGGTTTCACAACTGAGTAACTTGGTGGAGGTTCATGGAGAGAAATTGTGGTTGATAGGAGCAGCAGGGAGTTATGAGACATACCTGAAGATCTTAGCTCAGTTTCCTTCATTGAAGGCGAAACCCTAGAGAGAGAAAGAGAGAAGGGGCAGACATAGCGGCTATGTCTGTGTGTGTTGTATGTGAAATAAAACCCTACACACACACACGTGTTATATATAAGCAGGGGCAAAATAGTAAATTCACATCGGGGGAACCGGGCCGGGGATCGGGGCCAGGGTCGGGTCGGGCCGGGTCAGGGGCTGAAACATGAATCCCCGTCCCCGGCCCGAATATCATCGGGGATTTAATTTTTAATACTATCCCCGGCCCAGCGGGAGTATTTTTCGGGGAATAACAGCTTAATTCGGGGTCGGGGGATCGGGTCCCCGTCGGGCCGGGTTCTGATTGCCATCTCTAGTTATGTTCAACTTTATTTACTTTATGTATAATAAATTCATATCTATTTTCTGAAATGATATGTTCTGTACAATGAATGATTGTCCCATTTCTGACATATATTCGTGGCATCCTTAGCATCATGTGATACATGTTAGCTGTTACCTGGTATCGGAGGTTCCATTATGGAACTTAATATGTTGCACTCTGTTATCCGCACTGGAGGCTCCATTATGGGGCTCAGCATGTTTATTCTCTGTTACCCAGATCCGGAGGTTCCTTTATGGAACTGGTTATTTATAACCACCACATGTTCTGCATATGTGCTATATTTGCTCTGTTAGCGCTAATGGATGTATCACGTATGATTAAGCACGACTTATGATTTCTGTATATGATCTGAACATGATTATGAATTTGAATCTGTAAGGACATCATTTATGAAAACCCTTTACTCCGTTATTATTCACTGGGCTTCCGCTCACTGTTTATATTATGTATGTAGGTGAGCCAGCACGTGATCAGGGCCAGAGTTGACGGCCCACGTTTTTGTTTTGTCAGCCAACCTTTGCGCCTCCTGAGGAGGTTCCTGATGAAGTTTGGTTTTGTGGCTATTTTTTTTGTAATCTGTATTAGACTATGTTGTTGGCTAAGTTGTGAGCGAGATTTTTGTCATGTACGCCTAAGTGTGTTGTGTATATATTATGTGTGTTGACTTCGCTCGCATTTTATAAAAGTTTTAAGTTATTCTGTCCTATGTATGTTATCACAGCTCATTGGACCTTGTCTATTTGGTATATTTGCTTCCGCAGCCTTATCTATATGTATCTGTCATGAGGCCTTTGGTAATCCAAGGATTATTGGCCGGTTGCGATACTAAACCTATAGGAGCGGGTTTGGGTCGTGACAGTAGGTATAGGGTCATCTTATCCTTCCAATGACTATAGTTGTTTCCGTCAAACAATGATGGCCTATTTGTGGCTTGTCCTTTAGATAAGGTTGTCATGGATTGAAACTCCCAGATGGTTAAATCTAAAACAAGAGTCCAGGCTCTGTTACCAATTGTTACCCAAAAGACAGCCTACGAGGGAGGGTGAATTAGGTTTTTACAAATAAAAATAATAATACCCTAATAAAAATTATAACTAGCACAATAGATAAATATAGTTAACGAAATAAAAATAATAAAAACAAGTGTTCTAACAACTATGTCAGTTAATGATTTTAGCACAGTGAAAATGTAAAATATAGCTATGGCAATTTAAATAAAATAAAGAGATAAGGGAGAGAGAGAGGCAAATAAATTTATAGTGGTTCGGCTTCAACTCGGCCTACGTCCACTCCTCAAGCTTCACTTGAGATTTTTCACTATACTCTAGCTTCACAGGGTGCTAGCAACCTTTTCACAGATGGAGCAATCCTCCACAGATTTTACACAGACTTTTTAAGTCAAGAACACTGAGTGTACTACACTCTTACAAGGTTAAAAAGAATGTGTTTTTGCTTTCACAGAAAGCGACAAGAATTATCTCTCAAAGATTGATATAAAAATGAAACTTTGGTTTTTCTGTAAATCTCACACAGGAAAGATGGGTTTAAAGTTATATGTCTCAGTGTATAATTTATGAAAGAGGATGTAAACAAAAATCAAAGAACACTTCTTAGAGAATAGATGTGAGTGATTATAGATCAAAGAATATTTTCTGATTTTTTTTGTAACTTGTTTACATTAGAGGCTTTGGTATATATAATGAAACGTATAGCTGTTTATAGCCGCTGTATTCATTTGAATTTATAACCGTTTATAGCCGTTATACTTATTTGAATTTATAGCTGTTTATAGCCGTTGTATTCATTTGAATATCTTCCACTCCATCATTACTAATTTGAATATCTTACACTTGAACCTTTTGGCCTGCTGCTGGGCTGGGCTGTTTGAACCTTTTGGCCTGTTGTTGTGCTGATTGTTTGAACCTTTTGGCATGCTACTATGCTGAGTTGTTTGAACCTTTGTTTTGGGCTGTTTGAACCTCTGGTTTGGGCATTATTTTTGGGTTGAAATGAACTCCTGATTTAAGCAAATATTAAATACATTCAAACAATATTTAGGATAAAAGTTTAGGTGAGAAATAATGGGACAAAATAAATTTTGATTCTATTTTTCTCTTTCAAATAAATTAAAACATAATTAAATAAATCATCAAAATAAATTTTGGATTTTATTAAAACATTATTAAATAGATCATCAAAATAAATTTTGGATTCTATTTTTTTCTTTCAAATAAATTAAAACATAATTAAACAAATTATCAAAATAAATAAAGTCTAACAATAATTCTAAAATTCTACCAAACGTTGCCAAAATGTCTCCTAGGACTTTTCACCAAACTATTTCACAAAGCGTGAATTTCTCACTAGCAAAACATATTCACTATACCTAATGTCTCACACTCTCTTTAGGCCTTGTTTGGGGACTACATATTTTAGCTAAAAAGTCAAAAAGTCACTATAAGTTATCACATCAATCTCCCTACTTTTTTGTACATCTTTTCATAAAAAATCAATAAATTACTAAATTAACATATTCCCAAACAAGACCTTAGATTGGATCTATTACCAATTTTCTCTTTTTTTGGTTGTGATATATATATATATATATTTTATTAATCTAAAACCTAATTTTTCGAATTGGGTATTAATTCTATTGAATTCATTTGTATTTGTATTTTTGTTTTTTGGTAAACATAAAGTTTAGTTAGTTACTGGGTGTCACTTTCTCGAATGTTAGAATGGTTGAGAAAAATCTGTACAAAAACAGAGTTTTTCATTAACTTTGGACTATAATTTAATTAGGTGCCAAGTATTGGTTATAGCAGGTATTGGTGGTAACGCGTTCTATGTCGCGTTGTGATTCATGTAGTATATTTGGTTGCTCAAAACCATTATTGGATGAATGAGAAATTGAAGCCAAAGTGAGCTCTATGGAAATAGTATTTTTGGTGAAATTTCAATAAAAGTTGGAATTAAGGTTTGTTCCACATTACTTTGGTAGGCACACTTGGTGTGGATTTAGAAGGTTTGGGTTTGGAACTTGGAGTAGGCCCTAAGGGGCACTCAAGTTTTATAGAGGAGGAGGTTATGGGCAAAGTGGGCTAGACCCACTAGACCCAAAACAAATACACACGCACGCCCCCGTTTGTCTAATCGGGCAGGCAAGGCGGGTTGGGCTTGTGCGCGGTTGCGTGGTGTGAGGTTAGGTTGGGCTTGTCTGCTCCAATACTAATTCTTTTTGGGCCAAAAACATTTGAATTTTTTTAAAAAAAATTTTTGACAAATAAATTCTGACTGATTTTTAATTCAAAATTCGGTTGGAAAAATTCAAATTTTTTGCACCTCTTCAATACAAATTCCATACCTGTCCGAACAGGTTTTTATCTGTTCAGTTCAAACCCATATCTGTTCAATTCAAACCAAATAGGTTCCTTACTTGTTCAAATAGTACCAAACAGGTACCATACTTATTCAAACAGGTCTGTTACTTGTTGGATTCAAATATGAAAAACCACCATTGCACCTATAAATAGACAAGTCCCTCATTTGAATTTTACACTCAATTTTCGTTCTTACTTTCTGCCATTGCTTTTTGCATTTTGCTGCATTTAATTTCTGTGAGAAAGTGTATAAACACAAAGTGTGTTCGTTGTGCGAATAGTTTGTAGTGTTGCTACTATTCGTTGAAGATCATTTCATCTTGGGAGATAGACGTCCATATTCTATGAGTATCCGAGAGAGGACGAACCTGTCTTAAGGAAACAATGTTAAATACTGGACTTGATCACTCTAAGAAAATATTTTTCTGTAAGTATTTTTTGTTCTTATTTTATTTTATTCTCTCATTCTCTATTTCTATTTTCTGTTTGGTTTATGTAATTAAACACATTTTAGAAACTCGTTTTCTTAATTTATTTCTTGTGTGTTTTGTTTGTTGTTGAGTACACAAACATAATTTATTCTTAATACAATGAAGATTGTCCAACAATCTTAAGACAGAATATTTTTGTGTCTTCATTGTATTAATAAAATTTGGTTTATAAACCTGTATTATTTGAATCCAATAAAATAATTCTCTGGATTTTGTAACAAGAAAATTATTGCGTTGTACTTTATTTTTCTAGTTTTAGTAACTAGAAAATTAATTTCTGTTTTGGTTTTGGTTTTTTTCTGATTTTTTGTAATAAGATATTATGGCTGCTGAAAGTAGTACTCCAAATCCGATTGTTACAACGACTCCGGTCCTTACCTCAAACCATGTTCAAGTTCCAATAAATCATAGAGAAAAATCGAAAAAAGTTAATGGCACTGAGTTTAAGAGATGTCAGCAAAAAATGTTATTCTATCTTACAACTCTTAATTTTGCCCGGTTTCTCCGTGAAGAGGCTTTAGTGCTGAAAGAGAATAAAAGTGATTGGCAAGTTGTTGCCGCTGTAGACACCAGGAAACATTTTGATTTTCTGTGCAGAAACTACATTCTCAATGGCCTGGACAATATACTGTATAATGTTTACAATCCTCTAAAAACAACAAAAGAATTATGGGATTCCTTAGTGAAAAAATACAAGACAGGGGATGCTGACACAAAGAAATTTGTTGTCGGCAAATTTCTAGACTTTGTTATGGTAGACTCCTAAACGGTAATTTCTCAAGTTCAAAGTTTTCAATTAATTTTGCATGATATTGATGCTGAAGGTATGTCTCTTAGCGAGTCTTTCCAAGTCGCTGCGTTAGTGGAAAAATTACCACTGGCTTGGAAAGATTTCAAAAATTATTTAAAACATAAACACAAAGAGATAACCACGGATGAACTTATTGTAAGGCTAAGAATTGAGGAAGATAACCGTAAGGCTGAAAAGATGAATGATAAAAATCCCATTGAGTCCAAGGCTAATGTAGTGGAACAAGTGCCCAAAAAAGACCACCAATCAAGCCAATGTGACAAAATTAGATTGTATCTCTAACGGGGTAAATGACATCAATCTCTCTGTTGTGGTGTCTGAGGCTAATTTGGTTGGAAATCCCAAGGAATGGTGGGTTGACACTGGGGTAACTCGATACATTTGCGCGGACAAAAAGATATTCACTACTTATAATGAGACTGCAAATGGTGAGCAACTATTTATGAGAAATTCATCTACTTCTGCTGTGGCTGGACAAGGGAAAGTAATCTTGAAGATGACATCGGAGAAGGAACTGATCCTCAACAACGTGCTGCATGTACCAGACATTTGAAAGAATTTAGTTTATGGTTCTTTGTCAAGTAAAAATAGTTTTAGGCTTGTATTTGAGTCTGATAAATTTGTATTAAGAAAGAGTGGTATGTATGTAGGTAGAGGCTACATGAGTGATGGTCTCTTTAAGTTGAATGTAATGATTGTTGTACCAAAACTTGCTATTACTAAGAATAACGCATCTTTTGTTTATATTCTTGAGTCAAATTTATGACATGGTAGATTAGGACATGTGAATTTTAATGCTTTGCGTAGACTAATTGTTTTAGATTATATACCAAAGTTTAAAATTGATCCTAATCACAAATATGAGATATGTTTAGAAGCAAAATTAACTAAGACTCCATTTAAATTAGTTGAAAGAAAAACCAAACCTCTAGAATTAATTCATGCTGATATATGTGATCTTAAATTTGTTCAAACTAGAGGAGGCAAAAAGTATTTCATAACATTTATCAATAATTGCACAAGATATTGTTATGTATATTTACTTAGAAGTAAAGATGAAGCCTTGGAAATGTTTAAACTCTACAAAACTGAAGTTGAAAATCAACTTGGTAAAACCATTAAAATGGTTAGAAGTGATAGGCGTGGTGAATATGATGTTCCTTTAAATGAATTTTGTGCACAACATGGCATTATTCACCAAACTACAGCATCCTATTCTCCACAACAAAATGAAATTGCTAAAAGAAAGAATAAAACCCTTAAGGAAATTATGAATATTATGTTACTAAGTTCAGGCTTACCGTAGACAGAGACAGACTGATGTAGGGGCTATCAGGGGCCATGGCCCCCCTCCTCCCCCGCTTAAAAAAATAAAAAAAATACTAATATATATATATATATCTTTTCAACAAAATATCAATAATATAGTAAAATGCCCCCCTACTTTGTTTTGTGGGCTCCCATATATTCATTAGATGGCCCAGGGCCAAGTCTCTTCTTTTCAAAAAAAAGAAAAAAGAAAAAAAAAGAGCTGAATAGAAACAGAAAAAAACAGAAAGAAAGAAAAAAAAACCTAATTGCTTTGATTTTTTACGCCGTCTTATTATTGAAGGCATAGGGTTTTCTTGGAGTCAAATCAACTTGGGGAACATACAAAAAAAAGTCTTGCTTCTGCTATTAATCTTCTCATTATTACAAGTATGCGATTCATATTCTCTTTTATTGTTGTTTTCAATTTGTAATACTTTTATTATCTTTTTTTTCAATGTCATGTTGATACAATTGCAATTTTTTTAAATTTTATAAATTAAGAAAAAAAATCATGAATTAGGATGTATGATTTCAATTACTAGGGTTTTTTTTAATCATATTTGGGCAAATTTAATTTTATTCAGATTAAGTATTATAAAGTCAAAATTAAAATGAATTGAGACTTGTATAAAATTTATGTATTGAATCTGAATTCTGAATTTATAAATTTATATGAAATTTGTTTTAATTGCATTTATTATTCTAGGCACAAAAAATTTCTATGTCCTGTGATATATATATATATATATATATTTTACATTAGCAATTGGTTCTAACTTCTAAATAGAATATTAACCATGTATGTAATGAATTCTACTTTGATTTGTAGATTATTATGGGAAAGCCATGTACAATTGATAGATTTTTTAAAAGAAAAAATGTAAGTTTCTCAGAAGTCAATGCTGATAATACATCATTGCCAACTTCCAATGTTGATATCCCTGAAAATCCTCCCACAAAATCTCAAAAAATTGATGTTAAAGAAATTGACATTGGTTCATTGGAGCGAGATCCTGGATTACGTATACAGATTTGGGATTATCATGTTAATCAACATAATGAAATTCGACGAGCTTATGTTAAGGCTGGTCCATACCAACCTGTACTTTCAACGTATCCGAAATCTGAATCAGCAACTCATCTTCATAGTTTTCAACCGTCATGGTTCAAACTATTTTTGTCATGGTTAGAATATTCACCTGCAAAAGATGCCACTTTTTGTTTACCATGCTTTCTTTTTTATAAACCATGTGGATCTGGATATTATGGGTAACAACCATTTACTGTTGATGGATTTCAGAATTAGAAGAAAGTTAGGGATGGAGCAAAATGTGCTTTTTAAAATCATATAGGGAAAGATCCTAATTCTTTTCACAATGTTGCCGAGAGATCATGTGAAGACTTTATGAATCAATTTCAACATATACAAAAGGTATTGGACAATTTCACTTCTAAACAAATTGTAGATAATTGACTAAGATTGAAGGGCTTAATTGATACAATCCGATTGCTTGCATTTCAAGGTTGTGTTTTTAGAGGTCGTGATGAAAGGCAACATTCAATCAATCATGGAACTTTTCTTCAAATAATGAAATTGTTGGGGTCATATAATGATAATGTTGCTAAAGTATCGGATAAAGCTCCGAAAAATGCCTCTTACACATCACCAAAGATTGAAAAAGAAATTTTACATATTTTTTCAACCAAAGTGAAGAATGCAATTCGTGAAGAAAATTAGTGATGCAAAGTATTGCATAATTGTTAATGAAGCTCGTAATGAGTTAAAGAATGAGCAAATGACTATAGTTTTGATATTCGTTGACAAAGATGGTTTTATGAGAGAGCGTTTTTTTTGGGCGTATTCATGTCTCTAACACTGCTGCATCAACCCTAAAAGATGGAATATATTCTGTATTGTCACATCACAATTTAGATATTCAGAATATTCGAAAACAAGGATACGATGGTGCAAGTAATATGTGAGGTGAGTGGAAAGGATTACAAGCATTAGTTTTGAATGATTGTCCATATGCTTATCATATTCATTGTTTTGCACATCGTTTGCAATTGGCTTTAGTGGCAACATTAAAAGATGTTATCCCAATTCATAAATTTTTTCCTAAATTGACTTTTGTTGTCAATATTGTTGGTGCCTCATGTAATCACAATGATGAATTGAAAGTTGCGCAAGTTGCTGAAATTGAACATATGATTGACATTGATGAGCTTGAGACTGGAAAGGAACTTAACCAGATTGGCAATTTACAATGAGCTGGAGATACTCGTTGGAGTTCTCACTTCAAGTTAGTTTCAAACTTAATAAAAATATTCAGTCTAACATGTTAAGTTCTTAATGAAGGAACGACTTCTACCCAACGAGGAAATGCAGACTCAGCTTATGAAACATTGACTTCATTTGAATTTGTCTTTATTTTGCATCTTATGAAAGAAATGTTGGAAATCACTGATTTACTTTGTTAAGCTTTGCAATGTTGATCTCAAGACATCTTAAATGCTATGAATCTAGTTTCATCTACCAAGACACTTATGCAAAAGTTTAGAGATGACAAATGGGATGCTTTACTAGCCAATGTGAAATCATTTTGTGAGGTACGTAACATAGATGTCTCGAATATGAATGCTCCTTATATTAGGAGAAGAGATCGAGCTCGTGATCATCAAGATGACTTTACAGTTGAGTATTATTATCGAGTAGATATTTTTTATGTTGCAATAGATTCTCAACTACAAGAATAAAATGGGTAGTTCAGTGAACATGTAGTAGAATTGCTTAATCTTAGCTCAGCTCTAGATCCTCGAGATGTGTCTGAAACTTTCAGAATCGACGATATTTGTTGGTTAGCAGAAAAATTTTATTTGCAAGACTTCACAAATCAAGAGAAAATACAGTTAAGAATACAACTTCACCATTACGAGCACAATGTAGTTTAGCATGCAAATTACAAAAAGTTGTCTACTATTTTTGAATTGTGTCATTGGTTGGTAAGGACAAACAAATCTACGATCCATCAACTTGTTTATGGAGTGATTACACTTGTTCTTACTCTTCCAGTTTCTACTGCAACTACGGAGCGATCATTTTCAGCTATGAAAATTGTCAAAAGTAGACCTCGCAACAAAATGGAAGATAAATTTCTTACAGACTCTTTGCTTGTGTACATTGAAAAGGAAATTGCTGAAAATTTTACCACAGAGGCAATCATTGAAAACTTTCGAGATATGAAAGAACGTCGAGTTCCATTTTGATAGATAATTGAGTTGATTTGTATAAATAATTTTTTAATACATGACTTTGCTTTTATTCATATATTAAATTTACTAAATATATGGTTTTATTTTTTATGTACTAATTTAATATTAAATTTTAGTTTACTTTTTGAATTCCAAAAAAATAGTAATTTATATCAATTTATATAAAAAAAAATTATTTATGTCTTGGCCCCTCCGCAAATGAATTCTTGGTTCCGTCCCTAATCACAAAACTTGTGGAGAGAAGTAATATTGTCTACTAATTATGTTTTTAACAGAATACCCTACAAGAAAACGAATAACACTTCTTATGAATTATGAAAAGGTCGACCACCTTCTTACAAATACTTGAAAGTGTGGGGGTATTTGGCAAAGGTAGAAGTTCCTGTTCTGAAAAAGACTAAAATAGGACAAAAAACAATGGATTGTGTGTTTATTGGTTATGCGCATAATAGTAGTGCATATCAGTTTCTGACTTATAAATCAGAAATACCTGATATACATGTGAACACTATTATAGAGTCAAGGAATGTTATTTTCTTTGAACATATTTTTCCTTACAAGAAAGGACAAGAATTAAGTTCACAGAAAAGAATTTATGATTGTACACAAGTCAAGAAACTAGTGACAATCAAATGCAAGAGACTAGTAATGGTCTCGACCACTAGGATTTAATTGATGATGAACTAAGACGAAGTAAGAGAGTGAGAACATCAAAATCCTTTGGTCTAGATTTTCTGACATACTTGTTAGAAAATGAACCTTAAAGCTTTAAGGAAGTAATGACAGGTCCTGAAACACTTTTGTGGAAAGAGATTGTTAATAATGACATTGAATCCATTATGCAAAATTATACTTAGAAATTGGTGGATTTTTCATCCGGTTCTAAACCTCTTGGGTATAAATGGATATTCAAGAGAAAAATAAAAGCAGATGGTTCAATAGACAAGTATAAAGCAAGATTTGTGATAAAATGTTATAGACAAAAGGAAGGTTTGAACTATTTTGACACATATTTCCCTGTGACAGGAACAACATCCATTCGTATGCTTATTACTATAGCAACATTGTATAATTTAGAAATACATCAAATGAATGTTAAGACAGCTTTCTTAAACGGTGATCTAAATGAAGAGATATATATAGAGCAACCAGAAGGGATTGTAGTGTCAGGGTAAGAAAAGAAAGTTTGTTAACTTATAAAATCCCTCTATGGATTAAAACAAGCTCCTAAACAATGGCATGAAAAATTTGATCACGCCATGCTTACTAATGAGTTTAGTAATTTTCATTCCTAAAATAACACCTGCAATTCTCATATCTTTCATATCAAATCAAATTACTAAAACATCTGATGGATATGCATTATCTCAATTTCATTATATTGAGAAAATTCTTGATAAATATATCAAGGATGATGTGAATGTAACAAGAATACCTGTAGACATCAGTTTTTATTTATCGAAAAATAAAAATGATGCGGTGTCTCAGCTGAAATACTCCTAAATCATTGGAAACCTAATGTACCTAATGAATTGCACGCGTCCTCATATAGCTTATACTGTCAATAAATTGAGTAGGTACACTAGTAACCTCAAAAAAGGCCATTGGAAAGTGATCATTCGAGTTCTTAGATATCTAAGATTTACTCGTGATCATGGCTTAAACTTTACTCGATATCTAGTAGTACTCGAAGGCTATTGTGATGTAAATTGGATATTGGATACTAAAAATTCAAAATCCACTACTGGATATGTCTTTACTCTGGGAGGCGATACTATTTCTTGGAAATCCACGAAACAAACATGCATCGCACAATTCACAATGAAATCTGAGTTCATCGCTTTAGACAAAGCAGGAAAAGAAGCAGAATGGCTTCGTTACTTCTTAGAAAACATTCCAATGTGGCCAAAACCTGTGCCAACTGTTTGCATTAATTGTGATAGTCAATCTGCAATAGGCAGGGCACAGAGTCATATGTATAATGGTAAGTCATGATATATTTGTCGTCGACATAATATCGTAAGGCAATTGCTCTCAAATGGAATAATCTCAATATATTAGAATATTGCAGATTCGTTAACGAAAGGTTTGGCAAAAAAACAAGTGTATAGTTCATCGAAGGGAATGAGATTAAAACCTATTACATAAAAGTCATCATAATGGTAACTCTACGTAAATGATTGGAGATCCCAAGAACTAAGTGCAAAGGAACAACTAAGTTATGTATGGCTCGCTAAAAATCACTAAGGGAATAAAATTCCCTACCCATTCCTATGGTAAGAGTGATATTTGCAATATGTGTTCTATGTAGGGGTTTTAAGCTTTATTTTTAATGATTACTTATATCTTAATTTAGGCATAAAAATCAAGACGAGTATAAGAGATACTCACAATAAGAATCATCTATATGAGTGTCGAACTGGAGCCGGTTCTATGAGAATGAAGAGACTAAATTCTCTAGAAGTACTCACGAACAATCAGGAGCGTTCAAGGCCAAAATGAGCACAACCGTGAGAACCACAATGTGTCAGAAGATGTTTTGTATGAAATCTATTATCTTGACTTACACAAACGGCTAAATAATTCAAGACATTGTATCCATTGGTTAGCTAGTAAGTCCGATAAGTTATCACTAGGAAAGGTTTAAGGCCGAAAACTACTTATCCTAATACAAAATATTTTCGATTTATACTCTTTCGATAAATTCTGCATATTGTTGCATTTTCGTTGTCTTCAAATTTTATTCATGTGAGGAATTGTTAGAATGGTTGAGAAAAATCTGTACAAAAATAGAATTTTTCGTTAACTTTGGACTATAATTTAACTAGGTCCCAAGTACCGGTTATAGCGGGTATTGGTGGTAACGCGTTCTATGCCGCATTGTGATTCACGTAGTATATTTGGCTACTCAAAACCATCACCGGGTGAATGAGAAATTTGTATTTTTGGTGAAATTTTCATAAAGGTTGGAATTAAGGTTTGTCCCACATTGTTTTGGTAGGCAAACTTGGTGTGGGTTTATAAGGCTGGATATGGAGCTTGGGGTGGGCCCCAAGGAGCACTCAAGTTTTGTAGAGAATGAGATTATGGGCAAAGTAGATTAGACCTATTGGGCTCAAAACAAACACACACGCGCACCACCGTCGCCGTTCGTCTGGTCGGGCGGGTCGGGCTGGGCTTGTGCGTGGTGTGAGGTTGAGTTAGGCTTGTCCGGCCTAATACTAATTCTTTTTGGGCAAAAAATATTTGAATTTATTGTTTTTAATTTTGGAAAATAAATCTGACCGATTTTTAATTCAAAATTCAGTTGGAAAAATTCAAATTTTTTGCACCTCTTCAATACAGATTCCATACCTGTCCGAATAGGTTTTTATCTGTTCAGTTCAAACCCATATCTGTTCAATTCAAACCAAGTAGTTTCCTTACCTGTTCAAACAGTACCGAACATGTACTATACTTGTTTAAACAGGTTTGTTATCTGTTGGATTCAAATTTGAAAAGCCACCATTGCATCTATAAATAGACAAGTTCCTTATTTTGGATTTTACACTCAATTTTCGTTCTTACTTTCTGCCATTGCTCTCTACATTTTGCTGCATTTAATTTTTGTGAGAAAGTGTATAAACACAAAGTGTGTTCATTGTGCGAATAGTTTGTAGTGTTGCTACTATTCGTTGAAGATCATTTCATCTTGAGAGATAGACGTCTATATTCTGTGAGCATTTGAGAGATGACGAATCTGTCTTAAGGAGACTATATTAAACACTCGACTTGATCTCTCTAAGAAAATATTTTTCTGTAAGTATTTTTTGTTCTTATTTTAATTTTCTTCTCTCCTTTTCTATTTTCATTTTCTGTTTGGTTTATATAATTAAATAGATTTTAAAAACTCGTTCTTTTAATTTATTTGTTTGTTGTTGAGTACACAATCAAACAGAATTTATTATTCAACTTTTAAGTGGGTTCACTCTCTCTCTCTAAGGTCTCTCCATCTCTGTTGCTGCCTGCTGGAACGTTCTTGGGTTGCTGAGTGCCAATCCTAGTAAGTTCGCCAAATCCCAAATTCTTTAATCCCAATTTGCTTTTCTTTTTTTTCTTTTTTTGAAAAATTTCGGTGTTCGTTTGTATATTATAGTTTTTATTTGATTCAGGAAAGCATGAATGATGTGAATTATGAACTAGTTTTTCCTGTGTGGATAAGTGGGTGTTTGGTAAGCAATATGCTCACAAGCTGTTTGATGAAATTCCCGTGAGAGTTGTGTTTGCGTATGAAGTTGACGTGTTGGGTTTTGCATAGAGTGACCTAAAACACAACCACGACTGTAGAAATCTTCTTATTCTCTACTTATTTAGGTTGAAACAAACAGTGTGTTCCATAGCTGGTGGAGTTTTGTTTTTTAATAATAATCATTGGTATGCTTATCCATGAATTGTCTTCAAAGTATCCAAACTTGATTTTGTTTGTTTGGGGCTTGTTCTTCCCTATGTTTGCTTTTAGCCGTTTTCCTTTGTTTGCTGTTACTAGATCTACCTTGGTTTGATTTTAAGTTCTTGTTTATTGCGTGTCTTTGTTTCTGCTTCCTTGGCTATGGCCTCGTTGAATCATTTTCTTGCTTGTACCCTATGCACAAGACTCTCGTTTACAATAGGGCCTCAGAGGGGCAGAACTTAGGCAGCATTATCCCCACCTTTTTATAGAGGATGATTCTCGTGACTCACACCTGCACCACTAAGAAGTACGGACACGGACACGGACACGGACACGTGATACGACATGGACACGTGATACGACACAAACACGCCGATACGTTAATTTTCAAAAAATGAAGGACACGACACATGGGGGACACGCGTGAAATATATAATTTTATATATTTATTATATGTTATATATAATATATCATTCAAAGATAATAAAAAATGCAATATGACACTAATTCTTATAAATTTATATGATTTTTGTTTTATTATTATATCTTAAGTTATTTTGTTTAAACTTATAATTAGTTTCACATATGTCCAATCGATAGACACCTGTGTTTATGTGATTGACATGTGTATCCGTCAAGTGTCCAAAGAGTATCCGGGCACGTTTTAAAAAGTGTCGGACACGTGTCATAAGAGTGTCCAAAGAGTGTAGGTGTCCGACACGGACACGATACGGATACGTCACCTTCTTAGAAGTGTCTGTGCTTCTTAATTGAATCACAATGCCACACAGAGGAGCACTAGCCATTGCACCAAAAAACGAAAAAAATTAGTTGTTTAGGTTTTGATGTTTGTTGTTGGATATCTTTATACTTTCATTTCCCCCCAAATTTTTTTTAATTTTTCCCGAAGGACTGATATCCAAAGATAAAGTTGTCTCCTCAAATATCATGAAGATAAGGTTTTATATGTTCATGGTGTAACATGCACACTAGGAACCTATTTAAAAAGGTCTAGTGGGTATAAAGAATGAGGTGGTTTCATATACTTTTCAAAACACAGTGGAAAGATTATCTTTTATGATGCAGCTTAATGTGCCCCATGGGAGTTGATAAATTAGGCTTTAGGCACATTATTTTAATCATTGGTTAAATGCACTTTGAGGCTCTATTTATAGTTTTTGAATTTCCTTTTTTTTGGGTGTGCCTTGGTTTAGTGGATTTTTTATGACAAAGCTTGAAAAAAAATTCATTATGCCTATTTGGGGAGAAGAAAGAAAAAAAAAAAAAAAAAGGAAGAAGGAAACTTAACAGTTGAATTGAAATATTTCTTAAGAAAAAGTTCCATTATATGTAAGCGAGACATCTTTCATATTTCGTTGATTAAAAGAGAGAACTTTTAATGATGTACACGTATCAGATTTAATCTTGGAGGAATTATATATGGTATTGGTTCTAAAGAATAGATGCAAAAGCAAGCACATAGTTTGCTAGGCATGTATAATTTCAGAACATTTGAAAATTTTGCTTGCAATATTATGTATTTGATAAATTTCCTCTTCTAAGACATGCTTTGAAACCATTTAGCTGTATGTATAGCAGGCGTGACTTCTCTGACTGCTGTCTGGATGGACATTTAACCTATTTCAAAGTTATTGAAACTTGGCCTCAAACAATTTCTACTGTTTATTATTTTCTCATATAGGTTACTGTCTGAGGTTAGAAATAACATTTGTTAATAGATTGCTATTATTTTCTTGAAGGATTTAATGGGGCCACGGTGGAAAGGAAAGGGATCAGAAGCTAAAGCACTTGCCGATCCCATGTCCAAGATAGTCTCTCACTTAAGTCTTCTCTTATCCAATCGGATTCTCGTGGGCTACTCTCAGGATGCAGTGTACTTCTTGAAGTGGTAACAGAACAAACAGAACTTCTCAATCATTCATGTTTTGGTCGACCCATTGTCACAGCCCAGAAGGATAAGCAGTGGTTTCAACTTGGTATGGAGGAAGCCTTTTACCTATGCTACAATCTAAAATGTCTCAAGATTGTTAGTGATGACAAATGTACCAAAAGTGATGAGGAACTATGGCATTACATGAAATCCAAGAGAGAAACGTTCCCTGATTTGTTCAAGGCTTATTCTCATCTTCGTACAAGAAATTGGGTAGTGAGATCGGGATCTCAGTATGGTGTGGATTTCATTGCCTACCGTCACCATCCAGCTCTAGTGCATTCCGAATATGTTGTGCTTGTTTTATCAGGAGGAGATGGCAATGCAAATGGTCGATTGAGGGTTTGGTCTGATTTTCAGTGCACACTTCGACTTTGTGGCAGTTTTGCAAAGACATTGTTAGTTCTTTGCATTAGTAAAAATGGTGTCGGTGCTAGTTCTCCATCGTGTTTGGAGAGTTATAGTGTTGGAGAATGCACGATCACTAGGTGGAGTCCAGAGCAAAGCCGCGAGGATAAAACAATAGCAGCAATGGAACTAAGTAAGAGATTGGGATCAATCTTAGTTCATTTTGTACTACTTTAATTTTTAATTTTTGGTAACTCATTTAAATTTTATATACTGTTTTAGGTACTAACTTGCACATTTTTATAGTAACATAATGAATTCATCAAGAATGATGGTAAAGCCTCCTGTATGAAGTTTCACTTTTTTGGTATTAACATTTGTATTCATGTTGTTCTATATAGCACATGATTGATTTTTCATACATACATTTTTGCAATTTTCCATAATTATTCTTATTGTTTTTTCAATTGTTCATTTGTTGTGAGATGAGACGAAAATGAGGCACTACAGTTTCTTGATGTTCAAAGAAAAATTTAGGTTGTATTCGGTAGAGTTTTAGAATTATGATTTGAGAATATAGTTGTATTTTGAGTTTGTGAGTTTTGGAATTATAATTTGAGTGCGAAAAATTTGTTTGGTTATGAGTTTTGAAAAGAGTTAATTGAATGATGTGACGTATGATATTGAAAAGTGGGTGTTTTAAAAAGTGTTTTGAAAAGTCGATGTGGAATTAATTTTCTAAAGCTGTAACCAAACAGCACACTCAAACTAAGGGGTAGAATTAAACTTTAAAAATCCTACCAAATGGAGCCTTATTTTTTTGTACAACTTGCTACTTTATTCGGTAAACTTATCGACACTGTTTGGCTCTTGTTAAATACTTATTTGAAAATAAATTAATTTTTAAGTCAAGATTTAACAACCTTCTACTTCACTTAACTCTCAATTCATTTATATATATCCAGATGCAACTTCTTTCTTCCAAAATTTTCCTCTTGGAATATCATCTCAATTAATTTGGTGGTTTGCACGTGAAGTGGTGATATTTCAAAGTTTGCACGTGACTTGGTTAGTGCTCAACCATTATAAAATGCCAATTGTGTGTCTGTAAAATGGTGTTATCAGAGGAGATTAATATTGATTAATTAATTAAAGGCAAAAACTATTATCAAAAGGTACTCGAAACAATGAATGAGGGTGGTGCATATGTCGGCAGAACCTTGAGGACATCTTTCCCGCATACCAAGGCCAATCCCCCTCCTCGAGCAAGGATTCCTTATTCCTAAATATTCATGTCCTTATATTTTAAATAATTCATAATCATTGAATTATGAAAAAAAAGTTAGGAATCATAAAAAAAAATTTATGAAAATGATCATGAAAGAATTATTACCCTTGGATTATCTTGATTAGTGTGTAGTACTTTGTTTTAAGTGTAATTCAAGGGTCATAAATCTTTCATGATCATTTTCATGAAAGTTTTTTCATGATACCTAATATTGCTCTTGAATTATATGAGAATTTTAAAATTTGAGAATTTCAAGACATATTTAATAATTGTAAATGATTTGGGATAGGGGGACAGGAATATTTAGGAATAGGAGATCCTTGAGCCCCCTCCTCCCTTTTTTTTGACAAGCACGTTTTGCTTAGTTGTTTAAATATAATTTTTATACAATTTTTTTTACAAAGAATTTTTGACAAATACTATATGATCCGATGACATATTCAAAAGTATAATTCAATTTAATGGGTTTTTAATTTTAAACTTGTAACATCTTTTGTTTGAAATTGAAGTGTAATTTTTTTATTTGTATATGACTATTATTATTTATACTAGTAGTTGTTAGTCGCGCTCAGATCTACCTGACACCCTCCTCCGACTAATGGGCAGTATTTCAAAGTTGGAAAGATCCAATTTTCAGAACAATTAAATAATTTTTTTTTTTTGGTATTTTCTACTTCTGTTTCCGAAAGGTTTTTTTTATGTGACAAGCAAATTAACTAAGGGTTCATTTGAGAATTAAATTTTTTGAGAATTTTTTAACTTATAAAAAAAAGTAAAGAAAATAAGTTAACTTTTTGTATTGACTTTTTTACTATTTCACCTTGTTCCCAAACATTCCCTAAATATGTTTTTCAAAAAATAAAACAGAAAAAAATAATTTCACAAATAGTTATCATTGTTCATACAACACTAGAAATCTGATAATTTAACAAACCTATGCTGTGTACAATGCATAAATTCTTTGTTTTTTTTCCCCCCAGTGGAAGATTCATAAAGTGAAATTTTACCACCAAGACAACATATACATCCAACCTACATATTGTCAAAACAACACAAAAACCAACCATTCAAAATAGCATTACACATTAAGGCTTCATCAAATTTCACAGTTTCTCATCAACCAAACACCTTTGCTAGAAATTTATCCTACTAGGCCGTGCCTTCTCCATCCGGGTCTCCCCATAGGGTTCATCGTTGTCAATCCGACGGTTGTGCCTAAACGCTGCGCAAGCGACCACGTAAACAATCACCATGATGATCAGTGTAATGATGTTGATGACGGAGACCTTTCTCCAACTCTTTTTCAGGCTCGCCAGAACACCGGCCTTGCAGGAGTTGCAGTCGTAGCATAGCTGCTGTTGGTCGTTGCTCCACGTGGTGCAGTCCATGTCGCTTCCCACCAGCCCTCCACCGGCACTCCAAACTGTCTCGTTCACGTAAGTGTACCCGCATTCGGTAGGGGGCTTGCAACATCCAGACTGCATAGAGCAAATGAAGATTTTAGTTTAGAATGTGTTTCAGTTATTATTGTTACTAATTGTCATTTATTTTTTTATAGTTAATTGGAACTTGAATTTAAAATAAAAAACTGAAGATGTGTTTCAACTATTAAGTACTAGAAGCTGTGCACAAATCAAAGAATGAGAACAGTGTAAACAAATCAAACAGTCAATTAAACCACTTTTCATGGTTTGATAATAAATAATTTGTAAAATAGAAAAGAAAAAAAAAGTTCAACATCACTCAAATTCATGATGTCAAATCTTGGGAACTTGGGTTTGGGTTTGGGTTTGGGTTTGGGATTTTTTTTTGATTTTTTCTACTAAAAGACAAACTTTTTGCAAAACTAAAAAAAACATATCCAAACAAAATATCACATTCAACTCCATAATTATTTCACTTTTTCTTTCACAAACATCACATCCAACCACGAAAAAAACCCAACTATCTTCCCAAACACTAAAAATTTTTTATCTAATAATATCCTACAACTAAAAAAATCTACATAAAAACCCACTTCGCATACACCCACCATATATTGATTGGAAGTGACTGAATCAGTTATTGATTTGTTTAGAATTTGGTCTGTGGTTGTTTGTTTTTAAATTTGTCATTAAACTCCATAAAAATAAAATTGAACTAAACTATATATAACAAATTTATTTATGAGTAAATTTAGTATATAAAAAAAAAAAAAAAAAATTGGACTGAAATTCAAAAATAGGGAAACAGCAAAAGCAAAATGTTATCCAAACACAGTCTTTGCCAGCACATCAACAGAAAGATGTAGAAAATGTTGATATTGAGTGTGTCCTAATCATTCACTGGCTTTTTTATAGCCAAATTCTGGCCCCATCCTTCTCAAACCAATTATGGTGAGACACAGCATGGGAGAGTTATTACAATAATGCTTGAGACCACTAAAAGTGGTGCTCTAAAAGCACCACTAGTGATGTGGCAGTAGACGGAACCCACTGCTTGTGTCTTCTTTTTTTTTTTTTGTATAAATGCTTACCAACTCATTAGTGATGCTTTAGAGTACCACTTTTAGTGGAATGTATCATTACCGGAGTTATTATTTGAACTTTGAAGATAGAGATAAACAACACTTCAATTCCTATCCCTTTCTAATCAATCAATTATGTTTACTACAGTTTTTTAGACCCAAAAACAAAAAAAATAAAAAAGGTTGTACATGTGTCGGATTCTTTGCAGTGCATTGATTATATAATAATGATATATTTTTCTAAATAAAAAAAAAAAAAAAAAAAGTCACATAAGACACAAACACCACAATCACAGTGAGACCCAGAGCTAGTAGAACTCGTTTATCAGATCTCCAAAACATTTTTGTTGATCATAATATCTTAGAACAACATTATTATAAAATAAAACTAAAATAATAATAATAAAAGAACCTAGTCATTTTTAGACACTATTGTCTACATACAATTCATGCACATGCGATGAGCATAAAATGAAAATCTCAAGAAACAAAATTTTAATTGGTCAGAAATAAACTGAATTAGTTAATAGGAGTTGATGAATTGAAAACAGCAATAAAAAATTAAAACATTCGAAAAAACTAGAGAAATCAAAATTAAAATAGTTTCTTCGGACAATTTTAAAGTTAAAAAATACACAACATAAGTTCAAAAAATCTACTTTTATATATGACAACTACATGTTTTGGTCAAAAAATTAAAAATTCACTATAAATTATTATATCATTCTTTTTATTTTTTCTGAAAATCTTTTTATAAAAAATCAAAAAATTACTAAAATAACTTGTTCAAACTTAAAATTGTGCTCTATAATTTCTTTTTATTCTTTTAATACATGAAAAAGAACCTTGGTCTATCCCCTTCTCCACCATTTTTATAATAAATATAAACAACTTTAGATTTCTATTTTATTTTTAAGGGAAAATTACTTGACAGTGGTCTCAAAGTAAAAAAATTACAAATTAATAAAAGCTTATAACATTAATTATTAATATTTAAAATATATTTTTATTTATTTATAAATAATTTTTAACTGGCACATGTGAATGTAATTTTTCCTTTTTTAAATCTTTAGTATTATTTTGTTATAATAAAAGAATAAAGATTGGGACCCCCTTTCCCCCATCCCCTTTTGACCCCCTTTCTTTTTTGATTAGTCCACTTTTTCTTTTTTCTTTTTCTTTTTCTTTTTCTTTTTTTTCTCCTCCTCCAATCACCACCCGTCACGTGTGTGTGGGGGTGATGGGAGTTAAAATTTGAGGGGTCTAAATCACTGCTGATAATAAAAAGGCTGGGGACCCCAAATATGAAACTTGAGAGAGCATCAGAAATTGCCATACTAGTAATAGATGATTCCATCCTACAAACATTTAATTAATAATTATAACCTTTTTTTAGGATTGTCCAATTTTTCTATCTAGAATTAAATAAACTGAATGATTGAAAACTGATAAAACACCCTATACACGTTTGTTTGGCTCTATAAGAGGGAGGGAATTAGTACAATGAAATTAAGTGAGAAGATTATCAGTGTGATGGTATTAATTTGGAAATGTAGGATAAAGAGTGTTAAATTGTACACCACCAGATTAGTAAAATTATAGATAGTATTAATATATAAAATTAATATTTTTAAAGTTTTAGTATTTTTTTTAATATTATAATTATTTTTTATTCTAAAAAATATAATTTTTGCTTAAAAATCATTAAAATTTCACTAATTCCCTTACTCAATTTCTAATCTCAACCAGGGACGGATCCAGGATTATATCTTTGAAGGGGCTACTCTATAGTTTAAAAAATTAGGAGATTACTCTATATAATTTTAAAATTATCTACAAAAAATTTGAGAATGCAAACTCCTATAATTTTAAGTTATTTTAAAATTTTTAATATAATATATGGTATTTTTTTAAATTTTTGGGGGTGCGACCGCCCCCTAGCCCCCTCTAGATTCATCATTGATTCAAACCCTCCCATGACTTTATTAGTCCTACTATATGGAGGAATTACTAGTCCAAGAGAATAGTTAATCCCCTCACTCATATCCCTAACCAAACACTCTGTAAGTAGATCTCACGGACTATTAATCCAATATATCCTCCCAAAGAGCCAAACCCTATCTTTTATTGGTATTATTAAATGGTCAAAGATCTGATTTAAGGATCCACCAAGTTGCTAAGAGCACATGGAGGAGTTATGGAATATGTATATAGGAGTCTGGGCCAAAACTAGTCAATGCTTGGAAATACTACTAGCAAACACTAACCTTAAAGCAAGAGATTAATAGCTGTTTGGTTTCTAAGAAAACATAAGGAAAGGTGGAAGTGGGAGAGAGAAAAAGTCAGAAAATAAACTGGCATCGCAACAAAGTCAGTTAAGAAAGAATAACAAAGGAAAAAGTCCTGAGGGGCCAAAGAAGATTCACAAAAAGCTTTTTATCACATATTCCTCACCTCTCTGCTCTTTCTCACAAAAGTATAGAGGATATACTATTCTTCCAAAAAGCAAAGCCAATTAGAATCACGCCAAAAATGTCTACCCAAAAAGCCCCCCCCCCCCCCCCCCCCCCCCCCCCCCGTCTCCAAAAAAAATAAAAAAATAAAAAAATTACCCCACAAATATAGCCTGCTTGATTGTGATTTCATTTTTTTATGTTTGGTTTTGTAGAAGTACACATTTATTCTTTTATGGTTAATTGGAACTTAAATTTAAAAAACTGACGACGTGTTTCAACTATTAAGTACTAAAATAATAAATAATTTGTAAAATAGAAAGAAAAAAAAAAATCAATACCACTCAAATTCATGATGTAAAATCTAGGCCACCACCATTAAAATATTGATTGAAAGTGACTGAATCAATTATTCGTTTTGTTTAGAATTTGGTCTGTAGTTTCCTGTTTTCAAATTCGTCCTCAAATTCAATAAAAATAAAATTGAACTAAACTATATATAACAAAATTATTTCTGAATAATTTTATTATGTAAAAAAAAAATGACAGAAATTCAAAAATAGAGAAACACCAGAAGCAAAATGTTATCAAAACATAGTCTTAACTGAACTTCTATGGGAAGTGATCAGGCTTATTGCCAAACAGTCTTTAATTGAATAGTTTTTCATAAGGATTCTGTTTGTGAAGCATATTTTGGATTAAAAATAATCCCAGGATGGAGAAGTTTAGGAAAGTAAATGGCATGATAGGTTGTAGTAGGTAGCAAGCACATCAACAGAGAAATGTAGAAAATGTTGATATTTTTAATCAATCACTGTTTTTTAGAGTAATGTTTCATCTCCTAATTTTTCTCTCCAAACTTTCCTTCATGTTGTATTTAGCCTTCGTTTGGAAAGTGAGTTGACTTTTTAACTTTTTGACTTTTTTGACTATTTTAGCTTGGACTAAAAAGCTTGATTTGGGAAGGATTTTTTGATTTTTTGACTTTTTTAATTTTTTTTGTAAGAGAAGAGTGTAATGATTATGAGTTGGATGTAATGTTTTGTTCGTTGTGACTGAAATAGCCTATTTTATTTTTTGTGGCTAAAATAGACAAAAAAGCCTGAAAACCTTCTTCCCAAATGGTGCCTTGAAAAATTTGACAAGAAATTTGAAAAGGAAAAATAAAAAGGTAAGTGAAATATGAATAAAATATACCTACATTTTACTTAGTTTCATACATTTTCTCTTTTCATTTCTAAATTCTTTCCCAATTATCTTACCCAAATACAACGTTAATAATGTGATAAATAATTTTAAAACGAAAGAAAAAAAATTCGAAAAGAATTGATTGATTAATATTGTGGAGAAAAAAAAATTGGGGAATTGAACATTTTCCGGTTTTCTATAGGCAAACGCTGGCCCAGCCTCCTTGAACCAATTATGGTGCACTATGGGATAGAGATGTTTGAACTTTGAAGAGAGAGTGACTACAATTCCTATCCCAGTCTAATCAATCAACTCTGTCATGTTATACAGTTTTTAGGGGGAAAAAAATTGTATACATGTCTGGACCTCTATATGGTGCATTGTTTGTAGTATTTTAAAATAACGTTGTTTTGAAATAAAACTTAAATAATGAATAATTATTCGGTCATTTTATAATATAAACATGTAGTATTTTATAATATTATGATTGGTAAAAAAAATAAATAAATAGAGTATTGTGTTGGGGATAAAATATTTAATAAATTATTTAAGAATTATGTCATTTTCCATTCAAAAAATCTGCTTTATATATTATTAGTATAAATTGTGCTCTATAATTTCTTTATATTCTTGTAATATATGAAAAAGAGCCTTGGCCCATCTCCTCCTCCATTTTTATTAATAAAGATGTATTGATTTTAGATTTCTACTTTTATCTTTAATAATATTTTGTTATTATTATTATTATTATTGAGTAATGCTAGATTTCATTAAAAAAAAAATATCACGAAAAGATTCTTAATTTGTGATGTTTTATTATACGGCCTCTTTTCATAAAGAAGTTAAAAACAGTTTTTTTAAACTTTTTGACTTTTTTTGAGTCATATCATCTTTTTTTTTTACAAAAAACTAAAAAATTAACTTTTAACCTATTTTTTAAGATAAGTCTATATATATAATTCAAGAATGAATAATCTTCATAAATTTTTATATTATATTTCTTTCATAAAATTTAACATTACTCCTATTATTATAATCAACAAGGCTGGCAAAGAACATCAGAGATCACATGGCTTACCATACTAGTAATAAATGATTCCATCTTTCAAACATTTTATTAATAATTATAAGCTATTTTAGAATTATCAAATTTTTTACCCAGAATTAAACAACATGAAGGATTGAAAACTGATAAAACACACATCTTTTATTGTTATTATTAAAATGGTCAAAGATCTGATTTAAGGGCCCACAAAGTTAATAAAGAGCAAATGGAGGAATTATGGAATATGGGCCACAACACAACCAGTCAATGCTTGGAAATACAACCACTAGTAAACAATAACCTTAAGCAAGAGATTAATAGCTGTTTGGTTTCTAAGAAAACACAAGGAGAGGAGGAAGTGGGAGAGAGAAAAGGTCAGAAAATAAACTTGCATCACAAGAAAGTGAGGTAAGAAAGAATAAGTGGGTGTTTGGGAAGTGAATTTTTTTTTATAAATTGTTTAGTTGTAGGATATTATTGGAAATTTTTTTTTTTTTTGTGTTTGAAAAGATAGTTAGATTTTTTTGTAATTAGATGTGATGTTTATGAGAGAAAAAATGAAATAATTATGGAGTTTTATGTGATATCTTGTTTGGATTTGTTTTTTTTTTTTTTTTTTGTAATCAATTTGTCTTTTAGTAAAAAAATAAAAAATAAAAAATAAAAAAACCAAAAAACTTGATTCCCAAACAGCGCCTAACAGAGGAAGAGGATTGCGGGGCCAAGAAGATTCACAAAAAGCTTTTCTTTTCACCAAGCAAACAAACAAAACCACAAAAGTCCAAAAAGAAAACCCAATTAGAATCACGCCAAAAATGCCTACCCAAAAAGCCAAAAAAAAAAAAAAAAAAAAAAAAAAAACCCCACAAATATGTCCTGTTTGATTGTGATTTCATTTTTAATTTTTGTTTTTAACGTTTTCAAAAAAATATAATTTTATACCAATTTTGGCCTTATTTGGTTTAATTCTCAAAACATAATTTTTGAAAAAAAATTTCAAAATTTTACTTGGTTAAAAATGTTTTGAATTTTTTTTTCAAAATCACTTTTTTTCTTCTACACATCAATCAATCATTTTTACTCTCTTTTCTTCTCTTTTTAATTACTTTTTCTCTCACACACATCTACTCAATTATAACAACATATCAAATTATTCCAAACTCCCATACTCTAAAATTATTTTCAAAATATACAACCAAACAAATTAAAAAAATTTCTAAACTCTTTCTTCAAGATTTTTTTTTTTTTTTTTTAAACTTATCTCCTAAAACCAAACCAAACCAAACACAACTTTTATTTTTGTACAACAATAATTTTAAGTAATTATTAAAATGTAATGCTAACCATAGCCTAATGGAGACTCTAGTTAATATTAATATATATGTAAAAAAAATTATTAAAATACATAAAAGAGAAGTACGGGTACAAATATGAGTTCTGATACGATACGAATATGTCGATATGGTAAAATTAAAAAAAAATTAAGGTATGAGCACAATTTGTAAAAAAATATTTATTTTAAATTTAGAGTAGAGCTAAAAATAATTAAATGGTTTAATTTGTTAAGATTCAACCTACAATTAATATTTAATGTCTAAAGGTATAAATCAAAATTAAGTGTCACTATATTAAATAAGTTGCAAATCATAATTTATATTAAAATCATACAAAGTGTAAATAAAAAATAAAAAATCTAGTAAAAAGAGTTTTATCTCGGTAATAGAAAAAAATATTATTTCAATTGAAGTACGGTACGGTACGGCTTGGATATATATTAAGTATGTCTGGGTATATCAAAAATTAAAAAGAAAATACTTGGATACATATTTCATGTACCAGTACGTATGGAGAAATATCATACGCCGATAAGTACCCAGTACGGATCTGATATATTTTTTGAAATACCCATATTTCATAGTTAAAATATATAAAATATGTATTCAAATTTCAAAGTAACGTTTGATAGAATTTTCTAAATATGATTTGAAAATAGAATTGTATTTTGAGTTTGTAAGTTTTAAAATTATGATTTGAGTGTGAAAATTTTGTTTGGCGTGTAAATTTTGAAAAAAGTTTTGAATTGAGTGAAATTTTTTTGATGTGACATATGATATTTGATACAAAAATTTACAATTCATAATCAAACACACAACTCAAAATTCTATTTAAAACTCATAAATTTTTTTAAAAATTCTAATTATTTTATTTAAAATATAAAAAATAACATGTGGCAATTGTAAATAAGATAAAATAAAATATAAAAAATAGCAATATTCCTGTCAATCGACCGAACGTCCGGGAGGATACCGGCGACGGACGACTGATTAGCCAAATCAGCGTGAAATTAATTTTTAAAAATTTTAAACAAACACACTCAAACTAAAAGGTGAAAATGTGTTTGGAGAAAAATGTGTTGGGAGAATTTCTCCAAACACAGCCTAACTTCTTTTTAACAATATTTGCTACTTACGGTCGTAACATACTTGCTTAAAAAATAATTAAATTTCTAAAAGCAATTTCTACATTAAAAATAAAAATAAAAATAAAAATAAAAACAAAAACTCCCTCTTGCTTCTTTTACGTTTGATGGAGCGTTTTGTTAAAAAATTAAAAATCAAAAGGGTAAATTACATATTGAGGCCTCCTTTAGGAATAGGTTTTTTTTAGTAATTTTTTGACTTTTTGACTAAAATATGACGTAAAAAAAATAATATGTTTAGAATGATTTTTTGATTTTTTAGAAAAAAATGTACAAAAAGTAGAGAGAAAAAAGAATATTTGACTTTTTGGTATGAGTTGTTGACTTTTTAATTTTTTTTAATGACTTTTTAACTAAAAAAGTCACTTGCCAAACGAGGCCTGAGTTTACTTAAAATATAAATTATCTCTTATAATTTTAAAAATTACATTATACCTTTAAGATTTTTAATTTCATAACAAATAAATCATTTTATTAATAAATCAAGTTAATTAACAGTTTTTAATAATGTTAAAAAAAATTTAATTAATAATTCAGATAATTTTATTATTATATAGATAAACAGTTAAAAATTTTACTTTTTTAATTAATTTTGTTAAATAAAAAATTCTAAAAAAGAGATATTAGTAATTTTCTAAATCACATAAGATAATTCGTATTCCAAATAAACTTCAAGAGTATTTATAATTTACCCAAGTCAAAAAACATAAGTCTTAAATTATTCCTACTTTATGAATTATAATAAAAAAAATAAAAAATAATTTATATAAGCTCAGCCAAACAACCTCAACCGCCGGTGGTTTGGCAACAATAAATTTGGATAAGTAGCTTCTTTATTTATCAATTATAAATTATCTTATGGAAAATGAGTGGGAGCACTAATTAGTGCTCCCACTAATTAGGTGGCAGTGGGTCCCACCAGTAATGATGTGATGTTTTGATCTTGGAGTTGTATTTTTTTTTTTTTTTTACTTTGTTAATGCATTAGTGCTATTAGTGGTGGTGTTTTTAGTGGGATGAATCATTGTTGTTATCTTATCGTCTCTTTATTTTTATTTTTTTAATATTTGAAATTAGATATTTTAATTAAAAAAATTAAAAAATTATTATAAATTATCATATTACATTCTTTATTTTTATATATCTTTTTATAAAAAATTAAAAAATATTAAAATAATCTATCTCTAAATGAAGCTAAGTTATCTCATTATTTTTCTTATTTTTTTTACATTTATTTATAAAAAAAATCAAAAAAAAAATATTAAGAATTCTAAATATTTTACCAAATATTTCTATTAAATACCGCATATAAGTGTGAGACATGCGAGTCTCACTCTAACATGAAACATTTAATAAAAATATTTGTAAAATATTTAAAATTTCTAACATTATTCAAAATCAAAAAACATTATTAAAATAATTTGTTCCAATACCAGCAGGAGTAAAAAAGGAAAGGAAAGAAAAATAAAATACAAATACAAATATTTTCCAGTTTACCTGAACAGGACTGAGCTTCCTGAGATAGAACAAATCAGCAGCCTCAGGCACACCCCCAATCTGCATCCCCATCTTAGCACAAACCTTGGAATCCCTAATACACGAACTGATCTTCCCCCAATAGCTCTGACTCGCCACGCGCTCCTCCAACCAACCCGAGTAATCCTCCAGGTGGTACTCCAGGTAGGCCCGGTTCATGACGGGCCGTCCGGTTCCTTTATCGGTGACGGCGTAGGCGAAGATAATGAATCCGATTAGTGCGGCGATTATGAAGAACATGGCCCACAAGTAGAGGTACATGAGGAAACTGTTGCGGTAACAGGCCCCGGCGAAGCCCGCTAGCGAGACGACCATGATGGAGACGCCGATGATGATGATGGGCCACTGGAGGAACTTCAGGCAGTCCGTGGTGTTGGCTCGGGTGCTGAGCCATATGCCGCCGCCCAGGATGGGGATTGAGAGGAGGAAGGTTAGGAAGTTTAGTAGGCCGATCAAGTGGTTGCTGGTTCTCATCTCTTTCTTTCTTTTCTCTGTCAAACTATTTTTTTTTTTTTTTGTTCTCTCTCTAGGTTTTTCTCTCTCCTGGTTTTGGAAGGAAGGAAGGAAGGGGATGGGGGGAGCAGTAGCTGGGAAGTTTTGAAGGAGTGTGGCCTTTAATGTTAGATGCAGGTGATATATATATATATATATAATATTTTAAATGGGTGGTGAAAAGTTATTGAAAAATTATTTGATGCCTGGGTTTTGTTTACAAACAGATTAAGGTCAAGTTTGGCAATTCAAAAATAAGTTATTTTTTTTATTTTTTTTTAATTCAAAAAAAATTTTTAAAAAGGTGATATAATGAAAAAAATATAAGTAATTTGACAATTCAAAAATAACCTAAAGAGGTGATTTAATGAAAATTACTTAAAATAATCTGTTCGTAAAAATTAGGGGTTTTTTCACATCTTTTTACGAATAGATTATTTTAAGTAATTTTTAAATTTTTTTAAATAAAATATAAGATAAAAAATTAATATATTTAAAATAATTTTTTTTATTTTTTATGAAAAGATGTGCAAAAAATAGAAAGAAGAGAAACTGACTTTTTGATATAGGCTTTTTTAATTTTTTTAGCTTTTAGACTAAAACTGTTACATGCCAAACGAGACCTTAAGGGTGTTTTGGAAAGATAGTTAAAAATTAATTTTTTTTTTATTTTTTTATATGAGAGATGATGCGACTCAAAATAAATTAAAAACTAACTTTTAATTTTTTATTCAGTTCTCAAATGGCTCCTAAATGTTATGCAATGATATCTCCAATTGATCATAATATATTATATTTTTTATTAATTATTTAATATAAAATTATAAATTTTATTTGTTTCACTAATTACAGTCTTATTGATAAATTATGGGTGTGTTTGGTTTGTATTTTGAGATAAATTTTCAAAAAAAATTAAGAGAGAGTTTATAAATTTTTTTAATTTGTATAGTTATATATTTTAAAAATATTTTAGAGTTTGAGAGTTTTGAATTATTTGATATTTTATTATAATTAAATAAAAATATATGAGAGCAAAAGTAATTAAAAAATAAAAAAATAATAATTAATTAATATGTAATAGAAAGCAATAATTTTAAAAACTCTCTTTCAAAAATATATTTCAAAACACAATAGATGCCAGGTGATACAGACGGCAAAGCTTGTGTGGGGGCTTGGGTTTTAAACGAACAAGATGTACTCGCCTGATTGGGGGAGAAGAAATTAAACTAAACACGTCTCAGAACCGACCATAACTTGTCAGGTGATATAGATGGCAAAGCTTGTGTGGGGGGTTTGGATTTTAAACGTAAGAGATGTACTCGCCTGAGTGGGGGAGAAGAAATTGAGGGCCGTTTATTTTGAGAGATAGAATGGAGGAGATTAATAGTGAGAAGATTGATAATGAGGAGATTGTTAAATTATTTTATATAAAATAATAAAATAAATATAAAAATATAAAAAATTAAACATTATATTTAAAAAAAATTCCAATATAAAAAAAATAAAAAAATTTCTAATCCTCTCACTATTTTTCTAATACCATCTCTACCTCCTCCTTACTAATCCTCCTTCCAAGGGGACTACTAATACCAAGGGACTAATAGTCCCCCAAACACCTCATTAGTAATACTAAGGGATTAGTAATTCCAATCCCCTCCCTATAACCTCAAACAAACGGGGCATGAGTGAAACTAACATTAAGAGATTGTTTGGGGTGTCCTAAATAAATGTACTTTTTATTTTTTTTAGACTAAAAAGTTGAGGAAAAAATATAAATGTTTGGGTTAATTTTTTGTCTTTTTATAGAAAAACGTATATTAAAAAATTGTATAAATAAAGTGTGTAGTGAAAGAAAGGTGATTGATTGTACGGCTGCCTGCGACTACCCTAGCATGGCTATACAGAAAAATAATCAACTCCTTCGGGACAAATAACTTTTGGACAGTGATGGTCAGTCTGTGGGGGTCACAATGGATCCCATTTTAATAATCTGAACCGTTCAATATGTATAATTCGTCGAGTATTATATGCTTGTAAAAAATCACGTTGATCGGATATCGATAGCTATATGATCAGATTAGTTTTTTTTTCAACAGTTAACTATCACACTATCCGTTTTGTTTATACAAAACTGTTTTGATTATATAGTTAACGATATCCGATCAACGTGATTTTTTACAGGGATATATTAATCGACGATTTTTACATATTGCACGGTTCGGATTATCAAAAGGGAGTCCTTAGTGGGCTCCCATGAGCACAACATTTTTGTAACATTACATATAGGAATTTTTTTTTGTCATAAACAAAGTGTTTAATGCCTGTCTCTATCACAAGACTGCGGAGAACAGCTGCTCAGTCCATTTGTAGTATTGTACAATATTTTAAAAACCGGACCGGTGAGTGAACCGAAAAATGATCGAGTGGACGGGTCACCAGTTCAACCGTCGGTTTGAACCGGAATCGAACCGTGACGTCATAAATATATTAAAATTATATTTAAATAAAAATATAAGTAATAAAATTATAAATTAAAAATTTTAATAATCTTAAATATTTCTCTTAATACTTTTTTTATTAAAAAATATATAAGTATATTGAAAAATATTATTAATTTTAATTTTGGAAAAAGAAATCAAATATTCAATATTCCCTCCATATGATTTTAATTCAAATAATGTGATTGAAAGAAGAGTAAAAATTTTTGGAGGGATATCAAAATTTTGAGTTTCCCTCCAATAAATTTGATTGAATCCCACATAGATTTCTTGAGTTTTTTTGGAATAATTTTTTTCTTATAAATAGATAGAAGCTTTCATAATAATTTCAAGCTCTCAATGGGATTTCTCACAAGAGGAGACCCTTAAAAAAGAGTTTCTAATTAAATTTTTATTATATATATATATAATAAGAAAGAAAGAGAAAAAGAAAGAAAGAATAAAAAAAAAAGAAAAAATACAAAAAAATCATTTTATCAACCTGGTGAATCAGAACCGGGTCAACCGGTTCAGCGGTTCGATCGTCGGTTTTTCCGGTTCTCTCAAAATAGGCCGGTTTTCCACTATGACCGGTTCAGTGGGCATACCCGAACCGAAACCTCGACCGGTTGGCGGTTCAACCGGTTGAACCGGCCGATCCGGTTCGGTTTTTAAAAACCATGGTATTGTAATATATAAAATATTTTTAATATTTTTTATTTGTGAATAGTAATGTCTTTTTTGCTTTTTGTGTAACTTTTTGACTTTTTGGATTATTTTTGAGATGCCAAACTTGGCCTAAGGGATTGTTTTGGGTGTCTTAAATAAGTGTATTTTTTATCTTTTTGAATTAAAAGTTGAGAAAAAAAGATAGATGTTTGAGTTAATTTTTTGTCTTTTTACGAAAAAATGTGTATTAAAAATTTGTATAAATAAAGTGTATAGTGGAAGAAAGTTAAGTGGTTGTACGGCTACCCTGCTGCCCCAGCATGTCTTACACAGAAAATAATTGCCTTATTCGGAGCAAAGTGTTTGGACAGTGATGGTCGGTCCGTGGGGGCCACCATGGGTCCTATTTTAATAATCTGAACGTTCAATATGTACAACTCGTCGAGTATTATATGCCTGTTAAAAATCACATTGATCGGATATCGATAGCTATATGATCGGTTTTATTTTTTTCAACAGTTAACTATCACACCATCCATTTTGTATATACAAAACTAATTTGATCATATAGTTAACGCTATTTGATCAACGTGATTTTTTACATGTATATATTATTCGACGAGTTCTACAGATTAAACGGTTCGGATTATCAAAACGGAACCTTTAGTGGGTTCCTAAGGGCCCAACATTACCATCAAACTTTGTGACTTTAATATGTAATTTTTTTTTTTGGCCCAAAAAGTGTATAATAGCCTTCATGCTTCGCAAGTACGGCCGACAGTATCCATCAAATTTTTGTATTATAAAAATATATAAAATATTTTTTAATGTTTTTTATTTGTGAATAGTGATGACTTTTTTACTTTTTGTGTAACTTTTTGGCTTTTTAAATTATTTTGGACTTGCCAAACCTGGCCTAATTGAAGGGTTCCAACTACAGTATATGAAAGGGTTTTCATGTACCATAAAAAATTACAGAATATGAAAGGGTTTTCATGTAGCAGTGAGTGTTTGGAAAGTTGATATTTTAATAAGTTATTTTTAATTATTTTAATAGATTAAAATATTTATATTTAGAAATATGATTATATTTTGTTGTAACTGAATGTGATATTTGTAAGAGAAAAAATAAAATAATTATGGATTTGATATGACATTTTATCTTATTGATTATTTTAATCTATTTTATCTTTTTGTAAATTTTAGCCCAAAAAATTAAAAAAATAACATTTACCAAACAAGGCCAAAAAAGGAAAACTTATTTATAAATTTTTCTTTATCTATTTATATTTTATCTAATTTAAATTATATTTTTTATATTCTAATAAGTCTTATGAGTGACATATTTATATTAACAGTGTGACTGTTCCGTGATATGAATATTAACACTGTCAATATATATATTCACATCGTCAATGTGAAAGTCATATTATTAATTGTTAACGGTTCAAAAAATATTCATAAAGATAAAATTACTCAAAATTTTTTGCTAATCTAACAAGCTTGTGTCACTAGAAGTCACTGGTTTTATCGGTGATGTGATTGGACCATTTTTTTAAACTAACCGTGATATGGAAAAATTATTTGGTGGTTATAAGGCATGATTAGATGGTGTCCTTAAATATATTATGATCGGTGGAGAATGTAAAATCTATAATTTTGTGTTGGGTGCAGGGCCGGCCCTTAGATTTAGGGGATCCAAGGCAAACTTCAGAAATGGGGGACCTCTTAGATTAGAAAAAAAATTCATTGATAAAACGATAAGTTACAACTTTTTTAATTGTTTGTACTTACAAAAAAATTTACTTTCACGTATAATCATTAAATTATAAATAAAAATTTACTTTCACATATTAAGATAGGAAGCAATCATTACAAATACTTAAAAAAAAAAAAAAATTAAAAAAAAAATCTAGTCTTGTTTTTTTTTTTTTTTTTTAGCCCCATATTCAATTGAACCTTTAGGTAGCGTTTGGTAACGTTTACGTTTTTTGTTTATGTTTACAAAAATTTTATAAACTAATTTTTGTTTATTTTTAGAAAAACATAAATTACAAACGCGTTTGGTTTGAATAAAATATTTAAAAAATTTTAAAAACATAAACTAAAAAATATGTTTGTTCAGGCCTAAAATATTTATATTTATTTTTATTATTTAAGACAATGGGATCACACACATTATAATTGAAAAAAAATATTTGAAAAAAAATTATTTGGAAAAAAAATATTTGAAAAAAATTTAATTGGGAAAAAAATTATTTGAAAAAAAAAATTAATTGAAAAGAAAAATTATTTGGAAAAATTTAATTGAAAAAAATGAAAAAAAAATTGAAAAAAAATTTAATTGGGAAAAAAATATTTGAAAAAAGATTAATTGAAAAAAAAACTATTTGAGAATAAATTATTTAAAAAAAAATTGAAAACTGAAAACGTAAACTCATTTTTTGAGTTTACGTTTTTTTTCTCGAATTAATAAATCGAGACAACCATTTATAAACCAAAAAAATTATCAAACAAGTGTTTATGACAGTTTTTATAATTTTTGTAAATATAAATTGAAAACTGAAAGCGGAATGGTTACCAAACAGGCCGATAATATTTGGGCATTTTTTTTTTAAATTTAAAACACAAAATTATATTTGAAAGCCCCTATTTTCAGCCCAAACTTGAGGACCCAAGACGTAGGCTTCTCTTGCTTGCTCTCAGGGCCGGCCTTGGTTGGATGATTGGAGAATAACAAGGCCATGGTGGTTATTGATTGACAAAGGGTATGCCCACATGACGTCCTTGGATTAAGAAATAAATTTTCAATAAAAAAAAAAATGGAAAATTATTTATAAATCATATTAAGGAGACTTATGCTACATATGGTCCTACTAAAAAATTTATGTTCTCATAAGTCCTGTGGGGAAGTTTGTTGACATATTTTACCCTCAATATTAGTTGCTAATATCATAAATAATAGTAAACCATATATAGGAAATTGAATGTTACCATAGATCATATCTATATAAACGTAACGTAACGTGATACCTACATAAACGTATAAACGTAACGTGACACATGTACGTAACGTGACACCTACATAAACGTAACGTAGCACCTACATAAACGTAACCATAGATCATATCTACATAAACGTAACCATGATCTATGGCAACATTCAATATTCTATATAGGAAATTAAATGTTACCATAGATCATATCTACATAAACGTAACGTAACGTGACACCTATGATCTATGGTAACATTCAATTTCCTCATAGATCATTCAATTTCCTATAAAGGAAATTGAATGTTACCATAGATCATATTTATATGAAATGTAACGTGATACCAACATAAACCAGCAACATTTTCACATTCAATTTAAAAAAATAAAAACTCATTAAGTTTGCGAAACGTAACGTGACAAGTTACGTTACGTTTATATATGTGTCACGTTACGTTTATATATGTGTCACGTTACGTTACGTTTATATAGGTGTCACGTTACGTTACGTTACGTTTATGTAAGTGTCACGTCACGTTTATGTAGGATTTTGTGGAATACATTTCTATCTAAATAGGACTTGAGACTCTATAAGAAATTATACAGGACTTAGCCTAACATAAATGTCTGAAAAAGAACTTATAAATAAGTCTCCCTAAAAAAAATTAGGAGAGAGTTTATAAATTTTTTTGGTTTGTTTGGTTGTATATTTTGAAAATATTTTAGAATTTGAGAGTTTTGAATTATTTGATATTTTGTTATAATTGAATAGATATGTGTGAGAGAAAAGTGATTGAGAATGAAAGAAGAAAGAAAAAAATGATTAATTAATATGTAATAGAGAGAGGTAACCTCAGAATTTTTTAAAAAATTTGTAATTAGACTTATTTTAAAAAATTTCTTTTAAAAATATATTTCAAAACACAATAGATGGCAGGTGATTCAGATAGCGAAGCTTGTGAGGGGGCTTGGGTTTTAAACAAACGAGATGTACTCGCCTGATTGGGGGAGAAGAAATTGAGTGAAAACACAAACTAAACACATGTCTCAGAGCCAACCATAACTTGTCAGGTGATAGAGATAGCAAAGCTTGTGTGGGGGTTTGGGTTTTAAACAAACGAGATGTACTCGCCTGATTGAGGGAGAAGAAATTGAGTGAAACTGGGAAGTAGGTTTGGGTGAGTTTAGAGTTAAAATAGTCATAAAAAATAAAATAGATTTTTTAATTTTAATAAGATAAAATATCACATTCAACCTATAATCATTACATTATTTCTCTCATAAAAAATTTAAAAAAGTCAAAAATCCTTTCCAAATCAGACTTTTTAATCCCAAACTAAAATAATTAAAAAAAAGTTAAAAAACCAACAAACTTCCCAAATCAAGCCATTATTTGAAGGGTCCAACATGTACCATACAAAACTACAGTATATGAAAGGATTTCGTGTACTAATGAGTGTTTGAAAAGTTATTATTTTAGTAGATTATTTTATTTATATTTAGAAATATGGTTAGATTTTTGGATAAAACACTAATAAGTCTCAAATATTAATGTGTTAAACTATTTGGTCTTACTTTTTATTTTGTAAACTGATAAGTCTTATTTAAACGTGAATTACATATATACCCATTTAAGTAACACGCGATCTTTTGTTGGTAGAGGGCAAATGTGAGATTTTAGTGATGTTGTAGTGACCAAAATGTCCAAAAGCTTACTATAGCACTTTTTATGTTTTTTCTCCATCCCGAATACAATGGTCAAAATATTATGGAAGATTCTGGGTTACTATCCCAACGTTAGTGATCGGAATCCTCATCCGATGTGATTGAATCTTCACATTTGGTAGTATTAACCCTCCAATATTCAATCCTACATTAACCAAATTACTCCCATCCCACGCCATTGAAATGTAATGTTTTTTGATTCTGCCTCCAACATATCAACTGGCAAGTAACATTGCATCTAACAGAACCCAAAATAACATTCGTAAAAATGGTCCCCAATATTTGAAAAGAACATAAACCCAATTTTCATACAAGGCTGCCACTGTGAATATGACGACCACTGTGTGAGTTTCCTTGCAAACATCAATAGCAAATCGCAAACAACAATAAAGAACACATCATCATAAAAAATAAAAATAAAAAATAAAAAAAAAAATAAAAAAAAAAAACCAACAACAACAACAACAACTTGGTAAAAATGGCACAACCCCCTCTCGCTCTGACCCCAGCAAGAACACCACAAAAAACATACACCCAACACATCATCTTCAGAGAATCACAAATGGTTAAACATCAATAACGACACACCACTTTTAGTAACATCAACAATCTCCCTCATCACTCCACCAAATCCCTAAAAAATATAAAAATGTTACCCTACACCTTACCGACAATCCAAACAAACATCAAAATCAAATCTCAACCAAAGGGCATACAAGTAAACTCCAATATCACTAAATCAAATCAATAACACTTACCGAAAATAAAAAGGACTATTTGGTTTATAAGAAAACATGTAGGATTAAATAGACTAACATTCCCCAAAATGGGATTTATAAGTAATTTTTCCTAGATTTTTTTGTAATTGGATGTGATTGTTTGTAATTATGAATTTGATGTGACATTTTATCTTATTGATTATTTTAACATATTTTTATCTTTTTGTAGATTTTAGCCAAAAAAAAAAAAAAAAAAACCCTTTGCCAAACAAGGCCAAAAGAGGAAAGCTTATTTATAAATTTTTCTGTATCTATTTATATTTTACTTAATTTAAATTATTTTTTTATATTCTAATAAGTCTTATGAGTGCCATATTTATATTGCCTTTTAGCAAAGAATATTTAGCCATAGCAGCCAGAACTGGAAAAAGTTTTGATGAAGAAATATGAAATTACCCGGAGAATTAGGAAGAGAGATAAAAAATAAATGGTCAATTTATTATACAAACCTACCAGCAAGAATAACATCAAGAGAAGTAAGCATAAGAGGACCTTTAGGAATAAGACCTAGAATAGTTTTCACATTTCGAAAGCTTAGAGAAAAATGTATAGAAGTTAAAATACATAAAAAATTGAAAAAACAAAACTATGATTTTTGTAGCAGCATAATATATACTTCTCAAAAATATGAAGATAAATATAATAGGAAAAAATATAAAAAATATGGAAAATATAGAAAAGAAAAATATTGGAAGAAAAGATATAAAAAATCATGGAAAAAACAAAAATTCATTAGAAAAAGTAGAACTTTTAATAAGATAAATTATAAGCGATTACCTAAAGAGGAGAAAGATAAAAGAAAACAAAGATATGTTAGAAAACCTAATAGTAAAAAATGCAATTGTTTTATATCTGGAGAACTCAATCATTTTGCAAAAAACTGTCCAAAAAGACAAAAGCCTAATACTAATAAACAGATAGAAATACTACATATAATAGAAGATTTAGAAGAAGATATAGTTAGCATAAACAGTGATGATTCAGAGGTCTATAGCATAGTCAATGATTATGGATACCAAATAGAAGCCATAAGTTCAGATAGTGATTCAGAAAGTGATACAGACATAGACAATCTTTTAGGACAACTTAACCAAGAAATAGGAATACCCCATTCTCATGATAATTTCTTTATGATGGAATGCAATGCAGATACTGAATGTCAGCATAATTTTAGAATAAGACTAGGATTTGATACCACTAGATGTAGTTATTGTAATTGGTTTCCCGCTAAAAGTAAGAAAGCTCAATGTTTATTATGCAGTATAACCTATTGTATAGTTTGTCTAGAAAAATTAAATATGACACACAAGATAACATTAGAAAGTAATGATGAGATACGAGAAGATCATAGTATAGAAAGCAAAGAATTACATCTAACAATTAGAGAATTAGAAATACAAGTAAGAGAACTTAAACTACAAATACGCGAGATAGAGACTCAAGCTAATTTTGACATAGAATGTTTAGAAGTAGAAAATAAACAGTTTAAACAGCAGATAGAACAATTTCATACTAAATATCCTTTAAAAGATAAACTTGTTGAAGAACATGTAGCGATCCCGGTTTCGATCATTCTTTCATGTTTTGCCACATCGACTGGGCCGGTCGGGGGACGAGTTGCCCGGTCAGCTCGCGGGGGTCCAGGAGGCAGCGCCCTAGCAGGGGTTGAGTTGCTCGGTCAGCTCGCGAGGATCCAGGGGGCAGCGCCCCTTGGCGGGGTTGAGGGGCAGCGCCTCTCAAAACAAAAATGCAAAACGCATTCGAAGTTGCTTATCCGCTCGATCGGTCTGGAGTGCAGGAAGGGCCGCACGTGCGGGGAATGAGGCTGCACATACGGAAAATAGGGCAGGGGGCTAAAGCACACTGCTAAAAAGGTAAGTGCGGGAAGTTAGGTAGATCCGGAATTTTTTCTTTTCTTCTCTCTTTGGGTTGATTGAATGTCACTTTTTGTATATCTCTCTCTCTCTAAAAACATTTACTCTCCATTCTCTCAATATTTCCTACCAAAAACCTCACAAGATCTTTGATTTCTCCAAATCCATTGGGATTTTGATCCAAGTCTTTCATCAAAGTTGGTTATCTAGGCGAGGGCAACGTTGTGTGCGGTGGAGATCGAGTTTAGGCATCGTTGATTTTGGGGTTTCAACTCGTTTCTTCTTCAAACTTGAGGTAGGGATTTTCTACACTCTAATATGGTTTTTAGCTTAGTTATTTGCTATTGTATATAGATGATAAGATTTGGTTGTGGTTTGGACAAATCTAGGATTTGGGTGTGAAATGAAAAGAGGGGTTTTGATGAATATGAGGTAAACGAGTATGAGGCTTGAATATACGATCATGTTGTGCCAAAATAGTTGATTTTGGTGTTTGGGTTGATATTTGGTGAAAGGGGGATTTTGCCCTAATTTTGATTAAATTATTATTTTGCATAAATAATTGGGATTAACATTGAAAACGTGAAATTGGAAGATTGTGATTATAAATGGTGATATTGGATATGTATTATCTCACCTCTGGAAGTTTTGAATAAACTATTTATTTTGATATTGAGCATCTCTTTAGAAATAATTGCATTGGGCTATCGGTGGAGAATAGCTATGATTGTTGTAGAAATTACATGAGGATTAGGCGATTTAATGCTAATCCATTGTTAGTGTCATTGAATATGACCATGTTATAGATAAATTGTATATGTATGTTTATTGGGAGGAGAAAGGGGATGTACTCCATATGTGATTATGTTTATAAATACATTGCATATGTATATTTGTTTGGAAGGAGAAAGGGGATGGACTCCATTTAAAGCAAGTTGGCCGGAGTGTCCTGGGTGAAAGACCCAAAATTTTATATATAAATGGGTGCCGATTCCTTTGGACGAAATATCCGTAAAATGACAGGTTTGAAGTGTTCATGTGAGTTTTGCATAATTGGAAAATCATTGAGTTGTAGTCTCATTTTGATTGTTGAAAGATAACGAATTTAACTCATGAATTGAGTAGCATCTATGAACTGGAAATGAAATTAAAGGAAAGTGGAATAAGGTTGGTCTTAGTGGCATATGGATATGCAGGTCTTGTGGATGTTTCAGGATCGGTATTGTTTATGTACGTGATATTTATACCTTTGCTAAACCTCATAAATTGTGTTAGATTATTTCTACTGGGCTGTTGGCTCACCCTATATGGGAATAACATTTTCAGGTACAGGTGAGATGCTTCCTCCAAGATAATAGTGTGGATGGAGTTTTGGGAAGTAAGAGCTTCTTAATTATGCCTTATGTGTGTATGTTTGTTATTTGTAAAGCCAAGGGCTTAAGATGTAATGAGCGAGACTCAATTTGTGTAACCAAGCAATGACTTGGAAACATGTAAGCCTACATGGCATTTAACTGGTTGTTAAACAGTGAATTCTGATATATGAAAGTATGTTGTTTCTCATATTTATTCCGCATATGAGTTATCTTTATTGTATTATTTTGGGGGCGTGACAGAACATATGAACTCTTTAGAATTAGTCAACCCAGTTGATTCTCAACCCTTTAGTCAATATTCCCAAGCACAATCCTATAGCAGATATTTACCATTTAATTACTCTGTCATACCCAAGCCAAATTTAGTTGAAATCTTTTGTGTAATTAAATTTGCAGAAAAAACTCTTAGTATAGATGCCATGATAGATATAGGAGCCAGTAAATCATATATCGAACAGAACATAGTTCCACCAGGATGGAGTATAGCTTTAACAACCCTAGCTTTAGTCAGCATAGCCGATGACACTAAATAGACATATACACATTGCATCATTGGAGCTCAAATTACTTTTCATCACATAGGTTCTCAGACTCAACATATAGAGTGGTTCCCTTTACCCCAAGTTTGGATTGGTAACACTCAACAAAACCACCCCTTTATATTAGGACTTAATTTTATACTTAGTCTACAAGGTGGCATGTTTATTAGCCATAGCAAGATTAGTTTCTTCAAACGCACTGTACATACACCTACAACATATGCCCTTAGCACCATTGCCCATTCATCAGAGTTGAGTGCGGAGTGTGGTGGTACCATAGGAGTAGATTCAGTTCCCGCTAGTTTTTTATTTCCTAGTAGAAACATTTTTCCTGAGCTAGCCCAAAAGTATATACCAAATGAAGAGATAACAAATACTTCTTTAGAAAATTTAGACATAGAACAATTTAAATTCGAAGAAAAAAATAACTATTGGAACCTAGAAGATTTTCAACAAATTGTTAATTTAGAGTTAATTTTTGCAAAAATAGGAAAGCTAAAGAAAAAACCAGTATACAAGAGAACATAAAATGATTTAGATGAAATAATAAGATTAGCTGAAACAACAAAAATTTTAGGAGAACAACCCATGAAATATTGGGAAAGAAATAAAGTTCTAGCTAGTTTAGATATAAAAAATAAAGATTATAGGATTACATCAGCACAAATAGACCATATGCCAGCAGATATAGAAGAATTTAGAACATAGATTAAAGAATTATTAGATTTAGGAGTAATTCGACCTAGTAATAGCCCACATAGAAGCGCTGCATTTATGGTTAGAAATCATGCAGAGATAAAAAGAGGAAAAGCTAGAATGGTTATAAATTAGAAAAGACTAAATGACAATACAGAAGATGATAAATATAATATACCAGATAAAGATCAGCTCATAAATAGAATACAGACGGCGAAAATATTCAGTAAATTCGATTGCAAGTCAGGGTTTTGGCAAATAAAAATAGAAAAGGAAAGCATACCTTGGATAGCCTTTTGTTGCCTACAAGGACATTATGAATGGCTAGTCATGCCCTTTGGACTAAAAAATGCACCTTCTATATTTCAACGTAAAATGGATAGTATATTTAATAAATATAGTTTTATACTGGTATATATAGATGACGTATTAGTATTTAGCCTAGATAAAAATAGTCACATAGATCATTTATATATAGTGTTAGAAGAATTTATAAACAATGGAATAATAATTAGTAAAAGAAAAATGGTATTAAAAAAGCCTCATATAGAATTTTTAGGAATGGAGTTAAGAGATGGAAAAATCAGGCTACAACCCCACATAGTTAAGAAAATTTTAGATTACCTGGATAAATTAGAAGATACAAAACAATTTCAATCATTTTTAGGGATTTTAAATTATGCATGAATGTATATTCCTAACCTTAGTAAAATAATAGGACCTCTATATAGCAAGACCACACCAACAGGACAAAAATATTTTAACCAACAAAACATAGCTTTAGTAAGAAAAATTAAAGACATTTGTAGAAATTTATCCGACCTACAACTTCCCTTAGAATCAGAATATATAGTCGTAGAAACAGATGCAAGCCAATTAGGATGGGAAACAGTATTATTAGCTAAACCTAGCAAGTATGATAGTAAAAATAAAGAGTGCATTTGTAGATATAGTTCTGGAAAATTTAAAAAAAAAGATACAACCATGACCAGTTTAGATTTTGAAATATTAGGAATAATATATGCAATGAACAAATTTAGACTATTTTTACACAAGCCCTTTACAATTAGAACAGATTGCAAAGCTATAGTCAGATTTCATAATAAACTTAATGAGCGTAAACCTAGTAATAGAAGATGGGCAAAATTTTTAGATTGTATAGTAGGATAAGGATATAAAGTAGAATTTGAACATATTAAAGAGAGTGATAATAAATTAACAGATTGGCTAAGTAGGAAAATTTATTTAGAAAAAGAAAATAACCAGTTTAATTTTTGTGTAGATAATGGAGAACAACAAAACAATGAACTTTGGGGGATTTGCTCTTCCCATTTATGAAGGAAGAAACAAATTCAAACCATTAACAGGAATCAAGCTAGACCCAGTTCAACAATGTCTTTTAGATAACCTTTGGAACAACCTTAACCACCCAGCTAAACGTTTGTTAGCCTTAAACTCTCTCAGTATATATTTTTCAAAAATCCAGAATAAACCTTTGTCTAAAAGCTTTTCTTTCTATGTAGTAGCTAAAGGAACCAAGCCTAGTATTTACCATGATTGGGTAGAAGTTGAACCTTTAGTTAAAAAAATTTCCGTACCTCAGTTTAAAGGATTTTTTGATTTCGAGTCAGCCAATACATATGCCCGTTGACAAATAGGAACCAGTTACTTTATCAGCCAAATAGCTAAAGATTATCTAGACACATTGAGCAAGATGCAGTCAACTATTCTTGCTACTAGTGGAGTTCCAGTTAGCTAGATAACACGAAGCAGTAGTTCTAACCCCCGGCCAGATTCTCAAAATCCTTTTCAAATGTGCAGACATTGCGAAGGGCTTACCAGAAATTTCAAGAAAATTATGGATAAAGGCAAAAAGGTCAGTGAAGAGCTAGACCAGCTCCAAGACGAAGAAAAACAATTGAGAGCAACCATTCGAACCCTAACTAGTCAGCTTAAAAAATTAACTCCAGAAAAAGCACCTACTCCCTTTCCTGACCTAGAAACCAAACAGTTTACCAGTGAGGAATTTGAACAATTGAGTGCTAGAATGTCTAGAATGTATTTCTTCAAACATTCTATCATTCAATCTTTTTGTGAGAAAAGCCGAGAAATAAAAGACCTTAAACCTTATATATACACCTTAGCAGAAGATAGCAGAAATAATGAATTAGTCACTACACAGCAATTTCTTCAAGACCTCTCAATGGCAAGAGTTCAATGCCCTGGTATGGCATATCAATGGACTTATCTCTACGAGGATGAAGAACAACCCTGTTTACACGAAGAAAGATGTATAGATAGACCATAATATTTTGATAGATGTCAGTGTAATTTAGATTTCAGCATCTGCCTTTGCCAGATAAATTTAGCAACTTTTGAGCCATTGGAGGTAGAAATTGAAGGCAAAACTCATCATCTAACAGCCGCTTAATTGTTAGATTACAAGTTTGTTTCTAGAATAATCTTTTCAGATCCGGATCAGACAGATAATTTTGGAAATAAACTTGCTTATTCAGTACTCTGTGTAATGGAAGAGCATCAACCATTTGTAGAAGTATTAATTGATAGCAAGCTACCAGAATGGAAAGGAATACGGTGCATTCCCGCCAAGCATAAAATGTACCTTAGAGGAACTTCAACATTTCCAGGATACCCAAGACTTCTCAATCGAAGACCCTGGCCATGCAAAAAGTTTTCACTCAGAGATCAACTCAATAAATGGAGGAAATTTGCTAGTAGTACTTTTTTAGCATATAATGGAAGCCATGGTAATCTCGTCTACGAAGATAGAAATCAGAAGATATACTGTAACTTAGCTATTCCAGGTTTTCCCTTCAGCAAAGAAACATTTGTAGATGAAAGCCGGTACCCCAACTATCAGTATAGTGTCTCTCATGATTCACCAGTAATAGGAGAAGAAGATAACCAATGGGAGAATGAACTGGATAATGGGGACGATTTTTACGATCAACTCTCAGCAGCAGATCTTGAAGATCTTTCAGATAGAACGTATGGGTGGAAAAAAAAAAAAAAAACCGTGCACTCCATAATTACACTTTTGTAATATTTTGGAAGTATTATAGTCCATGTTTCTAGACTTAGATTTTTTCTGACTCTTTAAAATTTTGTACGAAAGATCAGCCTTGAAGATTCACTCCAAGTGTCCACATCAATTATTGGCGTTAAAGATAAAATCTGTAGAAGATAAGGCTTCTCTTCAACAATCAGCAAAATTCAGGCCAGAAAACGACAACAGCCTCTGTAATTATTTGTGTCTATAATTATTTATGTCTGTCAGTGATAAGGCTTCTCCTTCACTCACTACTTTAATAAAGCAGATGGCCCTTACCCTGCTTTATTAAAGACAAGCTGTGAGAATCTTTACACGTGTCTTGTAACATATTATAGTGTCAAAATTTATCAAAATAGGAGGATTGAATGATGTGCGATGGGGCCCAAAGCAGCACCCGACATCATTATCCAAACCCTTTATATGTTTTTATCTGTAGTAAGAAGTCAGTCAAAAAATGTGCATATAATTGTGCACAAAGTCTTTGTATATGTCATTTTTGAAAAAGCCTATTACTAGGCTTGACTAGGTCTTTTGAAAAGTTTGGCCGTCAATTTGAGTTAGCCATTAAGTCTAGGTCTTAGGTTTTTGTTTTTATCCTCCTATTGTATTGTATAAATTGACATTCATACCAACGAAAGAAGCAATGAAAATTCTCTCCAACTTCTCAAACCCTTGTCTAAAAAATTCTAAGTGTTCAAGTCTTTCAGAATCTCAAAGTCTGTAACTAATCTTTGTAAGTATACTACTTATTGATATGAAGTGTGAGTAGTCTCTCTTTTTCCTTAGATATTTCAAAAGGGTAACTCTTCTGTTCTAAAATTTATTGTCTTTTTGGAAAAACTAAGTTTATGGAATGCTTGCTTGCTCATTAATATTACATGCTTTGCACATTCAAGTATCTGTTGTTTTCTATTTTATTACTGAGTGACCTTAGCTAAAGAGCTCGTGTGAGCCATGGTTAGGCATTGAGGGCAAATTGTAGGCAGAAAGGGAAAGGTAGAAAATAGAAAATAAAAATATATTATGTTGAACGAGACTTAGTTTCAAGGTGGGAGTACAAGTAATGAAAGCAAACATTACTTAAAAATAGTTTTACCAAATAAGAAAACGAATTTAGAATATAAAGAGAGCAACCTGAGTATAAATATCAAGGAAATATTTTTTCATATAAGAATTTTAAAATCAAAATTTTATGCTTTTAAAAGAAGAACTTAGAATTAAAATCAGATCAAGTACTGAGCTTATACAAGAGTTAGAAGATAAAAAATTAAGATATCCATTTCTGTTATCATTAGCTTCCAGTAGATCTCTAGTACATTATAATATGAAAATCACACAAATAAATAGACAAATAACTATAAAACAAGAAGCCTTACAGCTAGTCATGCAACAGCTTGAGGATTTATTAGTATAACTGTAGAATTAATCAAATAATTCTTAGCCCAACTTCAAAATAGTGGTAAACCACTAACTCACCCCAAAAAATTGGTATCAAAACGGTGTTCGGTTTTAGGACAGTTTAAGTTAGTTTATGCATTTTGGTTACGAAAATAGAGTAGTTTTTATTTTTGGACAATTTAGTTACAAATTTCATATTATAGTAGCTTTTAATAATTTTAAAGTAGGATTTAATTTTGTGTATGAAAAAAGTAGAATATTTAAATTTAGAACTCAGCTATCATAACCATCGTCTCAATATTGATAAAAATAAATTTTGTTGTAATTTTGAAGGTACTTATACACATCAGCTCCATAGCGAACATAATTCTCAGCTAAATAGTATTATAGATCATCAGATTAATTTTGCAAAAAACATTAAAAATGACGTAGATAAAATCAGTAATCTTTTTACTTCATCTATAGACCATCTTCATAATACTCGTAGTATAATTAAAGATCAAGATAAAAAAAATTAGATTATATCCAAGATCAATGTAGTTCAATCCTACAAAAACGAATAGATTTAAATTTAGAAAAATTCCTCACCAAGCTAGAAATAGAAACTCTAATTTCAGCCATAAATATTAATAGCTCAAAGCAAATAGAATTAGAATTTAAGCAACTAATTGAAAAAATTTATAATTAGATAAATCAAATAGCTAGACAATTAGAACAGATCAACCAAATTCAAGATAATTTGAAACAAAAACTAGAAATTTTAGAACAACTAATAAGGTCTTAATTTATGAGTAGTGATAAAAAAGCTAATAGAGACTACCAGATTATTTTAAAACAAACAGAAGACTTTCATAATAACCCCAAGGGAATTAGTAGCTATCAAGGAATAAATCAGTCACATAAAATATCAGTAAGACAAAATAATATAGAAATTTTATTTTTAATTCGGTTGTCTGAAAATTTTGAAGAACTATCAGAACAACTACACAGTTTAGAAAATCGTTTAGCTTCGTTAGAAAAAATAACACTTCAAAAAGGAAAAGGAATAAAAGGATAAGCAAGTAAACCCCAATCTCGAATAAACGAAGAAGATATAGCTAAATATTTCAAAAAGCTTAAATTACCAAAGAAACCTGTTTGTAGAACTTATAGAAAATAAAAATGTTTAAACAGCTAGTAAAAGGAAGTAGCAGTAAAAAGCGTAATGAGGATGAAGATGTTAAAGTAGAAGAATTTATAGATGTAGAGCAACAAATAGAAAAATTTTAAAAGGAAAAACTAGAGGTAATTCCAGCTAAATATGTATATAAGCAAGGAAAAATTTATAAAAAACAATATTTATTTAAACAATATGGTGAACAAATGATTAGTGTAACTTAAGAAGATGAAAAAATAGAGCTAAATTTAATAAATAGAGAAAGTTATAAATATGCTGTAAATGAATACCTCAAAATGACTCACTTAGGATTAGTCGTGATAGGAGTTAAAGCTCTAACTAGAGAAAATTTAGGAGCTAAGGTTTTTGTATGTCTTTATGATGATAGATTTAATGATGTAGGACAAAGAATTTTAGGCAGCTATGAATTAGATATGAATTCAAAAGGAAGAATAGTTTATTTTACACCAGATTTCTTTTTACCAACCTCAACCTTTCGTAAAAAGATAAAAATAGGAATAAAGAGTAGAGGATATAAAATGAAAAGGGGAGAAAAGAATTTATTAGTTTGTACAGGGTTTTTAGGCTTAGCAGTCTCAGAAAGCAATACGCATTATAGACTTACAAATGATCAAATAGTTAAGATATTAGGCGCAAAAGGAATAAAGGCTTTATCAGCTAAAAAATATAATTCTGAAGATAATGCAGCACTAGATTGGAATTTAGGAGATTTCCTAGGACAAAAAAGGTTAGTCCCACAAGATAATTTATTATATCAAAAAGCAGATGGAAGTTATGCAGTAAGATTTACTCAATACACCTATGTAGCACCAGAGAAATTCGAAGATGATGAATTTAGTAATGTAGATAAAGAAGAAAGTCAAGATAATCATAGTGACATAAATCAGTTTTATGTAATGACAGAAGAAAAAACAATATCACAAAATAAGATATATAATATTGATGAGATAGATTTAGAAAATTTTACTTTAGGGGATTTGAATAAAATATTAGATACCAGATACTATGAATATATAGCTAGAGGAGATACCCATGGTGAAGCAGTATCATTTTTAGACCAGGAATTTCATAATGAATATGTAGATGATATTTTAGAAGATAAAATACATCCTTGCAAAATATTTAAAATACCTGAACAATTTAACTTAGAAGACACCTTTTATATGAACACTCAAACAACAGAAAGCACAAGAACTAACAACCCACAACATACGGTAGAAGATCCAGTAGAACCAATGCATTATGCAGTAGGAGGAAGAAGGCCATTAACCAATATAGGACGTAGTAAGCAGATCCGAGTAAAAGCTATAGATTTCATGGAAAGCGTAGACAACCAGATATGAGTATACAATTACAGCCAACAAATAACCAAGGAACCGTTTTAGATTTAGCAAGATTCGACCCTCAGATGGCAAGAAGTAAAGATAAAATTATGTAAAATTGATAAATCTTTTAGACATTTATTTATTTATTTATTTTACCAAATTAATTTTTATTATGTGTTTGGATGATAATAATGTAATGGGTGGTTATTTTTATTTTCATTAAATTAGTTTCTATTTTTTCAAAGTCAAATATGGTGACAACTTTGATATCATTATTAAACCAATCCATTAAATCGAAAAATCCAAAATTAAAAACATTTCATATATTAAATATATCAATTACATATTAAAATCCTAACAACCACCCATTCATGATCATCATATAAACACATAATAAAAATTAATTTGGTAAATAAATAAATAAATATCTAAAAGATTTATTAATTTTATATAATTTTATTTTTGGTGGGTAGAAATAATTTTTAAAAATTTAAAAATATTTTTTTGACATTTATTTTTTTTCAAATTTGTTTAATTTTATCAAATTGACGATCTTGTCCTTGAAATTAAGCAATAATATATTCAATTGTCCTTATTTAAAATAAGATTCAAAATTTAAGATCAAATGTGTCACAATTAAAAAGTTAAGTATCAAAATGACACAAAACCCAAACTATAGGAATTGTTAGTGTAATTCGCCCTAATTTTTTAAAATTCAAAAATATTTTTTTGAAATTTATTTTTGTCAAATTAGTTTATATTTCATCAAATTGATGACTTTTTCCTTAAAATTGAGTAAAGGTATCTTCAATTGTCCTTATTTGGAACAAAATTCAAAATTCAAGGTTAAATGTGTTACAATTGAAAAGTCATAGACTAAAGTGACACGAGCTCTAAACAATAAGGACTGTTAGTGTAATTCGCCCTTTTTATTATTATAAACTTTGTTATATGTTTAAGTAAATTTTAATAGTATTTTTGTAAGCACTATTTAATGCAAAAATTTAAAACAAAATTCGATATATAATCTTTTAATAATTTTTTTTAATATCTATGAAAGGCCCCATATTTAGGGTTGATTTTGAATTTTGAAAAAGTTAGAGTCGGCCTGTTAGGAGAGCTGTTGGACCGGGTTAACAGTTTCAACTATTGGGTTAATAAAAATATCTAGGGGAGAATGTTGATGGACAATTCTAGAAACATAAAACCAAAAAAGTGCTATTTCGAAATTTGTTGATCAAACAAATTTTAGTTGGGTAATATTAAGACCATCTTCAATGGTTATTTAAAATTGTCATTAAATTTAAATTTGATGAAAATGCCTTTTTTTCCTGCTCCAATGATTTCATCAAATAGGTATCAAATCGAGAATATCAAAAATGTTTCACCAAATAGAGGACGTTTGGGACCTTTCAGCATTTCACTATTCATAGCCGTTGTTTTGTGGCATCGACGATCCGTTAGACGTCCGGCTGGATGTTCACCCGGTCATCCTCTTAGTTGAAAAATTCCCACAACAAAGCATACTCTCGGACAACGGGGAGGATGTCCTCCCAAACAACCTATGTGTTTATAAGCTTGCAAAATTGTATGAATTTTGTGGCACCAATACCAAATTTCTTACCAACAATTGAGGGAAGTATAGCAGAGGCTATAAAATGCATGTAGATTCAAATTTGTACTTAAATTAGCCGTTGATTTTGCAGGGTGTAAATATTATAAGGTTACCATTGATTTTGCAGAGGGTTGATCAAAGTTACCGTTGGTGTGGTGCCTATAAAATAAGAATGATTTGTTTTTTAATTTCACAATATAATTACAATTTATATTTTCTTTGTCATAGTTAACTTCAATATTCACTTTTTATTTCATTTTTCACTTGTTTCTTTTATAATCTTGTCATCTTCAGTTTTTCTTTAAATTTTCACTTGTTTCTTTTACAATCTTTTTTCACTATGAACTTTAATTTTCTATCCTATTGATTTTTTTGAACTTATTTATTTGTACAAATTTTACCTTCAAACTATGGAATATTTTGAAATGTTTGAAAAATCACAAGCTTTTGAGCAGAACAATGATATAAGTATTATTTCTGAAACTTCTCGTGTTCTTCGTGGTAAAGCGTTCACCATTGTAGAAGATGAAACTTTATGTAGATCTTGGTTGGCTATCTCTCAATATCCAATTGCAAGTAATAGTTAGACTATGGCAATATTCTGGGAATGGGTACTCGTTTATTTTAATTCATAACTGAATGGGTCAATCAAATCGAAACTGTATTTCTTTGTCTCACCGTTGGTCTGTGATGCAAAAGACAATCAATAAATTCTGTGGTTTTCTTGAGCAAATTCAATTGAGGTAACAAAGTGGAACAAAATGAGGTAGACAAGGTAATTTTCATTAGATTTTTTTAGCATATCTATTTTTCTGATTTGTATTTACTTTTTATACTTACTATCAATTTCGTTTTTTAGGTCGCTGAAGCTAAGCGCATGTATCATGTAATCCAGGAAAAAAAAAAAACACTTTACATTTGATACAAGTTGGGGTATTTTGCGCCAAAGTTGTAAGTGAGATGAAATTAGAACACAATGCAAGAAACCCACACCACCAGTGAATCCATATTCGACTCCAGCAATTGAAAGTGAGGCTTCAGAACCCAACAACAATATAGATTTGGACCAACAACGGACTAATACATCAACACGACTAATTGGTACTAAGGCTGCAAAAGAAAAGTTGAAGAAACAAGTAATTCACGATGTTAGGTTTAATGAAATGGCGGCCAACCAGTCTAAAATTGTTGAAGTGTTGTCAACTATGTCCTCCAGAAGTGTTGATCGAGATGAACAAAAGGCGATAGAACGTGAATAAAAGGCTGCAAAACGTCGAAGAAGGGGCGAGGTTAGGGAGGAACAACTAAAAATATTATTTATGATGAATGAAAGAGAACAACAAAATGAGGAGTATAAAATAATGTCAATGGATATGACTAATTTAAACCCTATGCAATGGTCCTACTATGAACATCTTCAATGGCAAATCTTATTATGATCAACAAATAGATTTGCTTGACTGTTTTATGAAGACTGCTGAAAGGTTCCAAATTAGTTTCATATCAATTTTCATAATTTTTTTTCCCAGTTATTATTATTTTAGTAATGATGTTCAATTTGTTTTAGTAATGATCTTCTTATAGTAATGATGTTCAATTTGTTTTAGTAATGATATGCTGATGGTAATGATATTTCTTTTATTTTTGTTTTATTTTATAAATAAATAAGTAAGGAGGAAAAATAGTGTTTGTTGATGACATAGTGCTCATAACTGTGTTGGTTTAAACCGTCTAAATTGTAAATCAATTTTGTCTCTAGGTTTGGTGTCCACCATTCTTGATTATCAATTGAGACAAATTAGTAGTATATCCATTCAAAAATAAAAAACAAAATACATACTAGTAGTATATCCATTAAACAAATATAAAAAATACATACTAATAGTACATTCATTCAAAAAAACAAAAAAAAACACACTAGTAGTGCATCCGTTAAAAAAAAAAAAAAACACACACACACACACATACTAGTATTACATCCATTAAAAAAAAAAACCACATAGTAATAGTACATCCAGTCACTCTATCAATAACTTTAAAGGTCAGTGTCAGGTGGTTGTGGAAGGAAGTAGTGATGGTAGATGTCAGTCACTCGGTGCTCAATTTGCTTAATGTGATTGCTTGATTGTTCATGATGTCTTTCAATGTCCACACAAAACTCACCAAATTGTTGAATTAATGAGTTATATGAGTGGTGCCAAATGCATCGAACTGATTAGTCATGTGTTGTTTCAATTGAACACACTGATTGTGTCATTCTTGTTCCATAGACAAAAAACCAGTCCAGTATTGAGGTTGTTGAGGTAGTGGCATGGCATTCTTATCATGTTGTTGGGGATCATCTGTTGGTGCATTTGGAGCATTCAGATTTTGTAATAACAAATCACCGCCGCCAGCTCAGGTGAATGTGTGCTCTGAAATCGCAGAAGATATTTTTGTTTCTGCTTCACCTACAAGTCTGATCTGGAAAGCTTTGAAATTTTTTGTAAGCAGAGCTCCAAAAACTAATGATCAGCCACTCATAGTAAGATCTACAACCACCATTTCTTTCATGTGTATATATCATAAATCCAGTTTGTGTCCAACTTCATGTTGGAAAATGACTTTGGAAGTTTTTGGAAAAACCTTATTTTTTGCTAACTTTGAGCACTAATTAAGGTGGGACCCAAGCGTTATTTTTAACGTTTCTAATTGGGTTCATGTTTAATGCCGCGTAGTGAATAAATTCATGTATTTGGTTGCTCAAAACCATTTCCGGATAAATGAGAATTCAACGAGCGTTTTTGGGTTCGTGGAACTAGTTTTTTGGGTAGGTTTCCTACACATTTGTGAAATGTGCTTGTCCCACATTAGAAAGGCTTGAGGTTTTGAATGGGTTTATATACCTTAGCTTGGGATACTTGGGATGGGCCCTAGGGGGTACCCAAGTTTATGGAAGGGTGAGGTTATGGATGAAGTGTGCTAGACCCATTGGACCCAAAATAAAAACCACACGCACGCACAGTCTCCGTCCGTCCAGCCGGTCGAGCTGGGCTGGCTTGGGCTTGGGCTTGGGCTTGGGCGCGGGTACGTAGTATGAGGTTGGGTTGGTTTTGTCCGACCCAATACTTATCTTTTTAGGCCAAAAACTTTTGTATTTTATTTTTTATTTTTAATTTTGGTTTCAAAATTCAAAATAAATTGGTCCAGAATTTTTTCTTCACCCAAATAGTTCCCTAACAGGTTTAACCCACCCAAACAGTTCAAAGGGTTTAACACAGGTTCAGATCTGTTGAATTCAAATTGAATCTATTCCAAACAGATTCAAATCTATTGGTGCCTGTTCAATCTGTCCAAATAGGTTTTTTACTTGTTCGAACAGCCACCAATCTACCTATATAAAGTCTGCTCCAACAATTCATTTTGCATCCAAAATTTTTTAGACTTCTTCCATTTCTTCTTCTGTTCGTTTTCTGTTGCTCTTGTATCTGTTTCTGCATTTATTTTTAGGAAAAGAAAAAGAAAGAGTTACAGCATTGTTTCGTTCGCCATACTTGATTTTATAGTGTTGTAAAATCAAGTATTAGTCGTTGCATCCTGGGAAGTAGACGCCGGTTATATCTCGAAGCACCGGAGCGAAGGCGAAATCTACTTTAAGGAAATTGTGTCCAACACAAGCCTCGACATTATTTTCTGTAAGCCTTTAATTCGGGAAATAATTTATATAATTATTTTTTGAATTATTTTAATTTATACATTTAATTTACACACACACCTTTGCGGGTATAACATTCTTGGTGTATTATTTTTATTTTGTCAGAATTATGACAACTGAAATTAACAGTACTGAGACTGTTATTACTCAAAACCCCACACCTGTTGTGCTAGTGATGACTTCGACAGTACCGGTAAATCATGGGGAGAAGCCAGAAAAATTCAATGGCAATGATTTTAAAAGATGGCAACAAAAAATGACGTTTTATCTTACGACATTGAATTTGGCTCACTTCACTCATGAAAAGGCACCAGCACTGAACGATGGAGAAACTGACTGGCAAGTGGTTGCCGCAGTCAATGCATGGAAACATGGTGATTTTTTGTGTCGGAATTATATCCTCAATTGGTTGGACAATACACTGTACAATGTGTATAGTATCAAAAGCACTGCTAAAGAACTGTGGAAATCACTGGATCATAAATATAAGACAGAGGACGCTGGTACAAAGAAATTTGTTGTCGGCCATTTTTTGGATTTTAAAATGATGGATTCCAAGATGGTTATTAGCCAAGTTCAAGATCTCCAACTAATTCTCCATCACATACATGTGGAAGGGATGATTCTCAGTGAATCTTTTCAAGTAGCGGCAATCATTGCAAAATTGCCACCATCTTGGAAGGAATTCAAGAATTATCTAAAGCATAAGCGCAAGGAGATGAAATTGGAGGAACTGATTGTGCGACTCAGAATTAAGGAGGACAATCATGGTTCCGACAAGAAGTTAGGAAACCATGTCATGCAGGCTAAAGCAAATGTTGTGGAACATGAACAAGGGTCAAAGTTCAACAACAAGAAGTGGAAGTATGATGGCAATGGTCCCAAACAAGGACCCACTAGTAAGATCAAAGGGATGAACAACGGGATTAACAAGAGGTTCAAAGGCAAGTGCTTTCTGTGCGGCAAAGATGGACATCGCGTTAAGGATTGTCACGTTCACAAGGACGAAGGGAGTTCAAGCAAAAAGCCAGCACAAGCCAACATAGCCGAAGATTTTTATCTTTCCAATGGAGTGGCAGACATCAATCTTGCTGCAGTAGTCTCTGAAGCAAACTTGGTGGGCAATCCCAAGGAGTGGTGGGTGGATACTGGAGCAACCCACCATATATGTGCAGATAAGAAGATGTTCACAACTTACAAAGTGGTGGAAAGTGGGGAACAACTTTTTATGGAAAACTCCTCCACTTCAACTGTAGAAGGACAAGGAAAGATTGTGCTGAAAATGACCTCGGGAAAAGAACTCACTCTTAACAATGTACTCCACGTGCCAGAAATTCGCAAGAATTTGATTTCTGGGTCATTGTTGATCAAGAATGGGTTTAAATTAGTCTTTGAATCTGATAAAGTTATACTCTCCAAGAGTGGAATGTATGTGGGGCGAGATTACATGAGTGATGAGCTTTTTAAGCTCAATGTAATAACTGTTGTACCTAATTTGGCTTTTAATAATAAGAACACATCTTCTGTTTATATGGATGAGTCTTATTTTTTATGGCATAGTAGATTAGGACATGTTAATTTTAATTCTTTGCGTAGACTTGTTGCTTTAGAATGTTTACCAAAATTAGAATTTGATCTTAATCATAAATGTGAGATTTGTGTTGAGGCAAAACTCACTAAGGCATCATTTAATGAAGTTGAAAGAAGTACTGAACCTCTAAGTTTAATTCACAGAGATATCTGTGATTTAAAATTTGTTCAAACCAGAGGAGGTACGAAGTACTTTATTACTTTTATTGATGATTGCACTCAATATTGCTATGTTTACTTATTGAGAAGTAAAGATGAAGCCGTAGAAGCTTTTAGACAATATAAACTTGAGGTTGAAAATCAACTTGGCAAAACTATTAAGATAGTGAGGAGTGACAGAGGTGGTGAGTATGATGCACCATTTGAAGAATTTTGTTCTGAACATGATATCATTCACCAAACCACTGCACCCTATTCTCCTCAGTCAAATGGAGTTGCTGAGAGAAAGAATCGTTCTCTTAAAGAGATGATGAATGTCATGTTGATTAGTTCAGGGTTACCTCAGAACTTGTGGGGGGAGGTAATTTTGTCTGCTAACTTTATCCTTAACAAGGTACCCCACAAGAAACTCAATCAAACACCTTTTGAATTATAGAAAGGTCGATGGCCTACCTACAATTACCTCAAAGTGTGGGGGTGTTTGGCCAAGGTTGCAGTCCCTAGTCCCAAAATGACTAAGATAGGACCAAAGATCGTTGATTGTGTGTTCACGGGTTATGCCAATAATAGTAGTGCATATAGATTTTTAGTTCATAGATCTGAAATCCGGATATGCATGTAAACACAATTATTGAGTCAAGAAATGTGTCATTTTTTGAACACATTTTTCCATGCAAGGAAACTGAAGAGAAATGTTCAAATAAAAGAACATTTGATACTGCTATGGGTAGTCGTGAAGACCACAATGATAATGAATTAGATAAACCTAGACGTAACAAGAGGGCTAGGATCTCTAAATCATTTGGTCCAGATTTTTTGACATACCTGTTAGAAAACGAGCCTCAAAACTTCAAGGAAACAATGTCAAGTCCTGAAGCTCTATTGTAGAGAAAGGCTGTGAATAGTGAAATTGAATCAATACTGCAAAATCATACTTGGGAACTGGTGGATCTTCCACCAAGTTGTAAACCTCTTGGATATAAGTGGATATCCAAAAGAAAAATGAAAGCAGATGGTTCAATAGATAAATACAAGGCTAGGCTTGCTGTTAAGAGGATACAGGCAGAATGAATGCCTTGATTATTTTGACACCTATTCACCAGTGACAAGAATAACATCCATTCGTATGTTGATTACGATTGCAGCATTGTATAATCTGGAAATACATCAAATGGATGTTAAAACAGCTTTTTTGAATGGCGAGTTAGATGAGGAATTCTATATGGAACAACCGGAAAGGTTTCAAGTTCCCAGCCAAGAAAAAAAGGTTTGTAAACTTGTCAAATCCCCTTATGGATTAAAACAAGCACTGAAACAATGGCATAAAAAATTTGATCACGCTATACTTTCGGAAGGTTTTAAGATAAACGAATGTAACAAATATGTCTATGTTAAAAGCACAGACAAAGGCTATGTCATAGTTTGTCTTTATGTAGACGACATGCTCATTATTGGAAGCAATAATGATATGATTAAATCCACAAAGAAAATGTTGAACAAAAAGTTTGACATGAAAGATCTGGGAGTAGCAGATGTAATTCTAGGAGTAAAAATTACTAGAACATCTGTAGGATATGCTTTATCTCAGTCTAATTATGTTGAGAAGATTATGGAGAAATTTGGAAAGCATGACAACCGTCCTGCTAAAACACCTGTTGACATTAGTCTTCATTTGTCAAAAAATACAGGTGCAAGCATATCACAATTAAAGTACTCTCGGATAATCGGAAGCTTAATGTACTTAATGAATTGCACTAGGCCAAATTTAGCCTATGTTGTAAGCAAATTGAGTAGGTACACAAGTAATTCAGGGTCCGATCATTGGAAAGAATAATTAGGATACTTAGGTATCTAAGACATACCCAGAATTATGGCTTACATTATACCAAATATCCAGCAGTATTCGAGGGGTACAGTGATGCAAATTGGATATCGGATACTAAAGACTCAAAATCCACTAGTGGATACGTCTTTACCCTGGGAGGTGCTGCAGTCTCTTGGAAATCTTCTAAGCAGACATGCATAGCAAGGTTGACAATGGAATCTGAGTTTATCACATTAGATAAAACATGAGAAGAAGCAGAATGGCTTCGTAATTTCTTAGAAGACATTCCAATTTGGCCTAAACCTATGCCAGCTATATGCATTCACTGTGATAGTGAAGCAGCAATAGGACGGGCACAGAATCATATGTATAACGGTAAGTCTCGACACATTCGTCGAAGACATAATACCGTTAGGGATTTGCTCTCACATGGAATAATTTCCATAGAATATATAAAGTCAAAGGAGAATATTGCGGATCCATTGACTAAAGGGCTAGCCAGAGAGCAAGTGTACTATATATCGAGGGGAATAGGATTAAAGCCTATTACTTAAAAAGTCGCCATAATGACAACCCAACCTAGTTGACTGGAGATCCCAAGATCTAGGTTCAAAAGGACAACCGAATTATGGATGACTTCACATATCACTAAGGAGGTTTACTTCTACTCATTTCTATGATAAAAAGAGTGATACTTGCAGTGTTAGTAGGATAAGCTTTGCTTTTAATGATTCTTATAGCTTGGACATCCAAGTGGAGTATAGCAGGATACTTTTAATAGGAAATCACCTATATGAGTGTGAACTGGGCCGGTTTTGTAAGAATTGAGAAAGCTAAATTCTGTAAAGCACTCATGAATTACCAGGCGTTGTTCAGGGCCAAAATGAACACAACCGTAAGAACCAAACTGTGTCTGCAGATACATTATGTGTAGTCTATTGTCTTTGCTTACACAAACAGCTGAACAGTTCAAGGCATCGTGTCCACTGGTTAGCTAGTAAATCCGATAGGCTTTCATTAGAGAAGGTTCAAAGCAAAAAGCTACCTATCTCGATGTGGTGTATCTTCTTAATGTACTCTTTCATTGTCTGCATCTTGTTGCATGTCTGTTATCATGAATTCCATTCATGTGGGGGATTGTTGGAAAATGGCTTTGGAAATTTTTGGAAAAACCTTATTTTTTACTAACTTTGAGCATTAATTAAGGTGAGACCCAAGCGTTATTTTTAACATTTTTAATTGGGTTCATGTTTAAGGTCGTGTAGTGAATAAATTCATGTATTTGGTTGCTCAAAACCATTTCCGGATGAATAAGAATTCAACGCGCGTTTTCGGGTTCGTGGAACTAGTTTTTTGGTGGGTTTCCTACACATTTGTGAAATGTGCTTGTCCCACATTGGAAAGGCTTGAGGTTTTGAATGGGTTTGTATACCTTAGCTTTGGATACTTAGGATGGGCCCCAAGGGGCACCTAAGTTTGTGGAAAGGTGAGGTTATGGGTAAAGTGGACTAGACCTATTAGACCCAAAATAAAAACCACACGCGCGTCGCCGTCGCCGCCCATTCTGTAGGTCGGGTGGGCTGGGCTGGGCTGGGCCTGGGCTTGGGCGCAAGTGCGTGGTGTGAGGTTGGATTGGGCTTGTCTGGTCCAATACTTATCTTTTTGGGCCAAAATCTTTTGTATTTTATTTTTTATTTTTAATTTTGGTGTCAAAATTCAAAATAAATTGGTCCAGAATTTTTTCTTCACCCAAACAGGTCCCTAACAAGTTTAACCCACTCGAACAGTTCAAAGGGTTCAACACAGGTTCAGATCTGTTGAATTCAAATTGAATCTGTTCCAAACAGATTCGAATCTGTTGGTGTCTATTCAATCTGTCCGAACAGGTTTTCTACCTGTTCGAACAGCCACCAATCTGCCTATATAAAGTCTGCTCCAGCAATTCATTTTGCATCCGAAAATTTTCAGAATTCTTCATTTTCTTCTTCTGTTTGTCTTCTGTTGCTCCTGCATCTGTTTCTGTATTTATTTTTAGGAAAAGAAAGATAAAGAGTTACAGCATTGTTTGGTTCGCCAGACTTGATTTTATAGTGCTGTAAAATCAAGTGTTAGTCGTTCCATCTTGGGAAGTAGACGCCGGTTATATCTCGAAACACCAGAACGAGGGCGAAATCTACTTTAAGGAGATTGTGTCCAACACAAGCCTCGACATTATTTTCTGTAAGCATTTAATTCGGGAAATAATTTATATAATTATTTTTTGAATTATTTTATTTTATTGTTTATTTTAATTTAACATTTAATTTACACACACACACACTTCTGTATGTATAACACTTCAAAACAATATAGCAAATAAGCATTAAAAATTGGAACAACATCAAAATGTCCTCCTTTGGGAGTGACATTTTTTATTATAAAACTGTGGAGAATACAAAGGTGGGGTTTCAAATGTCTTGCTTGCAAATTACTTCTAGTAAATCTACTCTCACAAATAGTAGAATATACTTCAATTATGTTGCCAACAATATCAAGGAGTTCAGACTCAGTGTGAAAGTAGACTTGCATCTCCCTTTGTTCAACTCCAATAATTCGTGCCAAAGTGGGGATGTCAAATTCAATATGTTTACTTTTTACATAAGACATAATAATACAATCTCTATCTGCTTCAGATATACGTTCCAAGTGAACATAAAAAAAAGAAACAAGACGAGAATATACCTTCTGTTGTAAATTTATCAAATTTATCCACCTTATAGTCTCAAGTTTAATAACCAACAGAGCATCATATTGAGAAGAAAAATTTAGCCTTCTACTAGTGACAATAGGTCGACTGTAGAAGTTTGGAAAGGCTTGTTCATAAGTCAAAAAATCTTGAATTTGATACTGTTGTTGAGGCTGTTGTTGGCGTGCAACAAGGTTAGAGGACGGTCCAGGTTCACTTATTGCTCTTTTGGTTCTAGACATGACTATTTCAATATATAAAGGATTTGATTGAGAGAGGTAAATGTGAATGTTAGAGATTTTGGTGTGAGTATTTGAGTGTGGAGCTTTGAAAATAGATACAAAATGGTGTGAAAAGGTAAGCAATAGAAAAAGGAACAAAAGGGCTTAAGCCTCAATAACTTGGAGCCTGCCTGCAATTCAATCGCAGACTAAAGCCACTGATTGACCGGCCGGTCGACCTACCGAATGTCCCCCTAGTCGACCGGATTTGTGCAGCTATCCCGTTCTGCTTTCGGATGACAGTTTCTCTGGTGATCCAAAGACTTCCTCTACACTTTAATTCATACAGACATACTTATAGTGATTTATAGAGAAATGAGGCAGTAGATGATCATGAATGACGTAGATATAAGATTTAATGAGGTGGTTGCATTTTTAATGAGGTAGATGTAGCCTTTTCATGCATTCATGAGTCAGACTTGCAAAACTTTAAAATGTATGCATTGATGTTCCCATCTTCCACGACCGATGACAAACAAAAATAAAAAATAAAAAAAAAACCCATAAAACAAAATAGCATCAAATTTATGTATACTTAATTTGGAGCATTTTAGAAATTATTGTCAAATTCTTTGATAGAGAACATTTGATGTAGCTATGAACCAATGGATCAAAGTGGAAAAAATGTGTTATTTTAAAGATCAAAGTAAGAACAAATAATAGTTTTGTAGAGGGTAAAAAAATTAATATTATGATCATATAAATTTAAAGCATCATGTCATTTTACATCAGTAAATTGGATATTGACAGTAAATTAGATATTGACAAAATTTAAGGACCAATAATACTCTAGGTAGAAAGTATAATTTCTTAAAATAAAATTGACCAACAGTCTGAACAAAAAAAAGTCTTGGTGATGTTAACTTCAAGTGTTATGCATTACAAATAAAGCTGAGATAGCAGTAAAATGTCAACTAAAAATACAGTACCATAATCAAATCCAATAATCATCTCCAATAAGATAAGACCATCTCCACAAACATTATATATTAATTTTATGCATTTAGCTCCAAAAATGATATATGTGTACAGGTTTAAGAGCATCTTTACTACCAAAACAACAACAAACACTAACAAATCATTTACATAAACACCTCCCAATAAAAAAGCCAACCAAAAGTTCATCCTCTTGTCCACATGGTGAAATTACTTTTCACCATGAAGTTGCCACATATGTTCAATTAAATCATTGCGGATGGCATAATATGTATTCTTATTTCTAATACCTAAATAACAGGACATAAAGGATTCAAAATCATTGTTACTGATAGTAGAAAGTACTACTACTGAGTTGGTTGATGATATTTCATAATCCAAATCAAGATAGGAGTCTCTCTCATCTTCAACAATCATATTGTGCAATATAATGCAAGTCTTCATTATTTTACCAAGGATTTTGGGATCTAAAAAAACGTACTGGACCACCTACAATTAAAAATTAGGATTGGAGCACTCCAAATGCCCGCTCTGTATCCTTCCTTATTTACTCTTACATTATACAAAGGTGTTGTTTCTTTGTTTATTGGGGAGAAAAGATTGTCAGAACCAGTGTTGCCCATAGAGGGTATATACCATCAGCAAGGTAATAACCCATATTGTAAGTATGTCCATTAATAGTGTAATTAGTATGCGAAGCTTTACCTTGGGCAAGTTCAGAAAATAAGGGCGAACAATCCAAGACATTTAAGTCATTGTGTGATCCAGGCATTCCAAAAAATGCATGCCAAATCCACAAGTCATAAGAAGCTACTGCTTCAAGAATTATGGTTGGCTTTTTTTAATGGCCTACATATTGACCTTGCCATACTGATGGACAATTTTTTCACTCTCAATGCATGCAATCTAAACTTCCCAACATACCCATAAACCCACGAACCGCCAATAGCAAGTAATTTAGCAATATTAGTTGTTGATGGAGATCCAAGATATTCAGGTCTAAAGATTTCAATAATTGAATTGCAAAGTGTTTCAAACTTACAATTGTCGTGTTTTTCCTAATTTGCACATAATCATCAACCGCATCTGTTGCCACTCCATATGCGAGTATTCTAATTGCTGAAGTCATTTTTTGAAGTGGAGACAATCCGAGAATATAAGCTGCATTTTTTGTTTTAACAAAATATGTGTTGTGTGCTTCAATGACATTCAAAATTCGCAGATACAGATCACAATGCATTCTAAAACGTCTCCGAAATGTTGAAGATGAATAAACTAGATTTACAGCAAAATAATCTGCAAACAATCGATCATGACTCTTTCTTCTTTCGCAACGTATGTATTTATGTCCTACAACAGAGCCGGCTTTTTTCTTTAGTTGATCACTTGCTATCAGAATCTGTATCATACTAGCATTATTTATCTCATAAAGACCCACAAGTGCAACAATTTTTTCATCATCACTTTCACTATTAGAGGATGAGGAAAAAGAGAATGATGAAAAATCAGTGAACAAATAAGAAGTTAAAAAAGTCATTATGCTCTGGTTTTCAGCTATGGGTTGGTTCCAGATATAATGTTGTTTCCGCGGTTTATTTACATGGTTTAATCTGTTTACAAATATATATATCTCTTTTTTAGGGAAATAATTAATAGAGGCAAAAAGAAATGAAAAATAATTAATGGAGGGAAAAACAAGTGGCAAAGGAATTGAGGAAACAGAAATTGAGGGAAAAAGAATTTTCAGAATTGATTGATTACACTGTTGGTCGACCTGCTGGACTTCTGCCCGGTTGTTATCCCATTCGACCGGTGTATTGATGACAGCCCACAATGCTCCATTGAAGTGTTGGACACAGCTGGAGTTTTTACTTAAATTTGGTGAAATAAATAATACACTATTAGAGATGCTCTAACACGTGTTTCCGTAGCACTTTGTAAGTTATAATTAATAGTGTTTTACTTATTTTTATGGGTTTTAAAACTTGTTGAATTCTAAAATATTAGTTTGTTTGGTTTCATTTTTCAAAAAAATTTGCTTGGTTCCATTTTTCCAAAAACACTTTTCAGAAAATTTTACTTTCTTATTTTCTATATTTTTTTGTTTTTACTGAATTTTTTTAATATTTTGAACAATTTTTTTTTTTACTTTTTAGACATACCTAACATAAATATACCTAAAAAGTAAAAATTTTGTGAAAAAAATCTTTTAAAAATTCACTAAATACCAAAAATACAAAAAAAAAAATCAGAATTCAGTACATTTTTTGTATTTTTATGTATTTATTAATTTTTTCACAAATTTTTTACTTTTTGGATACATCTAAGTAAGGTGTATCTAAAAAAGTAAAAAAAAATGTTTAAAATTTTAAAAATATTCATTAAAAACAAAAAAACACGAAAACCAAAAAACTCAGTTTTCAAAAAACTTAATTCAAAAAACTCAAACCAAACATGCTGATTTTTCTTTTGTTTTTTGTGTTTTTTTATATTTATTTTCATTGGTTTCTTTTTTAATATTTTAAACAAATTCTTTTAATTTTTAGATACATCTAACATAAATAAACTTAAAAAATATAATATTTGTGAAAAAAATCTTTAAAAAATTCACTAAATATCAAAAATATAAAAAAAATACAAAAATTTAGTATATTTTTGTATTCTTGTGTATTTATTGATTTTTTAAAAATATTTTAATTTTTAGATACATTTAAGTAAGGTGCATCTAAAAAAGTAAAAAAATTGTTTAAAATTTTAAAAATATTTACTAAAAACAAAAAAAAATGAAAAACAAAAAATTCAATTTTCAGAAAATTAAATTCAAAAAATTGAAACCAAACACATCATTTTCAAACATGAAATCTAATGCTTATAGAAATTCAAAATTCATTAAAACATTTAAATAATAAATGTATTTAAAAACAATAATTCATCAAAATTCAGATTAGTTAATACAATATTAATATACCTTAATGAGTGCTTACATTTGTTAGCATTGGACTTGAATATCAAGCTAGAAGAAGCTAGATAAAGCCTTAGGGAGTTACAAGCCGATTCTTTAAACTTGATTTAATTGTCACGAGGTCCTGACCTGAAATAATTTAGCACATCTTCTCATTTCACCATTGATATTCAGCCCACACGTAGAAATCGCTCAACCGTTCCACACACACTCTCTCTCTCTCAACCAGCCACCAAAGACCACTTCCGACTTTTGACCATATATATATATTTTTGGCCATTTTCCATTTCCACCATGTTAATACCGCCATGCTGGCAACAAGAGAAAAATAGAAGAATATAGATAAAGAAAATGAATGAAGGGGATAAAGAGTCATATTCAGTGACAAATTTAGTCTTCATAATCACTGAGAGGGTAATTTATATTAATAAATTGGGCCGAGCTAGGTGTTGGGCCGAGATAAGCCCAATTCGAAGGAGAAGTAGAATTACTCCGGTCCGAAAGAGAAGTAGGGTGACTCCGGTCCCAGAAGGGAGTAGAGTTACTCCGGTCCGAAGTGGCGGTAGACCGGTCTAAATAAGATGCTTTGATGTTAGTCCGGTCGTAGCCATGGTGGTTAGTCCGGCCGAAGTCTGGTTGGTATACTCCGGTTGAGAATGTATTATGGGTAGCTCGGTCTAAAGCGGTTACTTCGGTCGGAGCATGTGTAAACCGAGGTAACCTTAGTTCTGAAAGTAGTTCGCCTTAACTCCCTTATGGATAGCTCGGTCTTAGCATGGGAAAGCCGAGGTAAGGGAGAGTATAGTAAGGGCCGAACTAACAGGTACTCCGGTCGTTTGGAGTTCGGCCATAGAAAGACCATCTCACTTGGTTTAAGCAGTGAGGGGGGTGTTGGAGGATAAGCATTATCTTCCATGGATTTGAATCCTAGGAGGACTCTACATGGAGGAGTTAGAGTCCTACTAGGATTGTGCCACGCGAAACCTATATAAGCTCACCAATATCACCTATGAAGAGGTAATGCAATTTTTGTTCCCTGACTACATTGAGCTTTTGCCTGTTTGTCTTGCTTACTGACTTAGGCATCGGAGGGGTTTTCCGGCACACACCCGCCGGCCAGCCCAAGTTTGAGTTTTCAGGTGACAGAACGACGACGTGCAGAAGAACACAGGCTTGATCAACAGGATTATACGTGAAGGTGAATCTCTTTCCCGTACAATCACAAATCACAAATCAACATAAGATTCAAAGACATACTCAATGATAAATTTAACACTGATAGACACATTCAATGGTAAATTTATCACTGATTGTTTGTTAAAAAATTACAAAAAGAAAATCTCATTATCATCGTCACACATTAACACAAGATTCAAAGACATATTCAGTCATAAATTTAGCAGTGATAAACACATTCATTGATAAATTTCTCACTAGTTGTTTGTTAAAAGATTACAAAAAAAAGAAAAAAAATCTCGTCATCATCGTTACAAAATCAACACAAGATTTAAAGAAATATATCAGTGATACATTTATCATTGATACGACAGATTTGGTTTAAGAAAAATAAAAAGAGAGAGAGGGAGTGAGGAAGAGGGAGATGAGATCTGGAGAATCAATGTTGCTTGTAGTCGTTTGAAGTTGATTTCACCGTAGAAACATCTAAGTCGGTGTAAATCTAAGACGTTAGAGTGTAGATCGACGATTGCGTAGTGTAGATCAGCAATGGCAGAGGTGGTTAGTAAACAGTGGCGGTTGATCAGAGATGGTAAAGTATAGATCGGCGACGGTAGAGATGGTTGGTAAACAATGGTGGTGGTAGTGGTACTAGTGGATGTGGCGGTGGTTAGTGACGGACGACGATGGTGGGTGCGGGTGGATGGCCATAGCCATAGTTACAATGGTGGTATTTTATAGGGAGAGAGAGAGATGAGAAAGAAGAAGAGTTTTGAAAAAATGATCAAGAGAGAAGTTAATACAAATTGAAAAAATTAATGAGTAATAAATATTATAAATAATTCAAGATTTAGAAAGTGTTTGGAATGATTTAAATAGAGATTTTCACCAGCTGGTAGCAGGGGCAAAACCGAGATAAAAAAAAATATAACAGTATTTCTTAATGTATGAGATAGAAACTTAAAACTTAATGGGTAATAGATTCAATTATTATGATGGCTGATAAAAATTCCTAAAGCCTTTCCGCTGTCTTTTTCAATGGTTTGATGTATATAGCATAGAACTATGGGCCAATGTGGGCCTTAATGGGCCTGCTATCTCGAGCTCAGTTCCACATGAGTGCTTTTTGTTTTATTTCTTGGGCAAATTACCCACAAGTCCTGTTTGGAAAATGTGTATTATATTTAGGCCTCGTTTGGGAACAGGCTATTTTAGTAACTTTTTGACTTTTTATGAAAAGATGTGCAAAAAAGTAGAGAGGTGATGTGACTAGTTTTAGTTGGCTTTTTGGCTAAAATAGTCAGTCCCCAAACGAGGCCTTAATCATAAAACTTTTTCAATAGACTCAAAAGTCCTATATTTACTTTCCTTCTCATCTCTTCCCTACACCTTTTTTCTTCTCTTTATCTCTCTTTATCTGATATCAATGGCGGCAGTGATGACCATGACTACGACTACGCCTACGCCTTCATTCTTTTGTTTCTTTTTCTAATCTACAGTCATTGGTGGCCTGCGACCACCATTGATTGGGGTTCACAGGCAACCACCGAGTACCAACTCCTTGCTTCGTGCTCGCCGATGGCGAAAGAGATGAGTTTTGAGAAAGATGAGTAGATCTACTCAAATCTGATGTAAATCTATGTTAGATTTGGTTAGATCTACATTAGATTTGGTTAGATCTAAACCAAAAAATAATTATCAGAGTACAAGTATTTCTCTATATTTGTCTCTTTCCTTCAATCTCTCAGTTTTAATACTTTGTCTGTACTACATATTTCTATTTTCTTGTTATAATAGAGAAAATTTTCAAATTCTGAACAAGTTGTTTTCGAGTTTTAATTATAAGCGGTGAAAATTGTAAAATTTTACAGTTTCAGTTTTTTTTTGGTGTTGAAATGAATCATTTTTTAAAACTGTGAAATTTTATAATTTCATAACTTTCTTTAAAACTGTAAAATTTTACAGTTTCATAACATATTTTTCAGTTTGATTAATAAGAATAAATACTTAATAGAATCATATTTTGCAACTGTAACATTTTACAGTTTCAAAACTTGCTTTTCAGTTTGATCAATATTGAAAATTATTTACTTAAACCTTACAAAAATTGAAAATAATATGTATATTTTTTCATTGTTGCTGTTCATTGTTCTTAAATTTCTTTCTTTCTTTCAGTTTATTATGTTTTTTCATTTTAATTTCTTAGTTTATTCTTATTTTTTTGGCAATATTCTAGATATTTCGGTGAATCTCCGATATTATTGACGTCTAGCGAATATTCTAGACATTCCGACGACTTCTGATGACGTTTAAAACATTTCGGCAATACCCGGGCAAATTTTCGGTGATATTCAAACGATTTTCCGATGATGTTGAATATTCTAGTGAGTTTTCGATAATCATTTGACAGAAATCTGGTAGTGATGAGATATATCAGCGTTTTAAAAAAAAATTTAAAAAATAATTTTTTTTAATAATAATTAAAAATATATAAGACTAATTGATGTAAGTGTTTTGTTTGGGTCAAATGGATTTTTTTTTTTTTTTTTTTTTATATGTAGGAGACTTATAAGTAAGCCCCCCCTAATTTCTTCGTCCTGCGCTGCCCCTTTTCATTTCAGCCTAATCCAAACCCTATCTACTCGGCACTCTCTCTCTCTCTCTCCCCCCCCAAACCCCTAACACGTCGGCGGCACTAGTCGACGAGAGCGACGATCGGCGGCAGCCTGCAGGAGCGACGATCGGCGGCAGTGGCGATCGAAGGTATTGTTCTCTTCTCTGCTCTTCTCTTCTCCTTTCTCTGTCTCATATTGATATTCATAGTTTCTGTTCAATGATTCCAGGACTTTTGTTTTTTGTAGTTTCCCCGCGATGCACTTTTTTGTTTGTTTGTTTGTAGATGTTTTGGTTGTTCTATGTCTCTGCTTGGTCTCCGCTAGCTTAGGAAATTAAGTTCGATTTCATAGTTTAAAATTCTAATTTGTCATTAATTGTATTAGGATTGGTAGGACATGGGAAAATGCTTATATCCTGGGAAATTTTTTTGATCTTCCTTAGATTAATTCATTATAATTACATTAAAGTGGATGGGAATCAAATATGTATATATATATATTTTTAGAAAGACCGAATCAAGCTATTTTTCATGCTTAAAATGAAGTGTATGTTTAGATTCTAATCTTAGTAGTTAGAAGCCATTAATCCTTGAAGTTGCCCCCTTTTTTTATATGATTGGTGCAATGAAACAATACCACCAAGTAAGAGTCTGATAACTATAGTTATCTATTTAAAATTGGAGCAAAATTATCCAGTCAACTATATCAGAGTAGCTTTTGTGCTGTCTAGGAAAAGAAGATTATCCAGGCATATGGATATGCATAAGGAACACAATACAGAATAAAAGATAATCTCCTAAATGTAGTTCTGTACAAAGACTGATATATGGATGTCTGTTTTGGTACTTGATCATCCTTCTAACCATGTTGATCTGAACTTAGCCCATTGCCTGTCCATTGCAACTTTTGTTCTTTATTATAAATTCATATAGAGACAAAATACTGCTTATTTAATTTTATTTTTCATGATATACATCTGAAATCCATTTTTACTTTCAATCTTGCAGATTGAGCAAGGAATTTTGGACTTCTCTGAAGGCCTATTGGAGTAAAGCCAAACAAAAAACTAGCACGTTTTGCTGATAATTCTTGCCGGTGGCTTATTGCAGATACAGGTATGCAGCAGTTATGTTTATATTTAATTTTACACATGAAGCTGTCAGTGCACTAGCAAGAATCATTAACTAGAAAGAATGTTATTTGCCATGAAATATGAGAATTAAAATAAAATAAAAAACAGGGGATCACAAAAAGCAGAGATGGTTCTCATCTGTGGAAAACCAGATGCATAGTAGGGAATCAACCAGAAAATATGACTATAGTGTGGAAAGCCAGACGACAGGTTTTATTATGTTGAACATTTGTAAAATGTAAACTGCCAAATCGATTCGCATTCATCCGCCAATCTGTCAATCTGCCGATTTGGTGGAGTGAAGTGATGGTGGCACGACACCTGTCCCACTTGAAGAACCAAGGGTTGAGATCAATACATCACCAAAATGAGACGTCGTTTTGGTGAGGCAAATTCAAAAAAAAAAAAAAAAAAAAAAAAATTCCCTCTTCATTTCAAACGTGAGAGGCAGAGAGAGAGAGAGGAGAGAAAGATGACGGGCTAAGTTGCCGCCGCCCTATCGTGTCGCTCCCCTGCTCTGCCCCCTCGACGAGGAGTGGTTGAGTTCAAATTCAAGAAGCTGTTATTCAAAAAAGTTCGACATAGGTTAGGGTTTTGATTTAAAAAATTATGGGTATGTGTGGTTTGTGTTTGTAGAGTAGTTTTTGAGATAAAAAGTATGAAAACTTGTTTGGTTTGCTTTTTTTCAGAAATTGTTTTGGAAAATTGTTTTGGAGACAAAGTTTTAAAAAAAGTGATTGATTTGATGTGTATGAGAGAGAGTGATTTTGGAAAGTAGGTAATCAAACAAAATTTTGAGATTTTTTTTGAAAAAATTTGTTTGATTTGATTATTCTTGAAATTTTTGTTTGTAGAGAATTTTTTCCAAAATTTTTTTTGAAAACCAAACCAAACAAGGCCTATGATTTTCTTTGAATGGTAATGGTAATGGTAATGGTAATATAAGATTGTTGAATGTGTTGATTGAGAGATTCTTACGTGATTTGTTTCAAATCTATTCTAGGGTTTTGATTTTGGACTTTTTACATGATTTCTTTCAAATCTAATTGAATGTTTCCCCCTAATAAAAAACAAATTTGAAAATTTGAAAAATGAACTCACGTCTTTAGTGCCTGCAACGCTGCCTATTCTTGCTTGCCAAGGACCATGCTGATGGTGCTTGAAAAATATTTTTTTTAAAAAAGGTCAATAAAAATGTAAACCTTCGTGCTTGTAGGCAATGTTGATGAAAAATGTAACTTTTACTTTATTCACTTTTCCCTTTACCTTTGTCTTCACAAATCTAAGATCCAAATGCAGTGTCAAGGTAATCGATATGAAAATGTAACGAAGCGAAATGTAATACATGTGCATGGAAAGCTGAGCAATACCGCAATCAACAGTACGAATGCAAACCCCTGAAGCTAGGATGGGACCTATAGTGGATCCACATCCCATATCATTTCTCACTACAAAAACGGATAAACTTTTGTCTTAACAAGTTATACAAGTGGAGCATGTGAAGGTCTATCTATCTGCTGTGTGATAACATAATACGAAAATATGACTTCCAAGAAAAGGAAAAGGTATTGCTAATGTGCGTTTGTAAGCAAGTAAAAAAGACATCTTATCAGCCGATATGTATATATCAAACAACTGAATCCATTGAAACAATATGTATATATGAAACAATTGAATCTATTGAAAAAATAAGTGAATAAAGTGTATACAAGTTTGAGGAAGAATGAGAAAAGAGCACAAGGTCAACAAATCCTAATCTCTCTTGGGGATATAAAAAAAATACCCTCAACAAGGTATTAAACATGTAGAAGTTACCTTTGTCTTCACAAATCTAAGATCCAAACAGAGTGTAAAGGTAATCGATATGAAAATGTAACGAAGCAAAATATATTTTTTTTCCACTCTCTCCATACTACTCTTTCTCTCTCTCTCACTTTTGATCATGTCTGAAACGAAGAGGGAATTTTTTTTTTTTTTTGAATTGTCTTTTTCGTTTTGGTGAGGTATTGATCTCAACTCTTGGTTCTTCAAGTGGGACAGTGGCCACCATCATTTCACTTCAATGGATCACTTTAGGGTTTTGCTCTAGAGTATCCAGACGCGCAGGTGGTGTGTGTACAAAGATACAAGTTAGAGTATAATTGGATTATCAAGTGTGTGGAATGAGAACAATAACCTATAACCAAATTAATAAGTGTAGACTGAGAAATAATGCGCACATAGATAAGTTGGTGTGTGGAAATAGATTTCTCCTTTCTCTAGCTTCATCCTCCTCCTGGCATTCTTGTTTTCCTTTATTTGGGTATCACACATCTCTCCACTCATATACATCATGTGTATCTCTGTTTGACTTTATTGGGTTTTTTTATTTTTTATTTTTTATTTTTTTATAATTCCATCTCTGTTGAGTGATTCTTGTTTTGGTCCCTTTGCTTTGTGATGTATTTTTTTATTAATCTGAAACCCAATTTCCCGAATTGGGTATTAATTCTATTGAATTTATTTGTATTTTTGTTTTTGGGCAAACACAAAGTTGAGTTAGTTATTGGGTGTCACTTTCTTGAATTTAAGTGGGTTTGCTTCAATCATCGTTTTCTATCTCTACAAAGGCCTCCTAACCACTCTCTTTCTCTAAGATCACTTCATCTTTGTTGCTGTTTGCTGGTTCGTTCTTGGGTTCCTGAGTGCCAATCCTAGAAAGTTCTCCGAATCCCAAATTCTTTAATACCAGTTGCTTCTTTTTTCTTTTTGAAAAATTTTGGCGATTATAGTTTTTATTTGATTTAGAAACGCATGAATGATGTGAACTATGAACCAGTTTTTCCTGTGTGGATAAGTGGGTGTTTGGTAAGCGATATGTTCACAAGCTGTTTGATGAAATTCCTGTGTGAGTTGTGTTTGCATATGAAGTTGAAGTGTTGGGTTTTGCATAGAGTGACCTTAAACACAATGACGACTGTAGAAATCTTCTTATTCTTATTTAGGTTGAAACGAACCGTGTGTGTCATTAGGAATGGCAATTTGAAACCGACCCAACGGGGACCCGGCCCTCCGATCCCGATTAGAACGGTTTTTTCTCGAAAAATACCCCCGACGGGCCAGGGATGGTATTCGAAAATGAATCCCTGACAAATTTCGGACCGGAGACGGTAATACGTTTCCCGACCCCGACCCGTCCCCGGCCCGGTCTCCGTCTCCGTTTCCCCCGATGTGAAATTACGATTATACTCCTCTCTCTCTCTATATATATAAACTAAACCCCAAAACACAATTACACAACCTCACACACACACATAAGCAGACTGACCGACCCTCTCTCTCTCTCTCTATATATATATATCTCTAAAACCCTCCCATCACCGCCTATCTCCCTTTCTCCGCTGTCCTCCTTTCCCTCCTCCTCTGCTGTCCTCCTGTCCCTCCTCCCATCATCGCCGATCTTCCTCCTCCTATCTCGGCGAAAGTGAACTCAGATCTGCAACGATCGAGGCCAGAATAAGGCATCGCCGTTGGTGAACAAGGTGTCTCCATAGCTGTGCTTCTCTCTCTCTCTCTCTCTCTCTCTCTCTCTCTCTCTCTTCTTCATCCTTTTTTGTAGATACCATTTGATTTTTACGGTATATATGTTGCGATTTGCTTGATTTTGTTTCGGATCTATGTATTTTGGTTGTTTCTGAGATATAATTTGTATAGTTGTTCTGCTTTCAAATCTATAGTTGTTTTTGAGATATAATTGATTTGTATATGTGTTAGTTGTGATAATGACTTAAAGTTTCTTCAATGGAGATATAATTGATTTGTATGTGTTAGTTGTTTATATTGAATAAAGATTTATAACTACTTGTAATTTACAGATTCTGATATATCCTTCATACAAATTTTCATTTTGATGTTGGTTTGGTGGTTCTTAGCTTGAGAAATTGGTTTGATGGACATCAACATGTGCCTAACATGATGTTTTGATGCCATCTCATGGTTCTTAGTTTGAGAAATTGGTTATAAGAAATCTTGTGTTTTTCTTGAACGTGCTTCATTGGATAGTGGGACTGCAAACTGGGTTTTCAGCTTTGCAGTGTCAAAAAAAAGCTTTTAGCTTTACAGACTGTAAACTGGGTTTTCAAGCATCTATGTGAATTTATCTTTTCAATTGGTAGAGTTGACCTACTTAATGTTTAGCGCTTTCATCTTTTATACTTTTCTTTGTCTTCCCTCTGCCCCCGTTAGGGGGCGGGGATTTTGGGGGGGGGAAGGGGGGTGATGGGTTCCCCACCGGGGATTGGGGACGGGGATAGGGAGTTTTTTACATTCAGGGATCAGGGACGGGGATTGTAATCCCCGCCCCGGCCCATTGCCATTCCTATGTGTCATAGGTGGTGGAGTTCTTTTTTAATAATAATCACTGTTATGCTTATACATGTATTGTCTTCAATGTATCCAAACTTGATTTTGTTTTGTATGGGGCTTGTTCTTCCCCATGTTTTCTTTTAGCCGTGTTCCTTTGTTTGCGGTTACTAGATTGTACCTCTGTTAATTTCAAGGTCTTGTTTATGGTGTTCCTTTGTTTGTGCTTCCTTGTCTATGGCTTCATTAAATCATTTTCTTGCTTGTACCCCTATGCACAAGACTCCTGTTGACAGCGGCGCCTCAGAGAGGCAATATGTAGGCAACCTTACCCCCACCATTTTGTAGAGTGGATGATTCTCGTGACTCAAACCTAAACTAGTTGTTTAGGTTTTGATTTTGCTTCCTAAATATCTTTGTACTTTCATTTTTCTTTCGTTTCCCTACAATTTTATATTTTTCCAGAAGGATTGATAACAAAAAATAAAGAAGGAAGATAAGGTTTTATATGTTCACGGTGTAGCGTGCACACTAGGAACGTATTTAAAAAGTTCAAGTAGGTATATGAAGGAGAAAATGAGGTGCTTTCATATGCTTTTCCAAAACACAATGGAAAGATTACCTTTTATGAATGCAGCTTAATGTGCCCCATGGGAGTTGATAAATTGGGCATTGGGCACATTATTTTAATCATTGGTTAAACACACTTTGAGGCTCTATTTATAGTTTTTGAATTTCCTTTGGAAAATCATGTTTTTTGGATGTGCCTTGGTTTAGTGGATATTTTTTGACAAAGCTTGAAAATATTCATTATGCCCATTTGGGGAGAGGGGAAAAAAAGAAAAAGAAACGTAGCAGTTGAATTGCATAGTTCTCAAAAAAAAGTTCAATCATATGTAAGCGAGACATCTTTCATTTTTTATTGATTAAAATAGAGAACTTTTAATTATGTACACGTATCAGATTTAATCTTGGAGGAATTATATATGGTATTTGGTTCTAAAGAACAGATGGAAAAGTGAGCTCATGGTTTGCTACGCATGTAGAATTTCAGAACATTTGAAAATCGTGCTTGCAGTATTATGTATTTGATAAATTTCATCTTTGAAGACGTGCTTTGAAACCATTGAGATGTATGTATGTACAGCAGCCGTGACTTCTCTGGCTGTTGGCTGGATGAACATTTAATCTATTTCAATGTTATTGAAACTTGTTTGGCCTCGAACAATTTCTACTATTTATCATTTTCTCAGATAGGATACTTTAAGGTTGGAAATAATATTTGTTAATAGGTTGCTATTATTTTCTTGAAGGATTTAATGGGCCCACGGTGGAAAGGAAAGGGATCAGAAGGTAAAGCACTTGCCGATCCCATGTCCAAGATAGTTTCTCAACTTAAGTCTTCTCTTATCCAATCGGATTCTCATGGGCTACTCTCAGGATGCAGTGTACTTCTTGAAGTGGAAACAGAACAAACTGCACTTCTCAATCGTTCATGTTTTGGTCGACCCATTATCACAGCCCAGAAGGATAAGCAGTGGTTTCAGCTGGGTATGGAGGAAGCCTTTTACCTGTGCTACAATCTAAAATGTCTGAAGATTGTCAGTTACGATGAGTGTACCAAAAATGATGATGAACTATGGAATTACATGAAATCCAAGAGAGAAACGTTCCCTGATTTATTCAAGGCTTATTCTCATCTTCGTACAAGAAATTGGGTAGTGAGATCGGGATCTCAGTATGGTGTGGACTTCATTGCCTACCGTCACCATCCAGCTCTAGTGCATTCTGAATATGCTGTGCTTGTTTTATCAGGAGGAGATGGCAATGCAAATGGTCGATTGAGGGTTTGGTCTGATTTTCAGTGCACACTTCGACTTTGTGGCAGTGTTGCAAAGACATTGTTAGTTCTTCGCATTGATAAAAATGGTGTTGGTGCTGGTTCTCCATCGTGTTTGGAGAGTTATAGTGTTGAAGAAAGCACGATCACTAGGTGGAGTCCAGAGCAAAGCCGCGAGGATAAAACAGTAGCAGAAAATGGAACCAAGCAAGAGATTTTTTTTGAACATGAACCAAGTAAGAGATTGGGTTCAATCTTAGTTCATTTTGTACTACTTTAATATTTTATTTTATATTTTTGGTTACTCTTTAAATTTTATATACTGTTTTAGGTACTTTCACATTTTCATAGTAACAAAATGAATTCATCAAGAATCATGGTAAAGCCTCCTGTATGAAGTTTTGCTTTTTTTGTATTAACATTTGTATTCATGTTGTTCTATATAGCACATGATTGTTTTTTCATACATACATGTTTCCAATTTTCCTACAGTCATTCTTATTGTTTTGTCAATTGTTCATTTGTTGTGAGATGAGATGAAAATGAGGCACTACGGTTTCCTGATGTTCAAAGAAAAAGTTACTTTCTTGTACAACTTATTACTTTACTTGGTAAGTTTATATACACTATAAAAAAATTAAACTATTTGAATTTGATTGCGTTCAACTCTCGTTCAAAACTTGTTCGAGATCGAATCTTATGTGAATTTCAACTTATTAATTTTTTATTTTTATTTTTTTCTAACCTCTAATGGAGAATTTCAACTCCTAGGTTCATGGTCTTTGTAAAGAGCAACTAGCAGCTAGGGAGGTAGAAGTTATTGACATTGCTTCATCAGCAAGGGACTGTTGGAGTTACATAATTGGAACTATAGTTGTCAAATTAGGATTCATATCGTGAATCGAAATGGCCTCGTACCGAATCGCGAATCGAATCGAATCGTGAGTCATAAAGGTTCGGTCACTTTTTCTAAATTATTTAAAAAACATATATCTACATAGTTAGATATTAAATATATCTTATGAATGTGAAATATTTAGACTTAAATCAATGAAAATGTTATTTTGAATAATAATCACGTAGTTTAATAGGTGAGAAGTTAACAAAGGTTCTTATGTAAGATCACCATCTTTTTTTTTTTTTTTTAAATATTTCTTATCAACCATTTTTAATAAAGATAATAACTAAATAGACAAACTATTAATTTTCAAAGTAACAATAATTAACAATAATATTGATATTTGGACAATAAGCATATATACTTTTCTAAGTAACAGTAAGCAAATAATAAGAAAGAATTATTTAGAATTTTGTATTTTAAAGCCTAAAATATTTGAAAAAGTATAATTGACTTCACACTGTAATATTCAATTTAATAAAATAGCAATAGATAATTTATAGTGTAATTTTAATCTTAAACATATTTAGAAATATATTATGATTTTTTAAAAGGAAAAAAAAAATGAGAAGAAAGGTTGAAAATATGTTGGGTCTGACTGAATCTGATGGGATCCTATAAAAAACTCAATGATCACTAAAACAACAACAAACCATGTATATATGTTGGTCATTTTGGTACTAAACGCTTTTAGAAGTTGTATTCTGTCATTTTCACTAAAAAGATGGAGAGAAAAAGAGTCGAAAATGTCGAACACAACAATTTCAAAAATTGCATGAATCGTAAAAAGTAAATTGAATCGTGAATCGATTGTGAATCGTGCGATTCATTAGAGACTCACTTCCAAAATAGATTCATCTATAGATTCGTATCGATTTTGCAAAAATTGCGAATCGTAAAATTCTGATAACAGAGATTGGAACTAGCAATGTCAATTTGTCCAAATTCAAATCAGAAAAGACTGGTCGTGGTCCACTCTTACAGGGATGGCAGGTTGTCCTTCTATTAATTTGATAATACTGTAGTTAGTAATTACATTATTGATCTAGCTATTTGCAGAATTTTTGTGGAAACTTTCATGTCTTCTTATATTAACTAAATACGTTGTAATGTTTTCCTGATAGCTTTAAATTGATTATTGACTGTGCAACTTGGGGGAATTCTGCTCTAGGTCTAAAATAATTTAGGATGATTTTTTTGAAGCATGATCCTTGTATTTGTTTCAAAAGCTGCAACCCATTGTCAGGTGTTTTAATTGACATTATGGATTAGATTAGATAAAGTATGGTAATTTTATTTATTTATTTTTTTTTTTTTGAGCGTCAACAAAATTTTATTAAAGAAGAGAGAGAAAGTGGACAAGAAGTCGTCATATAAAGGATGAGAAAGAACAAAACAAAAGCACAAAGCTCCTAGCACTAGGGATGGCAAACAACAGCCCAATCCTAGAGATCAAGAGCAAAGGGACTCCATTAGATTAGGCGAAGTATGTTTTTAGACAGACTATAGAAGATTTGCAGCTATTTATTGCTTAACCAACTATTTTTGCAATGATACGGAACAAATTATTCTAAACCTTCCCCATCTCGTATTCAATATATAACATTCTAATTTGAATAACATTCATGGTGAAATTTATGAAAAACCCATCAAGGCAACAACAAGGTTATTGTTGAATTTGATTTCTTGAATAATCTGGATTGTTTTACATTATCTTCAAGAATCTAGTGTCAACTACTGTTTTCCCCCCCTCCCTTTATCCTTATCTGCATGTTGTAGTGTTATTAAAGGTGTGCCTAGGTGTGCGCCTAGGCCCAAGTCTTATCCAGGTTTAAGGTTTGCGCCTTGTAGTGTTCCAGGCTAGGCGACTTCGATAAGGCACGCCTAGGTGTGTGCCTAGGCCCAAGTCCCATTCAAGCCCAAGGCTTGCGCCTTGTAGTGTTCCAGGCATGGCGACTTCGACGCCTGATTGGTCCAAGGGACAATAAGGCCCAAGGCTTGGGTCTTGAGGGCTTTTTTTATTGTTGTTTTAATTGGTTTTGTTCAAAATCTGACCATTGATTTAGTATGGTGAAGCTACAAAAGATCTCTACTCTTATTACAAATGCCAATACATTGGGCATTCAATCTCAAATCAATTTTAGAAAAAAAAATTAACCCTAATTCCTAATCTCCGAAGAACATGTTTAACATTTCATTTTGTTTATGTTGAACCTTAAATTATTTACTTATATTAAATTATATATTTTTTTGAATACAAGGTGCGCCTCGCCTGGCACCTTGAGCCTAGGCCCCAGGAGACCTTGGTGCCTTAGTGCGTCTAGCGCCTTAGTGCACCTAGCGCCTTTAATAACACTGGCATGCTGTATTGGTCATGTAGTAGAAGCCTTAAGCTCTATTGCTCTCTGAAGAACCTTCAGCTTGACAGGTGAGTGCTCAAATTATTGATCCACTCTTAAAACCCCTATCGCAGTTGTTGGTGCAAGCTTGAGGTTCTTTGTACACTGTCCACCCCCAAAAAGTTCCTTAATTTAAAAGATTTCTTTTAGTGTGGTTAAGAACTAGCCCATAACTTGGTTGTACATTTTACAATTTTGAATCATTAGTGAAAATATGCTCCCTCAGGTCAAGTTATTGACATTGTCTTTTTTTCTTCTTCTCAATCTGATTCAGTTATAATTAGGAGTATAAAACCAAGAAAAGAGAAACTAAAAATTTAATTATTAATACAATCTTTTGGTGAGAGAATTCTGTTTTTAGTATGAGAAGAATCATCTTCTTTCCACAATGATGGGACTCCAACGAAATTCTTTATGATGGGGAGAGTGCATCCTATACTCTAAAACTACTCTCTCCTCCACCTCACTCTCCCAAAAGGAAAAAAATTAAAATAAAACCGACACCCCCTTTTTTCTTGAATGCAGAGAATTCTCATTGAGCTCTCTTGAAGTTTTCTACTTTAAGGGATCCCCAAGATTTCGCTCTTAACTTGCATGTTCCTCCTTTGTTTCTATTGCGGAAGTTTTGTCATTATACTAAGTTTGATTTGTAACATGGGAAGGGAAAAGACAATGCTTGGGAATGGCTGGGTTACTTAAGATTTTTCTTTCCTTTCCCTCATGCGTTCATTGTTTCATAGAACCAAGGGGTAGGACAAGTTTTCTTTCTGTAGCAAGGCCTACCTCCTCCGTCCTTCCTTCACTTATGAGCTTGCTTTCCAATGGTGTGCTATAGAAGTTGCAGCTCGCTCTTTGCTTTGTGGAGAAGAGCGAGAGCGAGAGTGGGTCACAAAGTACTGCACTGCTTAAGCGTGTAGATGATGTGAACTCTCGAGGGGAAGCGGTTGAAAAGCCTTCATGTCAAAATGGCAACAACTCTTCCAAATTCAATCTCCAGTGGGCTGCAATCTTCCATGCCTAATTATAGCAATGCCAAACATTATGCCAATTTTAGCAAAAAGTTTGGCAAGAGCTCTTCTATCTCTCCCATGAATCATGATGGGGCCCACAATGGTTACTTACATTCGACTTTTTATGAAAAAAAATGAGAAGAAATGGCATTTGTACCTTTAGAGCAACATTGTCAAATTATGACATTTTTTGGCATTGTAGCATGCCAATTTGGCTTTGTACCATTTTGGCACTAACCATTGAAGATGAACATGTCCAGTGGTGTGCTAAAACATTAGCTAAAGTCAAAATTTGGCAAGACTTCTCCAAAAATCACCTCCAATGGTCTGCTATTCCTCTTGCCAAATAGCAAAATTTGAAGATGAACCTCTCTCCACCTTTCTTATGATAGGACTCACAAATAGCATTTCATTCGACATATTTGGAGAAAAAAAGAAGAAATGATATTTGCACCATTGGAACAATATTGCCAAATTATAGTGTTTTGGCACTATAGCATCCCAAATTTTGGTTTTAGCATCAAACACCAGAAATGCTGTTAAAAGCAAATAAAGTAATAAATTGTAAAGCAAATATAGAAAGAAAAAAAAAATAAGTTCATAAATTCTTATTTGGTTCTTCAAGAACCTTAAATATAGATCTTCAAGATCTAGTTATGTTATTATTTAATAATTTAACTATACATTTCGGTATAATTTTTTACCCTCTCTCTCTTTCTCTGGTCTCTGCTATCTCTTTTCCATCTTTCTTTTTCTCCTTTTCTTTTCATCTCCTTACATAATTGTGTCTGAAGGGGAAGAACTCTTCTGATTTTATAGGTAGAAAAAGTAAAGGTGCAATAAATGATACTATTTCAACTATTATATTAATTGTGGTCAATATTATTTTATCTACCTTATTTATTGTGGTTAGCCATCACATATTTCACAACATTCTCCCTTGGATGAACACACACAAAGAATATGCCTCGTGAAAACCTTGTCAAAGAAAAATCCTGTGGGACGAAAACCTTAGGCGAAGGAAAAAGAGTACATTATTTTTGTGTTCTATGGAGTGATATTGGATATGTCTAGATTGCCTCGTTAAAACCTTGCTGTGGAAAATCCCATGGAAAAAAAACCTTAGTCGAAGAAAAGGGTGTACAATCTTTAATATATTAACTTCCCCTCATGTTGCATAATTGATTTTTGAGTCGATGCATTCTAATGAGATGTACCCTCTTCTTGAATGTTGCCAGAGGTAGTGTTTTTGTGAATAAATTTGTTAAATTTTTACTTGACTATATTTATTCAACATTAGTATCTCTGCGCTTCTAGAGTTTATGAGCATTAAAGAACTTTGAAAAAATATGCTTAGTTCGATCACCTTTGATATAGCCTTCTTTGATTTGTGTGATACATGCAACATTATCTTTAAACAGTATTGTCGGGAGATCTTTGAGTGCGGACATTGCACACTTTTCCCAAATATTTTATATTATAAATATTAACCAAATACATTCTTTGTTGGCTTCATGGATTGCAAATATTTCATAGTGGTTTGAAGAAATAGCATTCAACATTTGCTTCACAAATTGCTAAGAGATGGATGTACCACCATAGTTAAATGCATACTTTGTTTGTGATTGGGTTGTGTGTGGTCATCCAAGGGGGAGTGTTGTGATTGTGATTTTGATAACCACTGCTGCCATATCTCCTACCAAAATTTGGCAATGCTAACTCTTAAATCTTGTGCCAGTTTTGGCACAAAAATTGAAAATTGTCAAACTTGCCACATCATCAAAGCATGTCCAATGGAAGGTGCTAAATGGCATGCAAAAGCCATGTTTTGGCATTCCTAATCAAATGGTGCAATTCCTTTTTTTTGGCACAATTGTCATTGTCTCTTTCCAACTACCATTCTCCAACCATTATTCTTTATAAATTAGAATAAAGAATGGTGGTTGAATAATGGTGGTTAGAAGTGGTAATGTAGTTGTGCCAAAACATTGACATGCTTAATTGGAGCATAAATGCCAAAAAAATGGCATTTTGACACTGTAGCAAACATTCATGATCAAATGGTGCAAATGTCATTTTTTTACATAATTACCATTCTCTTTTTCCAACCACCATTTTGTCAACTGTCATTATTTATAGATTAGAAGAAAGAATGGTGGTTGAAAAGAGATAATGGTGGTTGTGCCAAAAAATGTCATTTACACAATTAGAGTATAAATGCCAAAAAATGGCTTTGGCATGGCCATTTTAGCAACTTCCATTGGAGTTGCTTTCATTAGTTCACCTTCTTTCCCTTCTCTATGAAGCACTTCTATTTTCTAATTGCAATTTGCCCTGTACCTCTTAATCCATCATAAGAGAGGCTTGAACGAGAAAATAATTAAAAAACATTTAATCACTAAATCATGTAACATAAGGTTGCATATAACATACCTACCTTATTTAACCCACATGAGTTGCACTTGCGTTGCATAATTGCCTATTAGCGGATTGCTGATGTACTGAATGTTCCTTTCCTTGCAGAGATGCACCCTCTTATTTACATTCTCTTTAATCATCACACAAATTTGACTTGAGATTTATTACTTATCAAATACAAAAAATGACATGAGATTTATTGAGCCCTTTTATGTTGATGATATTTACAGGATCAGCATAATCCAGTTATGACGGCGTTCAAGTTGGTGATAATAGATGCTCCATATCGGGGCTTTGGTAATAGACTTGAACAAACTCTGCTTGCGGTATTATCTCTTGAAAATGTAAATCTTGAGCCCTTTTATGTTGTTGATATTTTCAGGATCAGCATAATCCAGTTATGACGGCGTACAAGTTGGTGATAATAGATCTCCATATTGGGGCTTTGGTAATAGACTTGAACAAACTCTGCTTGCGGTATTATCTCTTGAACTTAAAGTAAATCTAGGGATTTTTGACTTCAATGCAGAATCTCTGCTGTAACTGCAAATATCCATGTATTTACTAAAAATGTACCTGTGTAAATCCAAGAATCTATTATATATTACTTGAATGAAAGATAATCACTCCTCTAAAGTACATCAACATTTCAAAAACTCTCTTCAGATGACCAGCTAGGGCTGCTCACCTAGATTCTACAGTTGTTGAGTCCTATTCGCAATAAACCGACACAATTACAGTAAGAAACATCAGCTTTAGTTGTTCACTGTTTTATTTCCCACTTTTTGGGTGGAGTACATGTGATTATGCTTTAATTTGTCCATTTGGATAAGTAAATGGAAAATGGAAAACCTTGCTTATATTGTTATGTACTTATATTGTTATGTACTTTCTCATAGGGTGAACACACACAAACTCTTCTAGGATCTGGTGCATTAGTTATACACCCACTAGCAAATTGTCCACTCATTTGTTTTCTCTTTTCCCCTTTATGTTTTTAGATGAATCTTAGTTTGTTAATGACAAGCAATGTGATGTGACATTGTGAGCATTGCTTCTCTTGGATAAAGAACTTGCCAAAATTAAGCAGTGCCGTGATTTTTACGTAACTGACTTACTGAGTTGCCCTATTGGCCTAAAATTTGGGTTTCCAAGGTTGATTAGTCTAGTTATACCTTAAGTATGCGAATGCATTCTATTTTTGTCCTACATATGAATCTCCTATTGGATCAGATAAGCCTTCTATTTGAAAATTAGAACTTGAACTTGCCATAAACCCTGGTGCAATCAGGAAAGGACTAAATGACACAATTTTGTGGGGTTTTGTTCTATCTAACTATAAGTGATCCCACTTCATGGATTTTGCTCAAGAGGAATTTATATCATCCCGAGTTCATGGCATTTTAAGGCACATACCTTCTTTTGTGAAACCACGTACAAAATCAGATTTTGTCATAGGAAAGCGTTTTTAAAGATTGTTATTCGTTATCTCGGTAGTGCCAATATTTATTGTAGATACTATGGTATGCCCTATTTAAATTAGTGACATGAAAAGCAGACTAATTTTGTTTAGTGTTTAATGCATCCCAGAATGGAACAATGGTCATGACATGCCTTTAGTAGCATAATTAATTTCTCAGTAATGCTTTATCGTGTCTAGGCTACATACCTGGGAGAATTCTTCAATATTTTGAAAAGACCACAGCTGAGCTGTGGCTATACTAGAAATGTATCAATCTGCTCTATCTTCATTGGGTAAATTACACTTGCACCACTTGAGGTTTGGGTTTAATACATATCACCTCCTGATGTTTGGAAAATTACACTAACTCCCCTGTAGATGGAATGAAGACATTGAACTCACGCACTTTTTTTTTTTTTGCGTTGCTTTATTTTTTCTTTTTTTTCCCCTTTTCTTTACTTTTTTTTAAAATATAATTTTCTCTGTTTTTTTACTAGGAGTTGTTACCTTTTATATAAGCAGGGGGTTTGTGAAATGTGACTATTAACCACAGGGGTGGAAATGTAATTTCTAAAACGTCAGGGGGTGGGTAGTAATTGGACCAAACTTCAAGGGGTGTCAATGTAATTTATCCTATCTTCATTTATTTATTTTTTCTGAATTGATGATTGAAGACTGAATAGTGATCTTTGAAGCAGAAACTTGACACCCAAACTCGGCCGACGAGCAAGGAGGAGTTGGATGGAAAATGAAGATGTTCACTTGACAGTGAGGAAATCTACAGTAGGTCCCAATTTGAATGTGAGAAATATGTGATTTGTTGTGCTACACCATATGTAAATTATAGTATTTCTGGTGCATGTATGGTGATGAAAATCCATTGGACAAGTAGATTGTATACTTTTACAAAATATCAAATTGTTTCTGAATATTCATTTGATGTAAAAGTTTGTTATCTCCAAAAAAAAAAAAATTAAATAAATAACATTATGAATTAAGCAAATATTCGTCATGTTATAATCTAATTTCGTCAAGTTATAATCTAATTGCAATTGCATTATTGAGATGCCATTGTTCTTTTCTTTTCTTTCCTCCTTTTTCTTTCTTTTTCTCAGTTTTCTGGGAGGGGGATGGGTGGTAATGTATATCAGTTGCATTGTGTTATGTGACATTTTGTCCACTTTTAATCTACTTTTCAAAAAATAGACCTTAACGAGAGTGTTAGACATTAAATTTAGGCTACGTTTGTTTGACGGATTAAGTATGGATTGTTAGTAAGAGGATTAAGTAAAAGTGTATTTGTTTTAATGATAGTATGAGAGATGATTAATGATGGAATTGTTAAATTATTTTTATATAAAATAAATAAATAAATAAATTATTTTTGTATTAAAAAAATTAAAATAAATATTAAAACAAATAGGTGCATTTGATAAAAAATAAAATAAAATTAAAAATATAAATTTTATATATAAAATAGACTTAATTTTTTCACTATTTTTTTAATTTCACCTAAAATTCACTCCATCTAATCACCTCAGAGAGGGGGGATTACTAAGTCTCTTACACTATTAATCCTATGACATTTTGTTACATCTAAACAAGGGTTTGGTGGGTCTCACGGATTGGTTATCCAATCCACCCTCCCAAATCCCCAATCAAACATGGCCTTAGTGTATATTTTTTGTTAGTAAGAGATTCATTTTTTGTGAAATATTTTGGTAAGAAGTATTTTTGTTTGTTTTGAATGACATTTTGTTTACAATTATACCTCTTAATTCTTCTGTTAATTTTTTTTAAATCTTTTTTTTACTATCTATTCAAATTATTTCTATCTCTACTTTTTTGGATAAATTACCAATAACTCCTACTTACTTATTACCCATTAAGTCCTATTGATAAATTTATCAATCTCTTATTTTTATGAATAAATTTATAATGATAAATTTATCAATTTCTTTGTTTATACATAAATTTATAGTGATAAATTTATCAGTCTCTTGTTTTTTTAGTGATAAATTTATCAATTAGGACATGTAAGTAAATAAGTCTAATTAATATAACTGATTGGTAAGTGTCCTTAATTTTTTTCTCTATCTGTTCAATTTTTTTCCCTATATGTTCAATTTTTTTTTTTTGATCTTTTTCAATTTAAATTTTCCTCATCTATTCAATTATCTGTCCAAATGAAATCTATCTGTTCAAAATTTTTTCCTGTAAAAACTAGCAGTTAATTTTTTTATCTGTTCAAATTATTTTCTATCTCTTCATTCAACTATGCTGTAGACCCCCAGTGAGGGTCGCACCCTCAGTGAGGTGGCGAGCCCCCACTAACTGAAACTCAAAAAAAAAAAAAAAATAAAATAAAATAAAACAAATTTTTTTTTACCCAATCACGACGTGCCCCTCATTGGGAGTCCACCCCAGTGGGGTCCGAAGCATTTTTCCTCTTCATTTAGGTCTCTCTCTCTCTCACTCACACACGCGTGCGCGCACACAGAAACAGAGAGGAAAAAAAGAGTTCTATCTGCTGCAATCTGTCTCATCATCAACAACCAGCAGCAACCACCAACAACAACAACAAAAAAAAAAAAAAAACAAAACAAAAAACATAACCAAACAGATCAAAGCTTTCTTTTTTATTTATTTATTTATTTTTTAAATTTGTTCTTTTGCAATCTGTTTCTCAACAACAATAATAATAACAACAAAGAAAAAAGAGGATAATTCAGATCAACCAAAAAAAAAGAAAAAAAGAAGAGGAGGATAATCCAAGAAAAAGTGAATGTAATTTATCAACAAAAAAGCAAAATTTGAAGAGACAGAAGAAGAAGAAGAAGTTGAAGAAATTGAGACGATTGCCAGAAATGATTGCCCATACATTTCTTACAATTTTAGAGGTGTAGTACACTTTCAACGCTCACCATTTGAATGCAGAAAAATAAAAATGGCTGTGTTTAGTGCATGTTGATTTACTATATAGAGAGGGAGAATAGATTGTATTTATTCATATGGTTAGGGGCTTCTTATATAGGAGACGATTTACAAATTGTAATGATGAAAACCTAAAGCACTAACATTGCACTATACATAAAGTCTAAACCACTAACATAAAGCTAACACACTAATATATAGGAGAAGGTGTGGAGAGTAGGTGGAGTAGGTGGTAGGTGTAGGTGGAGTAGGTGGTATACATTAACAACCCCCCTCAAATTCAAGGAGGATAGACACAAACCAACTTGAGTTTGGAGAGAGTAACAAAACAGGAAAATAAACTGACAAATAAAATAAAAGTGGATAGGAGACACTGTATGGTCGTGTCAGACCGTTGGTGAAGACACTGGAATCAATATCGGGATAGTTTACGGGGTCATGTCGGACCGTTGTAGCAGACAATGTTGTGACAGTTTACGGGGTCATGCCGGACCGATGTAGAAGACACTGTGTGGTCGTGTCAGACCGTTGTTGTAGAGGCTGACCGGAATCAATGTCGGGACAGTTTATGTGGTCATGTCGGACCGATGTAGAAGCTGACCGGAATCAATGTCGGGACAGTTTACGGGGTCATGTCTGACCGATGTAGAAGCTGACCGGAATCAATGTCGGGACAGTTTACGGGGTCATGTCGGACCGATGTAGAAGCTGACCGGAATCAATGTCGGGACAGTTTATGTGGTCATGTCGGACCGATGTAGAGGACACTGTGTGGTCGTGTCAGACCGTGGTAGAAGCTAACCGGAATCAAGGTCGGGACAGTTTACGGGGTCATGTCGGACCGTTGTAGCAGCTTGTGGTGGTGCACCAATGGGGCGACTTAGGGAGTGCGCCATGGGGTGGCTTGGGTGGTTCGCATGGTGTGTAACCATGCTCACCATGACATATGTATAATACCCCCCCTCAAACTCAAATAGGTGTGAAGAGAGAAACCTATTTGAGGTTGAAAGAAAGGGATTGATAAAGTGGAGCAGAACGGCTCAACACAGAGTGGAGATGTTAAAAAAAAAAAAAAAAAAAAGGGAAGAAAGGTTTTTTTTTTTTTTTTGGTGGAATAAAAAATAATAATAAGATAATGGAAAAATGGATGATGCTCACCAACGGAGGTGTAGAATAATGAAATCTCGAGAGAGAAAAGGGATGATATGTTCTAAATTTTTTTTTTTTTTTTTTTTTTTGGGTAAGTATATTGATGAGGAGTTACTGACATGGGAAGTGGAGTAACGTGGGTGACAGTTGGCCCATTGATTTGGGTAAAACCAGCACATGGTGTGTTGGTTTGTTGGTGGAGGAGTATATGGTGATGAATAAAAAATAAAATAAAGGAGGGAGTGGGGAACAGAGGTATGAGTGGGAGATAATAATAATAATAATAATAATAATAATAATAATAATAATAAAATAAAAACCCAGTTGTGGGTGGTGTGGATGTGGTGATTGTGGTTGGCTCTCGATTGGAGGATTCCGTCGAGAAGACCATCTTTGAAAACCCAATTGTTGTCTATTCCAAATCATGGTCATCCGCTTCGAGTGGACTGGCTGCGAGCTGGTAGACTAGCCAGTGTGTCAGATGAGGAAGACGACGTCGGTGAAGAAGACAACGCTGTGAGGAGAGTAATTGGGGTATGCATGAGTACAGGCTTGTTAATGAGCAGTTGGAGAACTCTGTTAATGAGCAGTGATGCAGACATTAATGAGCAGTATGGGGCGCCATTTGTTGAGGAGGAATGGGAGGATGATGAGTTGGTTATACGGAGAAAAGTCGAGATGAGCTGAAGCACCGATGGTGAGCAGCGGTTTGGGTCACGACTGCATGACGGTGTCTGTAGCGGCGTAAGGAGCAGGCCAATTCGGTTAGTGGATGGTTAGAATGAAGGAATATAAGCTTTACGGTGGTGAGCTTGCTGCAGCAAAGGTATTTTAGCCATCTCATCAAAACGAAAGTAAGAGCATGGGAAAGATGGTCTGGGCCTTTGGAAGTGTTGTTGAAGAATCTGTCATTGAAGAAGAAATTATGAAAAATTGGGTTTGTCCGGTGGCAGAGTTCTGCTATGGAATTTGTGGCAGCGGAGTGAAGGTATGTGTAGAGGTCCGGCGGGCGGCTAAGGCGAGGCTGCCGCCTGCCGGTGAAGCGGAATTACTAGGATATTAACTTAGCTCTGATACCATGTTGATTTACTATATAGAGAGGGAGAATAGATTGTATTTATTCATATGGTTAGGGGCTCCTTATATAGGAGACGATTTACAAATTGTAATGATGAAAACCTAAAGCACTAACATTGCACTATACATAAAGTCTAAACCACTAACATAAAGCTAACACACTAATATATAGGAGAAGGTGTGGAGAGTAGGTGGAGTAGGTGGTAGGTGTAGGTGGAGTAGGTGGTATACATTAACAGTGCATATGACTAACTGGGAAGAAACAAAATGGGCTTATTTGGTGCACCAAGGAAACACAATGGTCAGTAAAGCAATCGGTGAAATTACACTGATGCAACACAAACCCACCAAAAAAAAAAAAAAAAAAAAAGTTAGCAAATCCTGCACAAATACTATGAACTTTGTGAAATTTCTTGAATCATAGCAGCAAAAGATCAAAGACCCCGAAAATGCTCAGATTGTTGAATCAGAACACGTTTAAACAATTCTAACCCAATCAGTCCCCAAACAACGAAATTACCATGAATTGCTTAGTAAAGAGCAAAAATTGAACAAACTCAATTTACACTACTCAAAGAGCGAGCCATCGCCGTCGCAATCAAACCAAATCTGAGCCGCCGTCGCAACCCCTTCCCCACCATCGCCGAACCCACCAACGCAAGCAAGAGAGAGAGATTGCTACAAAACGAGATTTGGAAACCAAATCTCTCTAATCTTGTTAAGTGACTAGAGATTCAACCAAGGGCTTGATGATCGAAGTAAATGGAGGTTTCGTCACGTGAGAGGAGAAAGTGGCGATGGCGGTAACGCAGGCGGAGCGGACAGCGGAGTCGGGGTCACGGAGGCGACAGACTACGGCGGAGAGGAGTTTGGAGGGAGAGAGAGAGAGAGAGAGAGAGAGCGTCGTCGTGGGACTCTGAACCCTCTGTACGCGAAAGCTTACTAGGCTTGAGTTTCTGAGCTGAGCTACCATGTAGGTCCCAGATCTGGAGCGTATATGTATATGGAAAGGGCAATGGTTGAGACCCACAAAAAGCGTGGCTCAAATGGTTTGAATTTGTTAAAATGATGTCGTTTTGGTAAGTTTTGAGTTTAAAACGATGTCATTTTGACAAATTTGAACTATTTGAGCCACATTTTTTGTGGCCCTCAAACATTTTTCATATGAAAAATGAGTCGGAGCTTGAATATATTGGGCTCGAGTTGGCTCGAAAGTCGTTTTGGCTTTTTTTTTTTTACTTGCTTTTCAATACAGACAGAGGCGAGAGAGAGAGAAGAGAAGAGAAGAGGAAGAAAAGATGGAGAGGAGGAGGAAGAGAAGAAGACGGGTGATGGCGGTGATGGTCGATCGCCATTTTTCACTCTGTTTCTCTACTTCTTTTTTTTTTTTAGTGGATCTAGATTGTTGATGAAGCTGCTCCCTCTTTTGTTGTTGTTGATGATGAAGATGAATGGCTGTTGATCCCTCTTCTGTTGTTGTTGTTGATGATGATGATAATGATGATGATGATGATGTTGATGATGAAGATGTTGATTTTTTATTTATTTTTTTCTGGATCTGAAGATGAATGGTGATGATGTTGATGAGGCTCTCTTCTGTTGTTGTTGATGATGAAGGTGAATGGTTGTTGATCCTAGTTCTCTTTTCTTCTTCTTCTTCTTCTTCGTTTGCGTCTTCTTCATCTTCATCTTCAAAAAACGAGAAAGAGAGAGGAAAAAAAAATTCCAAAACGACGTCGTTTTAGATTCGGGCCAATTTCGAGCTATGTAGCAGTTCGGTATGTATATAGGGCCCCGTTTGTTTTATGGAGGGAATTGATGGTGAGGAGATTAGTAAAATTGTGTTTATTTTCATAGTGAGGAGATTAGTAAAATTATGTTTGTTTTGTTAGTGAGGGAATTGATAGTGAGAGAATTGTTAAATTATTTTTTATATAAAATAATAAAACAAATAAAATTATGATTTTTACTTAACAAAAAATACAAAAACATTAAACATTAATGTTTTTAAAAAAATGCCCAAGAAGTAAAAAAAAAAAAAAAATTGCGTTGACCAGCTGGTTGACCGGCCGGACGTTCGGTAACACCCAATCCGAACAGACTAGTTTGCTAATATAATCTCTCACTTTGGATTACTAATACCCTCGCCAAAGGCCCATCATAGTCTCTTCGGACTACTAATCCGGACCTCCAAAATCAAAACAAACGGAAGCTTTGTTTACTGTTCATCTATCACAGTCTGGAATGGACTGTGATAGCGGATAACAAACGGGGCCTAGGGGTCTTTTGGAAGTATCTTTTTATTCAGCTTTTAATTTTTCACTCATTTTGTGCCTGTTTGGCAGAGCTTAATTACAACTTATTTCAGCTTTCAGTTTCATTTAAGCTATTTTGATGTGTTTGGTTTAGCTTATAGCTTATAGCTTATAACTTTTTGGAAGTCAGAAATCAGCTTATTCTTTGAGTGGGGCAGGAGATGCTTTAAGAATAAGCTGGAAATCAGCTTAAGCTGAAAGTTATAAGCTATAAGTTGTTTAGGCATAAGCTATAAGCACTTTCCCACAACTTTACCAAATAGGGCTTTTGTGTGACATCACTTCTCATATTTTTTATTCATAAAAAAATAAAAATAAATTAAAAAATTAACTTTTTATCAATTTTCTAAAACACTGCATATGTGTGTGTATTGGAGAGTGATTGATCAAGATGATGGAGGAGAGAGAGAGAGAGAGAGGTTATTGATGGATTTTCACATGGTGAAGATGGTGATTAGGTGATGAAGGTAGAAGATCGGTTTGGTGATAAGGAGAAGGGAGAGAGAAAAGTGGGTTTGTGAATAGAGAGAAAGAGAAACGAATTTGTATAGAAGGAGAAAGAAAAATGGTAGATCTTAAAAATTTTATTAAATTTTTAATTAAAATATTTTATGTGAGTATGAGATTTATTAGATAATGTGAATTGAGATATTTAATAAAATTTTTAGTGTCTCTAATGTTATTGCGAAATGCTAAGGGTGACTTCACCGACTGCGAATAGATAATGGATAGGTTGATCAATTTGCAGAAGTATGTTTTTATTAGGGCTGAGTAAGGAATCCGTGAAATTCGTAATCCGATTCAGTCCAGTCCAATCCGATAGGTTTGGATTGATTTTTTAAATTCGTGGTTCGGTTCCGGATTGAAGAATTAAAAATCCGTAGTCCACAGATTGGTTTCGGATTGAACCCCACGGTTTCGGATTGGAACCGATCCGGACCGTATACAAATAGTCTATATTTTTATTATACATCCTCCTCCATAGTATCTTCTTTTGTTTTATATAAAACCTAAACTCAAACATAAACCCGTATAATATCTTCTTTTATTACTGTTGTTTGTTAAATTCAAGTTTTAATTTATAATAGTCTAAATATTTATGGTGAAACCAGTTTTATTATGGTTGTTTAAATTCTAGAACAGTATGTCGCCATTATAGAAAAACATGTTGCTATTGTGGAACTAATATAGCGCTATGTTTATATTTTTATGGAATTAAAGTGTTATATGTATTTTTTTGTTATTTAATTATGTGAATCCGTGGTCCTAAACCGATCCAATCCGTATTTAAATGGATTGATTCGGATTAGTTCCATGATTTAAACGGATTGGATTGGTTCCAATTTTTCAGGAACCGTAAATAACGAATTGATCTTGATTTTACCTAAATCCGGTCCAATCCGGACCATGCTCACCCCTAGTTTTTATGTACCTAATGATTTAGCGTGTGTATGGTTAATTTAAAATTAGATACATAAATTGAGTGTCCCAGGGGTTAAGAGTGATGCTAGTTAGACTGAAAAATTAGATTAATTTTTTAAATTTAGATTTTGTTTGACAATTTATTATTTTAGTCGAGTTTAAAAAGTCATTAATAAAAGTTAGAAAATTCTTTTTTTTCCCCTACTATTTACATGGTTTTTTTATTTTAATTTTTATATTAAAAGTTAAAAAATAATTCTAAACACATTCACCTTATTTGGTATTAGAAAATTGAATTCACTTTAAAAAAAAAAAAAAGAAGAGTTTTTTATTTTTTATTTTGTTTTTACTCAACATTTTTAATATTTTAAGTTTTTTTTTAAAATTTTTTTTAAATGCACCTAATCTAGATATACTTAAAAAGTATAATATTTATGAATTAAAAAAAAAAACAATTCATCAAATATAAAAAATACAAAAAATATATAAAAATTCAATATGTTTTCGTATTTTTGTGTATTTATTGAATTTTTAAATATTTTTTTACAAATATTTTATTTTTTAGATGCATCTAAATTATGTGCATCTAGAAAGTAAAAAAATTACTTAAAATACTAAAAAAAAAAAACTAAAGTAAAAAAAAAAACATGAAAACAAAAAAACTTAAATTTTTGAAAATCAATCAAAACCAAACATGCTGATTAGTGGTTTTTTTTAACTTTATATTTTGGCTAAAAAGTCAAAAATTTACTAAAATAACCTATTGTCAAATAAGTTCTTGATGATGTTTCAGTCATTTAAAATATTTAATGTAACTCTATCGCTCATGTCTTCTCTTACACATTACTGAGTTTAGAAAGTGGACTTGTATATAATGTTTCAATAGGTAATTTGAAAAGTGACTTTTTGATTAAAATATGGGATAAAAAAAAATTAAAGTATTTAAAAATAATTTTTTAATCTCAAATTTGGTCCATCCAATGTATACGGGGAGCAAATATCCGGTACCACCTGTACTTCTCGCGTCCAAGCACCGCGTTGTTCCGATTAACCTGCGAACACAACAGCGGTGCGCTACCCGGCGATGTGTTGCCGGAAAACCCCTTCGACGATCAAGTTAGCACACCTTTTGAGAGAGAAGAGTGAGAGGTTACAATGTCATAGTTCAATTATTCATCATCCCTCTGTATGGTGATGCGATCTTGTTTATATGATTTTTACGCGCGCTTTCGCGTTCATTCCTCTCGGGACGTGTGGTCCTGCTCCCCTCTCACATTTCTCCACGTGTCAGCGCTAAAACATTTAAACATCACCTAAGAAAAACCACCCAACTGAATTAATGCACGAATTGTGGAACCTCCTTTTCGCGATGCCGTGCAACCGTGCAGTACTTCCAACCGGGCTACTATCAGTGCCGCACCACGACCTACCGAGCAACTGTTCCTCTTGACCGGTTTCCTTGATTACTTCCCACCGCGCAGTACTTCAACCGAGCTCCTTAAATCCGGCAGCCCTCCTGCCTGGTCGGCCTAAACTCGGAAGTCCTTTCTAACTCACTGAAGTGTGCTATTCCACTAGGCTAGTGGGCTAAAGTCGCTCCGGCTCAACCAGACTGGGATCCTTAACCTAAGGTGCCAGCCGATCACACGGACTTAGCTCGGCCCACTCAGCCCACCCATACTTCTCGTGTCCAAGCTCCACGTTGTTCCGATTAACCTACGAACACAACGGCGATGAGCTACCCGGCGGTGTGTTGCCGAAAAACCCCTCCGACGATCAAGTTAGCACACTTTTTGAGAGAGAAGAGAGAAAGGTTACGATGTCATAGTTCAATTATTCACCATCCCTCTGTATGGTGATATGATCTTGTTTATATGATTTCTGCGCGCGCTTTTGTGCCCATTCCTCTCGGGACGTGTCGACTTGCTCCTCTCTCACATTTCTCCACGTGTCAGCGCTAAAACAGCTAAACATCACCTAACAAAAACCGACCAACTAAATTAATGCATGAACTGCAGAAACTCCTTTTCGCGATGCCGTGCAACCGCGCAGCACTTCCAACCGGGCTACTATCAGCGCCGCACAATGACCTACCGAGCAACTGTTCCTCTTAACCGGTTTCCTTGATTACTTCCCACCGTGCAGTACTTCCACCGAGCTCGTTAAATCCGACAGTTCTCTTGCCCGGTCGGCCCAAACTCAGAAGTCCTTTCTAACTCACTGAAGTGTGCTATTCCAAAGAGCTAGTGGGCTAAAGTCGCTCCGACTTAACCAGACCGGTATCCTTAACCCAAGGTGCCAGCCGATCACACGGACTTAGCTCGGCCCAACAAGCTTGGCCCATTTAGCTCGGCCCAAACGAGTTCGGTCCAAAGTCAAATTAAAGAATCCCCCTCTCAATTGCCCCTTAATCCCGTCCGCGTCAGCGTGACCGGGATTACCTTTGTCGGTCGAAATCTCTAATTAGCTCGGTCGACGTTTCAACGTCACTTCCTGTCTCTTCATTTCTAACAATGGTCTTGTCACTGCCACGTGGCTCTTGCCGATTGGCCTCGTTGAGCCAACCCAGTCGCCGCATGCCGTCTCTTCAATTTCAAATTTTGGCACCTTTCTTCCCTTTTTATACTCGTCGTTCTTCCTTTCATGCCCCTTCCTCTTCTGTTCATCCTTATCTCTCAAGAAACCCTGCGAACCAGCGCTCTCACCCCTACTCATTCTACTAAGATTGGAGCATCCCCGCGAGTCCATTCTTTACTTTCGCCGTCGTTTCGAGCCACCGTCCGTGCCCTAACCTGTAAGTCCTCCACCTTTCATCGTTCTTCGTCTGTTACACATGTTTTCATTATACAATAGGGCATGACAACAGTAAGTTTTAGAACTTCGAATGAAGTTAGCCTAGGGTGCGACCACCAAAAACCATTCCTGCCCCTTCTCCCTCAATTGTTCATCATCTTCTGTGATAAACATGCGAGGATCTAGGACTGACCGGGCTATATATCTTCGTTTGATCCAAATCATAACTGAACCGAGCTAGTTCCAAGTTTGTAGGACTTAGGCGAGAACCGAACTAAGAAAGCTATGTGATGCTCAACTAGGCTAATATATAGTCCGTTTCGAGCGACCGAGCTGTTAAACTCACCCAATAAGACCGAGGTACTGTTGCATCCAAAGTGACCGGGCTAAACCTAAGCTCATTTGCGCGACTGCGCTATCACTTACACTTGGCTTTTCACTGCAGAGTCCTTGGGGACCAGACACCAACACAGGGGCTCTCAAAGACCGAGCAGCCGCCGTGCAAGATTTAGTCAAACAACACTGCCGAGCTGAACAAGTCGGTCAATCATGGGGCGCTACCGCTTCCTCGTAAACATGTCGAGCGCCCTTGCCGTGTTCCGTGAGGAGTACGGCGTACCCGCCAACATACACCAAGAGCTCAGTGAAGAGGGCATAAATCCGTGGGGCAGATTACAATCTTGCCCCTTCATTGTATTGAGCATCATCGAGGGCGGGTTGCGCTTCCCGGTACAGCCACTCATGTGCGAATTCTTGAGAAGAACCAGGCTAGCACCCTCCCAAGTGTCTACCAACACCTTTCGCATTATAAACGGCGTGGCCGAGCTGAACAACCGGCTTGGTTTAAACCTGGGCCTAACCGAGATCCTGCGTCAATACACAATTGGTCGAACAAAAGACAACTTCAACTATTATTTAAAAATAAGTCCAGGTAGGGAAAGATTAGTGACCAGCACGGCGGACAAAGACATGAACGAAGATGACTTTTTCTGGGTGATCGATAACTACGAAACAGCTAATGTGCCTAGTTGGTATATCAGCAAGAACTTTGGTTCATCTTGTAAGCTTATATTCCCCACTGATTTCTTTTACAAACATTGTTCACGCTGAGCTAAGTATTTTTCTTTTTTCTTCTTTTGCAGCTATTGAAGAACTGCAAGCAAACTACCGGTATCCTAACGAGGAAGCGATCATGACCATGTTGAGATACCGGCACCCAAACTGCCACGATCTCCTCGGCTACGTCCCTTCATATCGCTATTCAGCACCGCGCTGGAGCAAGGTCACAGACTTCCTCTGAGCTCCATCTCTTCCACCTGACCCAAGTCTGCTAGACATGCCCCTCATTCGGCTGACCGAGGAAAAAGAAATGGCGAAAAGGAACAGGATCAAGAACTTGATTACAGTTACTTCGGCCGAGATACCGAGCATGACACCTCCCGCCCCCTCCGTCGGCCAGAGCTCGGGAACCGTGATCGCTCTGGCTTCTACAGCCGCCCCTCTTGAGTCCCGCTGAGCTAGCAAGCGAGCCCGGTTAACTGATCCCTCAGCTGAACTTATTGCCGAGCTAAGCACTGATCAAACAACGCAGGAGACCGAGCCAGCTGCATCGTGGAGGCCAGAGCTCAAACACCGGGGCAAAGAGATCCCGGCCACCGCGTCTGTGAAGGGGGACAAGAAGCACCTCATTGCTTTCGACTTATCAAAGACACTGCTGTTACCAAGCGACGTGACCGGGAGCGAGCACGTTCTTGACACCTTACTCGTGAAATCTACGATCAAGTCCATGACCAGGGTACGTTTTGAAATCTTACGAACTCTTTCCTCGGTTAGTCTTCTTATTTCGGCTAACAACTTTCTTGTTACAGGCCCTCTAGAAACAACACATGGTCATGAACCGCATTGTGAACCTGCGCCACAAAGTTACCGAGCTAAACAATACCGGTAAAAACGTAGCCGCTGAGCTTAACTAGGCTAAGGCTTCACTTGAAATGGCCAACACCGACAACGCCAGACTTCTTGGCCAGCTGGGTAGGGCCGAGTAAGAGAGGAACGAACTGAAGGCCCAACTTGAAGCCGAAAAACAGGCAAAGCAGGCCGCCGTGAACGAGGCTAACAATCTCAGTTTCAATGAGGCTGAAGACAATTACACCAAGAAGTCCAAGCCACCAAAGACATCTATTTCAAGGCCGGTTGGAAGGCTGCTTGTGAAAAACTCGGCCAGGGATCTGAGCCCGAGGTGTTTGCTTCTCCTCCACCCGCCTTCCTGCCGGTCTATTTGATTCCTTATGCCAATGAAGTTTTCAACTCCTTGCAAGAAGAGGCAGAAAAAGAGGCCGAGGATGAGGGTGGCCAACAGGAGCCCGGCGAGAAGAAAAAGGCTGCAGTTGTGGACCTAGAAGCCATGATAGAAGCGACCGGGGACGATTTTGCCGACCTCTCCCCATTAGCTTAGTCTTGTCTTCTTTTTTTCTTTTTTTTTTAATTCGAATTTTTGTAACCGGGCTTCATGCCCCACCTTATGTATCAAATTGCTCAATCAATGAAAAGTTCACATTTCGTTTATATTCTCGTAATTTTTGCTGTTGATCATCTTCACCGCGATACTCATGCCCTGCCTGTTGCAGATTGATTGAACCGGGAAAATTATCTCGGTCTGTAAAGACTGAAACAAAATCATCTTACTTTGTTGACGGTAATTAACTCTTCTAGCTGGAATAAAACATCTTGGCAAAAGTACTAGAGTTGAGTAAATTGCTAACTCCTCCCGCCGAGATAAAACATTTCGGCAAAAATAGTAGAGTTGAACAAATCGTCAACTTTATTAACTGGGGAAAGCATCTCGGCTAAAGCCATAGAGTTGAACAAATCATCAATTCTTTTAGCTGGGATAAAACATCTCGGCTAAAGCCATAGAGTTAAACAAATCATCAACTCTTTTAGCCGAGGTAAAACATCTCGGCTAAAGCCAAAGAATTGAACAAATCATCAACTTTTTTAGCCGGGGTAAAACATCTCGGCTAAAGCCATAAAGTTGAACAAATCGTCAACTCCATTAGCTGGGGAAAACATCTCGGCTAAAGCCATAGAGTTGAACAAATCGTCAACTCTATTAGCCGGGGTAAAACATCACGACTTTAAAGGAGGTTGCCCCTCACTCACTATATTACTGCAAGCATAACATACTTCCTATGCAAAAATAATTCATTTCTATTACATTGACAAATGGAGTACTACATTGGTAAATAGAGGGGAAACTTGTCTCTTTACAAAAAATTGCATACAAAAGACTAAAAATAGTATAGCTTAAGATTGGCCGCATTCCATGGCTGGGGTACACATTTGCCATCCAAGTCCTCTAGGTGGTATGCCCTCCTGGCCACCAGGCCGATTATCTTGTACGGCCCTTCCTAGTTTGCCCCTAACTTTCCTTTGCCCTGCACCAATGTGTTGCCCATCACCTTCCTTAAAACCTAATCCCCTACTTTAAACGGTCTGGGGTGCACTGTTTTGTTATACTTTTTGGACAATTCTTGTTGACATGCGGCCACGCGGATTAACGCCCTTTCTCGGCGTTCGTCAGCTAGGTCCAATTCTAGGGCGATGGCATCAAAGTTCAGTTCGGGCTCAAAATTTTCGTTGCAGATGGTGGGCATGCTAATCTTCAATGGTATAACTGCCTCCATGCCATGTGCTAAGGCAAAAGGAGTCTCCCCGGTCGAGCGTCTTGGAGTTGTCCGATATGCCCAGAGGATACTAGGAAATTCCTCGACCCACTTGCCTTTGGCCTTCTCCAGCCTTTTCTTTAATCCATCTAGAATGGTCTTGTTCGATGCTTCAACTTACCCGTTGGACTGAGGGTAGGCCGAGGTGGAGTTGTAGAATTCTATCTTCAATTCCTCACAAAATCCTTTGAACAACCGTCCATCGAATTGGGTGCCATTATCAGAAATCAAAACCTTGGGGATGCCGAATCGTGTAATCACGTTCTGCCAGACAAATCTCTTGTCATCCTTTTCTTTGATAGTTGCCAAGGGCTCGGCTTCCACTCACTTGGTGGAGTAATCTGTTGCCGCAATGAAGAACTTCTGATTGCCTGGCGCTGTTAGAAGTGGTCCAACTATGTCTAGCCCCCACATTGCGAAAGGCCAAGAACTTGTGAGGGAGAGAAGTTCTCTGGCCGGTTGGTGAATTTGGTAGGCAAACTTTTGGCATTTTTTGCATTTTCTAACATATTTTTGCACATTCGCCTGCATGCACGGCCACCAGTATCCTTGTGAAATAATGCTGTAGGCTAAAGATCTCCCATCGATGTGACTTCCGTACATGCCTTCATGGATTTCGTAAAGGAAAGCTTCCACGTTGTTTCGATGAACACACTTGAGGTATGGACCGATGAATGACTTCTTATATAAAACGCCAGATGGAGAGAGCCAAAACCTCTTTGACTTCACCCGGACTTTATGTGCTTCCTTTCTATCGGCCGGCAGGGTCCGTTCTTTAAGGAAAAGAATGATAGGGTCCATCCAAAAGGGACCAAGCTCGGTGCAGAATACTTCCGTCTGCTGCGAGTCCTCGATGCTGGGTCTTGGGAGGAACTCAATCAAGAGAGGGTTGGGAGTTGGTCTGTTGAGCATGGAAGCTAGGCCGGCCAACTCATCTACTCGGTCGTTATCTTCACGGCCAATTTGTTGGACCCTTATTGCTTGGAATTTCTTGATGTGTTCTCTCACCAGAGCTTGGTATTTGGCCATTCTGTCATCTTTGGCTTCGTACTCTCCAGACACTTGATTTACAACGAGTTGGGAGTCGCTGTAGACCATTAGCTCGGATGCGTGCAATTGGAGCGCGCTTTTAAGTCCAGCCAGCATTGCTTTGTACTCAACCTCGTTGTTTGACGCTGGAAATCCAAGCGTGATAGAGTGTTCGATGGTTAGACTGTCTGGCGAGATCAAAACTATGCCCAGCCCGGCGCCATATTGGTTTGAGGCGCCATCTACAAAAAGTTTCCACATTTTGCCAATGAATAGTTTCCAACATTTTGAGGGATCCTGCGATGCTTGAAGGTTGAGGTGATCACGGTCGCTCGGCTACTTGGCTATTTCTGCTACAAGCCCGTCACGGACGATAACAGCAGGCGTGTTTTCATCCCCCCTCGGCGATGCAGCGCCGAATCCAACAGGTTAACCTATTATTCCCAAATCCAACGTCGCATTACTGGGCTAAAGTACACCTCCGACTGATGGATTTACGGACAGGCACCCAAGTTCTGCGTTGCCAATATCACTCTATTGTGTAATTTTCGTTTTGCTCACCTCCTTTACTCCGGCTGCTGCGGTAAGATCCACCGGGCACACCGGGTGAGTTCTAGGCGAGAATTCAGCAACAAAGTCAGCCAATGCTTGGGCTTTGACGGCGGTTCGGGGTTGAAACTTGACGTCGAATTGCCCCAATTCGACTGCCCACTTCAGAACTCGGCCGGAGAAATCCGCCCGCTCAAATAAGGCTTTTAGAGAGAATTCGGTCAACACCACGATGGTGTGAGTATGAAAGTAGTGTGCCAATTTTCGGGAGGCCATCACTAGCGCCAAAGCAAGTTTTTCTAGCGGCAAGTACCTCGACTTTGCCGGTAGCAAGGTTTTGCTCACGGAAAAGATTAGGAGATGTTGGATTCCTTCTGCCTGAATGAGCACCGCACTAACTGCATGTTGAGAAACAGCCAGATAAAGGTAGAGTTTTTCGCCGTGCTTAGGTGTCACCAAGAATGAGGCGGAAAACAAATACATCTTGAGTTCGGCCAAGGCCCTGTCACATTTCTCGTCCCATGAAAACTTGGTCTTCAAGGCTCAAAAGAAATGGCAGCAACGATCTGATGACCGGCTTATGAATTGGTTAAGCGCGGTTACCATACCGGCAAGATGTTGCATGTCCTTTGCCGAGTTGGGTTGCTTCAATTCCTGTATGGCTCTGATTTGTGAGGTGTCACGACCCAAACCCGCCCCTATGGGTTTAGCACCGTAACCGGCCAGTAATCCGAGATTACCGAAGGCCTGCTTAACAGTCAGACAATAATATAGAGTACAGGGGCATGACGGAAGCCAAAACAATAATTAAACAATGTCCAATGAGCTGTGACAGTCTATATGCAAAAGACTTTTCATTTAGACGCACATTCAAAACAGAACAGTCTATACATACATGCAATTATTCAGATCAGGGACCTAATCCCTATTATAACAGTACGGTACAAAAACATTCAGTCTATACAGTGTTGCAAAACAGATACAGAGACAGATGGGGGGAAACTAAAACACCCGTAGCTTGACAGGCTCAGAACCTTGCAGTGAGGCACAGTGGTTGGCTTGGACAAAAGGGAGTCTAACCCACGCTCCTAGCTCCGGTCTGGTGGCTGAACACCTACATATATATATATAAACAGTGAGCTAAAGCCCAGTGAATAACATGATGCGTAAAGAGGTTAAGAATGAATGTCCTTTCAGTATTGAAAACAGTGCATTAAATCAGTGTTTCAGTCATTCAGTCATAACAGTCATATGTGGTACATCTATTAGCATAGCAGTACAGTAAACAGTAGGTCTTAAAAGACCGAACAGTCGATGATAGCCATCATAATAGTAAACAGAAGTTCCAAAATAGGAACTGACAGAGATCTCTATAACAGTAGCAGTAACAGTAAACAATAGTTGCTATGGATGCCATAATACAGTTCAGAATAGAGGACAAACATTCAATCAGTAAACAGTATTAGTTCACAAACAGTACAGTTTAAACAGTCACATTTGAACATATCTTTACACAATTGTTACTCACAGTGTTCTGGGCTACAATTAGGCTAGAGCGCGTCTCCAGATGCCAACCCTACACAGTTTACAGGATGAACACACACTAAGTTCGCATTCAGGAATCAAAGACTTAGTCCCTACTTAGACTCGGTGTGGTTCTACATCCATATCCTCATTAAGATGCCCTAAACTAGGCCTAAAAATGCCTAGGATGAAATGAGGATGCAAAGATGCACTTTAAAAGCATTTTTCAGAATTTTCAAAAAACAGGGGTCCCGCTCGAGCGTATGTTACTCCGCTCGAGCAGACATGCAGACAAAGGTTTCCATTCGAGCGTATAATTACCTGCTCGAGCGTACAAGAAAATAGTCAAAAGTGCTGGATGCTCGAAAATCACGCTCGATGGGCGCTCGATAGCCGCTTGAGCGTAATTATAAAGTCCCGCTCGAGCGTCCAATACCCCGCTCGAGCGGACTGTAAAACAGTGCAAAGTACTGGGAGCACGAATTCCACGCTCGAGCGCCAGTCACCCCGCTCGAGCGTGAGTTCAAAATCTGGAATTCCCAGATTTGAACCTCAAGCTCAAATTCAAGTTTTAATGCATCAAAACCAATCATCTTGGGCTAATTTTCCAGAAAACTCTTCAAAACTCATAGTTTAACATGATTCAAAGCTCAATTGTAAAATCAAAGCCCCAAAGGAAGATCAATTCGACATGATTTCAAACAATATTTCAAGAACATGAAGAATATGTAACATGCATGAGTTTAAACCGATTCAAAGCCTCAATCACTTGCTTAAATGAGCCAATCTTCTAAAGACAATATGAAAACATGGACTCTAACAATAATATGAACATGCATGTACCAAATTCCATGTAATCAACCTCAAAATGCTACAATGTAGTCATGCATGCATGATATATGCTCAATTCAACATTTTAGGATCAATTCTAGACTTTAACTCACTAAATTTCCATGATTCATGAAGATACAACTTAAATACATAAACCAAGGGATAGAATCTTTACCTTAGGTCTCCAATCACAAGTCTAGAGGCTTAATTTGCAATAAACTCTACAATTCCTTCAATTTCCAAGTAAATCAACAAGTTGAACTCAAATTCTCTCACTCTCTCCCTCTCCTCTCTCTTGGTCGGCTAAGGCTCAAGTAAAAGGCTGAGGAAATGTTTTGTTTGAGTGTGTTAAGGCTCACATATGTCTAGGTAGTGGGCCACTAGAGTGGTAAAATGGTAATTTAAGCCAACAATGTAATTTAGCTTATTTTAATCTAATTTAATCATACCAAATCACATTTTAACTGAATATACCATAAAATCACATTAATTCTAATAATTATAAAACACTAACCAATTTCAGGTTTGGCCGCCGATAAGGCCTTCAATTTGCAGTTTAAACATAAAAACATGAACAGATAATCAAACAGGCAACAGATAGAAATGTAATTAAACAGATGTACTCAATTAATTCAGTTCCAGATTTCAGTCAGTCAGTTCAGTATTTCAATCAGTTCAATTACCAATCATAATCAGTCTCAATTTAGCAGTAATCAGTGGTTAACCAGTAATTAGTGGTGAGGGTTGTTACATGAGGGGTCCGCTTCGATGCCTCGGTTGGTGACTAGGAAGCCCTGGAATTTCCCTGACCCCACTCCGAAGGCACACTTTGACGCATTCAGGCGAAGATTGTATTGTTTAAGGATAACGAACACCTCGGCTAGGTCGGACAGGTGGTCGGCCTGATGTTTGCTTTTGACCACCATGTCGTCGATGTAAGCCTCCATCGTGCGGCCGAGTAAAGGGGCAAACATCTTGGTTACCATCTTTTGGAAAGTCGCCCCGGCATTTTTCAAACCAAAAGGCATGAATCTATAGCAGCACAATCCCCTCAGTGTTGTGAAAGAGGTTATCTCGCGGTCGGGTTCATGCATGGCGATCTGGTGATAACTGCGATAGGCATCTAAGAAACTGAGCCGGTTGTGTCCGGCTGTAAGATCCACCAGCTGGTTGATTCTGGGTAAAAGGAAGCTGTCTTTAGGACAAGCTTGGTTGACCGTCTTATAATCAACGTAAACTCGCCATTTTCCATTCTTCTTGGGTACCGCGACCGTGTTTGAAACCCACCGAGGGTAATGCACTTCCTGGATTGCCCTAGCTTCTAGCAGGTTCTTGACCTCCTCCGCAACTACCTCGGCGTGATGAAGGGCTGATCTCCTCGTTCTTTGAATGACAGGATGTGCGTCCGAGAAGACATTGAGTTTGTGGCAAATAAAGCTTGGATCGATGCCAGGCATATTGTATGGCGTCCATGCAAATACTTCAATATTCGCCACCAAGAATTCCACTATCTCGGTCCGTTCTTAGGCAGTCAGGCTCGATCCCAGCAAAAAGAACTTGTCAGGATTTCCTGTGCCGATTGGTATCTCCACCAAATCTTCAACAGCCTTTTCCTTGGCCCTAGTGCCCACATCATCCAGGACACTTTGATCTTCCGGGCCTTCGATCATCTACACGAAGCCTTTGGCCGCTCATCTCCCATTCATTGCCACGAAACACTGCTTAGCCATGACTTGATCGCCCCAAATCTCCTTAACTTCCCCCGTAACCGAGGGGAACCTTATAACCTGGTGCTAAGTCGATGCCACCGCCTGCATGGCGTGAAGCCATCCCCTACCTAGGATCAGATTGTATGTGGACGGCACCTTCAACACCCAGAACTCCACTTGCTTGACCACAGATCTGGCTTTGACCGGTAGGATTATCTTTCCCACTGGCCACTCCAGTTGTGAGTTAAAACCAACCAGTGGAAAAGTTGCCGGAGCCAAGTCTGTATCTCTGAGTTTGAGCTGCTTGAAGGCGTCGTAGTATATGATCTCAACCGAGCTGCCTTGGTCGATCAAAATGCGCTTAACATCAAAGTCCTTGACGCGAATGGTGACCACCAGAGTGTCATTGTGCGGCATTTGAATGCGCTCAAGATCCTTGCTTGAGAAGCTAAGCACATTTTTCTCCTCGGTCTTGCCTTTTTTGATCGTGGGCTGGACCGAGAAGACTTCCCTCATATGTTCCGCTTTTTTGATCATCCCCTAGAGCTCGCATACCCGCGGCGATGCTACTATACCGTGGATCACATTGACCACTCCTTGGGGGGGGTGCTTCTAGGTCGTCTAGACCACCTGGTTCAGCCGGTGCATGGTGCGCGGCCCTGACGCACCCATCGATGTAACGGTCCAAGTGACCGGTGGCGACTAACTCCTCCAAGTGTTGCTTCAGGGGCAAGCAATCCTCCATCTGGTGCCCTCGCTCCCTATGAAATGTGCAGCGGTATCGCGGATTGAAGCCCCTTTGCGCATCGCCTAATTTAGCGGGAAACCAGACGTAAACCTCGTCGTAGATTTCACAAAGTATGCGGTAGATTGAGATCTTAAAAACCGTGGTGATGCCCGTCCAAGCATTCAACTTTCTGTTTGTATTTGCCGCGTCATCGCGGGGATAATCTGTTCGGTCGTTGTAGCGACCTTTACCCCAGTTTCTACGATCCGGAACACGATCTGATTCCCTTGCACGGTCATTTGGACGGTTTGTCTCCTGTCCGATCGCATGGACTTTTTCAGCCACTTTTTTGTCCGTTGCCACTGGATTTGTCTTCGCGGTGGACACAGTCGCATCGTCCTCTACTCAGATGTGCTCGTTGATGCGCTGCATCAACAGCTCCATGGAAGTCGGTTGGTTCATCGTGAGCGAGTCCCTCAGTCTATGTCCGACCGGGAGACCGCGCTTACATTGGGTGATTGCCAGGTTGGTCGGGCAATCAAGGATCTCGTTGAAGGTTTCCTAATATCTGGCGTTGTATGCTTTGAAGGAGTCGCCTAACTCCATCTTGACGTTCAAGAGGTGGTCAATTTCCTTTGGCGTTTTAGTGTTGGTCTTGAATCGAGTGACGAATGCTTCCGCCAACTGCTGCCACCTTTTGATGCTTTCCTCCGAAAGCCTCTCAAACCATTTCAAGCCCAACTCGCCCAAATTCGACAGGAAAATAAGGCACATGAGAGCATCGTTACACCTGTATCCAGCTATAACCTGTCGGAAATGGCTTACATGCATGTACAGATCGGTTTTTTCGTCATAGAGTGTAAACTTGGGCTGATAAAAGCCCACCGAAAGCAGTGTGGTCTCTATGTCAAGGGAGAAAGGGGTGGCGCTCAATCTTGCCAAATCTTTGTCTAAAGGGATAGGTACAACCGATCGGGAAGGCGGCATTACGACCTCTTCACTGGCGCGACCCCGTAAGATAACCGTTGGAGCGCCGACACCCTTTGAGCCTCACCCTGGCGCGCTAGTTCTTCCAAGACGTCCTTCAAATCCTCTAATCGAGTGGAGTAAGAATATTTCGAAGTCGTCGAGGGACGTGAGGGACGTGAGGGACGGTAACTGCTGTCTTGTGCGCATAACTTCTTTATTGGCGGATCAGAGTCTCCAACCCCATAGCTTCTGGTGATGGAGAGAGAGGGCGTGTGTCGCTAGTTCTGGCTGCCTGAGCGGCGGGGTTGGGTGCGCTTACTATGGTCACCCACTCCAGCAACACCCTTTCCTTTGACTTGTCGCTTGAAAGCTTCCATCTCTGACGCTATTCTCCGGATGATAGTGTCTTGGTCCCTCAACTTGTGCTCCAAGCGTTGAACGTGCGACTCTCTTTACCGCCAGAGCCCGTTTGGACTCTGCGAGTGATCAGTGCTCCTGGCGCGCTTATCTCGTGGATCTCTGGGGAGTCCTCGTGGAGTGATTTCCAGGCCCACCATGTTCGGAACAACAAGAAGTCCGTCTCTGCGTCGGATTGACTCTGGGGTAATACCGTTGATGACAGACAATGGTATTTTGTCGTTGTTTGCCATAAAAGATGATTCGATGAGCTTGGAGGACAAGGTTGTGTTTGTTCTCTCCTTCCCACAAACGGCGCCAATGTACGGGGAGCAAATATCTGGTACCACCCGTACTCCTCGCGTCTAAGCTCCGCGTCGTTCCAATTAACCTACGAACACAATGGCGGTGAGCTACCCGACAGTGTGTTGCCGGAAAACGCCTCCGACGATCAAGTTAGCACACCTTTTGAGAGAGAAGAGAGAAAGGTTACAATGTCATAGTTCAATTATTCACCATCCCTCTGTATGGTGATGCGATCTTGTTTATGTGATTTCTGCGCGCGCTTTCGCGCCCATTCCTCTCGGGACGTGTGGACCTGCTCCCCTCTGACATTTCCCCACATGTCAGCGCTAAAACAGCTAAACATCACCTAACAAAAATTGCCTAACTGAATTAATGCACGAACTGCGGAACCTCCTTTCCACGATGCCGGTGCAACCGCGTAGCACTTCCAACCGGGCTACTATCAGCGTCGCACCACGACCTACCGAGCAACTGTTCCTCTTGACCGGTTTCCTTGATTACTTCCCACCGCGCAGTACTTCCATCGAGCTCCTTAAATTCGGTAGCTCTCCTGCCCGGTCGGCCCAAACTCAAAAGTCCTTTCTAACTCACTGAAGTGCGCTATTCCACCGGGCTAGTGGGCTAAAGTCGCTCCGGCTCAACCAGACCTGTATCCTTAACCCAAGGTGCCAGCCGATCACACAGACTTAGCTCGGCCCAACAAGCTTGGCCCACTCAGCCCGGCCTAAACGAGTTTGGTCCAAAGTCAAATTAAGGAATCTCCCTCTCATAACGAATCAAATTTTGATTTTAAAAAAAAAAAAAAAAAAAAGGGAACACTGCAAACTTAAAAAGATAAATAACATTGCAAAACAAAAAGGGTTGCATTTTAATATTGCTAGTTTTAATTTGTTGTTTATAGAGATAAGAAATATGTTTTCATTTTTATTTTTTTTTCAAAAAACAAAAGAAACAACTATTTGGTATATATATTGAAAAGAATAAAAAAGAAAAGAAACACATATCTGGTGGGTTATTCGAAATGGTTACTGACTCAAGTAGCCATAAGAAATTACCATGGGGCTAGAAGAGCTGTTGGACCGGGTTAACGGTTTCAACTATTGGGTCAATAAAAATATGTAGGGGGGAATGTTGATGGACAATTTTAGAAACATAAAATCAAAAGAGGTGGTTCTATTTTTATAATTCAGTATATTTAATTAAAATTTTAAAATTTTTATTTTTATTTTATTTTAATATAAATTTATTAATAAAGATAATATATATTAAATTTTAAAATAAAAAATTATTTTTTTATGGTACACTCTTATTACTTGTACATATTTTTCATAATTAAGTCTATTCATTTTCTTTTTCAAGTTTCAATTATTTTCTTTTTATCTTATTTCTCATTTCAAAATTTCAATCCACTCACCAAAAGTTATCATTATCATCAAAAAAATTATTTATTTATTGTATTGTTACTTGTAAATAGAAGAAATACAGTAATGATAGAGATCCCCACAAAACATAACTCTCACAACCTCAAAATGATCTGAACCATTTATGTCACTGTCAGACACAATTCTCCAAAAAAATTTAAATATATCAATGGTCAATACATCAAAACTCAGATCATGGGGTCCTGTTTTGTGGGGTCTCCCAAACATTTTTTGAAGAAATACTCAAAACTCACAATTCTTCTCTCCAAAATAAATAGGGAAATTTGGCTATAAACCCCATTTACCTTCCTTTTATTATTAAAAGGATTAAGAAAAAAATTATACTTTCTAAACCCCCTCATAATTATAAAATCTTGCATAAAGGATAAAATTTATTATTTAAATATTTTATTAGACTATTATACCCTCAACTAAATTTTCCCACCTTTTCCACCCACTCTTTCCCCACATTCTCTGTCTCTCCTCCCTCTTTCCCTTCTGACTTTGTTCTCCGCCGACGTGCTCCTTCTTCCAGATCTGAAGCTCTGTTTCTCGACAATTTTGGTAACTTCTTCTTTGGCGATGATAGCAACGTCATCATCATCACTCTCCTAGCCAAGTCCGGTCAGTTATCAGGCGAAACTCCGGTGATCAACAATGCTGAAACCGATCTCTCCGATGAACTCATCAAGAACATCAGGAACGAAATCAACTACGGGCCGGAAAGTTGTCCTCCGGTACCGGAATCGAAGGAGATCGTCTACGAGGAGAAACAGATCGTCTCTAAATTGAGGCATGTTTGGTGGAGTTGTTTGGTTATACATATTTTTTTAAACACAGATTTGAGTTTTGAATATATGTATATATATATATTTGTGTATGAGTGTTGTTGAGCACATGTATTCTTTTCATTGAGATTTGTGATTGTTGATCGAGTTTTAGAAGTTTTTCTTCTCAATTAGATATGTTGATTTGTTGATTAATTTGTTTTGTTTTTATTTGTTTGTTTATTTATTTATTTATTTATTTTGATTTATTTTTGTTATTTTTGATCTAATTTTATTTGACAGAACCAGATTAAAATTTTACTCTTATTCTATTGCTTTGTTTTTTGTTTTAGATAATGAGAGTAAAATTTTACTCTGATTCTATTGCTTTGTTTTTTGTTTCAGATAATGAGAGTAAAATTTTACTCTTACTCTATTGCTTTGTTTTTTGTTTGAAAGAATTAGAGTAAAATTTTACTCTGCTGTTAGAATGATAGTAAAATTTTACTATCAAGAGGTGGTTATTGCCAAACACTTCAACCGCCACAAACACTGCCTTCATTTTTTTACTTTTGTGTAGAGTAACATTTTACTTTTAGTTTCAGAGTCTCACAGTTTACTTGTTTTTCAGAGTAAAATTTTACTTTTATATAGAGTAAAATTTCACTTTGCTGTAGAGTCTAACATTTTACTAGTTTTTCAGAGTAAAATTTTACTTTTATACAGAGTAGAATTTTACTTTTAGCTTCAGAGTCTCACAGTTTACTCGTTTTTCAGAGTAAAATTTTACTTTTATACAGAGTAAAATTTTACTTTTGTGTAGAGTCTAACATTTTACTAGTTTTTCAGATTAAAATTTTACTTTTATACAGAGTAAAATTTTACTCTGAAATACACAGTGAAGATGGTTTAATAGAAGAGCTGATAGATGTGAGGGTAATATAGTAAAAGAAACAAGTTTTAAAATATTATGGGATTTTGAAAGTATTTATATAATTCTTATCATTTTGAAAGACAAATTAAATAGTGAGGGGACTACCACCAAATCTCCCAAATAAATATTGTTCGATGTGGATCACCCATGAGTTCCTAAGCAATAAACGGAGCTGCGTCAAATTATATTCGCCATCACTCGCGAGACACTCCAGTTCCATATGTTTTATATGTCTAAAATCATATTATCATGTTTATATATAAATACATGACAAAACAAAATTAAAAAAAGTATTTTCGTCACTTATGATAGATACAAACAAGCCAAAATCTTAATAACTCATCGTCCCATGTTAAATAAATAACACAATAATACCAATATATATACAAACACATGAATTCGTGATGAGATTTACAAACGGAAGGATAAATTATTCACAACAATATCTCAAAATTCAATCAATTGACTACACCCAAATAAATGTATTTATGGTGATATTTGAAATAGCTGGGAAGGTAATCGACGGGTTGTTGCGGAGCAATTCATCAAGATTGTCATATTTGCAGAGATCAGCGAGATTGACTTGGAAGAATTTAAGATTTTTGATTTGTTTATTATTTGAGTGTATTATAAATTATGATTTTATTTTAAAAAGTAATTTGTGAAAAAAATATAAGACGTATTGAGAATAAATTATAATTTAAATAATTTAATAGAGAACACTAAGAAATTAATTGTATTGAATGATTTTTTTGTAAATTTTTTAAGTACAAATAAAATCCCAAAAAAGTGCAATTTCAAAATTTGTTGATCAAACAAATTTTAGTTCCGTAATACTAACACGTGTTTCCGTAACACTTTTTAAGTTACTGGTATAGAAAGCATGTGCGCTGCACATGAGAAACGACATGTTTGATTTAAAATGAATAAATGATAAAAAAAAAAAAAAAAAATGGTAGTAAGTGAAAATAGTAAAAAGTGAAGTAGATATTTCATATATGAATTTGATTAGAATGAAAGGTTTGTTAAAAAAAAAAAAAAAAAAAATTCTAATTATAAACTACTTTTATAATAAATGTAAATATTCGTGTATAGAAAATGTTTAACATTCTCCAAAAGTTTATACAATTTTCCTACAATGATATGATATGATAAGTGTTAATTTTTAATTTATTATATACACAATGATATTAGGGTCTAACTTTCTTGTCACATTATTGTGGGTGAATTTAAAGATCTAAAATTGTAAGTTTTTAGCACTTATGTTCTTATATTTTGCTGTGTTTTTTGCAACGAATTAAGATTTTAGTTACCATGTTATCGTGAGTTGTACAAGTAAATTAAATTTTTTATAACTTCCACTATTCATGCTCAACAAACTTGGATTTATTTATTTATTTATTATTATTTCATACTTTCTATTATTTTCATCCTGACCCAACTTAGCCTAACATATATATAAAAAATGTTTGAAATGAAAGGTAAAAAAATGAAAAATCAAATATATAGGGGATGTGAACAAAATTATTCATGTAAAATAACTATAAATTAAAATTTTTAGATTAACATATAAATTGATTGCGTCAATCCTATCTATTTTGTGCTTATTGTCATCTTATGAAAAAGGAAGTATGCATGTGCTATATGTTGCCCTCTCATCTTAACCATTATATTGAGACAACTCCTTATTTAAATTACTTATAAGTGGAGGTGAGACATATATATTTATTTTATTTTTTAAAAAGGAGAAAATCTTAGGGGATGCAAGTTTTTTCTTTTAATAATGTTTTTCAATGTAAAAAATACTTGCATTTTGGCCATATACATTGAACTATAGTTGTCCTATTTTATATACTAATATATATTACATAAGTTTTTGGTTTTATTTGCTTCTTTTTGTGAAGAGAATGACCTTTCTAGCTTAGATCTAATGGAAATGTATATGGAAAGGGAACAATTTTAAAGCTGAAGAGATTATTCACCAAATAGTTGGTTTGAATGGAAAAATTGGTCAATCACAAAAAGTGTAACAGAACAAAGTGTGCATTATAACAGAACAATTTTAAGCAAACACCTATTAAGGGGAGAAAAATTGTTCAATCATAAAAATTGCTATCTCTTTCAATAGACAAGATTGGTGAAAACTGTCTAAAGCTGAAAAGTTTATTCACCAAATAGTTGGTTTGGATGGAAAAATTACTAATTGAATTCAGAGAGCCCAATTTTCTTAAATTTAGAATATTATTTTTATAGCAAAATAGCCGGTGTTTGGGGGGAAAAAAATTTGGGTTTTTATTGATTTTTTCCACTAAAAGACAGGTTTTGCAAAACAAAAAAATAAATAAATCCAAACAAAATATCACATTCAACCCCATAATCATTTCATTTTTTTCTCACAAACATCACATCCAACCACAAAAAAAATCCAACTATCTTCTCAAACACCAAAATTTTTTTATCCAATAATATCCTATAATTAAAAAAATCTACATAAAAACTCACTTTCCAAACACCCACATAGTGTGAAACACTAATGCTGTGTTTGGTTGAGGGATTTAGAGAGAGATTTGGAAAGGAAAAGGAAAAAGATGTGTTAAACACCTTACTTTTTCCATTTCCTTTTCAAATCCCCTAACCAAACACAGTGTAAAGAGAGAAAAAAAAAATAAGAAGCTTTCGCTCTCTTGCAATTTCCATTCTTTTCCAATACTCTTCCTTCTTTTGCTAATTTCTACAAGACCCAAAAGAATGAACTGTAATGTAATTCCTAATTTGTGAATTGCCCCAACCCCTCATTGCAATCGCCATCGTCCCTTCCCAACCACCCCCTTTCCTCCTCTCTTCCAATCACAATGCCAACCCCCGTTCTCAACCATTGCCATCCATTCATCCTCTTTACCCATCATAATGCCACCGCTCTTTCTTCTTCTTCTTCTTCTTCTTCTTCTTCTTCTTCTTCTTCAATTTGTATATAAACACTTGGTATATATAATATACACACACACTACAACAAACAATGTGAACACTGGGTTTAATCTCAAGCTCTATATTGATTGTTTACAGGATGTCTGTAAAATCCATTCTTCACGATTCATCCTTGTATAATCTATTATCTTCACCATATATTCCTCAATTTGATGCACTAACGAAAGCAACAGAATTATGTGAATTCTTCCAATGGACTATGAAAGAATAGATTTGTGGTGTTCATTGTCTTAAAGAATGAGACGAACCATGAATCATTGGACTCTTGATACTAATGCGTGTTTTCATGCAATCATATGGGATAAGATTTTGCCAATTTGATTGTTGAAATCTTGTTTTGAGTTAGAAAGAGAGCATGCCACATTTGGAACGGCAATTTTACTTGTAAATCGATAAATAATATAGGCATTTTCATGAATCTATATATATGGTTATTTTGAACAGTTGTATCCCTTAGTTACCAATTGTATCTTCTATACATTGAGGCCTTGTTTGATTGGGGGGATTGGGGGGGGACTATCCACTATTTGGACTTGAGTCCAAATAGTGCTCCTTATCCGCCGTTTGATTTTTTTTAGTCCGGCGGACTCCATGTCCGGCCGGACTCCATGTCCCCCATATGGGGGACTATCCTGTCCTGGGGGGGGGGGTGTGGGACAGAAAGTGGGGGACTAATCACTGTTTGGATTAGATGATGAAATGACCATTTTGACCCTCTACTATTTAATTATGTATTATATTTAATAAAATTCAATAAAATTTAAATGTCTCAATTTAAAAATAAAATAATTTTATTTAACTTTTTATTGATGTTTTATTTATTTAATTTTTTGAAATAATTTTTTATGGATATTTTATTGATGTTTTATTTTAAAATTTTGTTTATGTTTTATTTAATTTCATTATTTAAATTTAATAGATGTTTTATTTAATTTCATTTTTTGATTATTATTATTTTTAAACAAATTTATTTAAAATCTTAATTAAAAAAAATAATATATATTTTTATTGATATTTTATTTATTTTTATTTTTTTAAAATAAATTTATTTAATTGTGTAAAAAATAAAATAAAATATTTTTTTATTTAATCTAGCTAAAAATAATTAAAATATTAAAGATATGTTTAATATTGCTATTACTTAGTAAACAATTAAAAAAGGGTAAAATAGTCATTTGTTCATTTATTCTATCCAGTCCGTCCAACCAAACGTTGGATTCACTAGAAATAGTCCGGGGGATTCACAGTCCGGACATCTAATCCCATGAAAAAACAAACACAGGATACATATCCAATCCAACCAAATAGTCTGGGGGATTCCAATCCCAGGACTCAAGTCCGATGGATTCTAATCCCCCCTTTTCCAGTCCGTCCAATCAAACACACCCTGAGAGTATTGGAACTACATTCCAACAGACGTGTCTCTTCGGGTTGCAATGTACATTTAAGGGAGGGTTATTTTCGGAATAAAAAAGTGTCGAAAACACTGTCAAAACCTTCCCTTGTTTATACTAGTAGAGATAATTAATAGTGTTTTACTTATTTTCAATCATGAAAATAATCATTTTCAATCATGAAACCTAATGCTCATAGAAAATTCAAAATTCATTAAAATATTTAAATAATAAATGTATTTAAAAATAATAATGTATCAAAATTCAGATAAGTTAATACAATATTAATATACATTAATTAGTGCTTACATTTGTTAGCATTGGCCTTGGATATTAGACAAGAAGAAGATAGATAAAGCCTTTTCGCTGTCTTTTTCAAGTGTTTGATGTATTTAGAATTATGGCCATGTTTGTTTGATGAATTAGGTTAGATGAGATTGTTAGTTAGAGAATGGTTAGTGAAGAGATTATTAATATGAGAATTGTTAGTGAGGGGATTAAGTAAAAGTGTGTTTGTTTTGATGATAGTATGAGAAATAGTTAGTGAAGAGATTGTTGAATTATTTTTAGATAAAATAAATAAATAAATTATTTTTATATTAAAAAAATGAAAACAAATATTAAAACAAACTGGTGCACTTAGTAAAAAACAAAATAAAATTAAAAAAATAAATTTTTTATATAAAATATACTCAATTCCCTTACTATTTTTCTAATCCCACCAAAAATTTAACTAAGCTAATTTTCCTACTAAGGGAGATTACTAAACCCCTGAACTATTAATCCGTCCTCCCATTTCACTATTAAACTTGCTGTGGGTGAGACTTACAGTTATGATGGCCAAGGTGGGCCTTTGATGGGCTTACTATCTCGAGCTCAGATTCACATGAGTGCCCAAATTATGGCCTATCTACATTGGCGCCTTTCTCCCACTGTAGAAATTGTACGCATGTAATTTCTTTTATTTTTTATTTTTTTGATAATCAAGTATTTTGGTTAGTTTACACACACTTTAACTAATTTTGAAGTTTTCAAATTAACGATAGGACAAATCTCTAGTGACTCTTTAGGGTGACTTAAACTCGAGAACTCTGATTTTATCTTCAAGGTTTTATCGCTCAACCAATCCTTTGGTCTGTATATACATGGATTAAGTAAAAGTGTATTTTTTTGATGATAGTATGAGAGATAGTTAATGATGAGATTGTTAAATTATTTTTAGATAAAATAAATAAATAAATTATTTTTATATTAAAAAAATGAAAACAAATATTAAAACAAACTGGTGCACTTGGTAAAAAATAAAATTAAATTAAAAAAATAAATTTTTTTATATAAAATAGACTCAATTCTCTCTCTATTTTTCTAATCCCACCAAAAACCCAACTAAGCTAATCCTCCTACTGAGGGGGATTACTAAACCTTTGACTATTAATCTGTCCTCCCATTTCACTATTAAACATGCTATGAGTGGGACCTAGAGTTATGATGGCCAAGGTGGGCCATTGGTGGGCTTACTATCTCGAGCTCAGATTCACATGAGTGCCCAAATTATGGCCTATCTACATTGGCGCCTTTCTCCCACTGTAGAAACTGTACGCGTGTAATTTCTTTTTATCTTTTTGATAATCAAGTATTTTGGTTAGTTTGCACACATCGTAACTAATCTTAAAGTTCTCAAATTAACGACAGGACAAATCTGTAATGACTCTTTAGGATGACTTGAACTCGAGAACTTTTATTTTATCCTCAAGGTTTTATCGTTCAACCAATCCTTTGGTCTGTATATACATAATTTCTTGTCAATATTCTCAAAAAATATTTTAAAAAAATTAAGAACCCTAAAATATCATCCATAAATGTACATGTGTGTTGTTGATTTGTTTACGAATCAACTAACTCTAACCCCCTCCCACATCAATGTGGTTTTAAGAGTGATTTTTAGGGGTCACTAGCCTTACTTAAAAATAAAAAGGTAATTTGTACTAACGTCAAATATAGAAAGAATCCAAGTCCTATAAATTTAGCATAATTACATTACACTCTATTAATATTTAAATTCATATAACACTTCATCTCCTTAACATCAATCATCTGTTAATTATATGAACAAAAAATGATATTATCACCACTTTTACGTTGAAATGTAAAAGTTATTTATTTATTATTTTTTTGTCAACACACCATTTGTTTTAATTTTGTTTGTTTTACACTTATGAAAAGAGAAATCGGTGGAAATATGTCACACTTGTAACGTTTATTGTACTTTTTAAAACCCAAGTTAGAAATATTTGTATAATTTAGCCATAAGATGATCTTTTTACAATGAACTAGAAATTTTAATGAGAAATTGACACTTGAATGGAAGGGGTCTCAAAATCCAAATCACAAGTTCAAAAAAAAGAAACAGAAAAGACATCTTACCCTGAGACTATTTTGATCTCTAGAGACATGAGAATTCATTTGGGAGACTTCAAAATTTGATGAAGGGTAAAATAGTTATTTCATCATGACTATTCCAATTTTTTTGATTATTTATTTTACTTACAAAAGCAGCAATCTACCGTTTAAGTCGAGTAATTTTTTCATGTTTAGCGGCTATGATCTTGGTGAAGCCTTCCTCTTTTTAATTGATTATGACAGTAAAGTCTATCAATTTATATTTGATAAGTATACCGACAAATTCAATCACATAAAAAAAAATTCAATCATACATATCAGAAAATAAGATTCTTATAAAAGAAACAGTTTTACTTAAATTACTCTATTGGGCCATGTTTGTTTGACGGATTAGATTGGATGAGATTATTAGTGAGAGGATTGTTAGTAAAGAGATTGTTAGTGAGGGGATTAAGTAAAAATATGTTTGTTTTTATGATAGTGTGGGAGATGATTAGTGATGGGATTGTTAAATTATTTTTATATAAAATAAACAAATAAATTATTTTTATATTAAAAAAAAAACAAATATTAAAACAAAGAAGTGCACTTGGTTAAAAAAAATTAATTAATTAATTAAAAAAATAAATTTATTACATAAAATAAACTCAATCCCCTCACTATTCTCTTAATCTCACCTAAAATTCATCCAAGCTAATCTATTTACAGAGGGGGATTACTAAGCCCCCTTCACTACTAATTCTATGACATTTTGTTGCATCCAAACAAGGGTTTGACAGATCCCACGGATTAATAATCCAATCCACCCTCTCAAACTCCCAACCAAACATGGCCTTTATAATCTATTTGATTAATCTGTAATTAATTTGTTGCAAATAAGTCACAGTATCACATAACCCAAGAAACATTTAAAATGATTTGGATAAATTTGAATTAGACTAAGCTCTCACGCCCAAATCTTATGTTAGATTTGGTCTGGCAATTAAGAGAACAAATCTATTCCGAAATTGGTGCTAATGTCATGCCCTTCACTGAAATTCTAATGCCTGGAAAGAAGAGACACCCCCATACCAACTCCCCATTATCATTTAATTATTCACCATATAATATATGTCATTCTCTTATTATATTCATTTAGAATCTAACTGAAAATAATATAAAAACAAGCAAGTAAGAATATCTTGAAACACACCACACTACTCCAGTTCAAAATCTACAACAACTAAAGTACTTTTCTTTACTTCAGACAGAGAGTTCAGACTTCTGATCAGACAATGTAACATCACTTCAATCTCTCACCCTTTTTTTTTTTTTTTTTTTTTTGGGTCTTAATTTGAGAAAAATACATTCCATGTGCAGCAAAGGTCCAAAGCAGTGAATGTTCCATTCTTGGTTAGAGAATAATGCTAAATTTGTAGGGCACATGCATACTCTTTTTATTATAATGCAAAGGGTTGTAATTATAACTCAATACGTTTAAAATTATGATCTAATCATATTGTGCCGTAAGTTCTGATTTGATGTAATTATTGTCGAAAATTTGTATCACCTCATGTCATAATAAATATCACATTATAATTGATGATGGTGTGCACTACATACAAACGAAGAAAATAAATATGAAATTTCATTAGTTTACCCACCAATAAAGAAACAAAGGAAGGATTTAAAGAAACAAGAAATTAAAGGAAAAGAAATAGAACTGATTCAGGGTGAATCAAGTCTCTCTCTTCAAACAAACTCAGAGGATTAAATTAAGATTTTGAGTCTGATCATCATAATTATAGAGTACAAGAAAGTTCTATCATAATCATTTTCATCATCAAAAACATTAGAGATTTTCTAAGTAAACATCTACATGAGAGGGCTGTTGAGAAGTCCATGCCAAGATGAACCACCACCAACACCAAGACCAACACCAAGTCCATTCCAGCTTTCTCTTCCTGAATCAACAAGATCACCCACCATGTTTCCATCTCCACCAATCTGCCATGGAAATCCCCACAAAACCCTATTCTCTCCCTCTCTCCCATTGCACAACTCTTGCTTCATTGTCGTCACCGTTACCGCTGTTGTTGTTGCACCACCACTCACATCTTCATATGGAATTCCCATTTCTTCACTTCCATTGCCATTCATTCCATTTTCCACTTGACCCATGTTTCCATTACTCATCCCATAATACATATTGTGAAATCCATTTGGGGCTTCAAGAAATCCACTCCTAAGTGCATCAAGAAAGGAAGGAGTTGTATGAGAGGAATGGACATTAGGGTTTCCAAGAACATCACAATGGGTATTTCCATGGCTTCCCAACATTGAAAAATCATGCTCATCAAACCCTAGCTGCCCAGTTGGGTGTTTTTGCAGCCTAGCAAATGCAAGGCTGAGATCATTAGAATCATAGCCCAAGGTTGGGAGATTTGATAGAGGGCTGGGATTGGTTGTGAGGCCTTGATCTTGGCTCCTCTTTGATGATGATGATGATGATGATGATCGCTTGTTCTTCCTGCAGCCTCCACCCACTGGAACATTTCTCAAAGTTCCCCCTTTGGTCCAGTACCTCCTGCATGATTTGCAGAAGTACCTTGGCTGAGTGAGGCTGTAGTTGTTGTAGTAACAAAACTTGGTGTTGGTAGAGTCACATCTAGGGCATTTCAGAGCTTGTTCTGGCTGAGGCCTTGGTTTCTTCTCTTGCTGTGCTTTTGTGCAACCTAACATACTTTCCAAGGTTTGAGTACCCATTTCCTGATGTGATCACACAAAAGGATCAATTAACCACCAGCATATACACATGAAGCAAGATAATAACTAATGTGTTATTCTATGTTGAATTAGTTCAGAAGTATTATACGATGTAAACTGATTAAAAATTTAGAGGTTGCCACCTACATTACCACTACAAATAAATGCACATATTCAAATGTTAAATTTATTTGAATTATGGGGGGAAGAATTAAAGAAAAGTGATATTAGTTAGCAAAGATGATTTTAAATACCAGACAATACGTTGGTACATTTTGATTTTTCGGTTTATTGATACCGATATACACTCTCTGATATACCAGTGAAAATGAAAGGCACATGTGTAGTATTGATCGGTTCGCAAGAGATAGATTCAAAGTTGATATGACTGATTCACAATCAATAAGGCAAATTGCTATAAAGCTAATTAGATATCAAAGCATATATATTTGCACATCCTATATATGAGATTAAATGTTTTTCCTCATTCTAGATATTGAAAGCAATTCAAAGATTTCCATTTGTTTTCATAGAAGGACAATGCTAAACATATATAATTTTCATACAAAATGAAGTAGTAATGGCATTTATATAATTATGACTCATGGTGGTAGCTTTTTTGACTTTCAATTAATGTGGCTATAAATGAATCACATCCTTCTGTACAATTTTTTTTTTTGGTGTACAAATTCTGTTTGTATATTCCTTCGTAGAAAGGGTACATAAGTGAAATTGCAATTCTAATTTTAGTAGGAGGGCAGGGAAAGAAGTGGAGAGAGGACAAATTCTATCTCTTATTCTCTTACTTTCTACCATTTTTGTTGACAAAGCAAACAACATAGCAAGAAACAGAGGGAACTTCTTTCAAAAAGGATTTTGATAGAAAGTGAAACCCTACAAACCACCCCCATTTCAAGTTCAAACAAAACCAAGATAGGAATGCTCTTTTGATTTGAAATTCTCACAAGAAATTCATGTATGGAATGCAATTTACCCCAAAAACACTCAATATTCAATACCCAATTCAACCAAAAAAAAAAAAAAACATAGATTCAATTAATGGCAAAGAGAACTCAAAAATCATCTCTTTTTCTTCTCCCTTTCTTTCACCTCTTTCTCTAATCCAAAGTAACAATCCCTCCAAGATGGATAAAGATTATATCCTTTTTTTTTTTTTTTGTGGTAAATTAGACAAAGAACTCAAAATCACAAAAAAGAAAGAACAATGAAAGGGGAAAGAAGAACAAAAAAACCAAGAGCAAAGTAAAGTTGAGTGAAAAACAAAAGCAAAAAAAGAAAGTGTTTTGTGCTAATGATGGGTAGTTCTAATCCTACCTGGTGGTGTTGTGCACTTGAAGGATCCATCCATGCACAATCAGCAACCCTTCCTGATACTGAAAGAAAGAGATGATATTGTTGAATAGAGAGAGAGGGTTGATGAAGAAATGTATAGAAGGAGAGAGAGAGAGAGAGAGAGAAGAGCATGCAAAGTGAAGGAAAATGAGACTCAAGTTCTCCGTATTTAAATCAAGCAAAGCTCACATATATGAGAGAGAGAGAGAGAGAGAGAGAGTTGTAATGATTACTGGGGGGTTGTACGGGAGATGGATGGAGGATGTGGGCTAGGCTTGCACGCAGAGAAAGCAATGAAGAGAGAGAATTGGAGGTGATGATCAGCTGAGCTGCAACGGATACGGATTCATATGCCAGTTTTGTGTGGGTCCCAACCGCGTGGGAATGCAAACTATACGTGGACCCCATCCCACCCCTTCTATATTCTTCTTCCATCGCCAATAACTCGGCGACCACTCCACCCCCTCACTCAAACTTGAGAAATACAAATAATAATAATTCATTTTTTATGTGATTTTTTCTTTCCTTGAGTAAAAATAATATTTAATATTTATTTTGTAATGATCATTTGAGGAAATAGCATGTCGTTTGTATCTTCTAAAAATAATAATCAGTATATTTGGTTTCAATTTTTTAAATTAAATTTTTTAAAAATTGAGTTTTTTAGTTTTCGTATTCTTTTGTTTTTAGTGAATATTTTTTAAATTTTAAACATTTTTTTTTATTTTTTTAGATGCACCTTAGTTAGATGTATCTAAAAAGTAAAAAAATTGTGAAAAAATATTTTAAAAAATTAATAAATACATAAAAATATAAAAAATGTATTGAATTCTTGTATTTTTTTTTTATATTTTTGGTATTTAGTGAATTTTTAAAAGATTTTTTTTTATAATTTTTTTACTTTTTCATGAAAATAATAATAGAATAATATTAGGAATCTTGAAAAAAATATTATAAAATACATCATGAAGATTTTTTATTATTTAATTAGTGTGTGGTGTTTTATTATATGTGTAATTTAAAGGTGGAGAATCTTTTATGATCATCTTCCTAATATTTTTTTATGATCCCTAAAAAAACTCAGGATTATAAAAAATAAAAACTCAGGATTTGAACCTTCTAACAAAATAAATCCTGAATTTTTAATTTTATCAATTTAAACTCTAATTTTTTTGTTTATTAAACCATAAGCTTATTTTTATTAAGTAAAATGACTGAAAAATAATATTTTAGTTATTAAACTTAATGTAGACACACATAAAAAATGTCTAAAATATCATTTTTCGTTAAGTTTAATGACTAATATTTACATATATATATTTATCTATTTTACATAACAAAAATTAAAATTTTATTTTGTTAGAATGGTCAAAGGCTAGGATTTTTTTTTTTTTTTTTTTTGTGTGTAATTTCTTCTAATATTTATTGTTTTTATTAAAAAAAATTTAAAAAAAAGTTTTGAAAATGACCAATTCCTTGTACGCATACCAAAAAAACAGCACAATAAGCAACCCAAAAAAAATAAAACACAACACAAATAATAAATCTACTCCAATAAAAGAGAAACAATAATGTATTTAAATTTATAAATCTAATCTAGGAAAACCGAAAATAGTGCATATAAATTTTTAGTTCAAATGACTACGCAAGTTTAAGTACAACTATATATTCATCAATATAAAAGTCATATGATTCGATTAAGTAAATTTTTGTTAATATATTTAACAAAATTTTAGTGCACATGATGACCCAATGATAGCTCTAAACATCATAGTAAAATTTTATTTTATTTTGGTATGTGCTTAATTGATGAGTCGTGTAGAATTTGTCAATCATTTTTGCTTGCACAATACCTTTATGTTTGAGTTGTTACAATGCTTTCGCAATGAAAATAATCAACTTTTTAAAAACCTATTTGGCATCCAAATTTATCTTGTGTATAATGATATTATCATTACAACAAAACAATTTTTGCTATACATTTTAATGATAGCTATAATCAAATTCATAATTAATCAAATAGTTCATAACTAATGAACTTTTTTAAATTGGACTAAAAATGACACATTTCTATTAGAATTGGTTCGATGCTTTCAAAATAAAACGAGCTAATGGGACATGAAATTTTCGTTTCAATTTGGAAAGTTATCCACAAACGGGAAAAAAAAAATACACTAGAAAATTTATCCCCAACATGATAACTTTAAATTAAGCCACAATGGTAAATGTTTCATTTTGAAATGAAAATAATACAAAATCACATCTTTCTATAGAAGAATTATGGTCAAAATTTTTTATTTTTCATTCATACTTTAATGAGCCATTTTCAAATTGGTCAGCTTATAACGAATGCTTTCTTTCTATCAAACTAATGAGAAACTTTCACAAGAAATGTACGAAGCTCCTTAGCCAGTTGTACATGAAAAATTTTAGTTTCATTTTGAAATGAAAATTTACAAAAGTCACATCTTTTTATAGAAGAATTATATTTAAAAAAATTTGATGTTTCGCTAGTAGTTAATGAATCATTTTCAAGTACGTCATCTTGTAACAGATACTTTCTTTCTGTCAAACTAGTGAGAAACTTTCATGAGAAATGCACGAAGCTCTTTAGCCAGTTGTACATGGAAAATTTTAGTTTTATTTTAAATCCAATCCAAATTAATGAATTCTTATAAATCAATCAATAACTCACTGTTAAACGATTTCTTTCTATCAAAACTATTAGGATGCTTTCAAATTAAAAACACAGCACTTTAGGTTTCGTTTGGGAAACGGATTGATTTTTTAGCTTTTTGACTATCTGTCTGGGACTAAAAAATTCGTTTGGGTTGACTTTTTTGACATTTGTGAGAAAAAAAAATGAAATAATTATAGTTTGAATGTGATATTTTGTCTTGTTAATTTTTTAATTTATTTTATTTTTTTATGATTAATTTAGCTAAAAAGCCAAAAAAAACCTACTTGTCAAACAAGGACTTAGTTATGTGAACACGGGAATTTGAATTCAATATGAAAACCCAACTTGATTTGTGTTACAATTGAATATGGCATTGCTTTGTATATTTACAAAAAAATACCCAAGCTATATGACTCAAGAAAAAGAAAATACTGGTTGATATTGTGAAAAAGAAATGACTCAATAATAGAGTTTTTTTTTTTTTTTTGGGATTTTCAAACCAACATTTGGTCATGACTCATGACCCCAAAAAGCTTTTTAAAATAAACAAATAAAAGAAAAGAAAAGAAAAGAAAATCCCACATATGGTGAAACCCCATCTTGTTAGAGAGAGAGAAGGTTGTGGTGATGTAGACCAATGATGATGATGATGGAAATGGCAAGGAGGGAGGGGGACACAAAGAGTGGACAGAGGATGTGCACTTTACTAACATGCCCCCAAAGGGGGAAAGAACCCACCAAGCAAGTTTGTCCAAAGGGGCAAAGAACCCACCAAGCAAGTTTGTTTGCTCTGCCTGTACCGCCCCTTTGGTCCCCTGTTGTAACATACTATACTAGTGTCTGAGTGGTCTTAATCACCACTCGATTGTATTACTATGTAGTCATAGTTACATATCCTAGACGCGTGCAATTTGTTGTTTTCTGCCCTAAATTTATGTACACGTTAAACACATTTTTTTATTATTATTATTTTAACATAAGGCTAAAAAATCTTATTTGTGATAAATTTTTTAATTTTTATAAGAGAAAAAATAAAATAATTATAATTTAAATATAATATTTTATTTTTTTGTGATTAAAATAGTTAAAAAAATTCATACCAAACATAATTATTGTTTGCATCTAAAAAAATTGCAGTGATTCACGAGGTTGGATCCTCTTTTCAAAAAATATTTGTTTGGTAGAGTTTTTTGAATTAATAAAAAAAACTAATTAGAAATTAGTTTAGTGAAAAAATAAAAAATACTCATTATTTTTAGATATTTTCTCTTTATTTAACATAACTAGTTTTTTATTTTAAAAATTGGTGTTTAACTTTTAAAAATAATTTCTCATTTTTCAAAAATAATTTAAAAACCAAACTTTGAAAACTCAACAAATAAAGCATAATATCATGTTTTCTTGTACTAGACATTGTATTATGTGCAACTTTCTCTCTCTAGGATGAGAGCGTCTCTATCCTAGGACAGTCTCTCTAGGCTCATCCCAAGTTGCCGGTATCTTTATCCCTGTTTACCGAGCTCCATTCTTTCATCCCACTTGTTACCCACCTTAGCTTCCCTTCCTCTCTATCTTAGTCTAACCCTAACCTTCCTCTACCCCTACTCCATATTCACCCAATCTCTACCCGCTCTCTCTCTATCCTTCTTCTCTCTCCCGTCTATCACTCTACCACCCACATTTCCTTTTTCAACCCAAATACTGTTTGCTCCCACCCTTTCACCATCACCCCTATCTTTGTCTCTCTATGGCGTTTACCACACTAGAGACCCCAAAGCTCGACGGTCTGGCCCTCGAAGGATCGGGTGAGAATAAGGATATTTTCCACCTCTGTCTCATGGGGAAGGTACTGGCCCCAACACCATTGAATCGGAATGCCGTCACCAACATTATCCATAATGCTTGGCGAATTCGGGGTGAGTTTTCGATTTTCTCATGGATGGAAAACGCCTTTCTCTTCCAATTTACTGATGAGGAAGATCGTAATAAAATCTTGAGGACAACCCCTAGTCTGTCATGGGTTTTCTGCTAGCTCTTCAACCACTAATCGCAGGACAAACCATGGAAGAAATTGATTTCAAGTGGTTCCAGTTCTGGGTTCAAGCTCATGGGTTACCCTTTAACAAGCTCACTAAGAAAAATGGCAAGATCATTGGTAACCACGTGGGGCGATTGGTTCGGGTAGAAGCTCATACAGAGGGGTTGTTAATGTATCGCAGTTTTCTGCGTATCCGAGTGGAAGTTGACACAACAAAGCCCTTACCTCGAGGCTTTTGGCTTAAACGACCATCAGAAGGTAATGATATTTGGATATCCTACAAGTTCAAAAAACTTTCGGACTTCTGTTATGCGTGTGGAAGACTAGGCCATGATTGTAATGGATGTAAGTTTGTGTCCAAAGAGGTAAGGGAGCAATCGGGGTATGGTCCAGACTTAAGAACAGGACTCGCTCGGCCTACAGGCCTTCCCATTGAACACTACTGTCGGCAAGTTGATGAGGCGAAAAATAAACTTCAGGGTTTGCTTCATCGTCGGCCATCACCTTGTGAGCCACATCCAATAGTACCATCGACGCGTGATCCTCCTACAGTTGTGGTACTGAACCAATTAGCCTCGGGATCGCATACTCCACCTACTTGTTCAGACAAGGATGCAACCCCTCTAAAACCTCTATTACCACTGGATCGTATGAACACTCAACACGTGGAAACCCGTCATTGCACCCAGCTCTACACCTAGGGGTGGCCTAATACCCACTACAGCCCACCAAATACCCTGGACCTCATGCAGTTAACCTTTTGCTTAATCCCTTGTCTGGCCCATCCTCTGACCAAACCTTCTCCTCTACCATGGGCCCAATGGGTACTCTTACCTGCATTAGCCCACCCCTCAGCCATACCAACACTAAAATTGCCCCTGCCTTATCCCAGACTAGGCCCACTTATTTTGTTACTGAGCCCCCAGATAGCCCCAAAGGAGGCCTTCCCCATGCAGCTAATGAACTATCCAGTGGGCTTCCCCTGGCTAATACGCTAGGCCCATTTACCACCCCTCCAATAGCCTATCCCACCCAACTTATGGATGTTGGTCTCTCCAAGGCCCTTCCACATCTGACTTTGAAAAGAAAATCTCTTGAGGATGATAACTTACCCACTCGCTATCCAAAGCTTCTGAAATTTGGGAAAACTACAGACCATGGCATTCAGATGATCACTAACAATCCTCTTCTCTCTTCAAAGGCCCCGAGTAAGCGCAAATAAATTCAGAAAAAAGGTAAGTTTTCAACCACTCAAACTCTCACAGTCATTCGAGAACCTCCTAGCATCGGCTCTAATCTGGTTGATATCCCCATTCAACAGTCTGCTACCCATGAGGTAGTTGGGAGTACATTTCCTGCAATTGTAAACCCTCTGCTTAATGCTGATGATGAGTTTGAGTCCCAAGTTCCCAGTACTTATCCCAAGGTGGATAATGGCTCTGTTACAAGGGCGTTGGTGGCTGGTCCTAAACAGCCACACTCTTTATGTTGATTTTGAGTTAGAATTGTCAGGGGATGGGACGACCCCTGACAATCCAAATCCTCCGAGGGTTGTGTAATACCCATCGTCTTGCAATAATCTTCTTAATGGAGACAAAATAAATAGCCCATGCTAGAGAGAATCAGAAGACGCTTAGGTTTTCCTAATACTAGCTATGTGGATCTAGTGGGTGTTTCTGGGGGCTTAGCACTGTAATGGAGAGAGGAAGTGAATTTACAAGTCTGTTAAAAATCCGTAAACCTCTTCAACTATTTTGTTACTTTGGGCACTGTTCTTGATGGGTGGATGGCGGCATTTGTCTACGCCCCTCCTAGATGGCCTGACCGAAAAAAAAAAATTAGCAACACCTCAAATCTTTAACTGCTGCAAACTGTTATCCTTGGGTTTGTTTAGGGGACTTTAATGAGGTTGGAAGCATGCAAGATGTCATGACCCAAACCCGCCCCTATGGGTTTAGCACCGTAACCGGCCAGTAATCTGTGATTACCGAAGGCCTGCTTAACAGTAATAACAGTAATACAGAGTACAAGGACTGGCGGAAGCCAAAACAGTAAATGAAAGATGTCCAATGAGTTGTGACAGTCTGTATGCAAAAGACCTTTCATAACACATTCACATTCGAAACAAAAGCAGTAAGTACATACATCATATACAGGCATTCAGGTTAGGGACCAAATCCCTACCATAACAGTACAGTACAAGTCTCGTACAGTCTATACAAAACAGAAACAGAAAGAGGGAATCTAAAACACCCCAAAGCAGCCTTAACTTGGCAGCACTTGGAACTTCGCAGTGAGGCACAATGGTTGGCTTGACCAAAAAGGGAGTTTAATCCAACGCTCCTAGCTCCGGTCTGGTGCCTGGACACCTATATATATATATAAACAGTGAGCTAAAACCCAGTGAATAACATATGCGTAAAGAGGTTAAGAATGAATGTCCTGTCAGTATTTAAAACAGTTATTTGAACAGTATATCAGTTATTCGATCATAGCAGTCATAAGTGGTACATCCAATAGCAAACAGTACAGTAGGTCTTATCAGACCGAATAGTCAGTTGATGGCCATCATAACAGTAAACAATAGTGGTTCCAAACATGGAAACCGACAGAGATCTCTGTGACAGTAGCAGTACAGTACAGTAAAAGCAAATTGCTATAGATGCCACGAATACAGTTCGTAAATAGGACAAGCATTCATTCAGTAAGAAATATCATTTCAGAAAGCAGTATAGTTGATCATTCAGAAAATATTCATGATTGAATGTATCTTTACAATATTGTTACTCACAGAGCACTGGGCTACAGATAGGATAGAGCGTCCTCGGATGCCAACCCTACAGTTACAGAACGAATACACACTAAGTTACACACTTGGGAATCAATGACTTAGTCCCTATCTTGACTCGGTGTGGTTCTACGTCAATATCCTCATTAAGATGCCTTAAACTAGGCCTAGGAATGCCTAGGATGAAATGAGGATGCAAAGATGTACTTAAAAATATTTTTCAAAATTTTCAGAAAACAGGGGTCTCGCTCGAGCGTGGCTTTCTACGCTCGAGCGAACATGCAGACAAAGGATCTCCGCTCGAGCAGACTGTGAACTACAGTAAAAGTACTAGATGCACAAAAATCACGCTCGATGGGCGCTCGATCCACGCTCGAGCGTGAGACACAGGTCCTCACTCGAGCGTGAACTCTCTCACTCGAGCGGACTGTAAACATATGAAAAGTACTGGATACACGCATTTCACGCTCGAGCGTTACTTTCCTCGCTCGAGCGGGATGCATGTATTCAGCGTGTACGCTCGAGTGTGGGTCCAAAATCTGGAATTTCCAAATTGAACTTCCAAGCTCAAATTCAACTTTTAAAACATCAAATCCGATCCTTTTGGGCTAATTTTCTGGAAAACACTTTAAAACTCATAATATGACATGTTTCAAAGGTCAATTTGCAAAACCAAAGCTCAAAGGTGAGTCAATTAAACACAATTTCAAAAAAAACTTCAAGTACATAAAGTATATGTAACATGCATGTGTTTAATTGAAATCAAAGCTTCAAATACATGGCCAAATAACTCGATCCTTCCAAAAATATGATGAATTCATGAACTATAATCAAAATATGAACATGCATGTAGCAAATTTCATGGGAAAGGCCTCAAAACTCAAGAATGTGCACATGCATGCATGAATTTCTACCCAATTCAATACTTTAATTTAATTCTTGACCTTCAGCTCCTATTCCTCCATGAACCATGCAAGAAATAACTTAAATTCATAATTAAGAAGATGGATTCCTTACCTAGGTCTTGAATTCAAAGTCCACAAGCTCAATTATGCAATCTACTCTTCAGTTCTTCTAATTTCCAAGCAATTCTTGAAGAACTCTATTTTCTCCTATCTCTCTTTCTCTCTAGTCGGTTTTGGTCTCAAAACAAAAGGCTGAATTATGGTGTATCAACATGTATGAGGTAGAAGGAGTGTAGGTCTAGGATTGTCCACTAAGTGGCAAAATTGCAATAAACTCAAATTGATGTAATACAACTTTTTAATCTAATTTAACCATTCCAAATCACATTCCAATTAAATTTACCATAAAATCACATAAATTCTAACTAGCATAAAATACCAATCAATTTCTGAATCGGCCGTCGATAAGGCCTTCAATTCGCAATTCAAAGATAAAATATGAACAGATCAATTAACAGTCAAACAGATATAAATGCGCTTAAACTAATACACTCAATCAATTAGTTCAGAATGTCAGTCAAATCAGTTACTTAATCATGTTCAGTCACAGTTTAGCAGTAATCAGTGGTATTATCAGTAAACAGTGGTGAGGGTTGTCACACAAGAGAAGCAAGGAGCCATGGGCTGCAACTTTTCTAGAATTCAGCCATTTCAGAATTTGCTTTCCGAGTGCGAGCTCATGGACCTAGAGTTTAAGGGTCATTAGTATACCTGGACCAACAATCAAGCTGGCATTCATAATGTCCGCGAAAGGTTTGACAAAGCCTTAGCTTCCGTAGAATGGAGGCAAAAATTCCCCTATGCACAAGTTCTTCATGAATTTTTAATTGGTTCCGATCATTGTCCCTTACTTCTTCAGTGTCATGTGCCTCCTAAGAAAACACCACGTTTGTTCAAGTTTGAGTCAATGTGGACCACCCATTTGAACTGTGTTAAAGTTATCAAGTCCAATTGGTTGCACTCTACTGTGGGCTTCTCTATGTACAACTTAGTCCACAAACTCAAATCGTGTTAACGTGGGCTTTCTTCGTGGAGCAAAACTGAGTTTGGAGATAATCGCATCAAGCTTGCAACCCTTAAAGCAAAACTCTTAGACGTCCAAATGCTTCCTTTCTTTGATGACAATATGAATCTTATCCAATCTCTGCAAGCTGATATTGAGGAAGTCTTATTGAGAGAAGAGATGTTCCAACACCAATAATCCCGGATCAATTGGTTAACATATGGGGACAAAAATTCTGCCATTTTCCAAGCTATGGTCACCCAACGTAGACAAAGGAATCAGTTGATCAAACTTCAAATAGCAAATGGGGAATGGTTAAAGTCAGATGAGGCTATCAATGGGCATTTACGAGACTACTTCCAAATTCTCTATCAAGCCCTACCGAATAGGGACTTGAGTGAAGCCCTAGGGACTTGATTGAAGCCCTGGAGGTGGTCCACACTACCGTCAATGAGGATATGAATCGAGCTCTTACTCGCTCCATGACTGATGATGAAATTAAGGCAGTAACCTTTCAGCCAGGGCCTTAAAAGCCCCTAGACCCTACGGTTTTCCTGGGATTTTTTGTCATAAGCATTGGGAGGTGGTAGGAGGGGCTGTGTATGTAGCAGTTAAATTTTTTTTCCATAGCGGCTTTGTGCTCTGAGAATTGAATCATACCAATCTAGTGCTTATCCCCAAAATTGCTGCCCCATTAAAACTCACACAGTACCGACCCATAAGTTTGTGTAATTTCTCCATGAAAATCATCACCAAAGTGCTAGCTAACAGCCTTAAACACGTTTTTCGCAATCTTATCACCCCTAATCAATCGGCCTTTGTGTCGGGACGGCTAATCCAGGACAATATTTTAGTGGCTCACGAAGCTTTCCACTTCCTCAGGCACAAGATGGGAGAGAGAAGAGTGGATATTGCTCTGAAACTTGACTTTAACAAGGCATATGATCGAATCCAGTGGGATTTCTTGGAAACAGTCCTTCATAAAATGGGGTTTGACCGGCGATGGATTCAGTGGGTCATACAATGTGTCACTACAATTCAATTCTCCATTTTTGCGAACGGGGCAAAGTGTGCGTCAGTCTCACATTCTTGTGGCCTCTACCAAGGCGATCCTCTCTCCCCATATCTCTTTCTTCTTGTGGCTGATGTTTTATCTAAATTATTGCTTCAGAGCCTCTATCGCAGAGATATCTCGGGCCTTCGGATGAGGGGAACGTGTCCCATCTTATCGCACCTATTCGTTGCTGATGATGCTATTTTTTTTTTCTTCAGGGCGAGCAAAAGGAATGCCAAGATTTACTGGCAATTTTGCGACTCTACAGTGAGGCATCGGGACAAGTCTTGAATTTTGATAAATCCGGTATCATCTTCTTGACAAATGCTAGCATGGCTGTAATGGGGGCCTCTTTGTAAGGCGGACCTGAATGCAAAATCCTAGGTTTGCCTTCTCTCTGGGGTAGATCCAAGACTGCTGTGTTTGGGTTTTTGATTGAGAGCGTGCTATCCAAATTACAAGGCTGGAAAAGCAAGCTTCTCTTCCCTGTCGGGCGTGAAACTTTGATTAAGGCAGTGGCACAGGCCATCCCTTCTTATGCCATGGCTTGTTTCTCTTTCCCTCAACGCTTCTGTAACAAGCCAAATGCCTACATTTGGAACTTTGGTAGAAAGGAGACCCAGAAAGTAGAGGCATTCACTGGGCTCGTTGCGACTCCCTGACAACCTCCAAAGTTGCTGGGGGTATGGGCTTTCAATCAAGCCATGTTAGCCCACCAAGGATGGCGACTGCTTCAGAACCCTTATTCCTATTAGGCCAGAATTTTCAAAGGCTTATATTTTCCTCAATCAAACTTCATGACAGCCACTAGAGGCACTCGGCCATCATGAGCATGGACAAGTTTGTTAAAAGGCAGAGAATTGCTTCAAAGGGGCACTAGATGGCAAATTCATAATGGGCAATCTTTCAACTTTTGGAAGGATAAGTGGATTCCGTTGGTCCCTTGCTTCCAGATATCAACTATCAAACCACTCCATACCCTTATCCATGTTGTGGCAGATGCTATTGATCCAACGTGCAAGTGTTGGAAGATGGAGGTTCTACAACATTTTGTTACCCCGGAGGAAATCCAGGCTATTAGTCTCATTCCTATCTCCATGGAAAATAAACAAGACGTGGTGGTATGGCACCCATCCAAATCTGGTATTTTTTCAGTCAAATCGGGGTATGCTCTGGCTCGTGCGTTACAGAACCAGCAACAACAGAATTGTCCTTTAACTTCCTTCCAGCTCCCACATAATTTTTGGAAACAGATTTGACATCTTGATGTACCTCCCAAGCTTAAACATTTTTGGTGGAAAGCTTGCAACAATTTTTTAGCTACCAAGGCCAACCTCCTCAAGCGCAAATGCTCTGCCTTTGGGATGTGCCCAATCTGTCTTCTAGATTTAGAAACAGTAGAGCACTTGTTTTTTGATTGCCCTTGGACCCAATCGGTGTGATTTGGAAGCCAACTAAACTTGCGCATCGGAAAGGGTATGTTAAGCAATCTAACAGTTTGTTTAAGTCAACAGTTGGCTTTACTTGCTTCCTCACCTAGTCGGCGCCTTTTCTTAAGTCAGCTAATCATGACTGCTTGGCAAATCTGGAAAACCATAAATGCGTTCATCTTTACTCATATTCTAGTTAATCTAGTGGAAACTGTAGCTCGTGCAGCCCATGCTTGGAAGGAACTTGTTCAGCTTAAGTAGAGCCCAGTACATGTGCAAAATGGCTCTCCTTCTCCACATGTGAGGCCAAACAGTTGGCAACCTCCTTGTCCTGGCTCTTTGAAAACAAACTGTGATACAGCTTTCTGCAAACAATCCAACCAAGCCTCCTTAACCGTTGTCTTTCGTGACTTAACAGAGCAAATTATTGATGGACACACTCTCAAGACCCATACTGCCTCACCCTTCCAAGCTGAGGCCCAAGCAATTCATTTGGCTTGCCTCATAGAAAAACAGTAACAATGGAGGAATGTAGTCGTTGAGAGTGACAATTTGCTAGCTATCAAGCTCTGTGTTTCCGAACAGGTAACCCCTTAGGACGGCTTGGTAGTCTTCTCTGACATTAGATGTATTTCCTAGGCTTGGCCCCTATTTTTTTGTTAGACCAGGCGCACCTCTAACAAAGTAGCACACTGGGTTGCCCATGCATGTGCTTTGTCATAGTTACCTATAAATCGGGTTGCTTTGCAACCCCAAGCCTTGAGTTGTTTGGCTTACCTGGATGTTTCTTCCTCTACAAATTAATATATAGTCTTTTGTTGCTCCCAAAAAAAAAAAAAAAAAATTGAATTATGTGACAGAAAGTACACACTATGTACCTGAATGAACTTTGAGATAAAAGAATTTTAGAATTGAGAATCCCTTAATCATATGTTATATGCTATGTACAAAACTTTATTTGGTTATTCAATTTTCAAAAATAATTTTCAATTTTTAATTTTCAATTAATATTTTTTATTTTTAGTGAATTTTTAAATATTTTAATCAATGTTTGGGAAGAGCTATTTGGGTTTGTTAACTTTTTAGATCCACTTAATCTAAATACACTTAAAAAGTATAAAATTTATGAAAAAAATATTTAAAAAAAATTCACTAAATACTACAATATACAAATATATATATATATAAAGTCAAATATTTTTGTATTTTTTTTTATATTTTTTGAATTTTTTAAATATTTGTTTATAAATATTTTACCTTTTGAGTATATCTAAATTAGATGTATCTAAAATATAAAAATAAAAATTGATCAAAATATTTAAAAAATTTACTTAAAAAAAAAATACGAATTGAAAACTCAAAATTTGATTTTGAAAACTCAAAACCAAATAGAGTAGTTTGACCTATTTTCATTCTTTTTTAAAAAATTATGTTAAAATATTTTGGGTAAATTACATTTACCTCTCCTGAGATTTCCGACAAATACAGGAACCTCCCTTGTGGTTTGAATAATTACAGTAACCTCTCCTATTTTACTTGACAATATCAAGATTGCCCCATTCTGTCAAATTGTTTCAAATGGTGTTATTTTTTCTATAGTAAATTACCTTATTGCCCTTCCTTTTAAAATATTAAAAAATGTTTTTGGATTGGAGGACAGGTTTGGTAGAAACAAACAGTGTTTGGAATAGTATTTTTGGATTTATTTTTTTTAAATATTAAAAATGTTTTTAAAAAATTATTTTTTATTTTAAATATATAATTTTTATTTAAAATTTTATTTTATTTTGTAAATATTTTAATTTTTTTAATTTTAATATTTTAAACTGAAAACACAACTTCACACTCAAATTGTAACAAAACACATAACTCAAACTTAATTCAAAAATTATTTTCAAACCTCACAACCAAACATTTAACTTGACACTCTACACTACTTTTAAAACTCTACACTCAAATAGTAACTAAACACATAACAAAAAAATTAAAATATTTAAAATAAAAAATAATTTTTTTTAAATTTTTTAATATTTAAAAAATATATTTAACGTAATTTTGTATTTTTTTAAGTTTGTGTTTGGTTATGAATTTTGAAAATAATTTTTGAATTGAGTTTTGAGTTGTGTATTTGGTTAAGACTATGAGTTTTGAAAATTTCTAATTGGAATTGTGATTCTAAAAGAGAACAAAACATGTTTCTAAAAAAATCTTTTTTAGGAACATATTTTTACTCAAAACTCAATTCAAAAATTATTTTCAAAACTCATAACAAAACACAAACTTAAAACTCAATTCAAAACTCTTTTCAAAACTCAAAACTAAACTTTTTCAAAAACTCTATTTTAAAAGAAAAAAATTTCAAAAAAATTTATTTTATTTTTTAAAATTATTTTTAGAATCATGATTTGAATGTGAAGTCGTATTTTGAGTTATGAGTTTTGAAAAGAAAAGATTTGTTTGGCTATAAATTTTGAAATTTTTTGAATTTATTTTTTTAGGGTAAATATTTTATATTTTAAATATTTATTTATTTATTTTAATGTGCATTATATTGCATACATCTAGGTGTTATATTTTTTTTAATATTTTAAATATATTTTTTAAATATTAAAAAAATTTATTTTTTATTTAAAATATATAGTTTTTATATTAAATATCTTATTTTATTTTATAAATATATTTTAAATATTTTAATTTTTTTGTTATGCGTTACGATTTGAATGTAGAGTTTTGAAAGTAGTGTGAAATGTCGAGTTATGTGTTTGGTTATGAGGTTTGAAAATAATTTTTGAATTGAGCTTTGAGTTATGTATTTGATTACGATTTGAGTGTGAAATTGTGTTTTGAGTTTAAAATATTAAAATTTAAAAAAATAAAATATTTACAAAATAAAATATAAAAATTATATATTTAAAATAAAAAAATAAATCCAAAAATACTGTTCAAACACTGTTATCCTCCAATCCAAAAATATTTTTTAATATTTTAAAAGGAAGGGCAATAAAGGAATTTATTATAGAAAAAGTAACACCGTTTGGAACAATTTGACAGAATGGGGGAATCTTGACATTGTGAGATAAAGTAGGGGAGGTTATTGTAATTATTCAAACTACAGGAGAGGTTTCTGTATTTGTCAGAAATCTCAGGAGAGGTAAATGTAATTTACCCAAAAAAAATTTACATTTTAAATCCATTTCACCTAAATGATCTAGAAAATTTTTAGAAAAAAATAAAAATGTTTGCTAAAAGTGAATATAAACCAATATTTAATTAACTTAAATAAAAAAATCATTTAAATTTTTTTTTTCCCGGTTGTCTGATAGAGAAGGATTAAGAAAATAAAAATAAAAATAAAAATAATTTTTTTTGGTAAAATTTATTAAAAATAAACAATTAACTTATAATGTCCCCATCATTGCTGTTCATGTGAAGACTCCAATGGTATAGAATAGAGAATCAATGTTTGGTCCAATTGAATGCATGTCCATGGCTATGCCTAATATCCAGGGGTGGCTACCTGATCTTTATCGGCAGATTATTGTATGATAGCGGGCCCCACATAAAAAAATAACGTTACGACACTTGGAACCAATGGAGCATTGCCTAGAAACACCAAATACATTCGTGATCAAACAGACTAATGATGTGTTTGGTTAGAATATTTGGGAACGGATTTGAAAAGAAGAAAAAAAAAAAAAAAAGATAAGTGATATATAAATAAATATATTTACATTTCGCTTAATTTCACATATCTTTTTTTCTTTATCATTCTAAATCCATTCCCAAATTTTTCAATTAAACACAATGTAAAAAAATATTTGAAAATAAGTTGGTCACATTTGTAGTGACCAACAAAAGTTTTTTGATTTAATTCAGATCAAATGAATGAAATTAATTAGGGCATGGTGCCCAAAACTAGCATAAAAGAACTTTCAGTTTTTTTATTTATTATTTTTTATTATTTAAACAAGAATATTGAACTTTTTAATTTGAATGGAATATGACTTTAATCTTCATAGTTTCAATTTCATTAGTTAAATTTTACACTTTAAAGAAAAAATTTCAAATTACAGGAATAGTTTTTATAATTTTTTTGAATTTTATTTTGATACTTCTAATTTAGTACATGTTTTCTTGTTGGGTGGCATATTTGGAAGGCGGGGAACGATTTCGTCTTTAATCAAGTTCCTGTTAATCCATTGGAATCCATCGGGAAAATTGCCCATGCTTGGAATGAGTTCCAGGATCTTCAAAATGTTGGCCTACCTGTCATTACCGAGCTCCCAACTCAACCACAGACAGGGTGATCATGGGTGGATACCTGCTCCAGCTGGGGATTTCAAGATCAATTGTGATGCAAGCTTCTGCAAAAACGGTACAAAGGCATCTGGAGCTGCAATTTTGAGAAACTCAGAGGGTGAGAAATAATTTGGATGTTCCATTAAAACTAGTCATGACCGTGGATGATGTATAACATTTTCGAAATGAGTAATACGAGGATCCTGATTTTCCTCCATCAGAGACTGATGAAGAATATCACAATCTCATCAACAGGATGGAAAGATAGTAGACCCTACAATCAAATGCAGCTGTCTTCTGATCGACTCCAACCTTATCCAGGACATCGATCGTTGGGTCTCTTCCTTCTCAGCAACTTCTGCCTTTGCTGCTGAAGCACAGGCAGTGCGGTTGGCGGTTTTGTTGGCACATGCTTGTGGTCTCTCCTCTGCCATTATTGAGAGTGACAATCAAGAAGTCATTTAGGAGTTTCAAAGACAGTGCGTCCTTGGGAAAGCTTGGCAATTCTACTTAACATCCGACAGTTGGTGAGGGTGGGAATTTGGGAAACCTTAGATTGCAATGGACCAAAAGATCCAACATTAGGGTCGCAAATTGGGTGGCTAAAGCCCATGCTTGTAATCGTTTGGCTCACCCACCTGCTGCTCTTGCTGCACTTCTCTGTGCTGATGCTCCTTGACGTTTTGCTGATTTTCATACTTTTCCCGTTCAACAAAAAAAACAAAAAAAAAATATATATATTTGAGGAAGGGACATGTTAAAATGGAATTGAAATAATAAAATGATGAATTTGAAATTATGAGAACCAAGATAAAATTTTACTCAAACAATAAAAATCAATAGTCTAACCATCCAATTTAAATATTGATACTAGTAAAAATTATTTAATCTTCTCGTAATACCTGTCAAATCAATGATATTTAAAATTTAAATTATGTAGATACATCCCTTACTATTACTGAGACACCCACCACCAACTAATCATTTGATTTTTTTTTAACACAGTTCCATAATACTCTAAAGATTTTACTTTGCTTGGTTAGAGTTTTTCAAAAATACTTTTTAGAAATTTTATTTTTTTATTTTCTGTATTTTTTTGTTTTAACTGAATTTTTTTAATACTTTAAGCAATTTTTTTAATTTTTAGACATACCTAACATACATATACCTAAAAAGTAAAAAAATTGTAAAAAAAAATTTTAAAAATTCACTAAATACCAAAAATATAAAAAAATAAATAAAAATGAGAATTCAATACATTTTTTTTTTGTATTTTTATGTATTTATTAATTTTTTAAAATATTTTTTCATAATTTTTTTTACTTTTTAGATACATCTAAGTAAGATGTATCTAAAAAAATTAAAAAAAAAAATTTAAAATTTTAAAAATATTCACTAAAAATAAAAAAACACAAAAATCAAAAAACTTAATTTTTAAAAAATTTAATCTAAAAAACTCAAAGCAAATACATTGATTATGATTAATGAAAAAATAAAATTTATAATTTTATATTAAATAATTAAAAAATATAACATATAATAATTAGTAAAAAATATGAACATGTAACAATTCAAAAGAACGAATAATAATTTTTCCCCACCACCGTAGTGGTGCTGAATACTAAGCACAATTGGATAATTACGTTTCTAGAAAAGCAAAACAAGTCCCTATTCAATTCCAAAACTAATCCATATCTCAAGACAATATCAATCAATCAGTTAGACTGATTTGTCACTACACAATCTTGTTCTATTATTATATTATACATTAATATTATAAATTTAAAATTATCTATTTAAAATTTATTTAAAAATAACAATCAACGATTCAAATTTATTTTATTCATAAATTTTATATTTCATTAATTTTATTTTCACAACACATACATATTCTAAATAAATTTTAAAACCCTAATTCTAAGATCTCAAACTTTTCCTACTATATATATGGATTATTTTGTCACTACACCATTCTTGTTCTATTATTATATACTATTATATATGTCATTATAATATACTTGGGCCATTCTTTAATTAAAAGAATTAAATGAAGTAATGAATCATTTGGGTGAATTTCTTCTCTCTTAAGACGCAAGTGAACAACAAAACACATGCAACCCACTAGAAATGATGATCAACCAATCAAAACAAACAGATGGAAGGGCTAATACTTAGCCACTTGTTCATTCTTTTTCTTTTTCAATTCTACCCATTTAGGGCCAAGATTCTTGGAGTGATGGGAAAATCAATGTCACCAAACCAATATTTTTGTCATTGCATGAAATTTGAATACTATAATGAACAGACAATGATTGATCCCACTCTCTTGATTGTGTTTGGATCCTATGAAAATGGCTTTACCCTCTTTCCACATTTCAAAGAAAAATGATTAAATAATAGTATGGAAAAACAGTTGGGGGGGAAATATGGGAATACAAGCAAAACAGCACTTTGGGTGCAGACATGGTGGTGGGCCAGGCTGTGTGGAACAGTGGGACCATGGTGTATTAAGGACCAGTCAAGTTGGTTTGACTAGTCAAAGTTTGTATCAGTCAAAGAAAACATTGTGAGAAAAAAGTGAAAGTAAAGGATAGGAAACTGTGCCCCCAAACACTCCATTTGAATAGCACAACTGTGAAGAAAAGAATCTGGCATTCCCACTCTAGATAGAGATTCTGTGGATGTACAGATAATAACATCTAAATTTTTTCAAGTTTTGAAACATTTCCAGATAATTAAGATTTCATGCAATTGTTTGAACTTTGTTATAGCTGTGTTAAGAATACAGAGAAATTTTACAAAATGAAATATGAATGAGAGGTGAAGGAGTAATCTATAAAATCTTTCTGTATATTTTGATTTATGCCTTTGATATTGATATGCAGTATACCATTAGTTTTAGATAGAATAGTGCACCACAAAAATAAAATCTCAAACTAAAAAATTAACATTAAGTTTTGTTTAATGCTTAAACATGTATAATTCTAATGGAATTAGGCAAATAAAATTTTAATTACTTATGGGCAACACAATAATTGTTGAATTAAAGAAATTTGGTGCCTACAAGAAATCTGATCACATGTTGCGAGTATATTAGTATAATGGGAATGCCACTTGGTGTAAATTACACTAAATTTCTTTCCTTTAAGAATGTGAGCCTATGAAAAGGAATGGCGGTAGAAGAAGTATTTTGATTAAGAAAAATGTTATACAAATTAATAAATGTTATAAAATCTTCTTACTAACTCGTGTGACATGTATTAATAAAATTTGGAATATAATAAATGTCATATCAATGAATAATTTTTTATTTTTTTTATTTTTATAGTTTGTATAGTATTATTATTATTATTATTATTTAAATTAGTGGTGGTATGATAATGACACTCAATATTGATGATGTTGGTATTAATACTATGCTTAATATGGCATCAAGATCATATGTGATATATGCCCCTGGGAATGACTTTGTACTATTAGAGCATGTTTGTTTTGAGGGATAAGGGGGTGGGATTGGACTATTAGTCCCACCAGACTAATAGTCTATTGTTTGTTTGAAAATTTTTGCTCCGGACTATTAGTCCCACAAATGTGGGACTATTCTATCCCATGGGGGGTATGGGATAGAAACCATGGGATTGGTATCCCATGGGATTATTTTGTGATATGTCCATTTTACCCTCCATGCTATTACTTAGTAAACAATTAGAAAAGGGTAAAATAGTCTTTTGAACATTTATAAATTATTTTTTTAGTGTTGTTAATTTAAAACTATATATTAAATAAAAAATTTAAATTATAAATTATAAATTATAAATTTAATTTAATTAAAAATAATAAATTATAAATTATGGCCTTATAGATTAAATTTTTTTAGTGTTGTTAAAAAATTAAATTTACATATTAAATAGAAATTTTTTTTTAGTATTGTTAATTTAAAATTATATATTAAATAAAAAATATAATTATAAATTAAATTTATTTAAAAATAATAAATTATAAATTATGGCCTTACAAATTAAATTTTTTTAGTGTTTCTGAAAATTTAATTTATATATTAAATAAAATTATTTTTTTATTGTTGTTATTTAAAATTATATATTAAATAAAAATATAAATTATAAATTATAAATTTAATTTAATTGAAAATAATAAATTAAAAATTGTTGCCTAATAAATTAAACTTTTTTAGTGTTGTTAAATTATAAATTATAGATTATAAGGGTAAAATAGTTTTTTGAACATTTATCCTTATCCAGTCCGTCTAACCAAACATTGGATTTACTAAAAATAGTCCAATCCAGATATCTAATCCCATGACTAAACAAACATAGGATACAAATCCAATCCAACCAAATAATTCCGGGACAATGTATCATGGGACTAACAGTCCAATGGATTACAATCCCCCCTTATCTAGTCCGTCCAAACAAACACACCCTTAGTACACGTACTAATAGAAAAATTGACTTTTGGCAACTAAAAATTGACTTTTGGAGATTAAAAATTTAGTCACCAAATGTATTTTTTCTTGAGGTGTACACCTTATTCTTTCAACCACAATAACTATATTTCACTATAATTATGTACAACTTATCATTAATTAGATAATTGTCACATGCAATACACGTTATATGTATTTATTGCATAATTGTTTCACCCTTTCATGATTTTTTTTTACTAACCTAATCGTTTATTCCATTCAATTTTCAAAAAAAATTCCTATTAATGAATAACTATTCCGCTATTCATGAATAATTTTACCTTCTTTAATTTCCTCTATCCTTCTCTCCGCCTATTTGGTTCAACAATTTTTCCTCTTGTTCTATAACTCCATACTTTATATTTGTAGTAAAGTCAGATATTTATAAAAATTTTATTTTGACACTTGTTAAGACGTGACACAAATTCAAAATAAAAAAAAATTTAAAAAAAAATTAAATGGTGTTCTCCCTTTTATATAAAATTATTAGATAATTGTCTTGACAAAAACATAACTTACCTAGCTTATTAAAGTCACACAATGAATCTTTACTGGTAAAATTTTATTTTAACATGAAAAAAATGAGTTAAGAAAATCATTTTAAAAAAATGAGCTACATGTTTTTTGAACTTGTGAACTTCTTAAAGTTTTTTTTTTTTTTTTCAATCTATTACTAGAGTAGAAAATTCTAATTTTTTTTAAAAAAAAAAGAAAATAGAATAAAATTGAAAAAAAATACTATAAAAAACCAACAAATTTGACTTTTTCCTATTTGAAAATTTTACTTTCTCTATATTAAAATATTAGTCTCTTATTTTATTTTTTTATTATCCAATAATATTAGTCATTTTTTAAAAATTGAGGACTAAAATAATTTGAATTTCTTATTTTGTCTTTTTTTTAAAAAAAATTCTTTAACATTAATATACATAAAAAAATATAATTATGATAATTGATATTTTTAAAAAAAATTAAAAAATAATTTTGAAAGGTTAATATTTTTAAAATGTATTAATTGTATTATTAAAAAATTAATTTTTTTAAAAAAAATAATATTTTGAGACAAATGAAATAGATTCTTTTAATAAAAAAAACAAAAAATAAAAAACAAAAAAAAAATTTGTGTGATAAGATTGAAGGACAGAGTCGCGACGAGGAGGGAAGAAGATGGCGAGGAGAAGAAGGGGAAGCAAAGATAAGACAGCGGCTTAGTGATTGGTCGGTGTGGAATGTGGGACCCTTTATGATTCCAGATGTCGGGCCGTATACGTGGAATCAAAATGCGGCTTAGTGGCCGAATATTTCAGTTTACGATGAAAGACAGAGAAATAGGGGTATATATAGAGATAGAAATAATAGGGTAGAGAGAGAGAGAGTGGGACTGTCAAATCAAATAGTAAGTCATCATCAACAAGGGAGGCCATGGGGCCATTACGGGTTTCCAGTTTCGTTAGTGGGTGGTCCCCAAATCTCTTCTCTCCCTTGTCAAGTAAAGGATAATGTGCCTGTTTGGCAGAAATTATTTACAGCTTATTTCAGCTTTCAGTTTAATTTAAGCTATTTTGATGTGTTTGGTTTAGCTTATAGCTTATAGCTTATAGCTTTGTGGAAGTCAGAAATCAACTTATTCTTTGAGTGGGGCAGGAGATGCTTTAAGAATAAGCTGGAAATCAGCTTAAGCTGAAAGTTATAAGCTATAAGCTGTTTAGGCATAAGTTATAAGCACTTTCCCACAGCTCTACCAAACAGGGCTAATATGTAGTATGTCCCAAGTGCTTGTGTTTTCTTGACTCTTCAATTCACATTATTTGTGTGGGTACGGTTTCTCTCTATATTTTTATTTTTTATATATTTCATTTTGAATTGACAATAATATTCTAAATCATTTACCTTATAAATTTCACAATAACAATAGTTTGTGCAAAAATTAATTTTATTGGATATTAATAAATACATAAATAAATTATTTTTTGTTTTATAAAATAAAATATTTAAGTTTAAACTTACAATTATTATCTATTTTAAAAAATAAAATATAATTTATTCATATAAAATAAAGAGGAGTATGGAGGATGAGAGTACGAGGGAAGTCATACCCTATTCGTGTATGGTACTATTAGGGATGACCATTTTAATTCGATCCACGGAGACCCGTCTATACCCGCCCTAATGGAATGGATTTTACCTGTCTGACACTTATGCGAGGCGGAAGTGGATTATATTTTAGTCACCAGCAACAGGGCTGGGCTGAGCGGGGCAGGTGTCGCCTCCTCCGATCCAAACCTGACCTGATTTAATTAATAATATATATGTGTATATATATATAATATAATTAGATATAAAAAGGAATACTAGTGTGTTTGGTAACGTTTACGTTTTCAGTTCATATTTACAAAAATTTTACAAATTGGTTTTTGTTTATTTTTAGAAAAACATAAACTACAAATACGTTTGGTAATTGACAAAATATTTAAAAAATTTTAAAAATATAAAAAAGAGTGAGAAATGGCAAGTGGTGGCAAGTGGCGGCGGAAGACAGTGGTGGAAAGTGGTGACGGTGGGCGGTGGGTGGTGGCGGGTGGGTGGTGATGGTGGGTGGGTGGGTGACGGTGGCAGGTGGTAGCGAGTGGGTGGTGGTGGTGGCGGCGGGTGGTGGGTGGTGGTAGCAGGTGGGTGGCGGATAGCGGGTGGTAGTTGGTGGTGGGTTGGTGGGTGACGGTGGGTAGTGATGGTGGGTGGGTGGGTGACGGTGGCGGGTGGTAGCGAGTGAGTGGTTGTGGTGGTGGCAAGTGGGTGGCGGATGGCGGGTGGTGGTGGTTGGTGGGTGGGTGAGTGACGGTGGCGGGTGGTAGTTGGTAGCGAGTGGATGGTGGTTGTGGTGGTGGTGGGTAGTGAGTGGTGGTGACAAGTGGGTGGCAGGTGGGTGGTGGTGGTGGTGATGGTGGGTGGTGGTGGATGGTAGTGGCAGGTGGGTGGTAAATGGTGGTGGCAAGTAGGCGGCGGGTGGTGTTGGCGGGCGATGGATGGTAGTGGAGGGTGGTGGGTGGTGGGTGGTGGCAGGTGAGTGGTGGTGGTGGGGGTGGTGGTGGTGGTGGCGAGTGGGTGGCAGGTGGGTGGTGGCAGGTGGTGGTGGGGGGTGGGTGGTAGGTGGTGGTGATGGAAGACGGTGGTGGAAAATTGTGGCAGACGGTGGCTAGTGTTGGGTGGTAAAAAAAAAAAAAACTCAAAACTCAAAACGGAAACACATTTTTTGTGTTTTCATTTTTTGGCCAAATTTATAAACTGAGACTACTGATTTATAAATCAAAAATTTTATCAAACAAGTTTTTATTTGAGTTTTTTAAATTTTTGTAAATATAAACAAAAAACTGAAAACGTAAGTGTTACCAAACGGCACCTAAAAGTTTATGATTCTGTTTAAATATAAATAAATAATAATTATGAAAGTCTCACTGTTTACATATATGGAAATAAGAAAAATTATTTAGTATGCTAAGGATTTAAATAGTTCTTAATTTTTTTGGCTATTTGAAATGCGAGCGGATCCTCTAGAGTTAATCTCCTAGAGTGATCTCCTAAAGTACTTGATCGAACGGCTAAAAATAAAACTCACCAAAACAACGTCGTTTTAGTTAGTATTTTGAAAAAAATAAAAAATAAAAAATTCAGATTTTGGTGTTTCAAAACAACGAAGGTTCCTGGAAATCTGAAATTAGAGAGAGAGAGAGAAGGACGGAGAGTTTCCGACGTCCGACGCGCCACCGTCGCCGCTGCCACACCGCTGGGGTGCAACTATGAGGTTGCTCAATTTTTGGTGGGTGCAACTATTCCAGACTATATCTTGAACCTGTAATGGGACTCTTGCTGAATTTTTGCTATATTCCAGTCACTTGAGAAATGAGACTCTTGCTGAATTTTTGTCTGCAAAATTTTGGAGCACCTGTAGGCTTGAAAATGAATTTTGTTCTTTAATGTCTTTTATAGTTTCTTTACGAATCTGTGGGTTTGTGTCTGAATCGAAGTTTCTCTTAGGCTAGATATGATATTGAACGAGTGAAGCGGGTTGTATTAGAAACCTTATTTGAGCAAGTGCTTAATTTAATTTATTATTATTTTTTCATGCAGTGCCTATGATAGCACTTGGAGTTTGAGTCTGAATCTGTGGGTTTGTGTCTGAATCAAATGTTGTTTCTTGGAGTTTGAGTGCTTTGATAGCGGCAGCGGCGACGGTGGAGCGGCAACGGCGACGGAAACTCTCCGCCCTTTTCTCTCTCTCTCTCTCTCTCTCTCTCTCTCTCTAATTTCAGATTTCCAGGAACCTTCGTTGTTTTGAAACACCAAAATCTGGAAAAATATATATATATATATTTATTTTTTTTCAAAATACTCACCAAAACGACGTCGTTTTGGTGAGTTTTATTCTCAGCTGTTCGATTAAGTACTTTAGGAGATCACTCTAAGGGATTAACTCTAGAGGATCCGCTCGCATTTGAAATATGGTCAGGTATCCGCAGGTATCTGTGGGGGCAGGGATGAGGTTGAAAAATTCAACCCGCAGCGGGAGTGGGGCGAGGACGGGGGCGGGAAATGACAAACCCGCCTGTGGCCATTCCTAGGTGCTACACACTTGTAATTAGGGATGTAATCAATTCATGACAATCGATGTTTAAGTGAAATTTTGCACCAAATTGATAATGTCAATTTTATTATATTGAGAATCGATATAGGTTAAATTTTTCATTAAATCACACCAAACCACACCAATTCATGACGATCGATGTTTAAGTGAAATTTTGCACCAAATTGATAATGTCAATTTTATTATATTGAGAATCGATATAGGTCAAATTTTTCATTAAATCACACCAAACCACACCAATTCAAGCCTCTTTTGGAAAGTGACTTATAAACCAGTCTACTGACTTTTTAGCTTATTTGGGTTACATCACCTTTCTACTTTTTACACGTCTTTTCGTAAAAAAATAAAAAATCAATTTATTTGGCACTTCCCGAAGTAGGCCTCAAATGGTTCGACTCGGTGCAATTTAATCAGTTTAAGACCTTTTAAATTTGAGTTACTTCTTAAATCTGTAATATAATCAATAATTTATATAAAAATATTGAATTATTCATCTATACATTACTTCAAAGATATCCAATGCAAACATTCACAAAAATTGCTTATTTAGGATTGTTTTGGGAAGTGCTAGAAATGTTGATTTTTTTTGCTTATTACAAAAAAAAATGAGTAAAAATTAGAGAAGTGATGTAACCTAAATAAGTCAAAAGTCAATAAGTTAGCTTTTTTTGCACTTCCCAAAAGAGACCTTAATACACTTTTTAACTTTTTATAAAAAGATGTGCAAAAAAATAAAGAAGTGATGTGACCTAAAAAAGTGCACTTATCAAATAAGTTTGGAAAGTGACTTTTTTATCTGGCTTATTGACTTATTATGAAAAAAATATATACAAAAAAATATAAAGGTGATGCGATCCAAATAAGCCAATATATTGACTTTTTTTTTGCCTTCCCAAAAAAGGTGCGTTCCTAAACAATCTTAGTCTTTAAGCTTTGCTGAAGTATAATTAAAAACGAAATATAATCTGAAAACCAAAATCTTGACACCAAAGTTTAAAAACCATCATCTCATAAGGCTAAATCACAAGCCTATTGAGTAGAGTTAAAACTAAAAAAATTGAAAACGACATAAATGTCTGCTATAGCTATATAGGTATAGTAGTAGTTAAACTTGACTCAAAGTAGCAAACTAACAACTTATCAAATTGCTAATGTCTATTGTCAAATTTGAAATATTTAAGAAAAAATAAATAATTAAGTGAATCAATTGAATTTTATACTCGGTCAATTTCATTATATATTCAAATATATATTGTGTTTAATATGAAAAACTTTCGGGTAATTTCGGTTTAATTCAGTACACAAGGTGTCCAGTTCGGCATAGAACCAAAAATCAAAAAAAGATAATTTTAAAAATCGTATAGACCGATTCATATTAAAAAACTGACCAAATATAAGCGGTTTGGTTCGATTCAACTAATTTGTTCAAATTTTTTATTTTTGTTACATCCTTACATGTAATGCTCATCGTAACAGAGATATTTCACTACTTGCTTCCTTAAAAAAAACACTATCATGTATTATCTTACTATAAGGGAAACTTATGATGTGCACTTCCTTAAGAGTGCATACCATATGCACTCTATCATAAATTGACGTAATTTTATTATAAAATTTTGTAATATTAATCATAACAACGCTGCTGGGTAGCTCAAAAGCCTACTATCATGTATTTTCTTCTTCTCTCTTCTCCTTTTTCTCTTTCTTCTGTCTGTTACAGAGAGAAAATAAAGGGGGAAGAGAAAGGAAAAAAAAAAAAAAAAAAGCTCCCTCCACCCATTGGCGCTGCCATCATGGTCGCACACCCCCCCCACCCACCGGCATTGCCATCACCGTCGCAAACCCATTGTGACCCTCCTCTGTGTGCATATACAGATCTGTGTCTATACACATAGATCTGTGTATAGATCTCTCTCTCTCTGTTCCCCCTATCTTCTTTTCTTCCTCTCTCTTCTTCCTTCTCTCTCTCTTTTCTCCTCTCTTCTTCCTTATCTCCTTCTTTTCTCCTTTTTCTGTTTGTTTCAGCGAGAAAACAAAGGGAGAAGGGAAAGAAAAGAAGGGGAAAAAAAAAAAGGTGTCTTCGAGCCATTCGAGCCCCAACATTTTCAAGCTGCCACACATTTTCCTAATCATAAAATGTGTAGTCTCACCACAAATTGATATAACAAAAAATGTCGTAATGAAGTTACAAACTTTTGCAACATGAATCACAAAACTATTGAATATTTTGTTACGTTAATTTGTAACGAGATTACTTATTTTGTAATTGATATTATAAAATTTATAATAAAATTACGTTAATTTATGATAGAGTGAATATTGATTTTTTTTTTTTTAAAATGATCATCGCCAGACTTCTATTAGAATAGAATTTGAGGAGATCACTAGAAAAATTATTTTTATGATTACACAATAACAATAAAGTCTTACTGTTGATTAGGTTGTAATAAATATTATCATGAGATTAATTAAAGGAAAATGTTATATAAGTCCATTTTTTAAATTCAGTAATATGTCAACAAGATGATATGTTGATAATTAATATGTCAATAAGATAATTAATTAATAATTAGAGAATAAATTAAAAAGAGATTTACCTTAAATATTTTAATAGAGTGACATATTATTAAATTTAAAAAATAAATCTAATTTTTGAACTTGAATATCAATACTCTTGACGAAATACTACTTTGGCAATTTACAGGCTCTTATCACTACAATAATCAATAATCAAACATTACAATATTTCGCAACACACACTAACTTAGACAGTAACCTACATATGATAAAAAAGTAACTTAGTTATGATTTAAACCTGTAATGATCCTGGAATTATAATAACCATTATTATATGATATAACACACTCATAATTATTAATACAATAACGTAAATTTTATTAATAATATATATATATTTTTTTTTGTTAAGATTATAAGATGTTAGTTTGTTAATAAAGTTAGATTATAGCTAAAGAGGTTGTCGCTGTTCCATCAACTCGAACCCATAACCTTTCTTTTACCGCACTTGAAGATGTCATTACAAGACAATTGGGCTAAACTCAAAGTCTAAATTTTATTAATAATTAACCATTGTAAAAGTATCACATTGAACAATAACAATGTTGTAAAAAATATTGAGTGGTAATGCTATCCTCTTGTATTTTTTTTCTTTTGAGTGGTGATATAAAAATTAAAATTATACAAAAAATTACTACATAATGAAATAACAAATTTTGGACGGAGGAGATTCCTTTCTCGGTGCGGTCTTTAGTTTTTAGTGATGCTTTGCTTGTTTGTTGATTGTTTTTTATTTCTACTATCTAAAAAAAAAAAAAAACAGATTTATATCCATATATTTTAAATCAAAAGGCCAACTAAAAGAACTTAAAATTTTTAAAAATTCATTATCATATCATTCTTATAAAAAAAAAAAAAAATTTGTGTACTGGTTTTTTTAAAAACATTTTTCAGAAAATTCTACTTTCTTGTATTTTTTGTATTTTTACCGAATTTTTTTAATATTTTAAGCAATTTTTTAAATTTTTAGACACACCTAATATAAATACATTTAAAAAGTATAATTTTTGTAAAAAAAAATTAAAAAATTCACTAAATACTAAAAATACAAAAAAAAAAAAAACACGAAAAATTCAATATATTTTTTCATATTTTTGTTTATTTATTAATTTTTTGAAATATTTTTTCACAAATATTTTAATTTTTAGATACATCTAAGTAAGGTGTATCTAAAAAAGTAAAAAAAAAATCTTAAAATTTTAAAAATATTCACTAAAAATAAATAAAAAATTTCAATTTTTAAAAAATTAAATTAAAAAAACTATAACTAAAATACACTGATTTTTATTTTCTTTTTGTTCTTGGCACTATTGAGTGAGAGAGAGAGAGGAGAGAGAAAATGGGGTTGTGTTGTGGGGGATGTTTTAGACACGTTGGAATTGAAGAATGATGGGGAGTCGCGTGCTTCACGTAGGGCTAGTGCAAAAATCATGTGTGTGTTTTCAAAACGGATCGAGTTGGGCCGTTGGATGAATGAATGAATGAGTAGGATAAGTTTATGAAACCAAACGAACGAGTGGTGTCAGCAGTAGATCAGATCCGTTATTCAGAAATAATGCACCACATTCCAAGTTTTGTAACGTACTATACGAGGTCTTCCCTTGCGTTGTTTGCATGTTTAGACGGAGAGAAATAACAAACACCTCCTATGTAATTCATTCGGTTTGGTTTTAGTTTTTAGAATTTATTTTTTATAAAATTTTACTTTTTTTTCTATATTTTTTTTTTATTTTTACTGATTTTTTAAATATTTTAAGCATTTTTAAAAAAAAAATTGGACACATCTAATGTAAATATACTTACAAAAATATAATATTTGTGAAAATTTTTTTTAAAAAATTTACTAAGGGTTGGTTTGGGGTGTCCTAAAAAAGTGCACTTTTTGTCTTTTTACGAAAAGATGTGCAGAAAAGTAGAGAGGTGATGTGATGGAAAAAAGATAAAAAGATGGATTATATAGGTTATGCCAAACAAGGCCTAAATATCAAAAATACAAAAAAAAAAAAAAATTCAATACATTTTTTGTATTTTTGTGTATTTATTAATTTTTAAAAATATTTTTTTACAAATATTTTATTATTTAGATGCATCTAAGTAAGGTGAATTTAAAAAAGTAAAAAAATTATTTAAAATTTTAAAAATATTCACTAAAAATTTTAAAAAAAAACACAAAAAATAAAAAACTCAATTTCTAGAAAATTAAATTCACAAAACTGAAACCTAACATACTGATTATTATTATTTTTTTGAGTTAAGCTTCTTTCATCTCAATATAAGAGAAGGAAAATGCTATGAACCTCAAATAATCTACCAAATATTTTACCAAATCTCTCACATGTGTGAGTCTCACACCTATGTGAGAGATTTGGTAAAACATTTGTTAGATTATTTGAAATCCTTAACATTACTCATAAGAGAATCTGAGGGGAGTGTAGAGCCCCACTACATGTTTCGTTTCAGTGATTCAAACTGTTCATGTTTTAAGAATCATTGAGTAAAATATTCATACAAAAATCAAAATGATCGTATATCGATAACTATATGTTTTAATCAAATTTATATTACAAAAAATGAATAATTATTATTGAAATTATATTTATCATCTATTTTTTAAAAATAAATATGATTCAAATATGCAGCTATCGATGTTGAATCATCTTAATTTTTTGCATGAATATTATACTTAACGAATTCAAAAAGTGAATGATTCAGATTACCTAAATTGGTTTCAAAATGAACTTACCAAGTCCAAACGCTTCCTCAAGTTGAAATGACGATTTGCGAGAAATCAAACTTATATTTTTTTTTATGTATGTTAGTATACAAATTTAAAATACACAAGCGAAAAAAATTATATCTATGCTTAAAGATCTTTCTAACTATATCTATTATATTATATAAAATATATTTTTTATTATTATTATTATTTTTCAAATCTCCCCACTGTTGATGTTTTTGGATTTATAAAATGTTTTACTTTTCAAATTTTGAATGCAATTATATCATTTATAATCTAATTTTTCTCCAAAAAAATAAACCTATATGCAAAAATCGTGCGTGTGTGTGTGAGTGAGAGAGACACAAGATTGAGGCCAAGTTTGGCATATTTCAAATAATCTATCTTTTTATTTTTTTTCTATCACATCACCTCTTTATTTTTCTGCACATCTTTTCGTAAAAAGATTAAAAATATACTTATTTAGGTCATCCCAAACAACCCTGAGTTGTAAGGGTTTGGATTTTTTGTGGCTATTTAAGTTTGTTCTTACAACTTATTTCTTTTTGTGGGGTTGTACATTCAAGTGGTAGTACATTCATCAACCTTCGGATGTGGGCCCCTTTGCACACTCCATGCATAGTAGCTATGGGCTTGTGGGCCTGTGTGTCTCTTCCATCATCAACTAGCTTCCAATGGACATATCTTTCTAATTGTCTTCTTTCAAATGGTTCATGGGCTGGGCCCATGTCTTGACAAAACACATGTCCATCAAAATTTTCTTAGTTCACCTTACCTTAAAAAACTTATCAATACTTAGTCCCAAAAGTTATATTCATTTTTCAAACTTAATGGTACAATAGTCTATTAGAATATATAAAGCAAACTCTCTCTTATATTTTTTTTTAATTATTAATTAATCATCTCACTTGCACATCATTATATCTAGAAAATGAGCTTGTACATAACCTTTCATTTAATTATACAAGACCCAACTTCAAATTATTTAAATTGTTTATTTTGTAAGATCTATTAAAAGATAATTTATGACCAAATAAAATTGGTCAAATTATGTTTGTTTAAAAACTAATAGATGACTTATTTTTAAAATTATATTTACTATTTAATTTTATAAGATATTTATAATCTAATTATGTGATTAAAAATTAATTTAGCAAAAATAAACACCAAAAATGTTTTTTAATTTTTAAAAACTGATTTTGCACACAAGAAAAATAACAATACCAAACAACATTCAATTTACAGTCAAAATTCAATACACTTGATATTTTTTACCATATGTGGAGTAGATTAAAGTGATTATTTCAATTTTATTTATTTCTTTGTTTTTATAAAGATGACCATTAAATATTGCTTTTCATAAGAAGGTAATAAAACATACAATAATATTAAATACTTACAATTTTTATTTTGAATTTTATTCAAAAATATCATGAAAACTTATTTATAAATCTCTCTTCAGTTACTTATATTTCATTTAGTCTAAATTATTTTCTTATTTTTCAATAAGTTCTATTGGTGACATAATTATCAAAATACTCATAATAATAATATTTACATTGACAACGTGAATGTTCACATTGCTAGTGTGAATATTCACACCGTCAATGTAAATATTCATATCGAAAAAAATGAACGTTGACACTACTAATGTGAATGTTTATACTGTCAATGTGAACATTCACATGTCAATATATGACTATTCACATCACTAAGTTAGTAGCCGTTCAAAAAATATTTATAAGGATAAAATTATCCATAAAATATTTAAAATATGATAATTAGAATTTGGTAAATCAAATATTCAAATAAAATGACTTATTAAAATATAAAAATATATTATAGATCAATTGAAATATAAGTTCTTGAAAAAATAAATCTCCCAAATATCAATATGTGATTTCTAACTATTTTTTAAAAGTAACGGTAGAAGTCTCAAAAATTCTACCAAAATTTTTATTAAATATCTCATATAGGTGTAGACTCATACAATATGGGTCCCGTGCGGATCCCACACCCATATGAAATATTTAGTAAAAATTTTGATATAATTTTTAAGATATCTAGCATTTTTAATTTTTTAATGGTGCTATCTAAAAAAAAACTATTTTTGAATGGTTGGTGACCAATCAACTAGAAAATTGGGGAAAATGACTTCTCAATTTTAAAATTGGGAAATTTATTTGTTTATTCAATATTTTTATGAAAAAAAATTCGATAATAATAAAAAAAATAATTTCGGAGCAAACAGACAACCCATTGTACAGCTGTTTAAACCGCCACTCTCTTGACGAAGCTCGGCCAACAATGGCGGCGACCACCACATCACGAGCCCCGGCGACTCCTCTTCACAACCGAATCAATCCCAAACCCTGGCCGTCCAATCAAAGAGTGATCTCAAACTTCAACCCTACGATACCTCGCTCCGAGCGGCGTCGTACTTTGGCCGTTCTGGCTACTCTCCGGCGAGACAACAGAGACGACGAATCACACAACGCCATTGAAGGCAAGAACAAGAACCCCATAGAGCTTCAGAGTCTTCTCGAAGACTTTCCATACGAATTGAACTCCAAAGACTCGAATTCACTTCCAAGTAATGACCTTTTAGATCTCCCCTGTGATCGAATTTTCAATTGAACTTTCTTTTTTAGGGTTTTGAATGTGATCTTTGAATTGCAGGGCCTTTAACTTCGACCTATTTCTCGAATTCCGTCTCTGATGGCTCTCGCCTTCGTGTTGCTTACCAGGTTTGTCATTTATTACTTGAATTTGTGTTACAGATCACATGCACTTGATTTTGATTCGTGATTTCACCACTAAAGTTGTGTTTTTTTTACTATTATTTGTTCCTTATTGCATATATAGGGGGTTCATGGGGCATACAGTGAGACTGCGGCCGAGAAGGCATATCCCAATTGCGAAGCAGTTCCTTGCGAACAGTTCGATACTGCTTTCGAAGTAAGGGCTATAAGCATTTGATTACAATTTGTAATACTGATTGTGCATGAAATATGGATTTGTTTGCCTTGAATTGTGTGTGTGGTTTGCTTTGCTAATTTTTAACGGTATTTTCTGCCATTAACGCATATATATATGTGAGCTTTATAGAGCACACTTAAGGGCAGTTCCATGTGTAAAGTGTATTGCTTGTTGATTGTCTCACCTAATCTTTAGATTGTTAACAGCATAAGTTGATTCAGCTAAGTTTACACTAACTATTTGTTAAGTTTAACGAGTTGCCTAGGGCTTAAAACAGAGTAAGTTTCGATCTTTGACTAATGTGAATCCCAGTGTTCAAATAAATTCATTTGAAGTTTTAGAACTGGAACTGCTCTTCTGTCTTAAAAAATAGGTTTTACATTTCTATATTAAGCAGTAACACAGTAGCAATTTCTTAAGCTTGTGCTGGGAGCAATGGACAAGGAATACTAACTGCTTGACGAGTTCTAAGCTCTTAAGTTGAGCTAGCTAGCCTGAACCATTTTATCCCTTGGGTATATTACTGTGTGATATTGGACAGTAAAACAGAATTTTATGACACAAATTTTCCAATTTGTATGGCTAACATCTAGAAATAATTTGAATCTACAATGCATTGGGATGAAAGAATTTTTTTTTTAAGGATTTCGCATGCAACTTCTGATCTGAGGTTTTGAAGAGGCAAGCAAGGGATGTAATGATTTTCCAAAATTATCAACAGAAGATGCCCTCTTTATCGCATCATTTTTCTTTGCTTCCGTAAAAATTAAATAGATTCTCACTTTGTGCTATTAAGCCTCCACATCTTGAACTAGTTGAAGTGCTAAGTTCTGCACTTTTCTGTTTCTATGCTTCTCAAGCTCATACGTTTCCATGTTTCATTTTTTTAATACATACAGATACTGTGTGGTAGAGGATTGTGTTGTAAGAAGCATTGTTTGTAACTTCTAGCCATGCTGGGATCATAATTTCAGCTTTTAATACACACAGCTGCCCACATCTTTGTCTTCATTACAGGTCTTCGTTATAGATGGACTAAAAAGGTTTTTATTCTTCTTTGTTATTCCGGTTGCAGGCCGTTGAACGGTGGCTTGTAGATAGAGCAGTTTTACCAATTGAGAATTCGCTGGGGGGAAGCATCCACAGGAATTATGACCTTTTACTTCGGCACAGGTTGCATATAGTTGGGGAAGTGAAACTTGCAATTAGGCATTGTTTACTAGCTAACCATGGCGTTAAAGTTCAAGAGTTAAAGAGGGTTCTAAGCCATCCACAGGTTTGGTATTATTCTCATAATCGCTTTTATTGCTGTTGTACATCAAGAATTTTATTTGAGACTTGATAATATTTCAGGCTCTTGCACAGTGTGAGAACACACTAACAAGCTTGGGAATGGTAAGGGAAGCTGTGGATGATACTGCTGGTGCAGCAAAGGTAGGTAAAAATTGGCAGTTAGCCAACTGTTTGTTAGCTTCTCCAAGTCTTGGATACCACCATTGGTAGTCTTGCATAGAAGGCCTCCCAGGCCACTTAACTTGGACTAGCCTGAATGAATATATATGAATCATTTTCTGGTCATAGACTTGTGTTTGTAAAACTTCTCTTGATAATCTCTACACTTTTGGAACTAATTATGGTTTGTCTATGACTGTAACCTAAATTTTCTTCATGTCTATAGTTTGTTGCTTTCCACAAACTAAACGACACAGGAGCAGTTGCTAGCTCTACTGCTGCAAGGATCTACGGAATGAATATACTTGCTGAAGATATTCAGGTTGCTATTACTGGTTTAGTTATGAACTTTCCTTCGTTGTTGATATTATGATTGCATCAAGTCAATAATGCTTTGTCTTCAATAGGATGACTCCGATAATGTCACTCGATTTCTAGTTCTTGCAAGAGAACCTATAATTCCTGGCACCGATAGGCTATTCAAGGTTAGCCTCTCACTTTACGAATCACTGGTTATTGAGCAAGATAACTTACCATGATTCTATTCCATATCTGCTTTAAAATGTTCAAGTTTCTAAAAATTTTCAGTGGGTATGTTTCACTAACAATTGTTGTTATTCTTTTAGACAAGTATAGTTTTCTCGCTGGAGGAAGGTCCTGGAATGCTTTTCAAGGCACTTGCTGTTTTTGCAATGAGAGACATTAACTTAACTAAGTTATGTTCCTTTCTCGGGAATTTTTGTTGTCTCTTCTTATTGGTTTGATGAAAATAAGAGCTTCTGTTCGTAAAATTTGTGAAAGATGTTGACTAATCCGTTGGTGGGGACAAATTAGAATAATTTGTTCCACCCTGAAACATAAACAAAGACAAGGAAATCTAAAAGAGACTCTCTAAAAGACCCAATATACAAATATCGGATCTGTTTTGAACGGAAATGGATATAATCTAAAAGGGACTCTCTAAAAGACCCGATATACAAATATCAGATCTGTTTTGAACGGAAATAAATATATCCATGAATTTCTTTCTAAAAGAAAGAAATAATTCCACAAAAGACAAAAGAAAGAAGTCGTTTTATGAGGTACAACTATAAATTTTTACAAGGTACAACTATATCCATGAATTTGTTACGAAATCGACCATAGATCAATTCCCTTTTTTATTTGGGAGTATTGAATACATCCATAATTCTGAGTTTCATGTTACTCCTCCCAAGAGACATGCCAGATTCCGGACATCCCAATTGGATACAGCTGTGCTGACAGCCTCTGTTGTTTTTTTGTTGTTGAACCAGATTGAAAGTCGTCCACTGCAGAAGCAGGCCTTGCAAATGCTAGACGATAACAATAACGGATTTCCAAAGTAAATATCTTGCCTAATTTGTCTCTTGCATTTTTATACATTTGACACTTTCATGATTGTATTGGTTTCCACACACTATTTTGCTCTTCTATTTGCTTGATGCATTTGATATACTTGTACAGGCGCTTCCCTTATCTATTCTATGTGGATTTTGAAGCATCAATGGCTGACCAGAAAGCACAGAATGCCCTTGGGCATCTAAAGGTGTAGTCGGTTTTATTATCATTCAGCTTTGAAATATAAATTTTAGCTGTAGATGATATAGGAAGATGTATTCCTTTGGCAGGAGATTGCTACATTCTTGAGAGTGCTGGGGAGTTACCCAGCGGACATTAGCATGTCATGAATGATGCTGAAGCCCTGGGTAAGAATCCAATATTTATCTTCAATTAGGCAAAGTAAATTTTCACAGAGAATCGATTTTGTCATTTTGTATTAGAAAGAAGTCGTGTTAAAATGATTGGAAGTTTTACAAGGCCTGATAACTCTGTAGTACTTATCTAAGGAGATGTATGGCTGTTAGCAATCCATTTAGATATTGAGTCTCCGAAACTTATTTAAAATGATGAGCTCCTTGCCAAGTGACTCCAAAGTTATAGGCTGATTGAGCTTGGCTGAAAAAACTAATGTGCTCCAAGTGAGGATTGTCTTTGGTTTTACCCAGGGCGTGACAAGTGCTCCAACTAATTTTGGTTTTGTAACAAATGTTGATATATTAAAAACACTTTTCTCTATGAAGCTAAAACTATTGCTAAGCTATAAGGTAAATGAAGCTTTACGCCATAAAAATCGTCCGAGTGTATATATCGCTAACTGATTTAGGGCAGGAACTAGCTAGAAGAGTATTATATAGTTGACTGGTTGGCTACAACTAATAATCTTTTTGTCTTCCTTTCTGTGTTTTTTGGATTACATTTCTAGACATCTGTAACCAGTTTTTGCAAGTTGTGCGTAATGTGTAACTTTTGATCGTAAAGCTGTCCGAATGAGTAACTTGTAAAGTTTTGTTTTTGTCTTTTTGTTTTTATTAGATTTTGTGATAATGCAGGGCTCATGGAAGGTTTTTTTGGGCCAAAGAGACATCCTAATTTTGTTTTTGGTCTCAACGACAAGTATGTATAGAAATTTGAGATGTTTGTGCACTGCTGGAAGTAGAGATTCTAATCAACATCTCACACCTTAGATGGGTATGTAGATTGTGTTCTCACGACATTCTGAAACATCAGTCAAAACTAAGGTTGTACTATTCATTGTTCAAGGTGCATTTGTTTTATTGATTTTTCATTTTTCTTCTTCATATTAGATTGTATAAACGAAGGGGAACAAATGTGGGCTCTGTTTTTGTACTAGTAAGCTTGTATTATATGATTACTCTCAAAACAGTTTAGTTCCTCAAAATTCATGCTTCTACATGAGGTATTTTGATGACTTTTGGAAACAAAATTGGTCATGGCAATTAGATTCCCCACCATTTTTGCTCTGATATGCTGAATGAACTTACAAAGCAAACCATCCATAAGTTTTTTTTGTTGGAATGTGAATAATTATGTTCAACATCCATATGAACTGTTGAAACTGTCTACCTAAGGATGATAATGAATAAATAACATCAATATTCACATATATTTTCGTTATAAAATATATAGATGTAGCAATTTGTTTTTTATTTTTTTCTTTAAAAAATAAAAACTAGTTTGACCAAAATAATTAATTTTCCCCAAAACAAATAAATTTATATAAAAATGATGAGTGTTTTTTATTTTTTATTTTTTCATCAAACTAATTTATAATTTTTTTGACCAAAGAAACAATAATAATAATAAATACTTTTTAAAAACTCAACCGTTCGTTTTTCGTTCCCTATCTCCAGTGTAACAAAATAAGAAGATCAAAACATTTGATTCCAATACAACCGTGACAGAGAGTCTCGAGACAAAGCCAAAATAACATGTATGTTGTAGCTTATGGTGAAACAACATGAGCTTATTTCAATTAATTTAAGATCCAATTACAAGTGGAATTGAAAAGACAGGTTAGTAGGCTTGTTGCTTACAGAAGCTGTTTACCATTGAAAATTCACTTAAATATCTCCTCTTTTTCTCAAACATTACCATCACGCTCTTGTATACAGGGTACATCTCTCATTTTTCTTCTATTCCTGAATCTCAAAAACTAATAAGGGTAAAAAAGACAACTACACAACAAAAAAGTCATTTTATAACATACTTAAACAAACACTAATCTCTGAAACTTAAATTTATAATCCAACTATAAACTATAATCTATTAAGTTAAAATCTACAATCTATTCTAACAGTCACAGAAAAAAAAAAGACTTGCAATTCCTGAATCTTTGAACTGACACCAAATGCAATTCAAGATTTTCACTTCATGGCCATTAAGCTTTTTACTAGCCCCAAAATCTCGTTGCGCATCTCGGCAACAACAGATGGATTAACCTGCTCATTCATCGTAGAAAACCACAACCCATCTTCATCTTTCGGTTCACTTTTGCTTTCGTACCATCTGCATATAGCTTTCACAATAGCTGCAATGTATAGACCACAATCATAGCCATTCACTTGCTGTGGGGTTTTAGAGTACTCAACATATTTACAAGCGGATGCCATATAGCAATTCTACTAGATAGAAGCATCGAATGAAACTCTGTTACGTATTGAGAAAATATATTTAGAAAAGTTCTAAAATTTCAAATATGTAAACTAGATTTATTCTCGTTGTGACCCAAGTTTAAATGTATAATACATTCAAATTCTGAGTACATTTTCTAAGTATTTTTTTTTCTTCTAAATACTCGACATTTCTAAATAAAACCCAATTACCTAAATAGCACATGACATTTTCAACTTCATGATCTTTACCATGTTTATATGTGATAGAGACAATTCATGCAAGTAATAAAAATTTGTAAAATTTATTAATTTATATAACATTATTTCTAGAAGAATAAAGGATGAATTCGAGGAATTGAGATATAGGGAATATATACATACCATACTTACAGGGATTATTAATTCTGTCTTCAAGCCAGCCATAGAAATTGGAGTTGCAATACTTGAAACCTTTAAATAGATGTTCAAGGCTGGTGAGGACAGCTTTGAGAGCATTGTCACGTCATCGTTGTTATTGACAGGAAAATTACCAGTTTCTTACTAGAGAGATTAAGGGGTTCTACGAAATCCTTGAGGCTTTCGATGTCTGGCCAGTTTGCTATCCAGAAAGCAATTGAAGGTGAAACCAGTAGGATCTCCTTGGAAGGATAACATGAAGGAAGGTAACTGAAATAAAATTCAATGATGTGATCCTTTAGAAAATATGGACCGCTGAGAATGTCCAGATCTGATCGTCTGAGTACAACATCATTGTAGCTGAGAATCTTCTCATCTGCTGCGGATTTCCTCATCTTGTAGATGTCAATATGTATACCTAGTGAAATAGGTTGATTTTGGTAAAAAATATGTACAGGGGGAAAAAAAACTGTAGTGGCTGAATTTCATAACTAAATGATTATGGAAGAAGACAAATAAAGCAGATAGTAGTATAGTTTGTTGAAATTTGGCGAGATATCGAAGAGTCAAAATATGCAGATTATAGTCCAACACGATTTTTGCCAAGAGTCCAAGACCATCAATGCCAGTCTTCTCACCTTTGCCTAGGTTCATATTGCAAGATAAATTTCAGCAATAGTATGGACTCCCGACAGCCAAGTACAAAAAAGACTCGAGCTATTTTCTTGCACTTCATAGGAATTTTTGTTGTCTTTTCCAGCAGAACTTTCCTTCTTTTTTTTCCCCCTCCTTTTTGATAAGTACGGTTCAAGGTTTCAACCACAATATTTGAAGATATTTTCAGATTTAGAAAGGATTGAAAGCTTAGCAAGGAACATTTGGAAAGATAAAACAAGAAAAAGGTCATTTTTCTACCTTTTCTTATTGGGGTTTTACCCGGATAACCAATTATCCCGGGGGAAAAAAAAAACTGTACAATTGGACCTTTAAACAGTCTTTTCAACTCCACCTCTTTCCACCATCCCACAAGAAGTGCCCACATGACCTTTGGAAATCAATTACTTTGGTTGGTGACTACATGTGCCAAAGACAATTTCCACTTGGTGACCCTGCTACCCCCTGTGCATTTATGCCATCAATATGACCTGGAAAACCCCAAAATGCACTTAACTTCACCAATACCTCTGCCAATAACATGAGCAAGAAACCCTAGCCTTCCATTTAGTGACTCTTGTTTTCTACCATGACATCTCATACATGATCTTGCCCACTCCTTGTGAAACATCATCAAAATTCCACTCTTGATGTCATGATTATCAACCTAGACAAGAATGGAAGGCAGGTTTTAGGAGGCTAACACTAGAATTAATGGTCCTGTGCCATTTAAAGATTTTTTTTTTTTTTTTGACCGAGTGAAAGTAATTGCGGTACCAGAATCGCAAAAGCTTTGTGAGATAAAATGGTGCCTAACGCTTAGGCTAATATTATAGCACGCCAGTGTTCCCATTACTCTAGTAGGGGGGTTTTCCACACTACCGTCTAAAACAATGAACCAGTAAGGTTGTTCGCATTAACTAAGTCAATAGGGTTTACAAGTGAACATGAAAGATTTCAATTACCTTTTTTGAAGTTTCAGGAATGTTTAATTGAGAATATACAACTTGTGAAGCTTTCTTTAGTAAGTGTGATAACCTTAACTCCGCCATTGGGAATGCTTAAGGAACCAAATATATGGTTACTTCAGTTTCCTACTTCCTCAACATCATTTCGTTCCTTATCTTATTTTTTTTCTTCTTTTCTTCCAATTATCAATAGTTCTAAATTTCTTAGTATTAAATTCTGATCCACATTTAGCTGGCTAGAAGAAAATCAGTAATACTATCCCACAAGCCATCCCCAACCAAATTTTAATCACCCTTACAAATCTACAACCTACATTAGCAATGCTCACAATTATTACATTGGACTCTGAAATATTTGGCATGAATGTTAACTAACATTCCCTTGATTCAGTTTCAGATGAACTCCCCTACACTAACGAATATTAGCACTAACCAACAAAGTTGTGTGGTTATTGTCCATGCCTAAAACAGCAGGAGCACCTAAATAAATCCCATTGTCAAAAAATTCCCACTGTCATAAGGATTTAATACAGCTTATGAACTTGTTTTGCAAAATTAACATACCAAATTTATCAATGTTCTGGAAACTTTTTAAACAATTTGCCATTAGTTTGACAGGATTTCTAAATATTGCATTTTCCTCACAATAACTTACAACAATCAAAGTTAGTGCTACTATTAGACAAAAAGAAAACCCATCTTGGCCCAACCTGTTAGGGTTCCAGAATAAAAAAAGCCACTGCATCTAGACCTAGCGAGAGGCATAAATCAAGAGCCTACCATCCCCAATATATATATACATATATTCTTTATGAAATTTTGTTTTTTGCAGCATAAATATAAAGTAGTTCAAAACTTCAATGGAAAGTTAAACCTAGTTGAGAATGATGGTGAGGCATGCGACCAACTAGATGGGTCTCTAAACATATACTCTCAAATTTCTGGTGAAAAAAGTCCAAATCATCCAAATAATATATAAATTTACGCTCTGTTTGATCATTCAAACAGTTGAAAGTAGTAGAATAAAAAGGAATCAATTAGAAATGGATTGATAACCAAACATACATACAGCTAGTTTCTGTTCCTTTTTTCGACAATTTCTTAGCATCCAAACAGAACAAAGAAAAGAATTAGGTAACTTTTTCCTGTTTGAATTAAAGCCAGGAATCACAAGAGTGCTGCCAGAAATCGCGGCTCCGTTATGCGTTAATTCATTTCCATGCATTGCCAAGTCTTATGCTTTGCTAATGCTATAATATGTCAACATCATTAAATTCAACTGTAATGTCTCTCTAATTTGGGCGCTGTTTGGGAAGCTTCAAATGAGGCTATTGTAGCCCATTTTCAGAAAATAGCCTAAAAGCACCATTGTTTGCAACTTTTTCAAAAACAAAAGATATATATATATATAGGCACTGCGCTGGACAGTGTAGGCGCAGCCTACACTGTCACAGCCGAAAAAGTCAACAATGCCGGCTAAATTACGATTTTACCCCTTCACATCATTTTAAAAAATTATAATTCAGGGACAAATTTGTCATTTTACATTCAAACATCATTTCAACACACTTTCCAATACAACAACTCAACTAAAAAATCATCTCATCTTCCCAAACACAAAAATAAAATAGCCTACTAAAATAGCCAAAAAGCCAAATAGCCTACTAAAATAGCCACTTGCCAAACGAGGCCTTGGTTTTCTCAATAAAATCATACAATCACAAATAACAATACAACCACAAGCCCAGAAACAAATCACAAACCATGAAAACTAGTATTACCAAAAAAATTGTTTCGGTTTACGGACATCCATTGACTATCAGATACATCAGCTACATGTGAGCCCTATATAATGAAAAATTATTTGTTTGTGGCCAATCACAATTCACCATGCCGCTCATGTTCCCAATCACCCAACACAAACATGCCAACACACCGTCTCTACCATCACAACAAGCCTATGTGGCCCTACGTGGCCGTGCCCCAAGACCACCAAATAACTTCTCCTATATCACTCCTTTCTTTTCTGATTAAAGAAAAAAAAATTACGCCCTTTCCGACTGGGTAATACGATGATAGTGCAATGCAACAGTTGCATATTGGGAATTTGGGATATGAAATCAGAACACTGAGATGAAGAACACTTTATTTAACAAAAAATTATGACCTTATTGAATCAGGGAGATCCAAATAATAACTATTAATTATTCTGTACTTTCCCTAATGGCACAATTTTGTAGATCTAGTAAATAATATGGAAAAACTACAACAACAGCAACCAAAAAAATAAAAATAAAAATAACCAAATTTGATATTATCCATGGTATGTTATCTTCTATGTGGTGTACGTGAAGTAGCTCCTCTGAATCAACAAACAAAATACGACCCAGAATAACAAACTCAACAAAGGATCAAAACTTAATCTGAGAGGGTGGACCACTAAAACTCCGTCACAGAAATACAATCTTCAGAGAGAGAGAGAGAGCACCATCTTTGTCGGCAAGAAGACCACATAGCTGTACAGAGAGTCGGTGAGATCATGAGAGAGAGAGAGAGAGCTAGGATTTTCAAAGAGACGAAATCGATTAGATATGATCAATTTTGTTGATAATGGAAGAGAGACTGGTTTTTGGGCGGAGAGAATTTAGAGAGAAAACTGATATTTTCAGATTCTGGGTAGCCTCTTGCAATTTGAAAGGCAGGCTTCCCCTCGACTGGGTTGTCCATCCTCCTCCGGAGCTTAGGACTATTTTATCTTTGGATTCTTTTTGCAAGTCGGCTGGCGCTTTCTTGTTCAAAATAAATAAATAATTCTGGTTTTGATCCCACGGTGCATCTGACGGTCAAAAATAAGCAATTGAACAACGTTATCTAGTTAAAAAAAACGTTATCAAAAGTAACCTAGGAAAATGTTTGCACCCTTGGGAATGTCCCCACATCTTCAAAGTGATTTTGGGCTTTATATATATGTGTGAGGCTCATTTATGTATGTGTATTTATATCATGAATAATCTAAATTTGTGAAGTCATGTAAAAATGAAGATCTCAATCATTACTCTTTATGTATATTTGATAAAATTAAATTAATTTTTTATACCGTTGATCTTTATTACGAAATTTATGCAATAAACTGTTAAATTATAACCTTAAAATAAGATTCATGAAATATAATATTGAAAAATATAAAAAACAATAATAGGAAGAGAATTTATTCTCAATATAATAACTTAAATAAGTTTTGAACTGGCTATCCTTTTTGCTTCTTTGGACATAAACTCCACTAACTTATATCACTTTTACAATCTATAAAAATAAAAGTAGAACACCACTTGTATTTCATTGCTGCCTGCTGATGGAATTCTTCAACTTGCTCATAACAATCCTGAAATAATATACCAGTCAAAATGTTAATTGTCTTTGATATATATATATATATGTGTGTGTTATTAATCATCAATACATTAATACTTTCAATTGAATGTCAATAAAAAAGTAAAAAGGGATTTATATATGTTCTTACGTAGCACAATCACAAGCAGTAGCACAAAGAAGGCAATCATAGTCCCCCCTCTAGAATTGAAATTCTGACGTTGCACAAAAAAATGTTGAAAAATTTCAAAACTCAATTCACACAAAGCTGGTTTCAGAATAAAATGAACCAAAATTTCCTTTGCAGCCTCTCCGATTGCACTGGCCATATTTGGATCGAGCTCGAACTCAAGCTAGAAAGAGCCTCTTTATATGAGTGCTGTAATAAAAGAGTGGTATTTATCGAACTTAAGCTAGAAAGAGCCTCTTTATATGAGTGCTGTAATAAAAGAGTGATATGAGTGCTGTAATAAAGAGCCTCTTTATATGAGTGGTGTAATAAAAGAGTGGTATTTATCGAACTTAAGCTAGAAAGAGCCTCTTTATATAGCATCGGCTAGGAGCTAGGAGACAGGAGTTGAACAGTTTGTGAAAATTTAATTTAAATTTAATTTATAACAGGAATTTCCCCACCACAGGAATTTCCCCACCTTATAACAGGCTGGGAGACAGGAGTTCACCTTATAACAGGCTAGGAGACGGAATTGAATAACGTGGCACAGGCTAGGAGACAGGAGTTCACCTTATAACAGGCTAGGAGACAGGAGACAGGAGTTCACCTTATAAGAGGCTAGGAGATGGAGTTGAGCAACGTGGCATTATTTTAATGAAAGGAAATTGAAGGGCAGGTTGACTGAAGTCCATTGGCGTGGCAAAGGAAATTGAGACCCCACCATATGAAGGAAATTGAGATCAATTGGAAGGAATGCCCTGACGCACCGATTTTGGATGGATTAGCACTTTTTTACAATTTCTTATACAACAAAATATTCTACGTGGGTGTTTATTAATTCAACATTTTTCTCTTATGTTTTCGATGTGAGATGAATACAATTTTTTTTTTTAAAAAAAACAACCCTGATTTTGGATGGATTAACACTTTTTTACAATTTCTTATACAACAAAATATTTTACGTGGGTGTTTATTAATTCAACATTTTTTTCTTATATTTTCGATGTGGGATGAATACAAAAATTTTTGAAAAAACATTTGAAAAAAAATTAGAAATTAGTAATAATTTAACAAAATATTTACAAATTTACAAAAAAAAAATTATAATTTTAGAAATTTTTTTGGATATACATTGCATATGGTATGCAAGACATATGTACTTTTACTATGTATTTTTTTTTTTTTAACTTATATATTTTTGTATTTATTGTTATACATTGTCGACCTGTCAATTTACATACTAAAATAATAGATTTTATAATATAATCAAAACTATAAGTAAGTAATTTCCAAAAAAACGCGTAACTAACACAAATTCGGTTAAGTTATCTTATAAAAGTTTTGAATAATACAAAATCACGTAAGTTTTTACGAACTCACATAAGTGAACTCATAAAAACGCATAAGTTAATACACATTCATGTAAGTTGTTCATACAAGTTTAAAAAAACACAAAATCACGTAAGTTTTCAAGAACTCGTGTAAGTAATCCACAAAAATACGTAACTAATACAAATTTAAGTAAGTTATCTTATAAAAGTTTTGAATAATGCAAAATCATATACGTTTTCAAGAACTCACGTAAATAATATTACAAAAACACGTAAGTTAACACAAATTTCACGTAAGTTATCTTATAAAAGTTTCAAACAATACAAAATCACGTAAATTCACGAACTCACATAAGTGATATCATAAAAAGACGTAACTAACACAAATTCGAATAAGTTATCTCATAAAAGTTTTGAACAATACAAAATCGCGTAAATTTTTATGAACTCACGTAAGTAATTTCACAAAAACGTGTAAGATAACACAAATTTTCCGTAAATTATCTCATAAAAATTTTGAACAACACAAAATCACGTAAGTTTTCACGAATTTATATAAGTATTCTCACAAAAATGCGTAACTAATACAAATTCAAGTAAGTTATTTTATAAAAGTTTTGAACAACATAAAATCAAGTGTGTAAGTTAACACAAATTTCGCTTAAGTTGTTTCTTAAAAATTTTGAAGAACACAAAATCACTTAAGTTTTCACAAATTCACGTAAGTGATCTCACAAAAATGCATAACACGAATTTTCCGTAAGTATCTCATAAAAGTTTTGAGGAATAGAAAATTACTTAAATTTTCATGAACTCACTTAAGTGATCTAAGAAAAACGCATAATTAATATAAATTCGCATAACTTAACTCTTCAAATTTTTAAAATTCATATAATGCCCTAAGTTTCACAAATTTATGCAAGTCGTTCAACAAAAACGTATAAGTTGAATACAAATTTAAATAATTCAACTCATAAAATTGTTAAAAATCACAAGATATTATAAGTTTTTAGGAATTGATATAAAATATTTAATTATGTAATGTAAAATAGTTCATTATTAAATATTTTTAAATAATGTAAAAATATTTTGGTGCAAAGTCATTATTTTGGAGTTGTCTTAGATTCTACAACAGTTGGATTAGTTTTTCAAATTAGAAAATCAGACGTATAAAAAGAAAAATATGATGGATTCAGCTACTAGTGAAAGCCATTGGTCTACTTTAGCAAGCTTTTTCACACCAACAACGTTGGGCTGTATGACTTCTCAAAAAATTATTAAAAATCACAGGGACAATAATACAGGGATTATTAATCAATTTATCCAATCAATTATATAATCGATTGGTGGTAGTCAATACTTTCAATTAATTGGCGAAACTAATCGATTGGACAATTGATTAGTTATGGCCAAGCCATCCAATCAATTGACAAATCGATTGGATTAACCCGTGCTTCCAATTAATTTTCCAATCAATTCGTTTGTGAACGTTTAGATTTGCAATCAATTCTAAAATCGATTGGTTTTGGTCAAACCATCCAATCAATTGAAATTCAATTGTTGGTGGCCAATCAAATGATACGGCCAATTATAATATTTGTTTGTAAGTATTTAAAAAATAAATAAATTATTATTTATTAAATTTTAAAATTTTTGAATAATTCAATATGCAGAAAAAAATTTAATTTGACCTAGATTCAATATATAGTCACAAGAAAGTCGAATTATCAATAAATTAAGCTATGATTTTATTTATTTATTTTACTTTTGTAGTTATATTGATTAATTTAATAAAATTTTTGTTGAAACTCCCTTATTATAAGTTTTTACTAGTATAACATAATTAAAAAAAATTATTAACTCAAGTCTTTTTCTAATTATTCAGAGACTAAATGATGACCAAACTACTCTTCCATAAGACTAACCATTGCACTCCAATATGTTATTAACAAAATATATTTGATTCATTTAAAAATTTGATAATTTTGAAAGTGAAGGTGGATGGGGTAGTAAGGTGGTTGTAGTAATAATGGTGGTGTAGGAAGTGACAAGGTGGTGATAGAATAGTAATAGTAGTGGAGTTGAGATGATGATAGGGAGTAGCGATGATGATAACAGTGGTGATGGTGGTGGAGAAACTGGTGGTCTTGGTGTAAGAAGCGGTACCTATTGTCTAATCCATTTGAATTCAATTGTAATTGAGTTTGTAGGATAAAATTCATCTAAATTATGATCAATTTTTCATATAAAATTACAAAATTACTTAATGCTGATTGAATTTATAAATATTTATACACAAGCATCAACATACACTATTATAACATTACCATTAGGGTTGATCACAGATCAGGTTGGGTCGGGTGGCATCCCATCCGTCATCTATCCAAAATTAGGTGGATTGAAAAAAATCAATCCGTATCCGTCCACCTGTTTGGCGGATGCGAGTTGGAGTGGACCATGCGGGTTGACGGATAGATAGAATCGGTTGGCGGTTTGGACTTTACAAATTTTAGACATTTTTTTGAATTATAATTCATAACTTTTACGATCCCCAATAGCTAGTAATTTGAAAAAATATGTATTATTTGTCTATAATAAGCTATGTCACCACGCATATATATTTTTAAGATATTGTTTTTCATTTTCACAAAAAATATATATTTTTATTATTTTTATTTTATGTTGTTAGTATTTTCTTCTTCTTCATTTTTTTTTTTTTTTTTCATCTACAGGATTGAGTTCATATAGATGCGGGATGATTGATCTACCATTAGAATTGTATTCGTAAATTTTGAAATATTTCATCTATATCTGTCCACCAAAAAACGTATCCGCCCAAAATCAATCGGTCAATCAAGTTAGGTCGGTTCGATCAAATTGGACAGGTTGGACGGATCCATGATCACCCTAATGTGCCATAATACAAATTAAAAGTTTCTATGATATTATGATTTATCTAAACTATTATTAAAAACATAAGCTTATGGTGAAACAACATAACCTTATTTCAGTTAATTTAATATCAAATTACAAGTGGATTTGAAAAGGCAGGTTAGTAAGCTTTTTGCTTACAGAAGCTGTTTTCCACTGAAAATTAATATCTCATTTTTCAAATATTACCATCATGCTCTTGTATAAAGGGTCCATCCCTCATTTTTCTTCTATTCCTGAATCTCTACAACTAATATGGATAAAAAAGACAATTACACGACAAAAAAGTCATTTTATAACTTACTTAAACAAACATTACTTACTGTTTACAATCCAACTATAAACTATAATCTATTAAGGTAAAATCTATAATCTATTCTAACAGTCCCAGGAAAAAAAGACTTACAATTCTTGAATCTTGAACACACACCAATGCAATTCAAGATTTTCACTTCATGGCCATTGAGCTTTTTACTAGCCCCAAAATTACTGTGCGCATCTCGTCAACAACAGATGGATTAACCTGCTCATTCATCGTAGAAAACCACAACCCATCATCATCATTTGGTTCACTTTTGCTTTCATACCAGCTACATATAGCTTTCACAATAGCTGCACCATATAGACCGCAATTATAGCCATTCACTTGCTGTGGGGTTTTAGAGCACTCAACATATGTACAAGCTGATGCCATATCGGAGATCCCCATATATCCAACAATAGCTCTGTAAAGCTGTTTGGCATGCCCAGCATTAAGTCCTCCGTAGCTATCATGATGCACGAATACATTTGAGTTTCTCTCAAACACAAGTAAGCTCCAATGGTTCCCACCTTCGGCTTCTGTCACGTCATCGTTGTTATTGACAGGAAAAATTTCCAGTTTCTTACTAGAGAGATTAAGGGGTTCTATCAAATCCTTGAGGCTTTCGATGTCTGGGCAGTTTGCTATCCAGAAAGCAATTGAAGGTAAAACCAGTAGGATCTCCTCGGAAGGATAACACCAAGGAAGATAACTAAAATAAAATTCAATGATGCAATCGTTTAGAAAATATGGACCGCTGAGAATGTCCAGAGCTGATTGTCTGAGTACATCATCATTGTAGCTGAGAAAATATGTACAGGGGAAAAAAAATAAAAAACTATGGTGGCTGAATTTCATCATTAAATGATTACGAAAGGAGACATAAATAAAGCTGATAGTAGTATAGTTTGTTGAAATTTGGTGAGATATTGAAGAGTCAAAATATGCAGATTATAGTCTAACACGGTTTTTGCAAGAGTCCAAGACCATCAATGCAAGCCTTCTCACCTTTGCCGAGGTTCATATTGCAAGATAAATTTCAGCAATAGTATGGACTCCCGACAGCCAAGTACAAAAAAGCACTCGAACTATTTTCTTGCACTTCATAGGATTTTTTGTTGTCTTTTCCAGCAGAACTTTCCTCCTTTTTTTTCCCCTTCTTTTTGATAAGTAAGGTTCAAGGTTTCAACTACAATATTTGAAGATATTTTAAGATTTAGAAAAAATTGAAAGCTTAGCAAGGAACATTTGGAAAGATAAAACAAGAAAAATGTCATTTTTCTACCTTTCCTTATTGGGGTTTTACCCGGATACGCAATTATCCGGGGGGAAAAATAAAAACTGTACAATTGGACCCTTGTAAACAGTCTTTTCAACTCCACCTCTTTCCACCATCCCACTACAAGTGCCCAAATGACCTTTGGCAATCAATTACTTTGGTTGGTGACTACATGTGCAATATGACCTGCAAAACCCCAAAATGCACTTAACTTCACCAATGCCTCTGCCAATAACATAAGCAAGAAACCCTGGCCTTCCATTTAGTGACTCTTGTTTTTTACCATGACATCTCATACATGATCTTGCCCACTCCTTGTGAAACATCATCAAAATTGCACTCTTGATGTCATGATTATCAACCTAGACAAGTATGGAAGACAGGTTTTAGGACGCTAACACTGGAAATAAGGGTCCTGTGCCATTTCAAGATTTTTTTTGACTGAGAGAAAGTGATTGTGGTACTAGAATTGCAAAAGCTTTGTGAGAATGGTGCTTAATGCTTAGGCTAATGTTATAGCATGCCAGTGTTCCCATTACTCTAGTACGGGAGTTTTCCACACACTACAGTCTACACTAATGAACTAGTAAGGTTGTCCACATTAACTAAGTCAATAGGGTTTACAAGTGAACATGAAAGATTTCAATGTTTTTGAAGTTTCAGGAATGTTTAATTGAGAATATACAACTGGAGAAGCTTTCTTTAGTGAGTGTGAAAACTCCACTATTGGGAATGCTTAAGGAACCAAATACATGGTTACCTGAGTTCCCTACTTCCTCAACATCATTTCATTCTTTATCTTATTTATTTTCTTCTTTTCTTCCAATTATCTGTAGTTCTAAATTTCCTAGTGTTAAATTCTGATCCACATTTAGCTGGACCAGAAGAAAACCGGTAATACTATCCCACAAGCCATCCCCAACCAAATTTTAATCACCCATACAAACCTAAAACCTACATTAGCAATGCTCACAATTATTACATTGAACTCTGAAATATTTGGCATCAATGTTAACAAACATTCCCTTGATTTAGTTTCAAATGAACTCCCCTACACTAACGAATATTAGAATCAGTAACCAACAAATTTGTGTGGTTATTGTCCGTGCCTAAAACAGCAGGAGCACCTAAATAAGTCCCATTGTCAAAAAATTCCCACTGCCATAAGGATTTAATACAGCGTATAAAATTCTTGTTTTGCAAAATTAACACAATAAATTTATCAATGTTCTGGAAACTTTTTGAACAATTTGCCACTAGGGTAGCCTACTTTTAAACTTTTTAAACAATTTATCATTTCTAAATATTGCTTTTTTCCTCACAATAATCATCAAAGTCAGTGCTACTATTAGACAAAAAGGAAACCCATCTTGGCCCAACCTGTTAGGGTTCTGGAATAAAAAAGCCACTGCCTCTAGACCTAGCGAGAGGCATAAATCAAGAGCCTACCATCCCCAATATATATATGCACTAGTGTAATATTGGGATTAATCTTCTCCTGTCCAATCTTTTATATAGTACACGGAAAATTTATTCACAAAATAATTTTGGAGAAAATTGTTCCTTTCTTATAGCATCACTATTATTCTTACCCAAGTTATCAATCTTCTTGTTACCCAAGTTATCAATCTTCTTGTTCTAATTGAAGAGGTTGGTCTCATTTGAACTTCGGCTCAAATTAGAAAAGAATATAATCTCAGTTATTGGTAACCAAGTTGACAATGTCCAACAGTGCAAAAAACAAAGTTGCGCTTTAAATAATGTTATGTGCTCTCTAAGAAACATGTAGTGCAATTTTGGCTTGTTCAAATTCAACTAAACAAAGTTCTGATCAAAAAGAAAAAAAATAAAAATAAATAAACTAAACAATGTAGATAAAAAAGGAAAAAGGGTTGTGCTACATCCCCCTAATTTTTGGCCCCCTAATCCCCCTAAATTTCAAACCAAGGCAAAAAAAAAAAAATTTGCCCAAAACGACGTCGTTTTGGGCATTAGGGGGATTAGGGGGGGCTTTTTTAGGGGGACAAATCATTTTCCAAGGAAAAATGGTCCACTAACGGTTATCAAGGCCTTTCTTAGGCAGTGTGTATTGTGGGAAATCAGGAATTAACTTTATGACTTGGCCTTTAAATTTGTGTGCCACTTGTAAACTCTATGCACTCATATAAAACATCTTAAGTCAAACAAAATAAAAGAAAATATAAAAGAAAACAAATGGAAGACAAACAAACAAATTTAAACAGTAAAGTGGCAAACTCATTGCCCTCAAAGAATTATAGATACTTTGAGTCTTTCTATAACAAATGTAGATAATTGGAGCGTATTTTGGGCAGAAATGAAAGGCATCTCAACCGTTGAATTTTGGATGAAACAATCTGAATCATTGAAACAAAATGTATCTCTGATAAAAAATCCCGTGCTTGTGTATGCCCGTGCCTTCAAGCACAGTGTAAATAAAATATATGAATAAAAAGAAAAAAAAATTTAAAAAGAGATATAAAAAATAAACTAATGATTAGCCAAAGGAATCTCAAAATTACACAGTAATCTATGATTAGTCAAAGGAAACTCAACAAAAATAAAATAAAATAAAATTTTGAGGCTAAAAAATATTTATGAACTACTTCCTCCAGTTTCTCACCAACCAAACATGACAGATTTTTTTTGATACAAGCCACTGATTTATGGACTAACAAATATTTATACCGATTCAAAAAAGTCTCAACTCAAAATTGAAACAAACAAAAAAATAAATATTACACTCACTGTTTAATTCCATTCCATGTGAAACAGGTCCATACTCTCACACTGTTTAATTTCATTTTTAGACTTTATTTATTTTTAAATTTGACAAAAATAAACCTCAAACAAATATTTTCAAAATTTTAAAAGAATATTTATGATTCCAAAAATAGAAAATCTTAGAAAGTCTATTGTAAAAAAAATCTTAGAAAGTTTTTAGAAAATCTTAGAGCTCAAACTCAATGATTTAACACAAATCAAACTCTAGCATAGAAACAAAACAAATCTGATTGTTGAGTACAAACAAAACAAATATGAAATCTATATTATATGACCGACACTTTGTTTTTGGTCCGGCGGAGCAATCCTCTGATTTTTTTTAAAAATTTTTTTTTTTTTAAATTAAAATTAAACAAAGTGATGATGATAATGTGGATTAATTAAAAAAAAACAAATCAAACTCAATGATTTAACACAAATCAAACTCTAGCATAGAAACAAAACAAATCTGAAATCTATATAAACAAAGGACACTGTTTTTCTTTTTGTGAGTGAATCAAAAAGAAAAAAAAAAAACAAAAACAAAAAGAATGCTCTAAAGCTTTCAATTGGTGGAAATGACTCAGCATGGTCCAGCTTTCATTTGCATGTTTGGGTGAAACCAAAAGAAAAAAAAATGCTCTGAAGCTTTCATTTGGTTCAGTTTCTGTTCTCAGAGAACAACAAAAAAAAATAAGCCCCAAATTCAGCCTGAAGACCCCAATAAATCCAATAAAAAAATTCCAGATCATATCACATTTTACACAGATAGAAAACCCCAATAAACCCAATAGAAAACCCGCAAAAAATCAAAGAGGGAGAAAACCCAATAGAAAACCCCAACCTGACAGAGAGAGTAAACTCACGCCAGGAACCTTTGCAAGAGGAGAGAAACTTTGTAAAGGAAAAAATACACATAAAGCCTTCATAAATCAAAATACACATAACCACTGTAAAGGAAAAAATCAAGTGAAACTTCCAAGAGGAGAGAAACCAACAAAAATATGTAAAGGAAGTTTAAAAATAAAATAAAATAAAATAAAAAATCATCAAAGAACCCACTCAAACCCCATAACATTCTCAACTAAAATATTCAAAGTGACCAATTAAATCAAAAAAGAAAAGTAAAAACCCATTAACAATGTCAATCATCAAATCCAAATCTGAATAAAAACATTCAAAACCCATATGGAAAAATCCATGAACAGTACTGTCACCAAACAATCAACCAAAATTTCCCAAAATTTCAGCAATTTTTTAATAAAAAAAACACTAAAATTCTCAAACCCATTTCAAAAAGAACATATCAGAAACCCATCACCAAACTCAAGCAAGAACCAAAAATACAGAGAGTCCAAAATCTCTAAAACCCAATAAAATCCTCAAAACCCATAAGAATCAACCAAAACCCATGAACCAAAAATACACATAAAGCCTTCATGGATTGCAAGAAGAGAGAAACTTCGTAAAGGAAAAAATACACATAGAGCCTTCATAAATCAAAATACACGTAACCCCCGTAGAGAAAAAATCAAGTGAAACTTCCAAGAGGAGAGAAACCCACACAAATATCACTTGCAAATTTGTAAGTTGTAGTTTACCTTTGCATGGTTGCGATGTCGTCGCAAGAGGAGAGAGGCCAAACAGGAGGGCGAGAGAAGAGAGTCGGTGGTCGAGAGAAGAGAGGACAGCAAGAGGCGAGGAGAGGTGGTCGGTAGTCGGTGAGTGGCGGTGTCGTCGCGAGAGCAGAGAGACAGAGAGAGAGAGGAGCGTATGAAGGGATTCTCTGAAATGAGAAAGAGGGGCACAGATGAAAGAGGAGAGAAAAAGAGCAAAGGGCTAAATCTGGACCATCCGAAGTGAGTGAATAATATTGATCTCAACAATTGAAATGTCTTTGGAGGACAAACGAGAGTAGATATTTTGAGCTCATGGATTGAAACAATCTAATGATCCACATTTTGACCCGTAAACATTCACCCCTTGAATTCAAAAACAGCCCTCCATTGTTATATAGATAAAACAAAAATATTTTGAGCTTAATTTGTAAGTTTTAACGTGTATTCAGGGTTGATGTTTTGATCTTATTTTATTTTATTTTATTTTTTTGACTTTTTACTTCATTAGCTCTAAGTTTTAGGAGGATATATCATTGTTGTAGATAAAATTTGATGTATATGTCTATTTTATCAAATAAAATATTATTTGTTTGTTTATTTATTTATGTATATCTGATAAAATTAATTTTTTATACAGTTGATCTTTATTATGAAATTTATGTGATGAACTGTTCAAATTATAAACTTAAAATAGGATCTATAAAATATAATATTGAGAAATATGAAGAATAATAATACAAAGAGAATCCATTCCCATATAGGCCTATTTTGGGAAGTGGGTTAAAAGTTACCTCCCAGCTTTTAACCCACTTCTCTCTCACCAAAAAAAAAAAGAGAAGTCAAAAAGTCAAAAAAATTAACTTTTAACCATTTTCTCAAAATACTCTGCAATAACTTAAATAAGTTTTGAATTGACTATTCATTTTGTTTCTTTGGACATAAACTTCCACTAACTTATATCACTTTTACAATCAATAAAAATAAAAGTAAAACATCACTTGTATTTTATTACTGTCGATAGAATTTTTCAACATGCTCATAACAATCCTGAAAGAACATATAAATCAGAATATTAATTGTCTTTGATATATATGTATGTCATCAATAGATTAATACTTTCAATTGAATGTCAATAGAAAAACAAAAAGGAATTTATGTGGGTTCGTATGTAGTACGACCACAAGCAATAGCACAAAGAATGCAATCATAATCCCACTTTTAGGATTGAAATTCTGGAGTCGCACAGAGAAGTATTGAATAATTTCAAAACTCAATTCACACGAAGCTGATTTCAGAATGCAATTAACCAAAACTTCCTTTAGAGTCTCTCCGATTGCACCTCTTATCATAGCCATATTGGATCGAACTTAAGTTAGATAGAAAGATGAAGTTAAAGTGTGGTGGTAATATGCTGTTATTTTAATGGGAAGAAAGATGTAGTGTGGCCTCTTTATTTATAATGGGAAGGTAATATGTTATTTTAAAGCACTATTTTAATTTTTGAGCCAAAGTTTTTTCAAATTCCAAACACTATTTTAATTTCCTGACTTTAGATGGAGACATGGATATACTCATGAGATCCTGACTTTGGATGGAGACATTTTTCCAACCATTATTTTAATTTCTTGAACCAAAGTTTTTCGGAGACAAGTTTTTCCTTTCAAATTCTAAACACTATTTTAATTTTTTGAACCAAAGTTTTTTGGAGACAAAAGGTGTGTTTGGTCTGTATTTTGAGATAATTTTTTTAAAAAAAATTTTGGGAAGAGAATTTAGAAATTTTTTTAATTTTTTGGTTGTATATTTTGAAAATAGTTTTGGAGTTTGCGACTTTAGGATGATTTGATATTTTGTTATAGTTGAGTAGATGTGTGTGAGAGAAAAGTGATTGAGAATGAAAGAGAAGAGAAAAAAAAAAGTGATTGATTGATGTGTAAAAAAGAGAAAATGATTTTGAAAAAAAATTTCAAAAAATTTGAACTAAACAAAATTTTGAACTTTTTTTCTTGACTTTGGATAGAGGATATGGATACTCGTAAGATCCAGACTTTGGATGGAGACATTTTTCCAAATACTATTTTAATATTTTAATTTCCTAAATCAAAGTTTTTTGGAGACATTTTTCCAAATACTATTTTAATTTCCTGAACCAAAGTTTTTCGAAGACATGTTTCCTGACTTTGGATGAAGACATGGATACTCACTATTTTAATTTCCTAAACCAAAGTTTTTTGGAGACATTTTTCCAAACACTATTTTAATTTCCTGAACCAAAGTTTTTTGGAGATATTTTTCACTATTTTAATTTCCTAAACCAGAGTTTTTTGAAGACATTTTTCCTGACTTTGGATGGAGACATACTCACTATTTTAATTTCCTGAACCAAAGCTTTTTAGAGACATTTTTCCAAACACTATTTTAATTTCTTGAACCAAAGACATGGATACTTTTCCTGACTTTGGAAGGAACCAAAGTTTTTTGGACAAACACTATTTTAATTTCTTGAACCAAATACATGGATACTTTCCTTACTTTGGGTGGAGACATGGATACTCACTATTTTAATTTTCTGAACCAAAGGTTTTTGGAGACATTTTTCCAAACACTATTTTAATTTCTTGAACCAAAGACATGGATACTTTCCTGACTTTGGATGGAGACGTGGATACTCACTATTTTAATTTTTTGAACCAAAGTTTTTTGGAGACATTTTTCCAAATACTATTTTAATTTCTTGAACCAAAGACATGGATACTTTCCAGACTTTGGATGGAACCAAAGGTTTTTTTGGAGACATTTGACTTTGGATGGAACCAAAGGTTTTTGGAGACATTTTTCCAAACACTATTTTAATTTCTTGAACCAAAGACATAGATACTTTCCTGACTTTGGATGGATTAATTTCCCGAACCAAAGTTTTTTGCAGACATTTTTCCAAACACTATTTTAATTTCTTGAACCAAAGTTTTTTGGAGATATTTTAGGCCCCATTTGTTTTTAGAGATAAAATGGAGGGGATTGATAGTGAGATGATTAGTAAAATTGTGTTTGTTTTCATAGTGAGGGGATTAATAAAATTGTGTTTGTTTTGTTAGTGAGGGGATTGATAGTGAGGGGATTGTTAAATTATTTTTATATAAAATAAATATAAAATAATAAAACAAATAAAATTATGATTTTTACTTAACAAAAAATACAAAAACATTAAACATTAATGTTTAAAAAAAATGCCCAACAAGTAAAAATAAAAATAAAAATAAAAATCAATTGATCGGTTGACCGACAGGTTGACAGGCCAGACGTCCTAGCGGACGTCCAGTAACTCACTAAGCCGACGGACTATTTTTGTAATACCACCTCTTCGCCTAGACTATCAATCCGCTCGCTCAAGGCCCATCCTAGTCCGAACGGATTACCAATCCGGAGGCCACAAACAAAACAAACATGAACTACATGCACTGTTCATCCATCACAGTCCACTCCGGACTGTGAAGGCGCCCAAACAAGCGGCGCATTATGGATACTCACTATTTTAATTCCTGAACCAAAGTTTTTTAGAGACATTTTTCCAAACACTAAGTTTTTCGGAGACATTTTTCCAAACACTATTTTAATTTCTTGAACCAAAGTTTTTCGTTTTCAACCAAAGTTTTTCGTTTTCAAAGACATTTTTCCAAACACTATTTTAATTTCCTGAACCAAAGTTTTTTGGAGACATTTTATGGATACTCATTATTTTAATTCTTGAACCAAAGTTTTGGAGACATTTTATGGATACTCACTATTTTAATTCCTGAACCAAAGTTTTTTGGAGACATTTTTCCAAACACTATTTTAATTTCTTGAACCAAAGTTTTAATTCCTGAACCAAAGTTTTTTGGAGACATTTTTCTAAACACTATTTTAATTTCTTGAACCAAAGTTTTACATTTTCGGAGACATTTTTCCAAACACTATTTTAGCCTGAAGCAAAGTTTTTCGGACACATTTTTCCTGACTTTGGATAGATGGAGACATGGATACTATTTTAATTTCCAAACAATACCCTGATTGATTTGGTAGAGGTGTGATTCTAAACCACTGCCCCTGATTTTGGATGGATTAACACCCTTTTTACAATTTCTTATACAACAAAATATTTTACGTGGGTGTTTATTAATTCAACATTTTTTTCTTATATTTTCAATGTGGGATGAATACAAAATTTAAAATAAAATAAAAAATTAGAAATTAGTAATAATTTCACAAAATATTTACAAATTTACAAAAAAAAAAAATTTGTACCTTTAGGAAAATTCTTGGGTGTACCTTACATATGGTATGCAAGACATATGTACTTTTACTATGTATTTATTTATTTATTAGTTATATATTTTTGTACTTGTTGTTATACATTTTTGACCTGTTAATTAGGTCAATTTACAAGTAAATCATACTAAAATAATATGAAAAATCTAAAAATCTCCAAGATATTAATTTGTCATAATGTATCAATTTTAACCAGTAAATAGCAATCCCAATCAAATAATCAAAGACAAATCGATACAACGATTTTACGTGGAAAAACCACAATTGGAGCGCCTTCAATTGTGATAAAAAAATCACGGGCAAAAGCCATAAAACAATCTATTAAAAAGACATAAAGGAATTACACAAGTGTACTCTCAATTACCTAACGAATCCACATTCAAATCGAACCAACCCCTATGTGCCTCTTCCAGCCCCGTCTTCACCTCGGAATTGTTTTGCCCAACGTTGAACCCACAATGCCAATGTCAAATCACGACAATGAGCCACTCCAGAATCCACCAAACCTTCAGGCCCAAATTCCACGGAATCCACCGAAGAATAACTCTCTCTTTTGTGAATAAAACAAAACAAACAAACCCTTTGATATAATTCACTCAATTCATGATATAAACTCTCACAGATATCAAAAGAAACAAGCAAAGAAGCTCCAGATGAAAATCCTAATACACAAGAAGAAAATCTGGAAGTTGTACCCTAAAACTTGATTGAACTGCAAATTTTATAGCAAACAGATTAGCGATATCCGCTCGAGCGCAAGAATGGCTGCTCAAGCGGAGTGACTAAAACATGTGTGACTAAACAGGGTCTACGCTTGAGCCTAGGAAGTGCCGCTCGAGCGCAAAAACACAACTCCCAGTACTTTTGCAGACAGTTCAAACTTCTTAAACCAAAGATTCTTCGCTCGAGCGGACAAGCAACTTCGACTGTATTTTTGCTTTTTGCTTCGGGGGCACTGCCCTTCGACCCCGCCTGGGCGCTGCCCTGGACCTGCCAAGGGGGGTTGCCCCCTGGACCCCCGACAAAGTCAGTGAAGTGGCAAACACAATCTAATTAAGATCACAAATTCCTCTGCATAGGCACAATTTGAGTTAGATTCGCATCTAAATACTCATAGCCTCACTGAAATAAAAGAACGAATAAAATTACAACTGAAAGAAGTTTTGTCAGACGGGATTGCCAATAACAAAACCCTAACATAATAGATTTTATTATATAATCAAAACTATAAGTAAGCAATTTTTAAAAAAAAAAAAAACGCGTAACTAACACAAATTTGACTAAGTTATCTTATAAAAGTTTTGAATAACACAAAATCAGACAAGTTTTCACAAACTCACGTAAGTGAACTTATAAAAACACATAAGTTAATACAAATTCACGTAAGTTGTCCATAAAAGTTTAGAAAAACACAAAATCATGTAAATTTTCAAGAACTTACATAAAATCACGTAAATTTTCAAGAACTTACATAAGTAGTCTCATAAAAATACGTAACTAATACAAATTTAAGTAAGTTATCTCATAAAAGTTTTGAATAACACAAAATCACATACGTTTTCAAGAACTCCCATAAATAATGTTACAAAAACACGTAAGTTAACACAAATTTCACATAAGTTATCTTATATAAGAGATTGTTACCGGTTGCAATAAGGCTTTCACCAGGAGCAAGGATACCTCCAGGTGGTCGCATGTAACAGCTCTTTGGCGCAGTAGTTTGAAACTAAAACAGGACAAACAAATTAGTATAGGAATTTCAATGATAAAGCTTTATGGTCACAAATAGAACAATGGCACACAGGGTATCAAACTTTACAGTTTCTCACTAAATATGTTGTGCTTTCCATTAAATCTAACTACACATGTTGATAGTTTATCATGGCAAAATCACTGTAATTGGGATTAAAAAGAAGAAAAAAAAAATCTGCAATCTAACATACAGTTATGAGAAATGAGCCGTGTTACATTAAAATATCATTGTTTCTCGATAAAAGAAATTAAAACGGTTATACGAATGAAATTTATGCAACATTCAAAGGCTATGCACATTCAATATGGATAGACAATCTATAAACAAAATGAGTACACCAAATTAAGAATCAAAATCAATACCTTGAAAGCAACATGAGACCTGCTAGTGTTCTTAATCCTAACAGCACTTCTGACCTGCTTACCCAGTTCTACTCCAAATTTGGGTAATCAATTCAATCAAATGCCCAATTCTTCCAACCATACCAAACCACTAACCAACATATCAATAGATGAAAATTTACGGTTAGAAATATTCAAGACATATACATAATGATGGAAACAAAATTGGGTCAAGTTTATCAAAGAGACATATTTTTAAAGTTGAAATAATATATAACTTGATCAAATCAGCAGAATCATTGCTCAAACTAAATAGGGGAATGCACCAATAAATCCCAAATTAATAACTTATACACTGTTTAGTCCTAAAAGTTTTCTTATAGACTGAAAGGTCCCATTACAATGTTTTAAACATCAGATTAATGTTACAAACATTAGATTTCAAACATCCAATGGTCATCAGATTACAATGTTCCAATGTTCATTTACATCATGAACATCATGATGATGTATAAAATGGGACTAAATGGAGCATAAGAAAACTTTTAGGACTAAATGGTTCAACTTTTCAGAAACTAGGACTAATGGGTAAATTTTCCAACTAAATAACAGATAAGTAGATCAAATTATAGTGGTTTACAAAGTCCTATGGATTGAGTAAAAATAAATTCCAAGAAAAAATACAACACAAAGCAACATTTTCTAGTGGCATTGCTGCAGATTTAAGCTAATCAAACAGACTACAGCTGTGGTATTATTCTTCTCTATCAAATCCATAACACAAAACTCAAACCCATAAAACAAAAATCAAACCCATTTTGGACATGAAGAATTTCATAATTTCATAGAAATCAAACACTTCAACCAATGAGCCCTTAACCGAAATCAATACAAAAATAAACTAAAAAAGCATATAAACCCTAGATCAAGTGTGAGAAATGGGGAAATAGGGGAAGGGAGAGGGGAAGAGAGAGAGAGAGAGAAAGAGAGAGGGAACCTGAGAGATGGCTTGATAGAGAGAGAGAGAGAGAACCAGATCGTAACACCCAAGAGATGACCGAACAGAGAGAGACAGAGACAAACTTGTGATTTGCAGCAGTGTTGGTGGTGATTTCGGTGTCGGCGGTGGTGGTGGCGACGTGCGACGGTGGGGACGAACGGTGGCCAGTGACAGTGGTAGTGACAATCAGTGGTGAGAGGGCCTTTGGTTTGTGGTGAGTGGTCTGTGTTTGTGAGACAAAATAGATTCAAAAAATATGTGTGAAACAGGAGGGTGCGCCAATTCATAAGCTTCCCTCTATTTATTTATTTTTGGCCTACTTTTAGCGACTAAATTATGTTTAGTCGGCCAATAAATGTCTATTTGTCTAATTTGGCTACTAAATATTCTTTTTGTCGGAAAACACTAACCATACAACGACTAAATTATTTTTGTCACTGATAGTTTAGTAAATAAGCCTATTTTTTGGCGACTAAAATTCTTTTAGTGGCCAAAAGGCTATATACGCCGACTAAAATCAGAATTAGTAGCCAAAAAAATAGACAAACGCCTACTAAAAGTTTTTTAGTCGCCTATTTACATGAATTTTAGCGACTAATTTTTTTTTAGTTGCCAATAACTAATATATGGCTGCTAGAAAATTTTTAGTAGCTAAAATGTTAACTATTGCGGACCAAAAGGCAGATTAGTCGGTAAAGGTCTGACTTTTGGCGACTAAAAAGGTTTTAGTCTCCAAATTTGGTCGCTGAAGGTGCAAATTGTTGTAGTGTATAAAAGTTTTGAACAACACAAAATCACGTAAGTTTTCACGAACTCACATAAATGATATCACAAAAAGGCATAAATAACACAAATTTGAATAAGTTATCCCATAAAATTTTTGAACAATACAAAATCGCGTAAGTTTTCGTGAACTTACGTAAGTAATCTCACAAAAACATGTTATCTCATAAAAATTTTGAACAACACAAAATCACGTAAGTTTTCGCGAACTCACGTAAGTGATCTCATAAAAACGCGTAACTAACACAAATTCAAGTAAGTTATCTTATAAAAGTTTTGAACAACATAAAATCATATAAGTTTTCACGAACTCATATAAGTGAGTTCGAGAAACGCATAAGATAACACAGATTTCCCGTAAGTTATCTCATAAAAATTTTGAACAACACAAAATCACGTAAGTTCCTCCCGAACTCACGTAAGTGATCTCATAAAAACACATAACTAACACAAATTCAAGTAAGTTACCTTATAAAAGTTTTGAACAACATAAAATCAAGTAAATTTTCATGAATCACGTAAGTAATCTCACAAAAAAGTATAAGATAACACAAATTTCCCATAAGTTTTCTTATAAAACAAAATCACATAAGTTTTCATGACCTCACGTAAGCAATTCGGGTAAGTTATCTTATAAAAGTTTTGAAAAATACAAAATCATGTAAGTTTTCATGAAGTCACGTAAGTGATCTCACAAAAACTCGTAAATTAACACAAATTTCCATAAGTTATCTCATAAAAATTTTGAGGAACACAAAATCACATAAGTTTTCACGAACTCACATAAGTGATCTCAGAAAAAAGTGTAACAAACACAAATTCGAATAAGTTATCTCATAAAAGTTTTGAAGAATACAAAATTATTTAAGTTTTCACAAATTTACATAAGTAATCTTACAAAAACGTTAAGTTAACACAAATTTCGCTTAAGTTGTTTATTAAAAATTTTGAAGAACACAAAATCACGTAAGTTTTCACGAATTCACGTAAGTAATCTCACAAAAACACATAAGTTAACACAAATTTTCCATAAGTTATCTCATAAAAGTTTTGAGGAATAGAAAATTACTTAAGTTTTCACGAACTCACTTAAGTGATATCAGAAAAACACATAATTAATATAAATTTGCATAAGTTAACTCTTCAAATTTTAAAATTCATAAAATCACTTAAGTTTCACAAACTTACGCAATTCATTCAACAAAAACATATAAGTTGAATACAAATTTACATAATTCAACTCATAAAATTGTTAAAAATCACAAGATATTATAAGTTTTTACGAATTGATATAAAATATTTAATTATGTAATGTAAAATAGTTCATTATTAAATATTTTTAAATAATGTAAAAATATTTTTGGTGCAAAGTCATTATTTTGGAATTGTCTTAGATTCTACAGCAATTGGATTAGTTTTTCAGATTAGAAGATCAGACATATGAAAAGAAGAATATGGTGGATTCGGCGACTAGTGAAAGCCATTGGTCTACTTTAGCACACTTTCTCACACCAACAACGTTGGGCTGTATGACTTCTCAAAAAATTATTAAAAATCACAGGGATAGTAATACAGTGATTATTAGTCAATTTATCCAATCAATTGTTATAATCGATTGGTGGTAGTCAATACTTTCAATCAATTGGCCCAATTGATTAGTTGTGGCCAAGCCATACAATCAATTGACAAATTGATTGAATTAACCAATTCTTCCGATCAATTCTTTTGTGAACTTTTAGATGTGCAATCAATTGTAAAATCGATTGGTTTTGGCCAAACAATCCGATCAATTGAAAAATCAATTGTTGGTGGCCAATCAAATGATGATTCAATTTCTAATGCCAATTCTTCTTTTGTGTATGATACGGCCAATTATAATATTTGCTTGTAAGTATTTAAAAAATAAATAAATTATTATTTATTAAATTTAAAATTTTGAATAATTTAATATGTAGAAAAATTTTAATTTGACATGGATTCAATATATAGTCACGAGAAAGTTGAATTATCAATAAATTAAGCTATGATTTTATTTATTTATTTTACTTTTGTATTATTATTGATTAATTTAATACAAATTTTGTTGAAACTCCCCTTATTATAAGTTTTTACTGGTATAACATAATTAAAAAAATTTATTAACTCAAGTCTTTTTCTAATTATTCAAAGACCAAATGATGACCGAACTACTCTTCCATATGACTAACCATTGCACTCTAATATGTTATTAACAAAATATATTTGATTCATTTAAAAATTTGATAATTTTGAAAGTGAAGGTGGATGTGGTAGTAAGGTGGTTGTAGTAACGGTGGTGGTGTAGGGAGTGACAACGGTGGTGATAGAATAGTAATAGTAGTGGAGTTGAGATGATGATAGGGAGTGGCGACAATGATAACGGTGGTGATGGTGGTGGAGAAATTGGTGGTCTTGGTGTAAGAAGCGATACCTATTGTCCAATCCATTTGAATCCAATTGTAATTGAGTTTGTAGGATAAAATTCATCTAAATTATGACCAATTTTCCACATAAAATTACATAATTACTTAATGCTGATTAAATTTATAAATATTTCAACATACACTATTATAACATTACCATTAGGGGTGATCGCAGATCGGGTTTGGTCGGGTGGCATCTCATCTGCCATCCGTCCAAAATTAGGCGGATTGAAAAAAATCAATCCACATCCGTCCACCCGTTTGGCAGATAAGGATTGGAATGGACCGTGCGGGTTGGCGGATAGATAGGATCGGTTTGGCGGTTTAGACATTACAAATTTTGGGCATTTTTTTGAATTATAACTATAACTTTTACAATCTCTAATAATTAGTAATCCAAAAAAAATATGTATTATTTGTTTATAATAGGCCATAGTATCACGCATGTATATTTTTAAGGTATTGTTTTTCATTTTCACAAAATATATATTTTATTATTTTTATTTTATGTTGTTAGTTGTTAGTAGTTTTTTTTTTTTTTTTTAACTTCATCTACAGGCAGATTAGGTTCATGCATGTGTGGGATGGTTGATCCGCCCATCCCGAATCGTATCCGTAAATTTTGAAATATTTCATCCGTATCCGTTCGCCGAAAGACATGCATCCGCCCAAAATTAATCGGATTAGGTCGGTTCCATTGGATTGGGCGAGTTGGACGGATCCATAATCACCCCTAATGTGCCATAATGCAAATTAAAATTTGCTATGATATTATGATTTATCTAAACTATTGTTATTAAAAATAATTGTAAACTATTCTTTGTAGTTTAATTGCATTAATTTTATTCTTAATTTTTTTACGTTATGTTAATCTAATTGATGATGGACCAGACTAAAATATAATTATAAGTTTTATTAGAACCAAGAGAAGAGAAAAATAAAAAAGTGATTGAAAAAAAAAAAAAGTAAATATAATTTAAAAGAAAACATCTATTTATTTGTAAATACTGTTATTTGTACATATTTATTTGTTGTGTCAAACCTCTTTGTTTATAAATTTAAAATATTTGAATAATTTATTCTCATTTTTACTTCTTGTATGCATTTATTTGTCGTGGAAGACTTAATTTTACCCCAATAATTCATAATAAAATTATAATGATTCATAATTTTTTTTTTTATCTCAATAATTGATATAATATTTAAATGTTCATACCATAACCATAATAGTGTTGGAGCATGTGTGAAGATAAAATTCTACATCGAATAAAGAATAAAATAAATGGGTCTTAATATATATCAGATAAGCTCTCCACTTGTAGGCGTAAGCTTCTTAGTAGGTATGAGTTCCAAATAATGTATATTGGGCGTTGATGTGGCATCTATGAACTCTAGAATTTCTTCCTAGGGGATTGGGTCAGTGTTGTCGTGTGCTTGTGGGCTCTCTAATTTCCTAACAACTGGTATAAGAGCCGATGGTAAACGATCTATGGGCATACTCTCCTAAAGTATGAATATTAGTGGACTTGAGCTTGTATGGAAAACTCTCAATGGAGCAAGAAAAATTAATGATAACTCTTGATAGAACAAAGAAAATTTCTGGTGTACGTGGCAAAGTTGGACCGCGACAAGGTACCTCTCAATGGAGTATGGTGGCTCAAGATAGAGTATGTGCGGGTGGCCCAAGTTGGACTCAATGTTGGAGAGTTATAGATCAAGATTAAGGAGAGTGCGTATGATCTATGATAAACTTACTGACAATAAATCAAACTTGAAGGGAGTAAGGTGAGACCCAATGTATGGTTCACTTATAAGGGGAAGATTGTTGGAACATGTGTAAAGGTAAAGTCCCACATCGAATAAAGAATAAAATACATGGGTCTTTAATATATATTAGATAGGCTCTTCACTTATAGGCATAAACTTTTAAGTGGGTATGAGTTTCAAATAATGTATATTGGGTGTTAATGTGGGACTCTATAGTTTTTCCCTAATAGATTGAGCCCGGTATTGCTGTGCACTTGTAGACTTCCTAATTCCCTAACAACTGGTTCTAATATAAATATAATGGTTCATAACAAAGACTTATTATTATTATTATTATTATTATTATTATTATTATTATTATTATTATTATTTATGGTACACAATTTCATAATACAATCATAATAATTCAAAATTAATATCACAAAAAATTGTAATTTTTTTTTAATTATTATTTTATGGTAGAGAAATTAGTAGGTGATCCATGCAATGCAAATGAATTTATTTTTAAAATGAAAAATTAATTTTTGAGCCTTAATACTTTATCTATAGAAAATTTTAATAATTGAAAGTCAAATATATATAGATTTGATAATGACTATAACGACCCTAATTTTCAGGACCATTTAAAATCCAAATAAATCTCAAATTACAATAAATTTTCTCCAAATAAAAATATAATGTACATCTCTCTCCAAAAGGAATTAAAATAACACCTCTGGTATGACAATCCCATCTAAAATGTTCTCTTTAGCATTCCTAACCAATCACTGCTAAATCTGCTACATCGTTTTCCTTTTCACAATCTTTTCGGTACCTGGCATAAAACGCCAAGGCAATACAAAGAAAGCCATGAGCTTGACAGCCCAATAGAATACTACAACACGATAATCGACCCATCCTGATAATACAGTTATATGCATAGTATAATAATCAACAGAATTAAATAAATGAGGGCAGGACAAACAAAACACTTAAGGATAATAATTAATCATGTTAACCATTAGCAAGTCAGTATTTCTAAGCAACTCTCCGTAGAGCTCTGTTCTTACCCAACCACTAAGCAATGGACATGAGGCTATTCGGACCTTTCCTCAGTCCTACATCGGATCCAGTACAAAAGATGCCTACGCCTCGAGTTATATACCAAAGCTGTAACATCAATGAACCATCAAGAATCACGGCCTTCTAGAGGTACTCCCTCTGTGTGAGACATTCACTGCCCCCCCTTATCCACCATAAATCTGCAAAGGCCATAATACACCACATGTCATCTTAGGGTTGTACCCTGATTTTTCATACTCCTCGGAGGGGTTTAGTTTTCTCGGATGTAATTGTCCTACAATTCGGACTTTCGTAGTTCTGAATCTGGTTCCACAAATGCAATGTGAAACAGAAAAATGAATGAGAGTCCAAATCCAGCAAATCTTAGGAAATCTATTGATCATTAGAGATGTCAAAAAATGGATTGCATTGCCAGATTTCATAATAGCCACCAAAATATTTTTGGAAAATTTAGGAAATCCATGACTCATGCCAAAGGCCACTTGTCCATCATAACCAAAGTGTCTCGGTTTGGGAACTTAGGTATGAGAGGGGAAGGTCATGAATTGAGCACCCCACTCACCCGATCAAAGATCAACCTCTGCTAAGTCATGATGTGAATTTTATGGACATTATATGCTCATGTTCTGATTATTAATATACTCACATTACTATGTGAAGCAAAAAAGTATAGACCACGTCACTTACTTTGGAATGCTTTGATTTCATGCTTTTTTTAAAGAGTTTTGAATATGTGCAACTCAAAGGAAACGAGCTCATATGTACAATAGTCAAAGTCATTTCAATCTAAGCGAAATAGCCTCCATCCACAAGCATTTCAAGTAAGCAAGTAGCCTCATAGTAATATGCTCAACATGGCAACACAAACACATATGTAATATGCTAAAACAAAAATGCTTACCTAAGCCAAGGAAAAGAAGATATTTAGGAAGATGCATGATCCTAATATGCAAAATGGCTAATGCAACACATAGACATATGCAACTACTTGATTCAGCTATGAACATGTCATATGAATCCACTTAAAGCATATGGCAACGCACGTATTCAAGTAAGAAATAATCAATGATATCAAGTATGATGAGAACCCTAATGCATGCAAAAATGAATACAAATCATGGTAATGATAAAAGAAAATATGATGCTATACAATTACGGTAAGCATGTAATAAAAGGGAGAAAGAAATAGAGGTTGGAAGACATACATCACATACAAATTTGCCCTCTTACAAAAGGGTCCGAATGTCCTAATTAACTAATTATTACTTGAATTAACTAATTAACTAATTATTACAAAACACAAATTTCAAGGCGATTAATTTAAAGAATTGAATAAGAGGTGGTGGATCGCGTGCGCACAAGCAAGAACATCCTCCGAAAACCTCATCTGTTTACTGCCAGAAACTGCCTTATTCACAGTTAGAAAATAGTTTTATTTTCAACCTCAGGATCTGCTCTATTTTGTTGTAAAACCACCACTACCGTACAAACAAAGTGGTCGGCCGGCCTTATCCGTACAAGATGGTGGCCTGTCAACCACTATTTCTGGAGGAAAAACCTGTTGCAACGGAACTAGGACAGAGCAAGACAGAGGATTTCCAAAGGATGTTTATCCTTTCTCCCTTTCCCTATCATGAAGATATTCAAGGGAGGGGTAGATTTGTTTCTCAAATCATTAACTATCGCAAAGCTGTTGCATGATGATCTTAGAAGCAATAGGAAAAAGCTTTACTAAACACAAAAACAAGACTATTCTACCTACCTCTTTCCTATCATGAAGTTACTTCAAGGAAGAGACGGACATACTTCAAGGTGTACAACAATAGCATGAAAGCAATAAGTTTATAGCTAGTTAAGTAAACTTGCGGCGGGGTGGCTAAGCCTAAGCTCTAATCCCCCCATGATCACAAGGTTCCAAGATACACAAGGAAAGCTATAACAAAGTAAAACGATCAACTCAAATGGATTGGCCGCTATATCCTAAACACGCCAAATCTATGAGGACTTACAACAATACAACTATAGTATTCAAAGCATAAATTAGCGCATTAAACAACCCACAAACAACACAAAATAGTGTTAAAAATCAGTTTTAGGAGGTGGAAAGAGTGAACAAAAGTGGAATAAAGCCAAGAGGTTTCATCTAGCAAACAAGCCTACGGAAGGGTGGCTCTCCACTTTTGGTAACTCTAATCATATATTTCAACCCCAAAAAACTCTAAAAATAGTATGTAAAGACAAGAAAAAGAGAGAAAAGATGATGAAAAATGTTCAAAGTTCAACCTCTTGAAAAGAGGAAGAGCTTAACTTCAATCTAAACACTCTCAAGTATCTAGAATTATGTTCAATACTTCAGCAAAAAGCTTCAAGTTTAAGCTTCAATGGTGTATCTATTGTGTATCTATATTCAAGAGCGTGGAGGAAAGCTTTGGGCAATTGTCTAAGCCTTTGGGAAATTGTTCTAATCCTAAACTTTGAAAGGAGGTGCTGTATTTATAGATTTTCCAGCGTCTTCCAATGGAAATATCTTCAAAAGGGAGCAGCTGGCCAAATCCCGTGTGTGGGAACAGTCTGCTACTGTAAAATATCTGCTTCGTTGAAGATGACCGGTCGGTCCAATCAATTGCACAGCTGGCCCAAAAAGTGGTCTGCTGGCTCAGTTTTGGTCTTGTTGCTACTGAGAGCCGGCTGGACACAAATACCCACAGCCGGGTCCTAAATTTTGAAAAGAGGATTTTTAAGGGTCTAAAACATTTTAGTCAAAATAGGGTGTAAGGTTGGGATTAGAGCTTGAATTTGAATTCCTTTGTTGAAGATTCGAAAGATTGCACAGTATAACATTTCATCATCGAGTGTTCGGAATGAAGCGCCCAAGTCTTACGGGCGGTCAAAAATAGGGTGTCTACAAGGGTAACACGACACAATTGCGCAGAACTCTTGGAACAAAGCTCACTCTGTTAAAAACCACCAATTATCTCCAAAACAGATCACAAGAACATATCACATGAACAGGAACACAGAACGCGAAAACCCAACCACCTAGTTAGTCCAGATTTCATCTTCAAAATTATTCATATCAATGCATCATGTGAACAATATTATCTCTAAATTTGAACCACATAAAACATATCCATAATAAACAATATACCAAATAATGAACAAAATAGAGATGCACAGAATAACACATTATTACTAATCTTCCAAATTATTTTCAGCAAATTTCAGTACAGATGATCTAGGTTTGTAAAATCAAAAGAAATACCAAACGGTGTCAAAAGCAGTTGATTCTGGATTCTAAAGATAAACGAGTTAGGATGATTTCACTAAAGGGATTGAAGGCTAAAAATCAGTTTAAGCTAGAGAATTTATTTTTGGACGAAAACTGGTATTTTCAAACAGGGGATTTCAGCAACTTCAAAACAGGGAGTTCAAGTTTGAAAAATGAAAAAAGGCTTCAAATGATATCAAACAGAAGTGAGATCCAAACATTTTGCTATATGCTCAAGTTAGAAATACTTTTCCAGAAGAACTTGAAGGCTTAAAATCTTTTTAACATGGAGAAAACATTTTTCTAAGGAAATTGGACAGAATCTGTCACACTTTGGCAAAACTGAAATTACTCTTTTGACACTGATCGGTTTTCAGTGAAATCAGTGGCAAATGAAAGATAACTCAAAAGCCTAACTTTCCCAACTGGTCTTTAATGAAAATAAATTTTGTAGAGAAAATGAATTTCATTTGAAATTGTTGTCTCTGCGGGATTATTTGCGGTAGTTTAGAAAAATAATTGTTTCGGTTGTAAAATACTCTCCGATGGTTTTATAAAAATTTAGAGAAGTAAAAGATATGCTAAATAAGCTCTTGTATTTTCATATTTTACACAGAAAATTTCTAGAATTTATTAGAGTCTTTGCAAATGGATCAAAGATCACAACCATGCTAAAAATCACCATTTAGTTCCATCTTATTTTCTTAACTTGAAATACAATGACAGATAATAAGACTTAATTTCACATGCAGCATACATATCATAAACAAAATTAACATATATCTAAGAAGGGTGACAGTTGTAGATCCTACCGAAATTTCACGTCAATTGGACACGATCTTGATAGAAAACTTCGGAACATAAACTAAAAACCATTAAGGATTCAATGCTATACATGAAAACTATATGAATTTCTACTATACAAAATAAGTAAATACATACCTTGATCCATGATAGTAAGAAATCCTCTACCAATAAAGGGAAACCTTGAATGGAAGATCTTGATCTTTAAGTTCATTACTTGTCTAAGATCTTCAAACCAGTTCTGTCACGACCCAAACCTGGTACCCAAAGGCTCAGCGTCGTAACAAGATAAAAATAAAATAATTCAGATAATTCTGTGGTCACAGCGCAAGCGGATAAATTAAATAAATTAAAATAAATAACTGGGTACCAACTGTTTATTTAAAAGGAAATAAAACATAGTCATTTGAGCTTCACTGTATTACAAGAGTTTAATAATAAAAGATAGAAAACAAAATAATATAGTGATTCATTTTCCATCTTGATCCTGCTAAACCTCGTCACTTGAAAGGGTAAAAGCTATAAACACATAGCAGAGTGAGAAAATATTATACTATGAGGGCACAAAATGGCCATGGATATTTATTTAAGCTAAAACATTATAAATTGAGTTGAGTTGAATACACAAATTAATTAAGTGCCAGAAACTGAAATAATCACTATAACCACGGTACATCACTAAGTGACAAGCACTACACTGGTCAATGGATCCACGACAAACACTGGACCACAAAGTGGTCAAACACTAGCCAATGGTTATTTAAGTCCCCCAAGGCGTGGGACTCCCGTGGTGGTACTCACAAAATATATTTTCATATAAAGTCATAGCCAAATATTCTTTAAAATATAAACAAACATATCCATGGGTTTCAGTTTTAAACAAATAGGGTTCAGAAATAAAACCACGTAGTTGAAATCTTTACAAAACATAACTTTTATTAATATACTAATAAAACATAGCTTCTGTAAAATAGGTTTTGGTAAGTCAAAACATCAGTAAAATACATTTTGGTAACTCAAGATATAATATAACTCACCTTAATAGTGACCCTTAGCCTTACTCCACTAACACAACCTCCCTGCTATAAGTTCAGTACTTAAGCGCACCTCTCACGTTTTTTTTCTTCCTTTCCTTTCTTCTTTCCTTTTTCTTTCTTTTCTTCTTTTCCTACA
>CM069915.1:42090274-42247774 GCA_036172215.1 Camellia granthamiana
AGGAGAATTTGCAGCCAGAGACGAGAGGATGTCGGCATATGCGAAAGAGGTGATCAGACTAGCCGAGTTATTTCAGAACTGCCGACTTCTTCAAGTTAGCCGAGATGATAACAGCCACGCCGACACGTTGGCCAACCTGGCGAGTTCAATGCAGATTGGGAAGACGAGGACAATTATGATCGATTACATGTCGGGCCCGAGCATAGAACCACGGCACGCAAAGCAAGAGGCAATGTGCGTGGACATGGGGCCGAGCTGGATGGATGCAATCGTTGCATTCCTTAAAGAAGGAAAACTGCTAGAAGATCGGCAAGGAGGCACACAAAGTCAGATTGAAGTCGGCAAGATTCAGCCTGACTGTGGACGGACATCTCTACAGAAGGTCCTTCACGGGACCTCTTTTAAGGTGCGTACACCCTTTACAAGTTGAAGATTTTTTATATGAAATTCATGAAGGGATTTGTGGAAGCCACGCTGGGGGCAGATCGTTAGCCCATAGGGCCATTACCCAAGGGTATTGGTGGCCATACATGCAAAAAGATGCAGAAGCATATGTGAAGAAGTGCGAACCCTGTCAACGGTTTGCACCTTTGATTCATCAGCCAGCTGCCGATCTGAATCCAGTATCCAGCCCTTGGCCGTTTGCCCAGTGGGGCATGGATCTGGTCGGGCAACTTCCCCAAGCGACTGGGCAGAGAAAATACTTGCTGGTAGCAACGAATTACTTCACAAAGTGGATAGAGGCAGAACCTCTTGCTAAAATCCGAGATGTGGACGTCAAGAAATTCATCTGGAAGAACATCATCACCAGATTTGGCATTCCCAGAGCCATTGTTGCCGACAACGGAACGCAGTTCGACAGCAAGCTCATCAAGAATTTCTGTGCAAAATTCAAGATCAAGAACTACTTCTCAACACCAAGTTTCCCTCAAAGTAATGGGCAGGCAGAAGCTTCCAACAAAGTGATTCTGGATGGAATCAAGAAGAGGTTGCAGGCAGCGAAAGGGAAGTGGGTAGATGAATTACCCAACGTGCTTTGGGCATATCGGACTACGCCGAGAAGATCACAGGGGAATCTCCATTTGCTATGGCCTATGGCACAGAAGCAGTCATTCCACTGGAGGTCGGCATCCCAGGAATCCGAACCCAAGGAGTTGAAAAATGGGACTAATGATATACTTTTAGCCCGAGATCTGGATCTTGTGGAAGAACGAAGAGAGAAGGCTGCAATTCAGCTTGCAGTGTACCAGCAACAACTTGCCAGAGCATACAACAAGAAGGTCAACCCCCAGAAACTTTCAAGGTCGGCGACCTGGTATTGAGAAAAGTGGTCGGCAACAAGAAAGATCCCAGGGAGGGCAAGCTTGGCCCGAACTGGGAAGGGCCTTACAGAATTACCTCGGTGTTAGGCAACGGAGTATATCGGCTTGAAGACAATGATGGCAAAGCATTGCCAAGACCCTGGAACACTTGCAATTTGAAGTTTTTCTATCATTAAGATGATCATTACTCTTGGCCGACGTCCTCAACAAACAGATGCTGGAAGACATGAACAATGAGAACCCAAGTGGAACTCAGGTTCACATTGGGGGCAGAGGAGCAATGAAGATACAAAGCCTACACTTGTTGAAATTTTGTAGCAATTTACAAGTTGGTCTCGCCGAATACAAAGCCTACCACTTGTTGAAATTTGTAGCAATTTACAAGTTGGTCTGGCCGAATACAAAGCCTACCACTTGTTGAAATTTGTAGCAATTTACAAGTTGGTCTGGCCGAATACAAAGTCTACCACTTGTTGAAATTTGTAGCAATTTACAAGTTGGTCTGACCGAATACAAAGTCTACCACTTGTTGAAATTTGTAGCAATTTACAAGTTGGTCTGACCGAATACAAAGTCTGCACTTGTTGAAATTTGTAGCAATTTACAAGTTGGTTTGACCGAATACAAAGCTTAGCTTCGCTTGTTGAAATTTGTAGCAATTTACAAGTTGAAGTTAAGCCGAGATGATTCCTTAGCTTCGCTTGTTGAAATTTGTCGCAATTTACAAGTTGAAGTTAAGCCGAGGTTACTACTCTCCTCACTTGTTGAAATTTGTAGCAATTTACAAGTTGGGGTGAAGCTGATGATACTGCTGTCCGACATATAGCAATCCACTTGTTCAAACACTTGTTGAAATTTGTTGCAATTTACAAGTTGAAGTCAAGCCGACATAAATTTACAGGTTCAAATAAAGTTGATATTATTGTTTAAACTCTTGTTGAAATTTGCAGCAATTTACAAGTAGATCATTGTTTAACACCTGTTATAACTTGAGTAAAGCTTATTGTTTGTATTAACCCTTGTTGAAATTTGTAGCAATTTACAAGTTGGTCAGGCCGATTAAAAAGCTTAGCTTCGCTTGTTGAAATTTGTAGCAATTTACAAGTTGAAATTAAGCCGAGATGGTTCCTTGGCTTCACTTGTTGAAATTTGTAGCAATTTACAAGTTGGAGTCAAGCCGAGATATTTGTTTCTCTTCGCTTGTTGAAATTTGTAGCAATTTACAAGTCGAAGGGAAGCCGATGTTATGGCATACAGAATCATAGCAGTCTGCTGGTTGGATAAACCAAGAAAGATGTTCAAACACTTGTTGAAATTTGCAGCAATTTACAAGTTGAAGTTAAGCCGACATGTTACCATCTGTTGAAATTTGCAGCAATTTACAGGTTGAGGTAAAGGTTAAGATTGTTGTTTAACACTTGCTAAAACTTGAGTAAAAGTTTACTGTTTATTTTAATCCTTGTTGAAATTTGTAGCAATTTACAAGTAGGGTAGACTGAGATTGTTGTTTAACCACTCGTTGAAACTTAAGAAAAGTTTGCAAAGGTTAACATTGAATAGTATATGTTTTATACTTGTTGAAGTTTATGACAAGATTGCAGGACAGTTCCTTGCCGAAGTAAAATTTGCAGGTGTTATAACCCGAGGTATGTTACCCCGAGAAGATTACACAAAGAAGGAAGAATATGTAAAGTATGCAAAATATTCTAAGTATAAAGCTACACAGAAGCAGTAAAGAAAAGTCAGAGACTGAAGCATAAAGATAACAGGAGTCAATTGTTTTTAAAACAACAAGGGGGCACATCGGCCACAAAAGACAGCTTACATTGTTTAAAGAAAAGAAACAAAGTACAAAAAAGAAAAAGAGAAGATGTTCAAGTTTCTTCAGCCTCAGAAGCAGGTTGGGCTGGGACCTCAGAGGGCTCTTGAAAAGCGACCTCAGCATCCTTTTGACTCGCAACCTCTGCACCTTCTTGTACCACGACCTCAGCCTCCTTGTCTGCTGCTACCTCGGCCTCCTTTTCCGCTGCAACCTCAGCATCGATCTCGGCCAAAGTCTTCTTCACACTCCTATCAGCCAGAAGAAGGTCAGAAGATAGATAAGCTGGGCCAGTTTCCTTGGGCACCTTCTCAACCTCCTCATCCTCCTGGGTTAAGTCCATTATTTGATCGCCCTGCGGAGGTGACTTGGTTTCAGAGGCTTCCTTGGATTTCCTGACCAGTGCTTCACCTTCATCTTCAGCGTCATCTTCAGCCTCGGCTTCAGAATTAGCTTCTTCTTCAACTTGGCTTGGAGGTGGAGAAAGAGCAAAGGGAAGACGAATGGCTTTGGTCTTGCGCCAGGGCGAGTCGGCAGGAAGACCAAGCTCTTTGGCCAAGGCGTTCCCAACCTAGGATAAATCCCTTGTTGCACGCCTGCTTGACTTGAAGCTTGTAATCTTCCGCGACGTCGGCCATACCCTGACTATAGCCCTTCGCATCTGCAGCCTTGATGTCGGCGTCTTTGGTAGCCAGGGCATCAGTTAGCTCCTTCTCGGCTTGAGCCTTTTTAGCCTCAGCCTCTTTTTTTCTCGGCTTCGGCGACCTTTCTTATATCTTCAGCAGCCTCAGCTTTTTGTTGAGCTAACTGATGGGCCTTTGTGGCCGCCTCGGCCTGATCCTCCAGCTTTTTCATCTTTAACTGATCCCTTTTATGGATCTTCTGAAGGGCAGAAAACTCCTTCTTCAATTCAGATAACTCCTCCCCCATTTCAAAAGCCTGCATGGAGAAGGAGTGGGCGTGTTGAATGGCCTGAAAGAACACAAGGCAAAAGTTATTATAGAATATTCCAGAATTTTACAAGTATGAGAAACAAGTTAACAAATTCAAAGACTTACTTGAACAGAATGCTGCAACATAAGGGGCGTAATTATCATATCTACTCATCTGGGCGTTACGCTCCAGATCGCCCTCCAGGAGAACTGCAGTACTGAGTGCAACGCCGACTTTGACATCGGCGGCACTTTCATTGGCATAGACCGGCCTGTTTCAAGAGTAACTTTGGGTTCCCAGGGAACTTTGGGAACCCTGGATCCCGAAGTTGTGGCAGACGAAGACCTTGGCCTCTTTTGTTGAGTAGACCCTGATGGCTGGGCTTCAGCAGGTCTTTTTGCAGGTGCCGAAGTAGTCTTCTCGGCCAATTTGGATATTGGCAGGGCATCTTCGGCCTCGGCATCAGCTTCAGTCACCTTGGCCTTTGGTTGGGCCTTCTTCATTCTTTTGGGTTTTGGCGGCGGCACTTGTTGGGATGGTGCATCATCCATATCGTCAGGGAGATCGGCCAAAAGGTCCAGCACAACTTTCTTTGGTCGTTCCATCTCGGCTGTTTTAACAAGTCTTCGTCGTCGTTTCTTCTCTGTCACTGGTATCAAAGTTGGTGCCGAGGTTGAAGGCTGATCGGCTGGCTCAGATGTGGAGGCAGCCTGTTCAGTAGAAGCAATCGATGGAGGGGCGCTCTTCTTCTGCTTCTTCGGAACGTCGGCTAATTTGGATGTGTATGTGGGGATGAAATTCAGCAACAATGGAGCTTTTCGTTGCTGAAGTGGAAGGTTCAAAAGTTTCTTCAAACCTTTCCCAGGATAGTAGGACTGGCGGAAGTCCTTGGGAGGCTTGCGAACGTCTGCAAAAAGAAACACAATATCAGAAACAGATAAAATTTGTTGGGAAAAATTGATTAAAGCAACAGTTAAGCAGTTAACGATGGGCTCTTACCCTTGCCCTCTCTGACCGTTCGAGGAAGAGGGAATAGATGAACTTCTTCATCTGGGCCAAATTCCCAGTTCCCAGATGCAATGAGATAATCATCTCCAGCCTCTTTGTTGGAGTCTGGAAGGTCGGCTACAATCTTAAACTCAGTGGACCTCGGCTTAAGGTAATAAACATAACCTTTTTTCTTAAGGTTCAGGGCACACATGGTGTAGCAATATTGAACGTCGGCAAGAGTGATCCTAACACCCTCCTGCCGAGCTAGGGCTATTATACCATTAAGTGTTCTTATGGTGTTTATGGTGAGTTGCATGGGACTGAGGGTGTAGTAATGAAGGACTTCGCGGAAGAGGGGATCTAGAGGGAACCGAAGTCCACATTGGACAAAGGCAACAACAGGAAAAGGCATCTTATCACCATCGGGCATAATGGAGTCCTTCTCCTCAGCTAGTCTGAGATGGACATCCTCTGGGATGGAAAATTCTCTCCTAAAATGTTCTAGTTTGGTGGGGGTGTTCACTCTATCTCTCCACACACCCATTGTATTGATATACGAGTACGAGGCTACAGAAACAGGGTACTTTCGAAGGGTTCTAAGGACCTCGGCTTCCTAAGGATTGATGGTTCTACAGCAAATCCCAAACCTAAATCTACGAAGAATGAGTATGAAAGGCAGAAATCTGGAAAACAGAAAAACAAAAATGAAGTCTCAGATTCAAGAACAGAGAGGGAGGAAGACCAAGAATAAGAGGTGCAACAGTGTGAGTATTCGTGACTTGTGCAAAAAACCGATAAATATAGGCGTATTCAGGTGAAAGATTCAGAAATTAAAACGACAATGACGAGCAATTTCATGGATAAATTAAGAACTGGAGGAGAAGAGCCAGTTGCTTACCAGAGAAGGTGAAGGCCGGAGTAAGCTTCGCCGAGATCAGATGGTGAACGTTACAGTGACGAAAGCTTCACAGATGGAGGCAGTTGCAGAGCTTGACGCAAGGAGCAATGGCAGATTCGAAAGAGAGAAAGAACTCTTGAGAGAGAGAGGGAAAGCAAAGGAAATTCGAATGCAAAAGTGAAAGAAGAGAAGGAGAGGCAAATATTTTGTCAAAAATTGCAACGGCGGCAAAAACAGCAATTATTGCGCCTTGGTTAACGCACGCGTCAGACGGCGCAGACAGTGAAACGACAGCCTATGGGCGCGTCACAAGCACGCAACAATGGGAGTAAAACGCGTCATCGGAACGGTTGAAAAGCGGTGCATGACAGCTCATGCGCGTAAGGGAACCATTCTGAATTTGGAGAAGACATTTCGGCCTGAAGTAAATGATCTCGGCTAGAAAATTCTTAACCCGAGGTCTGAGAAAGAAGTTCAATGTAAGTTCCATCACCTCAGTATGCCGAGGTAATAGAACTTAGGGGGCAGTTGTGGGGTTATATTTCTGAGTATCAACACGTGGCAAGTGGTCGTCGACGTGGCATCCGAGGTTCTACGTGTCACGGTAAAGTTTTGCCAACATACTCAAGTAATTGCCGAGGTGATTTCCAAAGGCATCTTAATTCGGATGAAGGCCTCCAACCTCGGCTTAACATGCAAAGGCCGAGCTACCCGCAGAAGAGTAAGCCGAGGTTGATGTTATAAAATATTATCTTGGTTAGGTGGATGTCCAGCCTAGTGGGGAAAGTCATGAGGCCACTATCTCACCGACAAGCTTGCCTTGAGACCATGAGAAATAGCCACGAGGCCACTAGCAGTCGTGTGAAGGAATCAACAGCTTTTACCTAGAAAGCTGCTAAAAGTGCACTAGTGGGCTGGCAAGCCAGCTAAAAAGCTGGTAACCACTCCATCTCTATTCCGGTGTATATATAGAGATGGAGGACAACAAACAGAGGGGGGATCATTCTGAACAGAGCATAGACAACGACGAGCCAATTGTAACACTTACAATTACATGCTAAGAGAGTAAGAGAATTATAGAGAGTCTATTGTAATTTTTACCATTCATTCAATAGTGAAATTACCTCGGCCTCCCGTGGACGTAGGCAATTATTGCCGAACCACGTTAAATCCTTTGTGTCTTTGTGTTATTACCTGTGCCATCTATTCTGCCTGTGCTTTTATCGCTGAATCACTAAGATAGGCAGTGTGATCAGAAAATCACTCACACAACTAGTATAAATAATAATAATCATATACAAATAAAAAAATTATATATCAATTTCAAACAAAAGATGTGACAAATTTAAAATTAAAAACTCATTAAGGCTCTGTTTGGCAAGAGCAAGATTGGGTTTTTTTTCGCTATTTTAGTAATAAAAGACAAAATAAGTTATTTTAGTCACAAAAAACAAAAATCACATCGAACCCATAATCATCACACTCTTCTCTCACAAAAAAAAAAAAGTAAAAAAACCCAAAAAATCAAAAAACCATTCCCAAACCAAGTTTTTTAGCTCAGACTAAAATAGTCAAAAAAATCAAAAAGTTAAAAAACCAATCTACTTCCCAAAACAACCCTAAATTAATTTATATTTTTAAATATGTCATTGTATTATATCATATTTGTTAAAAAAAAAAATCTTTATAAAAAATTGTATTTGAACAACTGAACAAAACGTGGCCCGAGGTTCTGCCGACATGCACCACCCTCTTTCATTGTTTTGAGTACCTTTTGATAATACTTTTTGCCTTTAATTAATTAATCAATACTAATCTCCTCTGATAATACCATTTTACAGACACGCATTTTATAATGGTTGAGCACTAACCAAGTCACGTGCAAACCATTTTACAGACACACAACACAATTTAGTGTGTTTTGTTTGAATTTTTTGAAAACTCAATTATTTGATTTTCGTATTTTTTTGTTTTTAGTGTATATTTTTTAAATTTTAAATATTTGTTTTATTTTTTTAGATGTGTCTTACTTAGATGTATCTAAAAAGTAAAAAATTTGTGAAAAAATATTTTAAAATTTTAATAAATACATAAAAATATAAAAAAATGTACTAAATTCTCATTTTTTTTTTGTATTTTTGGTATTTAGTGAATTTTTAAAAGATTTTTTTCACAAATTTTTTACTTTTTAAGTATATTTATGTTAGGTATGTCTAAAAAGTAAAAAAATTACATAAAATATTAAAAAAATTTAATAAAAACAAAAAAATACGAAAAACAAAAAAATAAAATTTTCTGAAAAATGTTTTTGAACACTAACCAAGTCACGTGCAAACTTTGAAATATCACCACTTCATGGGCAAACCTCCAAATTAATTGAGATGATATTGTAAGAGGAGAATTTAGGAAGAAAGAAGTTGCATCAAGATATATATATATATAAATGAATTGAGAGTTAAGAGAAGTAGAAGGTTGTTAAATCTTGACTTAAAAATTAATTTATTTTCAAGTAAGCATTTAACAAGAGCCAAACAGTGTCGATAAGTTTACCGAATAAAGTAGCAAAGTTGTACAAAAAAGTTAATTTTTCTTTGAACATCAAGAAACTGAAGTGCCTCATTTTCGTCTCATCTCACAACAAATGAACAATTGAAAAAACAATAAGAATGATTGAAGGAAAATTGGAAACAAGTATGTATGAAAAATCAATCATGTGCTATATAGAACAACATGAATACAAATGTTAATACCAAAAAAGTGAAACTTCATACAGGTGGCTCTACCATCATTCTTGATGAATTCATTTTGTTACTATAAAAATGTGCAAGTTAGTACCTAAAACAGTACGTAAAATTTAAAGTAGTGACCAAAAATTAAAAATTAAATTAGTACAAAATGAACTAAGATTGAACCCAATCTCTTACTTGGTTCCATTTGCTGCTATTGTTTTATCCTCGCGGCTTTGCTCTGGACTCCACCTAGTGATTGTGCGTTCTTCAACACTATAACTCTCCAAACACGATGGAGAACTAGCACCGACACCATTTTTATTAATGCGAAGAACTAACAATGTCTTTGCAACACTGCCACAAAGTCGAAGTGTGCACTGAAAATCAGACCAAACCCTCAATCGACCATTTGCATTGCCATCTCCTCCTGATAAAACAAGAACAGCATATTCGGAATGCACTAGAGCTGGATGGTGACGGTAGGCAATGAAGTCCACACCATACTGAGATCCCGATCTCACTACCCAATTTCTTGTACAAAGATGAGAATAAGCCTTGAACAAATCAGGGAACGTTTCTCTCTTGGATTTCATGTAATGCCATAGTTCCTCGTCACTTTTGGTACATTTGTCATCACTAATGATCTTGAGACATTTTAGATTGTAGCATAGGTAAAAGGCTTCCTCCATACCAAGTTGAAACCACTGCTTATCCCTCTGGGCTGTGACAATGGGTCGACCAAAACATGAACGATTGAGAAGTTCTGTTTGTTCTGTTACCACTTCAAGAAGTACACTGCATCCTGAGAGTAGCCCACGAGAATCAGATTGGATAAGAGAAGACTCAAGTTGAGAGACTATCTTGGACATGGGATCAGCAAGTGCTTTAGCTTCTGATCCCTTTCCTTTCCACCGTGGCCCCATCAAATCCTTCAAGAAAATAATAGCAATATATTAACAAATGTTATTTCCAACCTCAGACAGTAACCTATATGAGAAAATAATAAACAGTAGAAAATTGTTTGAGGCCAAGTTCCAATAACTTTGAAATAGGTTAAATGTCCATCCAGACAGCAGTCAGAGAAGTCACGCCTGCTACACACACAGCTAAATGGTTTCAAAGCACGTCTTAGAAGATGAAATTTATCAAATACATAATATTGCAAGCAAAATTTTCAAATGTTCTGAAATTATACATGCCTAGCAAATTATGTGCTTGCTTTTGCATCTATTCTTTAGAACCAATACCATATATAATTCCTCCAAGATTAAATCTGATACATGTACATCATTAAAAGTTCTCTCTTTTAATCAACAAAATATGAAAGATGTCTCGCTTACATATAATGGAACTTTTTCTTAAGAAATATTTCAATTCAACTGTCAAGTTTCCTTCTTTTTTTTTTCTTTCTTCTCCTCCCCAAATAGGCATAATGAATTATTTTTCAAGCTTTGTCATAAGAAATCCACTAAACCAAGGCACACACAAAAAAAAGGAAATTCAAAAACTATAAATAGAGCCTCAAAGTGCATTTAACCAATGATTAAAATAATGTGCCTAAAGCCTAATTTATCAACTCCATGGGGCACATTAAGCTGCATCATAAAAGATAATCTTTCCACTGTGTTTTGAAAAGTATATGAAACCACCTCATTTTCTTCTTTATACCCACTAGACCTTTTTAAATAGGTTCCTAGTGTGCATGTTACCCCATGAACATATAAAACCTTATCTTCATGATATTTGAGGTAACAACTTTATCTTTGGATATCAGTCCTTCTGGAAAAATAATAAAAAAAAAAATTTGTGGGGAAATGAAAGTATAAAGATATCCAACAACAAACATCAAAACCTAAACAACTAATCTTTTCTTTTTTTGGTGCAATGGCTAGTGCTCCTCTGTGTGGCATTGTGGTGCAGGTTTGAGTCACGAGAATCATCCTCTATAAAAAGGTGGGGAAAATGCTGCCTAAGTTCTGCCTCTCTGAGGTTGTGCATAGGGTACAAGCAAGAAAATGATTCAACGAGGCCATAGCCAAGGAAGCAGAAACAAAGACACACGATAAACAAGAACTTAAAATTAAACCAAGGTACAATCTAGTAACAGCAAACATAGGGAAGAACAAGCCCCAAACAAACAAAATCAAGTTTGGATACTTTGAAGACAATTCATGGATAAGCATACAATGATTATTATTAAAAAACAAAACTCCACCAGCTATGGAACACACTGTTTGTTTCAACCTAAATAAGTAGAGAATGAGAAGATTTCTTCAGTCGTGGTTGTGTTTTAGGTCACTCTATGCAAAACCCAACACGTCAACTTCATACGCATACACAACTCTCACGGGAATTTCATCAAACAGCTTGTGAGCATATTGCTTACCAAACACCCACTTATCCACACAGGAAAAACTAGTTCATAATTCACATCATTCATGCTTTCCTGAATCAAATAAAAACTATAATATACAAACGAACACCGAAATTTTTCACAAAAAAAAAAAAAGAAAAGCAAATTGGGATTAAAGAATTTGGGATTTGGCGAACTTACTAGGATTGGCCCTCAGCAACCCAAGAACGTTCCAGCAGGCAGCAACAGAGATGGAGAGATCTTAGAGAGAGAGTGAACCCACTTAAAAGTTGGACAATAAAGTCTGTTTGTTTGTGTACAACAAACAACAAACATAAGAAATAAATTAAAAGAACGAGCTTTTAAAATCTGTTTAATTACATAAACCAAATAGAAAATGAAAATAGAGGAGAGAAGAAAACTAAAATAAAAATAGAAAATGCATACAGAAAAATATTTTGATAGAGAGATCAAGTCGAGTGTTTAATACTGTCTCCTTAAGACAGATTTGTCCTCTCTCAAATGGTCACAGAATATGGACGTCTATCTCTCAAGATGAAATGATCTTCAATGAATAGTAGCAACACTACAAACTATTCGCACAATGAATACACTTTGTGTTTATACACTTTCTCACAAAAATTAAATGCAACAAAATGTAGAGAGCAATGGCAGAAAGCAAAAACGAAAATTAAGTGTAAAATCCAAAATAAGGAACTTGTCTATTTGTAGGTGCAATGGTGGCTTTTCAGATTTGAATCCAACATGTAACAAACCTGTTTAAACAAGTATAGTACCTGTTCGGTACTGTTTGAACAGGTAAGGAAACCGTTTGGTTTGAATTGAACAGATATGGGTTTAAACTGAACAGATAAAAACCTATTCGGAGAGGTATGGAATCTGTATTGAAGAGGTGCAAAAAATTTGAATTTTTCCAACTGAATTTTGAATTAAAAACCAGTCAGAATTTATTTTCCAAAATTAAAAACAATAAATTCAAATGTTTTTTGCCCAAAAAGAATTAGTATTGGGCCGGACAAGCCCAACCCAACCTCACACCACGCACAAGCCCAGTCCGACCCGACCGACCAGATGAACGGCGACGGTGGCGCGCACATGTGTTTATTTTGAGCCCAATAGGTCTAATCCACTTTGCCCATAATCTCATCATCTACAAAACTTGAGTACTCCTTGGGGCCCACCCCAAGCTCCACATCCAGCCTTATAAACCCACACCAAGTTTGCTTACCAAAGCAATGTGGGACAAACCTTAATTCCAACCTTCACGAAAATTTCACCAAAAATACAAATTTCTCATTCACTCGGTGATGGTTTTGAGCAGCCAAATATACTACGTGAATCACAACGCGGCATAGAACGCGTTACCACCAATACCTGCTATAACCGGAACTTGAGACCTAGTTAAATTATAGTCCAAAGTTAACGAAAAATTCTGTTTTTGTACAGATTTGTCTCAACCATTCTAACAATTCCTCACATGAATGAAATTTGAAGACAACGTGTGAAAACCCATATTTAAATTATTCTTGAAAGAAAATAAATAAATTAATTAATTAATTAGTTTTAAATTAACCAAATCCTATCACTAACAAAGACCCTATTAAGAATAATAATTTTGTGGGTGTTCAATATTTGTTGTTTATAAATTATTTAATTAGGATTCAATATAATAATTATTCTTACTAAATACTTTAGATAAAAATCTTAGTGTATCAATTTTCAGAACCCATATAAATACACACATACACACACAAAAAAAAAAAAAGATGTTCGTAGCTATGACACCTGCTTGTTTGCATGGTGGTATAGGAACCATAAACCACCATCCCTCTTGGAATTTAGGGAAAGAAACCACCATCCCTCTTGGAATTTAGGGAAAGCTTTCATTCTTGGAACTTTGAGAAAGTGAGCAAGATAAAATAATGGAAAGAATGAGAGAGAGAGAGAGAGAGAGATGTCTTCAACTAGCATTTTATATATATATGCATGCAAGCCTTCCTTGTGCATGCAAGCATTCGGTAGAAGAAAAAAAAAAAGAAGAGAGGAGAGAAATCTCTTAAGCAACCAAGTTTAGTAGTAGGATAGGAAGAAGAGTAGGAGGTTAAGGAAACCAAAGTTCTCAACCATTTTGTCACCCTACTACTAAGTAAGGAAACCCTTCCAACCCTCTCATTTTTTTTATTGTTGGAATCTTCAGATTTTATTCCTATGATAAAATGATTAATTTATAGATAGAAATTTTTATATATATGTATGTAAATTTTGTAATGTGTATATCAAATATCTGAAGATACTGATAGTCAAAAAAAAAAATCATGGTATTATTGTAAAAATAAGCTTGCATGTGTATTTCATACCATTATAGAGTGAATTGAAGAATTTATTTGGTCTTTGAATCTGCCAGCCTGTTACTCGAATTTTTAGATAATTTTATACTCAAAATTTCGAGATGATTTCTTCTACAAAGTTGTTGATAATGATGTCTAGTTTGTCCAGAAATTTTTGGAAATAATTTTTGAGCTTTCTACGAATTTATACAAATTTTTAACTAAATCTGAAACTATGTCGAGAATAATTTGTTTTGAATCTGCCAGCATATTTACCCAAATTTTTAGATAATTTTATACTCAAAATTTTGAGATGATTTCTTCTACAAAGTTGTTGATAATGATATCTAGTTTATCCAGAAATTTTGAAAACAATTTTTGAGCTTTCTACGAATTTATACAAATTTTTAACTAAATCTGAAATTGTGTTGAGAATAATTTGTTTTGAATCTGCCAGCATGTTTACCCGAATTTTTAGATAATTTTATACTCAAAATTTTGAGATGATTTCTTCTACAAAGTTGTTGATAATGATGTCTAGTTTATCCAGAAATTTTGAAAACAATTTTTGAGCTTTCCACGAATTTATACAAAATTTTAACTAAATCTGAAACTGTGTTGAGAATAATTTGTTTTGAATCTGCCAGCATGTTTACCCGAATTTTTAGATAATTTTATACTCAAAATTTTGAGATGATTTCTTCTAGAAAGTTGTTGATAATGATGTCTAGTTTATCCAGAAATTTTGAAAACAATTTTTGAGCTTTCTACGAATTTATACAAATTTTTAACTAAATCTGAAACTGTGTGACAGATTTTACCATGTATTTGAAAATTTATTTAAAATTCTATACTAAGCCAAATCGGGTAATTTCTAACTAAAAGATGAAATTTGAGGAGTCTAGTTTTATGATAAATTTTTAGATTATGGGTTTGATCTATAAATTTAAGCATGGAATTAATATAAGGAAATGTGACAAATCTGTGTCATAAACACCCTTGGAATTTTTAAGAATTATTTATAATTTATTTTCGGAAAATGCTTTCTGAAAAATGACCATAACATGTTTATGAATTATTCTATAGATTGATATGAATTTTAGAGTTGTATAAGTAATGTATTTAAAATTTTACTTGCAAGATATATATTCTGAAAATTTTTCTGGACAATCACCACTTTCATATTATACTAGTCTAATTTAGTAAATCAAAAATTTGTGCAGGTGTGCATTTATGGTTTATTTCTTGTATTTAAGTTATTATGTTCATACCATAGTTTTAAGTAATTGTTTACTAAATTTTGTACATTGAACTATTATTGGGTGACATGCATAATATTTTATGTTGGGAGTTTTTCTTTAGTTGGTATAACGTTATTGGTGATTGAGATTTGAATAATTTGTGTTTAATATATAAATTAACCAAAAGGATTAACGGTATATAATGAGTTACTGATGAAGGGTTAATACCGGGTATTCAGGGTGAGCCCTGGTTTTGAGAATTCTCATGTAAATTGTGTCGCGAAATCCTAAGATGGCACGGGACTTATTTGAACCCTTTTCGGTATTCGGTTTTGGAATAAGGATAGATGTGCAGGTGGCACACAGGGAGGTTACATACCCCTGGCAGACCGGTTCCTTGGGGCAGACCACGGATGCCACTACTTGGGTATATAACTCCGGACGTGGGCATCCCTGGTAGTTACGATTGGCAACACTTAAATATTTGACCAAGGGAGGGTTTCAAATTAACCGTTGCCATGCTTGGTGATTGGTAAGTTAAATCTCTGTGGTGAGATTTCAAGTGTCACCTAATTTATTAAAATTACTGAAAATTATCCTAATGGTTGTAATTTATGTGTACAATTATATTATTATCTCATGTTTAGAATCTTATTATTTTTCTCTTAAAAAGAATGGTAGGTTGGTTATGTTTTCTTACTGTGTTGCAAAACTCATGGCATATATTTTGTTGCCCTGGCGTTTCATGCCAGATTATGCCGAAGAAGGAACCGAAGCTGAAATGGGAGTTGCTGCTAATAACGAGCCTTGGCTAACTTAGAGCCAAGATCTTGTCAAAATAAAAGCATGTTATTTCTTGTATTAGTATTTAACTAGGTTGTGATGTTGTGTGTGAACTTGTAGTTTTATTTGGTTGTTGGACTTTGACTATGTAAGAATTTAAAATTTCCTAATTAGTAGTTAAAATTTTATCTAGCAAGTTATTGTTAGTTAAAGTCTTATGATGTCTCAAAGAGAAGAAAAAAAATAATAATAATAAAATAAAAAAAAATTTAGGGCGTCACACAACGAAAATGCAACAATATGCAGAATTTATCGAAAGAGTATAAATCGAAAATATCTTGTATCAGGATAAGTAGTTTTCGACCTTGAATCTTTCCTAGTGATAACCTATCGGACTTACTGGCTAACCAATGAACATAATGTCTTGAATTATTTAGCCGTTTGTGTAAGTCAAGATAATAGATTTCATACAATCGTGGTTTTCACAGTTGTGTTCATTTTGGCCTTGAACGCTCCTAATTGTTCGTGAGTACTTCTAGAGAATTTAGTCTCTTTATTCTCATAGAACCGGCTCCAGTTTGACACTCATATAGGTGATTCTTATTGTGAGATCTCTTATACTCGTCTTGATTTTTATACCTAAATTAAGATATAAGTAATCATTAAAAACAAAGCTTAAAACCCCTGCATAGAACACATACTGCAAATATCACTCTCACCATAGGAATGGGTAGGGAATTTTATTCCCTTAGTGATTTCTAGCGAGCCACACATAACTTAGTTGTTCCTTTGCACTTAGTTCTTGGGATCTCCAATCATTTACGTAGAGTTACCATTATAATAACTTTTATGTAATAGGTTTTAATCTCATTCCCTTCGATGAACTATACACTGGTTTTTTTGCCAAACCTTTCGTTAACGAATCTGCAATATTCTAATATATTGAGATTATTCCATTTGAGAGCAATTGCCTTACGGTATTATGTCGACGACAAATATATCATGACTTACCATTATACATATGACTCTGTACCCTACCTATTGCAGATTGACTATCACAATTAATACAAATAGTTGGCACAGGTTTTGGCCACATTGGAATGCCTTCTAAGAAGTAGCGAAGCCGTTCTGCTTCTTTTCCTGCTTTGTCTAAAGCGATGAACTCAGATTTTATTGTGGATTGTGCGATGCATGTTTGTTTCGTGGATTTCCAAGAAATAGTACCGCCTCCCAGAGTAAAAATATATCCAGTAGTGGATTTTGAATTTTTAGTATCCAATATCCAATTTGCATCACAATAGCCTTCGAGTACTACTAGATATCGAGTAAAATTTAAGCCATGATCACGAGTAAATCTTAGATATCTAAGAACTCGAATGATCACTTTCCAATGGTCTTTTTTGAGGTTACTAGTGTACCTACTCAATTTATTGACAGTATAAGCTATATGAGGACGCGTGCAATTCATTAGGTACATTAGGTTTCCAATGATTTGGGAGTATTTCAGCTGAGACACCGCATCATTTTTATTTTTTGATAAATAAAAACTGATGTCTACAGGTATTCTTGTTACATTCACATCATCCTTGATATATTTATCAAGAATTTTCTCAATATAATGAAATTGAGATAATGCATATCCATCAAATGTTTTAGTAATTTTCATTCCTAAAATAACACCTGCAATTCTCATATCTTTTGTACGAGCAAGAAATATTCTTCTCGTATAATCCTGTTGATCAAGTCTGTGCTCCTCCGTACGACGTCGCTTTACTCCCTGAAAACACAAACGTGAACTAGCCGGCGGGTGTGTGCCGGATACCTCTCTGATGCCTAAGTCAACAAAATAGACAAATAGACAAAAGCTCTGTGTATTCGGGAATCAAAGTTGTGTTACCTCTCCATAGGTGATGTTGTGAGCTTTTATAGGTTCCGTGTGGCACAAGCCTAGTAGGACTCTTATTCCTCCATGTAGAGTCCTCCTAGGAATCACATTCCTGAAAGATAATGCTTATCCTTCAACACCCCCCTCACTGCTTAAACCAAGTGAGATGGTTTTACCATGGTCGGATTCCAATATAACCGAGGTAAGCATGGCTATGCTAAGCCGCAGAGTAGACCGGACTAAAGCCAGTTCGGTTTCTTCCATTCACTGCTCTTACCTCGGCTTCTCCTGTACAAACCATGGTGTGTTAAGACCGAGCTAAGAAATAGCAAGGTTTTGACCGAGCTAACCGCAACATGCCACGACCGGGCTAACTCTGAGTGTGGTGAGCGGGCTGTCTGTAACGCTCTCTTGGACCGGGATAACAACAAGGCTTTTTGAGGACCGGGCTAACTCCAAGGCCCTTTTACTCCGCCCTTCTTACTGTGGCTCACAACAGCCCATTACCCAGCTCGGCCCAATTTATATATATAAATTACCCTCTCAATTGCCCCTTAATTCCATCTGCACAGCATGATAGGGATTACCTGTTACCAGCCGAGCTAAAAAAAAATTTTAGCCTTCCAACTGAGCTAAAAAACTTTAGTTTTCCAACCGAGCTACAAAACTGTCCGGTCAAAAACGTCTCTTCAATCGCAGCAACTAAATCGCTTCTCATTCCAAGGACACGTGGCACACTCTGATTGGCCCAATGCAGCTGTCACGCCGTCTTCGTATCTCGTGAATTTTGAACAGTCCTGCCCTTTTTGTCCTTCCTTCCACAAAACCAATACCCTTTGTTTTTTTGAATCTTTCACACCCACTATTCACCTTCTTCTCTCTGAGTCTTCATTTCTCCAAACACAGTGCTTGCATAAACTCGTGTTCTTGCTGAGATTGCTTCCATCCCCAGTCCCTTCTCCTCAAACTGCTATGTAACTCACAACTGTTTCCTTTCCGTTGATATCGTTCTTGTTTTGTACAACACAGCATGTATATTTGTACGTTTTTCAAAGCACATTCCATTTTTGCATCTTTTTTTTTTTTTTTTTTTGAAAAACTTACGTAATAGAACCATTGCACTTAAGAACAACCTGTAGAACGATGTATTTGATCCAAAATCATACTATAACCGAACTAAAAAGTCATTTGTATTTAATGTCAATCTAGCCAAACTAACCAACCGAACCAACACTTCATGCTATACCAATAGTTTCAACAAGTAAAACCCCCCTTTTGATTCAATTAGCCGAGCTATCGAACCGTACTAGGTCTGCCCAGTAGCACACTTGAAAGCCTCAACCACGACCGAGCTATAGCTCGGGGCTAAACCAGCCCTCTTAGTTCAAACCAAACTAAGAACGCTGCCCCTATAGGCTCAACCGGGCTAACAAACCCCTTGCTCAAACCGAGCTAAGACCCGTAGCATTTCACATAGCCGAGCTAGGACTTCATTTATCTTGCCTTTATTTCTTTTAGCACGGTCCAACGATCTGGGCTTAACACAACTTTGTTTTTCACTTTGCAGACTTAGGTTGCCCAGGCACTCCTTTGAGCACTCAACCGAGCTACTCAGCACCATTTTTCGACCGAGCTAACACTCCAGTTTAATTTGTACATAACTTAAACCACAAATGGGGAAGTATAGATTTTTAGTAAACTCACCAGGGGCCATAGCCGAATTTCGTAAGGACTACCAAATTCCAGATGATGTCCACCTCTCACTAGCCGAACCAGAAACCGTTCCTTGGGGAAAACAAGGCTTTGTCCCTTTTAATGTTATTTTCATCGTACAGTGCAGTTTGCGACTCCCTGTACAGCCCCTCATTTGTGAATTCCTTAGGCAAACCAAGCTCTGCCCTACCCAACTTTCCACCAATTCTTACCGTATAATAAACGGCATAGCCGAGCTAAACTGCCGGGCTGGCCTTAATCTTGGTCTAGCCGAGCTCTTCCACTAATACTCCATAGGATCGGCCGAAGATGGCTGGGTCTATTACTTAAGAATAAGACGCCGACGTGAAAAGATAATAAAAAATACTCCAAATAAAGACGTCAATGATGATGATTTCTTCCGGTTTTCTGGGAATTTTGAAGACCACCAAGCCCAGATCCGAGGCCATAGAATAAATTGGAACAAGGGTGTAGCCGGTAGGATTAACTCGGCTGAATTCCACGCTTTTCTTTTACCTCGGTCTTAACATTCTGAACTGAACTAACCCGTGTCTTTCTTCTATTATGCAGATTTGAACTTTATCAAGTCACAGTACAGCTATCCCAACTTAGCCACTCTTCGTGCCGCACTACGATATCCTACCAGAGGCTGGGCCGAGCTATTGAATTTTGAACCGACGTATAGATACAGCGGCAGGCGAAAGTCCAAGGTAACTGACTTCTTGTTAGAAGCCTCTCCTGAACCAGACCCATCCTTGCCCCAAATCAATCTCATCCCACTAACCGCCGAACAAGAAATGGCCAAGAAGAGAGCCGTGCGAGCCCTTCTGACTGAAACAACTCAGCCCAAGGTGCCACCAGTCGGTCAAACTTCGAAGACCGTGGTGGCCCTTCCATCTCGCCAACCCTCATCATCTCGCCCAAATAAGCGTGCCCAGATTACCCCAACCGAGCAACGCCTCGTCGATGAAGATGAAACCATGGTCCCTCGAGCCACCCCACCACGCTCTCCACCGAGCCCACAACCGAAGCGTTCGGATCGGGCTAGCTCTTTTAAGTGGGCTTCAAAGATCACTTGCCAGAACCGACCCATCAAGGACACCGATTCAGTGGTCGCTGAAAAAGACCACTTAATGGCATTTAATCTTGCCAAAGGTGTATGCCTTCCAGCCGACATGTCACACCACGACCACCTAACCGAGCTGAAAGCAATCCGTTCTTCCACAAAGTCCATGGTGCTGGTAAGTTGCCTCTTTGCTCATCTTTCTAATCTTTACAACTTTATGCTCGGTTTTACTTTAAAAGTTACTTACCATCCTCTTGCAAGCCATACAGAAAAACTATATCGCTCACAAGCGAGTGTTAGAACTGCGAAAAGCCACAAGGCAGGCCATGGCGGAGATTGATGCCAAAACAACCGAGCTACAGAAGTCAAGGAAGCAGATAGCCGAGCTACAGACCGAGATGGCTCGTCTGACTGGGCTTGTCAGCTTGGCTGAGGCAGAGAAGAAAAAGGCCGCGGCCGTGGTAAAAGACAAGTACCTGCGCGAGCTTGCAAAGCTTGAAGGGAAGAAGAATGCCGAGATAAAAGAGTGGGAGAAGAAGGCCGAGGACGCAGAGGACCGCGGTTTCAAAGAAGGTGAGGCCTTGTATATTAAGCAGTGTGAGGCGGCAAAAGACTTGTTCTTTAAATGCGGATGGAGGGCGGCCGTGGAACAGCTCGGTCATGGGTCAGAGACCGAGGTCTTCAACCCTCCTCCATACTTTATCCTGGGTTCGATGACGGAGTATGCTGTTGCCATTCAGCAACAATTTCTTCAGGCTGATGATGACGAAGAGGAGACCGAGCCAAACAATACCCCGGTTGTTAATGAACCTGCTGTTCAATCAGCTTAGTTAGAGCCACCGGTTGAAGATTTGACGACCGAACTACCAGATGAGACCGGGCTCCGAGTTGATCTTGACGCAGAAACAGATGACCTTTTTGCTTGATTTCTGTATTTTCTACTTTCTGCTTTTGGACAATTGTAACCGGGCTGAAGTAATATCCTTGTGTACTTTTGAACTTTGAATGAATGCCTCTTTTGTTTTAACTCTTATCCTGGTTTAATCTATGCTTGCTCTACCTTTCCAACTGTAATCTGAATGATGTGTAACATTCTCCCGCCGGGATACCTATCCCGGTTTTAATCCTTGAAATCTTTGGTTTTACCTGCCAACCTTCAGTCTAGGTCTTTTACCTCAGCTGAAGATCATAACAAGTGGTATTCCAGCCAACCACTCTTCAACCTTGATCTTTATCTCGGCTGAGGAGTATTAAGTGTTGATTTTTCCGGCCAACCCCTAGATTGGTTTATCCTGCCAAACTAGAGTAAAGTGTTTGGTTATTCCGATCAAACATCCTGCAGCCTGGATCCTTATCCTGGGCTTAGGAGGGGTGTTGGTTTTTCCAGCCAACCTCTAAGTTGGTTTTTCTTGCCAACCTAGAGTAAGTGTTTGGTTTTTCTAGCCAAACATCCTGCAGCCTGGATCCTTATCCTGGACTTAGGAGGGGTGTTGGTTTTTCCAGCCAACCTCTAAGTTGGTTTTTCCTGCCAACCTAGAGTAAGTGTTTGGTTTTTCCAGCCAAACGTCCTGCAGCCTGGATCCTTATCCTGGGCTTAGGAGGGGTGCACGGTTGGGTATTCCGGCCAACTATGCTTTCAATTTTCCTAACTTACTAAAATAATTTTTTACAAAGGAAACAGCTATACGGAAAAGAGACTGCTTGTTTTATTGAGAAAGGAAAAAATTACAAATATTTGAAAGAAAAGCTAAAAATAAAATAACTTGAGATTGGCAGTGTTCCATGGCCTTGGAATGGTTTTGCTGTTTTCATTTTCCAAGTGGTATGCCCCTTTTCCTACTAATCCCACTTTGTATGGTCCTTTCCAATTGGGCCCTAACTTGCCATCTCCGGATACCAAAGTGTTTCCCATCACTTTGCGCAGTACCCAATCGCCGATTTTGAATTGCCTCGGATGTACTGTTTTGTTATACTTTCTGGATAACTCTTGTTAGTAGGAGGCAATGTGAACCAGTGCTCTTTCTCTTCTTTCTTCCATAAGGTCGAGCTCCAATGCTATGGCTTCGCCATTCAAGTTTGGATCAAAATTTTCGCTTCTAATTGTGGAGAGGCCAACTTCCAATGGGATTACTGCCTCCATGCCATAGGCTAAAGAGAATGGTGTTTCTCCAGTTGATCGCTGAGGTGTGGTACGGTAAGCCCATAAAACATGAGGGAGCTCTTCTGCCCACTTGCCTTTTGCTTTCTCTAACCTTTTCTTCAGTCCATCCAAGACAACCTTGTTTGATGCTTCTGCTTGGCCATTTGCTTGGGGATATGCTGGTGTAGAATTATAGAACTCTATCTTGTACTCTTCACAAAAGCCTCTAAAGATTCTACCATCGAACTGAGTGCCGTTGTCGGATATTAGAGCTTTTAGTATGCCGAACCGAGTGATGATATTCTGCCAAACAAACTTCTTCACATCTTTCTCCTTTATTGATGCTAGTGCTTCTGCTTTTACCCACTTTGTGAAGTAGTCTGTTGCTGCAAGGAAGAACTTTCTGTTGCCGGGTGCCGTTGGAAGTGGTCCTATTATGTCCAAGCCCCACATTGCAAAGGGTCATGGGCTTGTCAATGGTAGGAGTTCTCTAGCTGGCTGATGTATTTGGTGTGTGAACTTCTGACATTTCTCGCACTTCTTGACATACTTCTCTGAATCTGCTTACATATAAGGCCACCAATATCCTTGTGAAATGGCCCTGTATGCTAAAGATCTTCCTCCTTGGTGGCTTCCGCATACGCCTTCATGTATTTCGAACAAGAATGCTTCAATTTTGCTGGGGTGGACACACTTTAGGTAAGGTCCTGTGAATGACTTTTTGTACAAGGCCATTGATGGGGAGAGCCAAAATCGCTGTGACTTTGCTCTTATTTTGTTGGCCTCTTTCTTTTCTTCCGGTAAGACGTCGTCTTTTAGAAACAGTATGATGGGATCCATCCACGAAGGGCCGAGTTCGGCACAACATACCTCTTCTACTTCGGGTTCTTCAATGCTTGGTCTTGGTAGGTAGTCAATCAGTAATGGATGAGGGATGGAGGTGTCTGCCATTAAAGCAAAGCCTGCTAGTTCGTCCGCTCTACTATTTTCTTCCCTACCGATCTGCTCTATCCATACTACTTCAAATTTCTTGATCTCTTTTCTGACTAACTCTTGGTACTTAGCCATCCTGTCATCCTTTGCCTCGTAGTCACCTGAAATTTGGTTTACCACTAGCTGTAAGTCACTGTAAACCATTAGCTCGGTGGCCTTCATGTAGGATGCTGATTTTAAGCCTGCCAGAAGTGCTTTATATTCCGCTTCGTTGTTTGATGCTGGGAAGCCAAGGTTGACTGCTTGCTCCACCACTAAGCCGTCTGGTGAGATGAGGACTATGCCGAGTCCTGCACCGCGCCTGTTGGACGCTCCATCCACGAAGAGCTTCCACATCTCTCCAATGAACAATTTCCAGCAAGTGGAGGGATCAGATGATGCCTTGGGATCAAAAGTATTGCTGGTGTTTTCTTCAATCTTCATGCTTGCTGTTTGCCTCTCGCTATCTGATTGTACCAAGTCTTTATTTGCTGGTGAGTCTTGACTTGGTGTAGCATGGTTTGCTTCTTCCTCCCTTACTTTACTCTGGTCTGCCTTAGGGTCTGACTGGATATCCTGCACCAGGGGTTGTGCTATTCCGGCGTCAACTTCCAACCCTAGTTCGGTTGTATCAGTCAGGTCGACTGGGCAGATATGATGACTTCCTAGGGTGAATTCTGCGACAAAGTCTGCCAAGGCTTGGGCTTTTACCGCGGTTCTGGGTTGGAATTTGATGTCGAACTGTCCCAACTCTACTGTCCACTTTAGGATTCGCCCAGAAGAGTTTGCCCTCTCAAACAAAGCTTTTAATGGAAAGGCTGTGAGGACGACTATGGTGTGGGCGTGAAAGTAATGCGACAACTTCCTTGAGGCCATCATCAAGGCTACGGCTAGTTTTTCCAGTGGTAATGTAGACACCCCATTTTTGACCGTCCTCAAGACATGGACGTCACCGTTTGAACGCTCGGTGATTATTCATATTTGTGTTCGTTTTGAGTCCCCGGAGGTCCCGGCTGCGCGTCGCGCCTCAGGACCTCTCAACCGACTTGTTCTGTGCTTGGTTTTACACCAAGACTTGTGTGTTTTTGCATTTGAGGGTAGGGAGAGGCTTGTTAGCCACCCCTGAAGCCCACCGGCTGCCTCCACACCACACCGGCACTCCATTTCGGCCATCGGCACTTTTTTCTCAAACACTTTGGCCGGTCGGCACTGTATGTTGCCGACCGGCACTTTTTTGTGCCGGTGACTGTTTTGGCCGGTCGGCATGCACCCTTTGAACCCCTGGGACATGGTGCATGCCAGCTGTGCCAGCTGGAATGCACCATCACACTCCCCCGTGCACAGGTGTGACCATTTTGTACCCTTTGCACCCTTGAACCCCCTAAGCTTCCAGAAGCTTGACCCTTTGGCCAAAGCTTCTTGGAGAAGCTTGGCCAGCTGTCTTGGCTTCTCCAAGAAGCCAAGACCCCTTTGCACCTCTTGACTCTTTTCCTTTGCTTAGCCACTAAGCTTCTTGGCCTATATAAGCACCATTCCTCTCCCTTTGAGAGAGGTTAGCCATTTCCAACACAAAAACCAGAGCTTATATCTATACATCTCTGATATATATCTATCTATATCTATATCTTCCCTTCCCTCATCCATTGTGTGTGTTTCTTGGCCTAAATAGTGTGTTTTACCTTACTTTTGCACCATTACACACACTATTACACCTAGCTCCGAGATTGAGGGACTTGGAGGGTTGTTTGTTGTGATTTTGGATTGATTTTGATCACTAGAGGAGGGCTGCTCCACCTGTTCTTCAAAGGATCTTCAAGGGTGAGCTTGTTACTTTAGTTTCCCCATTCTTGCAACTAGTTTCTACCCCTCTAACTTTGTGTTTTGAGCTTTGTCTATAACATAAAAAAATCTTGTTTTTACTTGCTCAAGAACATTCATTAAGGTCACTTTTTGGTTTGAGTGAAAACTCACCTTCTTAGGCCTTGTTTTGGTCCTTTTAGTGTCTTTTCTTGAAGCTTTGCTTACTTGGTATTTTTGGTCTTCTCACCACTGAAAACCAGTGTGTTTTCAGTGGTGAGGAAGGTATTTTCTAGTCATGAATAGGGGAGGGACACCCCTCTCCCCTTTGTCCCTCTTTGGTCTTTACTTTGGCTCACATGGTAGCATGCATTTTTAGTCTTATATGCCTTCGTTTCAGAGCTTATTTGGGTGTTTGGGATCATATGTCATCTCTGTTTTTGGTTGGTTTTGTGGTCCTTAGCATGCTTCTTATACTTGCTTTGTAATGCCCTAGTTTGCCTAGAAATGAGCCATGAGTTTAGGCCATGTTTCTTGCATGTATGAGCCTCACTCCATGAAGATACTAGCATCATTTTGCCATGTCTAGGGGCTGTGAGCCACTGCTTTTGTCATCTTTGGCATGCTTGACATGTTTGTTTTGCATGATGGCTTGTTAGCCTTGAGCATATGATTCACGAACATGCATTGGTTAGGCCATTTTAGTGATTTGGAATCATCTAATATGCTATTTCAGTCCTTATGCCATGCTTATATGCCTCCATGTATCACCTCTTCCATGTCTTGGAATGTTGGTCTCTTATGCTTTAAAAAGGGTGTTGTGCATGCTTGCATGTTTAGAGCTTTTGGGATGCCATGTGTGTGAGTTTTGGGTGTATTTTTGCATGCTAAGTATCTGTTTTCGGTTGTCCAATATATGCCATGAGTGGCCATGTTAATGGTAGTAAGGAGTGCTCCCTTTGTGCCTCAACCTTAGGCCCTTTGACTTGCATGTTTGCATGAGTATTGGTCACCATTTTGGGCATGTTTTGCCACTGTTTTGGGTTGGTTTGAGGGCTGCCCCCATTGTGGTCTAGTCCACCATCACATGCTTGCCTCATGTCTGTTGCTTAATTGATTCATTAAGTGTTGTAGTATGTTGGTCTTATTGCTTGATTGGTCCCTATTTGCATGACATTCGCATCTTGTATGCTCTAGCATTTTGCATGCTTGACATGGTAGTTGCATGACATTTGGTGTGCTTGCATCCTAATTCCCATGTTGCATCATTTGAGCTATGTTGCATACATTTCATGGCTTGGTTTGGGGTTGTCAAGCCAAGCATAAGGGTTGAGGGAAGTTCACACTACAAGTGGTGCAACTTGTTTCAACTCTTGGTCACCAAGGCCCTTGACCAACACATGATAAGGTCTTGGATTTCATTTGTGTGTCGCATGCATTTTGACATTGAATTGCAATCTTGGTTCTTTAGGCTATCATGCACCTAGGTGCATAATTGATGGCCCAAGAACCAAGGGTCATGCTTCCTTGAGTCCCATACATGATAGGGAGCATTGACCATGCTTACATTTGCTCTAAAATCCATATCATGCACTGTCTGCCTGCTGTTGCTGTCAAACTGTCCTCTGCAGGAACTTTCTGCCGACCGGCATTGTGGAGTGCCGACCAGCACTGTATGGATGGCCGGTAACCCCATTGACAGCCGATGGACTTTTCCCATGGCCGGTGGACATTTCATCCAGCCGATGATGATCAGCAGCACGCAAGAAAGGTATTCTGAGACTTTGGCGATTTTTGGAGAGACAGGGCAGTAAAAACAGAGGCAGCAGTGTTATGGTGCGGGTTTCCGGGCGAGTTGGATTCGAGCATGCATCATTCGCGCATACCGAGGCAAGGCTGCGGCCTTTTCTATGCTGCATTTAATTTATTAATTAAATTAGAAATTTTGTAATAATTTATTTTGTATTCGGACTGTATTATTTTGGGACTGTATATTCTTTCGGACCCTCTACGCGAGGGCAAAATTGTAATAAGTGTGGGTGAGTGTGATGTATGTCTTCCAACCCCCACTTCTTTCTTCCCTTTTATTTACCTGCTTATGATGGTAGATTAGGGCATATTTAAATTAGCATAACAGTATGATAGCATGCGTGCATCCATACATTTGTTATACATGCATTGGGCTCGGCACATCATACAAACTGCATTGCATTTCAATTCCAAATTGAATACGTGTTATTTGTAGCATTCCATATGCCATGTTTAGGATAGCCGAGCCTGTCTAGATTACGTTCTTTGCATGTGTTGCATTAGCCACTTAACATGAACTAGGATCATGCATATGATTACTAACTAGTTTCTGTTTTGGCTTGGAGTACTAGGTGAGCTTTTATGCTTTAGCATATCGCATGCGTGTGAATGTTGTCATAATAGCATGATTACCATGAGGCTAGCTGCTTATGTGATATAACTGCTTGAATGCCTGTGGATGGAGGTCAAATTGCCTGAATTGGGATAATACATTAAAACTGTGAGTTTTAAGCCCACTAGATAGTGGCAAAACTGTCTTTTCTAAAAGCCCACTTGAGGGTGGCAAAATCTGCATTTTAGCCTACTTACGAGTAGCAAACCATTTTCAAAACAAACATGCAATGTTTTGTTCCAATTTAGGCGATTTGGTCTATACTTGTTTGATGTGCGCATAACATAGTAATTCTAGGCTAATAACCGGAATAAGAACATGTAATGTTTTCAAAATCGGATATCACGGTTAGTAGAGGCCGGTCTTCGGACCGGGCGAGAGGGGGTGCTCATAGCTGACTTTCCCCGATCGTACCCAAGCTCCCGAGCCAAGATCACTTTGGTGATGACGGACACGTGGCCTTCGGCACCGAGTCAGGGTTTCCTAAATTTCCCCATTTTAAAATATTTAGGTGGCGACTCTGTAATCTGGCAAAGCAGTCCATGTTTGGCACTTCTTTTCAAAAATCAGTTTTTCTTCAAAACGATTTGCCAGAGTTGGACTCTTTGGTTCAAGATTAAGAACCGTGACATTTGAGTCCTTTGAACTGTAGTGACCCAATATCGAACCAGAACGGGGGGGGAGTCGCACCCTCCCCGGGATGCGTTCGGGGACGTCTACAGGTAAGTACCTTGTTTCTGCGTCTAGTAATGGCTTGCTGACATAAAAGATGGGCAGATGTTGGATTCCTTTCGCTCGGATCAACACTGTGCTAATTGCGTGCTGCGAAACTGCCAGGTATAGAAAGAGTTCTTCTCCAGGCATTGGGGTTACAAGCAGTGGTGGAGAAGACATATATTCTTTCAAGCTTTCTAGAGCTCGGTCGCATTCTTCATCCCACTCGAACTTGGCTTTTCATGCTTGAAAAAATGGTCGACATCTGTCCGACGACCGGCTTATGAATCGGTTGAGTGCAGCTGCCATGCTGGTGAGATGCTGCACTTCTTTCACTGAGTTAGGTCTCTCCAGATCTTGAATCGTTTTGATCTGAGAGGGGTCTGCCTTAATACCTTGGTTGGTCACCAAAAAGCCCAGGAATTTGCCAAATCCTACACCGAACGCACATTTGGACGCATTGAGGTGCAGCTTGTGCTTCTTCAGGATCTGAAACATCTCACCTAGGTCCTTGAAATGGTCGATCTTATCCTTGCTCTTGACCACCATGTCGTCGATGTAAGCCTCCATTGTTCTGCCTAACAATGGTTCAAACATCTTGGTGACCATCCGTTGGAATGTTGCCCCTGCGTTCTTTAGGCCAAAGGGCATGACCTTGTAGCAGTACAGTCCTCTTGGCGTTGTAAAAGATGTGACCTCCTGGTCTGGTTCATACATAGCAATCTGATGGTAGCCTCTGTACGCATCAAGAAAGCTAAGTCGGTTGTGCCCCGCCATCAGGTCTACTAGTTGGTCTATCCGGGGTAGAGGAAAGTTGTCCTTTGGGCATGCCTTATTGACTGTTTTATAGTCCACGCAGACACGCCATTTTCCATTCTTTTTTGGCACCACTGCTGTATTGGAGATCCATCTGGGGTAGTGCACCTTTCTGATAGCTCCTGCTTCTAGCAGGTTTTCTACTTCTTCCGCCACTATCTCAGCGTGGTGGAGTGCCGATCTGCGAGCGCGCTGGATGATTGGTCTGGCGGTTGGGTGGACGTTTAATTGGTGACAGATGAAGCTTGGGTCAATGCCTGGCATGTCATACGGCGTCCAGGCAAACACTTCGATGTTAAAGGTCAAGAATTCCATGACCTCTATTCTCTCAGTGCTGGACATAGATAAGCCAAGCAAAAAGAACTTATCCGGGTTCTTTTCATCTATTCTTACCTGTACCAAGTCTTCCACTGCCTTCTGTTCAGCGGCTTTGCCAACATCCGCGAACAATTCATTGCTCTCTGGTTCTTCCACCATCTGAACAAATCCTTTGGCAGCACGGCTGCCATTTACTGTGACGAAGCATTGCTTGGACATAATTCGGTCTCCATAGACCTCTTCAATTACTCCGGCTTCGTTGGGGAACCGCATTACTTGATGATAGGATGATGCTACTGATCTCATGGCATGCAGCCATGTTCTTCCCAAGATTATGTTGTAAGTGGAAGGGACTTTCAATACCCAGAATTTCACTTGTTTCGTCACGCTTCCTGCTCTGACTGGGAGGATTATCTTGCCAACTGGCCATTCTGGCATTGAGTTGAATCCGATCAGGGGAGATACAGCAGGTGCCAAGTCTTTGTCTTCTAGTTTCAATTGTTTGAATGTTTCGTAGTACATTATCTCACATGAGCTCCCTTGGTCAATCAAAATCCGCTTGACGTCAAAATCCTTGACTCGGAGAGTGACGACCAGCGCATCATTGTGAGGGCAGTATATCTTTGCCAACTCTCTATCTGAAAAAGATATGACGTTCGTGGCTTCTGTTTTTCCCTTTTTGATGGTAGGTTGGGCGCTTAGTACCTCCCTTAAGTGTTCAGCCTTCTTGATCATGCCTCTGAGCTCGCATACGCGCTCAGGTTCGAATACCCCATGGATTACGTTGATCACGCCTTGAGGTGGGGCGTCGATTGGCATTCCGTTTGGATTGTTGTGGTCCTGAGGGGCTGGCTGCGTCCCTCCTTCTATGTACTTGTCCAGATGACCGGCCGCCACCAACTCCTCAAGATGCTGCCTCAATGGTGTGCAATTTTCAGTGCGGTGCCCCTTTTCCTTATGGAAGGTGCACCGGGATCTATCGTCGTAATCCTTTTGCGCTTCTCCCAGCTTAGCTGGCCATCTGACGAAAGGTTCATCGCGTATCTCGCTTAGAATCCAATAGATCGATTTTTTGAATACCGTGGTAATGGCAGTGCGGACTCTCAGCCATCTTTTATCTCAGTCCTCTTCGTTGTCCCGCCTACCTCGTCCGTTTCTGCTGGGACGTTCTACCGTATTGACTTTTGCCGAGATCTTTTTATCTGGTATTGCTGTTGTACCAGACTTCATTTTAGCACGGGCACCATCCTCCTCCACCCGAATGTGTTGGTGTACCCTCTCCATTAAGGCCTCCATTGTGAGGGGTGGCGTCATGGTGATTGAGTCCCTCAGCCTGTTCCCGACTGGAAGACCTCTTTTGTACTGTGCGATGGTGAGATTTGTGGGGTAATCTCCTATCTAGTTGAAGGTCTCCCAATAGCGACTGTTGTATTACCTCAATGTCTCATTGTCGCCCATGTCAATGGAAAGTAGTTGGTCGATCTCCATCGCCGTCTTGGTGTTCGTTCTAAACCTTGTCACGAACGCCTCTGCCAATTGCGCCCAGGAGGCTATGCTGCCTTCTGGTAGCCTTTCGAACCAGGTTAATCCTAGGTCGCCAAGGATGGATGGGAATAGGATGCATATCAAAGCCTCGTTTCGTCGGTATACAGCCATAACCTGGCAAAAGTGGCTCAAGTGCGAGTAAGGGTCCGTCTTCCCCTCATACGTGGTGAATTTGGGCTGCAGGAAGCCGGAAGGTAAGGGCGCGTTCTCAATTGCCGGAATGAACGGCGAGGTCTGCAGCCTCGCAAATGCTTTATCTGTAGGTTCGTAAGCAGGGCGCGGTATTGGCATTCCTACCTCGACGCTTCCATGCGTCTAAGGAGCCAACCACTGAAGGGTAGAAACTTTGTATGGGTCGCGTGCCTTGGCATCCTCCTTCCATTGTGCCCTTTCTTCTAGCACAGTTCGTAAATTAGACAATCTAGGTAACTCCGTCTGCCTGGATGACGTCTGGTACATGCGCGAGGGCCAATAGGTGCTTCCCTCTGTGTATGACCTCTCAGATCTCATCCTCTTAAACCTGGAGTGACGAGTTCTGGAAGTCCTGGATTGAGTGTCGCCTGTTCTGAGGCTTCTCCTCTCTGCTTGTGATGGCGTAGTATGCCTACTGTGATCTTCTGAGTGGCGAGGGGGTGTGTTGCCTTTACGCCCCTCTCCTGTCGTCACCCCTTTTCCCTTGATCTGGCGCTTCATGGCCTCCATATCTGCCGCCATCTTCCTTATTAGTACATCTTGCTCTTTTACGCGATCCTCAAGAGCTTAAGGGTCGATTCTTCGCCTCTGCCTTTCAGGACTTTAAGATCGATGGGAGCTATTGTTCCGCCTCCCCCTTGCATCCCTCAGGGGATTTTGTCGCTGGGGCTCTAAGTCTGCCATGAGAGGGATAGGAGGTAAACCTTCGCGCCTCCCGCCTCCTTCTGGGGTTTGTCCGTCAATGGCGGACTGTGGCAACTCTTCGTTGTGCGCCATTACTTCCGATTGGTGAGGATAACTTGATTAAAAGGTTTGTTCTTTCTGTTTATTCCCACAGACGGCGCCAATTGTACGAGCAAGAAATATTCTTCTCGTATAATCCTGTTGATCAAGTCTACGCTCCTCCGTACGACATCGCTTTACTCCCTGAAAACACAAACGTGAGCTAGCCGGCGGGTGTGTGCCGGATACCTCTCCGATGCCTAAGTCAGTAAAATAGACAAATAGACAAAAGCTCTGTGTATTCGGGAATCAAAGTTGTGTTACCTCTCCATAGGTGATGTTGTGAGCTTTTATAGGTTCTGTGTGGCACAATCCTAGTAGGACTCTTATTCCTCCATGTAGAGTCCTCCTAGGAATCACATTCCTGAAAGATAATGCTTATCCTTCAACACCCCCCTCATTGCTTAAACCAAGTGAGATGGTTTTACCATGGTCGAATTCCAATATAACCGAGGTAAGCATGGCTATGCTAAGCCGCAGAGTAGACCGAACTAAAGCCAGTTCGGTTTCTTCCATTCACTGCACTTACCTCGGCTTCTCCTGTACAAACCATGGTGTGTTAAGACCGAGCTAAGAAATAGCAAGGTTTTGACCGAGCTAACCGCAACATGCCACGACCGGGCTAACTCTGAGTGTGGTGACCGGGCTGTCTGTAATGCTCTCTTGGACCGGGATAACAACAAGGCTTTTTAAGGACCGGGCTAACTCCAAGGCCCTTTTACTCCGCCCTTCTTACTGTGGCTCACAACGGCCCATTACCCAGCTCGGCCCAATTTATATATATAAATTACCCTCTCATCTTTCACATCAAATCTTTTATTCGGCATTTGCTTAGTTGATTCAATGTCATTATTAACAATCTCTTTCCACAAAAGTGTTTCAGGACCTGTCATTGCTTCCTTAAAGCTTTGAGGTTCATTTTCTAACAAGTATGTCAGAAAATCTAGACCAAAGGATTTTGATGTTCTCGCTCTCTTACTTCGTCTTGGTTCATAATCAATTAAATCCTATTGGTCGAGACCATTACTAGTCTCTTGCATTTGATTGTCACTAGTTTCTTGACTTGTGTACAATCATAAATTCTTTTCTGTGAACTTAATTCTTGTCCTTTCTTGTAAGGAAAAATATGTTCAAAGAAAACAACATTCCTTGACTCTATAATAGTGTTCACATGTATATCAGGTATTTCTGATTTATAAGTCAGAAACTGATATGCACTGCTATTATGCGCATAACCAATAAACACACAATCCATTGTTTTTTGTCCTATTTTAGTCTTTTTCGGAACAGGAACTTCTACCTTTGCCAAATACCCCCACACTTTCAAATATTTGTAAGAAGGTGGTCGACATTTTCACAATTCATAAGAAGTGCTATTCGTTTTCTTGTAGGGTATTCTGTTAAAAATATAATTAACAGACAATATTGCTTCTCTCCACAAGTTTTGTGGTTAGGGACGGAACCAAGAATTCATTTGCGGGGGGGCCAAGACATAAATAATTTTTTTTATATGAATTGATATAAATTACTATCTTTTGGAATTCAAAAAGTAAACTAAAATTTAATATTAAATTAGTACGTAAAAAATAAAACCATATATTTAGTAAATTTAATATATGAATAAAAGCAAAGTCATGTATTAAAAAATTATTTATACAAATCAACTCAATTATCTATCAAAGTGGAACTCGACGTTCTTTCATATCTCAAAAGTTTTCAATGATTAACTCTATGGTAAAATTTTCAGCAATTTCCTTTTCAATGTACACAAGCAAAGAGTCTGTAAGAAATTTATCTTCCATTTTGTTGCGAGGTTTACTTTTGACCATTTTCATAGCTGAAAATGATCGCTCCGTAGTTGCAGTAAAAACTTTAAGAGTAAGAACAAGTGTAATCACTCCATAAACAAGTTGATGGATCGTAGATTTGTTTGTCCTTACTAACCAATGACAATTCAAAAATAGCAGACAACTTTTTGTAATTTACATGCTAAACTACATTATGCTCGTAATGGTGAAGTTGTATTCTTAACTGTATTTTCTCTTGATTTGTGAAGTCTTGCAAATAAAAATTTTCTGCTAACCGACAAATATCGTCGATTCTAAAAGTTTCAGACACATCTCGAGGATCTAGAGCTGAGCTAAGATTAAGCAATTCTACTGCATGTTCACTGAACTACCCATTTTATTCTTGTGGTTGAGAATATATTGCAGCATAAAACATATCTACTCGATAATAATGCTCAACTGTAAAGTCATCTTGATGATCACGAGCTCGACTTCTTCTCCTAATATAAGGAGCATTCATATTCGAGACATCTATGTTACGTACCTCACAAAATGATTTCACATTGGCTAGTAAAGCATCCCATTTGTCATCTCTAAACTTTTGCATAAGTGCCTTGGTAGATGAAACTAGATTCATAGCATTTAAGATGTCTTGAGATCAACATTGCAAAGCTTGACAAAGTAAATCAGTGATTTCCAACATTTCTTTCATAAGATGCAAAATGAAGACAAATTCAAATGAAGTCAATGTTTCATAAGCTGAGTCTGCATCTCCTCGTTGGATAGAAGTCGTTCCTTCATTAAGAACTTAACATGTTGGACTGAATATTTTTATTAAGCTTGAAACTAACTTGAAGTGAGAACTCCAACGAGTATCTCCAGCTCATTGTAAATTGCCAATCTGGTTAAGTTCCTTTCCAGTCTCGAGCTCATCAATGTCAATCATATGTTCAATTTCAGCAACTTGCGCAACTTTCAATTCATCATTGTGATTACATGAGGCACCAACAATGTTGACAACAAAAGTCAATTTAGGAAAAAATTTATGAATTGGGATAACATCTTTTAATGCTGCCACTAAAGCCAATTGCAAACGATGTGCAAAACAATGAATATGACAAGCATATGGACAATCATTCAAAACTAATGCTTGTAATCCTTTCCACTCACCTCGCATATTTCTTGCACCATCGTATCCTTGTTTTCGAATATTCTGAATATCTAAATTGTGGTGTGACAATACAGAATATATTCCATCTTTTAGGGTTGATGCAGCAGTGTTAGAGACATGAATACGCCCAAAAAAACGCTCTCTCACAAAACCATCTTTGTCAACAAATATCAAAACTATAGCCATTTGCTCATTCTTTAACTCATTACGAGCTTCATCAACAATTATGCAATACTTTGCATCACTAATTTTCTTCACGAATTGCATTCTTCACTTTGGTTGAAAAAATATGTAAAATTTCTTTTTCAATCTTTGGTGATGTGTAAGAGGCATTTTTTGGAGCTTTATCCAATATTTAGCAACATTATCATTATATGACCCCAACAATTTCATTATTTGAAGAAAAGTTCCATGATTGATTGAATCTTGCCTTTCATCACGACCTCTAAAAACACAACCTTGAAATGCAAGCAATCAGATTGTATCAATTAAGACCTTCAATCTTAGTCGATTATCTACAATTTGTTCAGAAATGAAATTGTCCAATACCTTTTGTATATGTTGAAATTGATTCATAAAGTCTTCACATGATCTCTCGGCAACATTGTGAAAAGAATTAGGATCTTTCCCTATATGATTTAAAAAAGCACATTTTGCTCCATCCCTAACTTTCTTCTAATTCTGAAATCCATCAACAGTAAATGGTTGTTACCCATAATATCCAAATCCACATGGTTTATAAAAAAGAAAGCATGGTAAACAAAAAGTGGCATCTTTTGCAGGTGAGTATTCTAACCATGACAGAAATCGTTTGAACCATGACGGTTGAAAACTACGAAGATGAGTTACTGATCCAGATTTCGGATACTTTGAAAGTACTGGTTGGTATGGACCAGCCTTAACATAAGCTCGTCGAATTTCATCACGTTGATTAACATGATAATCCCAAATCTGTATACGTAATCCATGACCTCGCTCTAATGAACCAATGTCAATTTCTTTAACATCAATTTTTTGAGATTTTGTGGGAGGATTTTCAGGGATATCAACATTGGAAGTTGGCAATGATGTATTGTCAGCATTGACTTCTGAGGAACTTACATTTTTTCTTTTGAAAAATCTATCAATTGTACATGGCTTTCCCATAATAATCTACAAATCAAAGTAGAATTCATTACATACATGGTTAATATTCTATTTAGAAGTTAGAACCAATTGCTAATGTAAAATATATATATATATATATCACAAGACATAGAAATTTTTTGTGCCTAGAATAATAAATGCAATTAAAACAAATTTCATATAAATTTATAAATTCAGAATTCAGATTCAACACAAATTTTATACAAGTCTCAATTCATTTTAATTTTGAATTTATAATACTTAATCTGAATAAAATTAAATTTGCCCAAATATGATTAAAAAAAACCTAGTAATTGAAATCGTACATCCTAATTCATGATTTTTTTTCTTAATATATAAAATTAAAAAAAAAATGCAATTGTATCAACATGACATTGAAAAAAAAGATAATAAAAGTATTACAAATTGAAAACAACAATAAAAGAGAATATGAATCACATACTTGTAATAATGAGAAGATTAATAGCAGAAGCAAGACTTTTTTTTGTATGTTCCCCAAGTTGATTTGACTCCAAGAAAACCCTATGCTTTCAATAATAAGACGGCGTAGAAAATCAAAGCAATTAGGTTTTTTTTTCTTTCTTCTTTCTGTTTTTTTTCTGTTTCTATTCAGCTCTTTTTTTTTCTTTTTTCTTTTTTTTTGAAAAGAAGAGACTTGGCCCTGGGCCATCTAATGAATAGATGGGAGCCCACAAAACAAAGTAGGGGGGGCATTTTACTATATTATTGATATTTTGTTGAAAAGATATATACATATATATATATTAGTAATTTTTTTATTTTTTTGAGCGAGGAGAAGGGGGAGGCCGTGGCCCCTGATAGCCCCTACATCAATCTATCCCTGTCTACGGTAAGCCTGAACTTAGTAACATAATATTCATAATTTCTTTAAGGGTTTTATTCTTTCTTTTAGCAATTCCATTTTGTTATGGAGAATAGGGTGATGTAGTTTGGTAAATAATGTCATGTTGTGCACAAAATTCATTTAAAGGAACATCATATTCACCATGCCTATCACTTCTAACCATTTTAATGGTTTTACCAAGTTGATTTTCAACTTCAGTTTTGTAGAGTTTAAACATTTCCAAGGTTTCATCTTTACTTCTAAGTAAATATACATAACAATATCTTGTGCAATTATTGATAAATGTTATGAAATACTTTTTGCCTCCTCTAGTTTGAACAAATTTAAGATCACATACATCAGCATAAATTAATTCTAGAGGTTTGATTTTTCTTTCAACTGATTTAAATGGAGTCTTAATTAATTTTGCTTCTACACATATCTCATATTTGTGATTAGGATCAATTTCAAACTTTGGTATATAATCTAAAGCAATTAGTCTACGCAAAGTATTAAAATTCACATGTCCTAATCTACCATGTCATAAATTTAACTCAAGAATATAAACAAAAGATGCTTTATTCTTATTAATAGCAAGTTTTGGTACAGCAATCATTACATTCAACTTAAAGAGACCATCACTCATGTCGCCCCTACCCACATACATACCACTCTTTCTTAATATAAATTTATCAGACTCAAATACAAGCCTAAAACTATTTTTACTTGACAAAGAACCAGAAACTAAATTCTTTCAGATGTCTGGTACATGCAGCACGTTGTTGAGGATCAGTTCCTTCCCCGATGTCATCTTCAAGATTACTTTTCCTTGTCCAGCCACAGCAGAAGTAGATGAATTTCTCATAAATAGTAGCTCACCATTTGCAGTCTCATTATAAGTAGTGAACATCTTTTTGTCCGCGCAAATGTATCGAGTCACTCCAGTGTCAACCCACCATTCCTTGGGATTTCCAACCAAATTAGCCTCAGACACCACAACAGAGAGATTGATGTCATTTACCCCGTTAGAGATATATTCTAATTCTGTCACATTGGCTTAATTGGTGGTCTTTTTTGGGCACTTGTTCCACTACATTAGCCTTGGACTCAATGGGATTTTTATCATTCCTCTTTTCAGCCTTACGGTTATCTTCCTCAATTCTTAGCCTTACAATAAGTTCATCCGTGGTTATCTCTTTGTGTTTATGTTTTATATAATTTTTGAAATCTTTCCAAGCCGGTGGTAATTTTTCCACTAACGTAGCGACTTGGAAATACTCGCTAAGAGACATACCTTCAGCATCAATATCATGCAAAATTAATTGAAAACTTTGAACTTAAGAAATTACCGTTTGGGAGTCTACCATAACAAAGTCCAGAAATTTGCCGACAACAAATTTCTTTGTGTCAGCATCCCCTGTCTTGTATTTTTTCACTAAAGAATCCCATAATTCTTTTGTTGTTTTTAGAGGATTGTAAACATTATACAGTATATTGTCCAGGCCATTGAGAATGTAGTTTCTGCATAGAAAATCAAAATGTTTCCAGGCGTCTACAGCGGCAATAACTTGCCAATCACTTTCATTCTCTTTCAGCACTAAAGCCTCTTCACAGAGAAACCAAGCAAGACTAAGAGTTATAAGATAGAATAACATTTTTTACTGACATCTCTTAAACTCAGTGCCATTAACTTTTTTCGATTTTTCTCTATGATTTATTGGAACTTGAACATGGTTTGGGGTAAGGACTGGAGTCGTTGTAACAATCGGATTTGGAGTATTACTTTCAGCAGCCATAATATTTGATTACAAAAAATCAGAAAAAAAACCAAAACCAAAACACAAATTAATTTTCTAGTTACTAAAACCAGAAAAATAAAATACAACACAATAATTTTCTTGTTACAAAATCCAGAGAATTATTTTATTGGATTCAATTAAAACAGGTTTATAAACCAAATTTTATTAATACAATGAAGACACAAAAATATTATGTCTTAAGATTGTTGGACAATCTTCATTGTATTAAGAATAAATTTTGTTTGTGTACTCAACAACAAACAAAATACACAAGAAATAAATTAAAAAAACGAGTTTCCAAAATGCGTTTAATTACATAAACCAAACAGAAAATAGAAATAGAGAATGAGAGAAGAAAATAAAATAAGAACAAAAAATACTTACAGAAAAATATTTTCTTAGAGTGATCAAGTCCAGTGTTTAACACTGTTTCCTTAAGACAGATTCATCCTCTCTCGGGTACTCATAGAATATGGACTTCTATCTCCCAAGATGAAATGATCTTCAATGAATAGTAGCAGCACTACAAACTATTCGCACAACGAACACACTTTGTGTTTATACACTTTCTCACAGAAATTAAATGCAGCAAAATGCAAAAAGCAATGGCAGAAAGTAAGAACGAAAATTGAGTGTAAAATTCAAATGAAGGACTTGTTTATTTATTTTTCAGATTTGAATCCAACAAGTAACAGACCTGTTTGAATAGGTATGGTACCTGTTCGGTATTGTTTGAACAAGTAAGGAACCTATTTGGTTTGAATTGAACAGATATAGGTTTGAATTGAACAGATAAAAATCTGTTCGGATAGGTATGGAATTTGTATTGAAGAGGTGCAAAAAATTTGAATTTTTCCAACCGAATTTTGAATTAAAATCGGTCAGAATTTATTTGCCAAAATTTTTTTTAAAAAAAATTCAAATGTTTTTGGCCCAAAAAGAATTAGTAGTGGAGCAGACAAGCCCAACCTAAACTCACACCATGCACCCGCGCCCAAGCCCAACCCGCCTTACCCGCCCGATTAGACAGACGGCGGCGTGCATGTGTATTTGTTTTGGGTCTAGTAGGTCTAACCCACTTTGCCCATAACCTCCTCCTCTACAAAACTTGAGTACTCCTTAGGGCCTACCCCAAGTTCCAAACCCAAACCTTATAAACCCACACCAAGTGTGCCTACCAAAGTAATGTGGAACAAACCTTAATTCCAACTTTTATTGAAATTTCACCAAAAATACTATTTCCATGGAGCTCACTTTGACTTCAATTTCTCATTCACCCAATAATGGTTTTGAGCAACCAAATATACTACATGAATCACAACGCGACATAGAACTCGTTACCACCAATACCTGCTATAACCGATACTTGGCACCTAGTTAAATTATAGTCCAAAGTTAATGAAAAATTCTGTTTTTATACAGATTTTTCTCAACCATTCTAACATTCGAGAAAGTGACACCCAGTAACTAACTAAACTTTATGTTTCCCAAAAACAAAAATACAAATACAAATGAATTCAATAGAATTAATACCCAATTCGGAAAATTGGGTTTTAGATTAATAAAATATATATATATCACAAACAAAAAAAGAGAAAATTGGTAATAGATTCAATCTAAGGTCTTGTTTGGGAATATGTTAATTTAGTAATTTATTGATTTTTTATGAAAAGATGTACAAAAAAGTAGGGAGATTGATGTGATAACTTATAGTGACTTTTTGACTTTTTAGCTAAAATATGTAGTCCCCAAACGAGGCCTAAAGAGAGTTTGAGACATTGGGTATAGTGAATATTTTTTGCTAGTGAGAAATTCACGCTTTGTGAAATAGTTTGGTGAAAAGTCCTAGGAGACATTTTGGCAGCGTTTGGTAGAGTTTTAGAATTATTGTTAGACTTATTTATTTTGATAATTTGTTTAATTATGTTTTAATTTATTTGAAAGAAAAAAATAGAATCCAAAATTTATTTTGATGATTTATTTAATTATGTTTTAATAGAATCCAAAATTTATTTTGATGATTTATTTAATTATGTTTTAATTTATTTGAAAGAGAAAAATAGAATCAAAATTTATTTTGTCCCATTATTTCTCACCTAAATTTTATCCCAAATATTGTTTGAATGCATTTAACATTTGCTTAAATCAGGAGTTCATTTCAACCCAAAAATAATGCCTAAACCAAAGGTTCAAACAGCCCAAAACAAAGGTTCAAACAGCCCAGCATAGTAGCATGCCAAAAGGTTCAAATAGCCAGCACAGCAGCAGGCCAAAAGGTTCAAACAATCAGCACAACAGCATGCCAAAAGGTTCAAACAGCCCAGCCCAGTAGTAGGCCAAAAGGTCCGAGTGTAAGATATTCAAATTAGTAATGATGGAGTGGAAGATATTCAAATGAATACAACGGCTATAAATGGCTATAAATTCAAATAAATATAATGGCTATAAACGGTTATAAATTCAAATGAATACAGCGGCTATAAACGGCTATAAGTTTCATTATATATACCAAAGCCTCTAATGTAAACAAGTTACAAAAAAAACCAGAAAATATTCTTTGATCTATAATCACTCACATCTATTATTTGAGAAGTGTTCTTCGATTTTTGTTTACATCCTCTTTCAGAAATTATACACTGAGACATATAGCTTTAAACCCATTTTTCTTGTGTGAGGTTTACAGAAAAACTAGAGTTTCATTTTTATATAATTCTTATAGCTTTCTGTGAAAGCAAAAACACCTTCTTTTTAACCTTGTAAGAGTGTAGTACACTCAGTGTTCTTGACTTAGAAAGTCTGTGTAAAATCTGTGGAGGATTGCTCCATCTGTGAAAAGGTTGCTAGCACCCTATGAAGCTAGAGTATAATGAAAAATCTCAAGTGAAGCTTGAGGAGTGGACGTAGGCCGAGTTGAAGCCGAACCACTACAAATTTGTTTGCCTCTCTCTCTCTCTCCCTTATCTGTTTATTTTATTTAAATTGCCATAGCTATATTTCACATTTTCACTGTGTTAAAATCATTAATTGACATAATTGTTAGAACACTTGTTTTAATTATTTTTATTTTGTTAACTATATTTATCTATTGTGCTGGTCATAATTTTTATTAGGGTATTATTATTTTTATTTGTAAAAACCTAATTCACCCTCCCTCTTAGGTTGTCTTTTGGGTAACAATTGGTATCAGAGCCTAAACTCTTGTTTTAGATTTAACCATCTGGGAGTTTCGAACCATGACAACCTTAGCTAAAGGACAAGTCACAAATAGGCCACCATTGTTTGACGGAAACAACTATAGTCATGGGAAGGATAAGATGACCCTATACCTACTGTCACGACCCAAACCCGCTCCTATAGATTTAGTATTGCAACCGGCCAGTAATCCTTGGATTACCAAAGGCCTCATGACAAATACATATAGATAGCGCTGCGGAAGCAAATATACCAAATAGACAAGGTCCAATGAGCTATGATAACATACATGGGACAAAATAGCTTGAAACTTTTATAAAATGCGAGCGAAGTCAACACACATAATATATACACAACACACTTAGGCGTACATGACAAAAATCTCACCCACAACTTAACCAACAACATAGTCTAATACAGATTACAAAAAAAAATAGCCACAAAACCAAACTTCATCAGGAACCTCCTCGGGAGGCGCAAAGGTTGGCTGACAAAAAAAAAACATGGGCCATCAACTCTGGCCCTGATCACGTGCTAGCTCATCTACATACATAATATAAACAGTGAGCGGAAGCCCAGTGAATAATAACGGAGTAAAAGGTTTTCATGAATGATGTCCTTACAGATTCAAATTCATAATCATATTCAGATCATATACAGAAATCATAAGTCGTGCTTAATCATACGTGATACATCCATTAGCGCTAACATAGCAGATATAGCACATATGCAGAACATGTGGTGGTTATAAATAACCAGTTCTATAAAGGAACCTCCGGATCCGGGTAATAAAGAATAAACATGCTGAGCCCTATAATGGAGCCTCCGGTGCGGGTAACAGAGTGCAGACATATTAAGTTCCTTAATGGAACCTCCGATACTGGGTAACAGCTAATATGTATCATATGATGCTAAGGATGCCATAAATATATGTCAGAAATGGAACAATTATTCATTGTACAGAATATATCATTTCAGGAAATAGATATGAATTTATTATACAGAAAGTAAATAAAGTTGAACATAACTTTACTAAGTTATTATTCACAGTTGGCTGCGAGTGGAGACAGACAGAGCAAACTAATCAACGGTTTATGGCACGTGACCTACACAGACATTTAACAAACACACACTTGAAACACACGCCCAAAATGTACATAACTTACTTTATTTATTCCTAGTGCGTTTCTAGCCTTTAACCTCACTAGGGAGTCTTAATCATGGCCTAGGAATGCCTAGGATGAAATGAGGATGCAAAAATGCGCTTGAAAATATTTTCCAAAATTTGCTGAAAACATGGTCCACGTTCGAGCGTGGCTTTCCTCGCTCGAGCGAACATGCAAAAAGTGAAGGTTCGCTCGAGCGTGAATTCCCTCGCTCGAGCAGACTGTAATTTTTAACAAAAGTACTGGATGCATGGATTTCACGCTTGACGGACGCTCGACCTCCGCTCGAGCGTGAAACTCAGACCTTCACTCGAGCGTGAAATCCCTCGCTCGAACGGATTGTAAAACATACGAACTTCTGGGTACATGCATTTCATGCCCGAGCGTAACTCACGTCGCTCGAGCGAAAGTGTACGTACTCAAAGTGCTCACTTGAGCGTGGAGTCCCCCGCTCGAGCGTGGATCAAATTTCTAGAATTTCTAGATTTGATCTTCAAGTTCAAACTCAAACATTAAAGCATCAAACTTCATTTTTCTGGGCCAAAACTTGAGAAAACACTTAGAAACTTACAAAACAACATGTTTAAAGGATCATTTCAATAAATCATGGCCCAATGACATACCAATTGTACAAAATTCAACTTTGAAACTCAAGAATAACCCAAGAACATGACATGCATGCAATTCTTTGAACCAAAGCTTCTCAAAACATGATCAAGTGTTACCAAACAACATAAAACTCATTGTTCCCAAAAATTAAAGTGAATACAAGACATGCATGAGGGAATTTTTTAAAAACGGATTAAAAACTTCATGACATGCACATGCAAACACAAATTTGTTCTTAATTCTAGTCTTTAGCTCATTTCTTGCATTAATCAACTTAACCCTCTTATTTTCATGCATTAGAGTCTAGGCTTCAAGGCTATAAGACAAAATTCTTACCTAAATGCTTGAATTTACAAGTATGAAAGTTGTAGCTCCCAAATTCTCTTTCATTTGCCAACAATTCTAGCAATCCTCCTTTCCTCACTACAACAAAACTAACTATTCACGGCATCATGTTTACGACATACATTAAATGCATTTAGTACATTCTACGGCATTTTTTTTTTGCAAGCCGTTAATGTTTTGTCAATAACAGCATACATACCATGTAAGTCGTTGATTCATATATTTATAGCATGCAACAGTATGCCGTAAAAAATGTATATTTTTACGACTTACAAAAATATGTCGTAAAATATTTTCATTTAAGACGACATACATTTCATGTTGTAAAATATTATAACTTTACACGACATACCTTAACATGTCGTGAAAACTTCTGCCAAAAAAAAAAAATAATAATCAGAATTTTTTTTATGGCATGTAAAAGCATGTCGTAAAAAATGTATATTTTCACGGCATACAAAAATATGTCATAAAATATTTTTACTTAAGATGACATACATTTTATGTCGTAAAATATTATAACTTTACACGGCATGCATTAGCATGTTGTGAAAACTTTTATTAAAAAAATTTCAATCCGATTTTTTTTTTTTATTTAAAAAAGCTAACAATTTCCAACCAAGCTTGTCACCTTAAATTTTCCTAATTGAGGACAATATAAAAAATAATTTATACATTATTTTATAATTTAGTGTCTCTTTTAAGGGATAATCGCACCCAGTGGGATTTTGGAAAAAAAAATTACACATTCATGAAAAAGTTTATAATTTTAATGATTAATATTTATATGGCTTCTCACTAATTTGTAATTATTATTTTTTTAAATTACCTTGATTTGATATTTTTCTTTCTTTTAATAATTTATTTATTTTTTACTTTTTAGATGTGTCTAATCTGAATACAACTAAAAAATAAAATATTTGTAAAAAAAAATAATAAAATATAATATATATGAAATGTATTAAATTTTATATATTTTTGAATTTAGTGATTTTTTTTTAAAAAAAAAATTAAAAGTAAAACATTATTAAAATTAAAATAAAATATTTCTTTTAATATATGTAAATTATTTGAATTTAAAAAGTTAAAAAAAAATTATTTAAAATATTACAAATATTACAATAACTAAAACAAAAAACTGAAAAACATTTTACACCCCTTACTCACTCACTCACTCATTCTCTGGTGTTGATCTCTCTCTCTCTCTCAACCCTCTCTAAACCCTAATCTCTCTCAACCAATCGAATCAGCCTTCTTCAGCCCCGTTTGATCTAATCTCAGAGCGATTGGTGATTCATCTCAGATCCAAGCTTAGAGCGATTGGTGATTCATCTCAGATTCAATCTCAGAGCGATTGGCAATTTCGAAGCTCCACCGCCTCCACCATCTGCACCGGCGAGTGTGTGATTGCACATGTCTTTATTGGGTTTCTTCTTTCCCTAAAGTTCTCGGGGTCTCAATCATTCATGTGTACGTCCATGTCTGAGTGTGTGATTGCACGTCTTTGTCTGTGCCTTGACACACACACACACACACACACACACACACACACACACGGAGGGATGCTTGTCCATTCTAGATTTTGTTTTGTTTAACATTTTCTCGATTCCAGTTACGGATTTGTAATTTTTAGCTGTTAATATGCAGGGTAAAGGTGCAGGGGCTTCAATGTTTGTGCAGTCCTTAAGGGGTGATCCTTTCCGAGTGAGTTTGCATTTTATTAGATGTTCTCTTTGCTTCAAATGGAATAGTGATTACCAAAAAGATATCAAAATTTTCCCATTATTTTCATGTTTAGAGTGGGGAATCAGAAGTTTGTCGGACAAAATTTGCACTTCCTTTTCTTTCCCCTTCACCTCTCCCCCATTTCCTGAAAAGTTGTTGGAAACAGTGGCTGCTATTTCATTTCCTCTTATATTGATTAATGCCATTTCTTGCACCATTAATAGTAGCCACAAACCTAATGATGATTTAAGTTTGAAAAAACATTCCATGGATTTACCTTTTTAAAATGTAAATATCATAATGCTTGTATTTATATTAGTTTTGTTATGCTTGGTGCATACACAATTTTCAACTTTGCAATTGCATTAATCTTGACTCTTTGAAATCCTTGCAAAATTTATTTAAAACTGACGCTTTGCTTATCACCACTAAACCTATACATGTGTATTTATATTAATTTATGTAAAAAAAACATGTTTTTCTTCCCTAATCATGCTTCATGAATTGCTGTCATCTGATTCTAATATCTTTATTTTTTTTTATATTTGTATTTTTTTTTCTCCCAGGACTTTAATATGAGTGTTTTAGCAGCCTATATACGTCCGAGCTCAAACTCTGAGATTGTTAAGGTTAATTATGTGCCTCAACTATTTTGTATTTCTCTTTTCTTTTATGTTTTTTTTTATTTTTTATTTTTTATTACCGAATCTTTGGACCTTTCAATGAGATAGATGACTAAAGTTCGAAAGATGCAGGTGAATTTGCTTTCATCGAGTGACTATGCCAAAGAATACTCCGATGGTCAACATTCTCGACCATCCTATAGCATGGGAGGTTGACATTTATGCCCGAATTGTACATAATAGGATGATAATATATTATATATTCTAGATTTTTATTTATTTATTTATTTATTTATTTATTGTCATAGACGTGTGTATTGTGTACCTGATGTTTTGTATATAATTGTTGTGGAAAAGCTTTTGATCTTGGCTTCTTTCCTTCCATTTTTAGACAATCACAAAATGTGGGAGTTTTTTTTTTTTTAATATTCTAAAAAAAAATTATTTAGAGAATTGGCAACTTTTCAAACTATTTGAGAAAGTAACCTACTTTTTAAAATCGCATTTTTAAAATGCGATTTTGAAATTGAAATTGCATTTTCAACCTGCAATTTCACCTTGAAATCGCAGGTTGAAAATGTAATTTATGATGACATGGTGAAATTGCATATTCAACATGCGATTTCAATGGTATAAAAGCATAAACTCTTATGAACTAAATTGGTATGCCCAACCAATAGTAGTGACTAACATCAATTCCTATTAACATCAACTCCTAGTAGACATATGTGTGGTTTATATAATTTAATTTATTTGTTTGGTTGACAACTTTTCGTTTTTTCTTCTTTTTTTTTTCTTCTCAAAGATCTGTTGCTAACTGTATTTGATTTTGAATCTGAACTATCATATATCTGTTTCTCGAGTTTTGTGTTTTACAAGGTATTCCTCTTTATGCAGCTGGCATGGGCTTGGAAATATGGCTTCCACAGAAGCAATGCATCTCTTTGTAAAGATATTGGAGGTTTGGGCAAAGTGAACTTTCGAGTTTTTGTTACTTTATAAAAATCTTAGGTAATTTATCTATGTTTTATTTTCTTAATAGGAAGAAGATCCAGGGTGGTATTCAAGAGCATCCAATTTTGTTGCAGAGCTTGTTGTAGATGTAGAAATAAAAGTGAGTTTGTAGAAAGTCTAATTTTTTGGCTGATTCTTTCAAGTTTCTTGATGAGCTATTTCTTGATATTAGTATGAATTGGTAGTCTATATTGCTCTTCAGGGCCATGAATTAGAGCATGTGCTTTTTTCATAAATGCTTCTTACAAGCAGGTCTAACAAAAAAGGTGTTTGTTAGATTGATCAATGTCATCCCATCATTCAGAAGCTACCACTTTTTTAATGAAATTTTTTGTAGTACTAGTTGGCTAGATTATCTTTATTTGAAGTGCAGTCAATTTTTATTTCTCTTTATAATTCCCCCCAATTCATGTTTGAAGTCATGTGCTTTCCCAATTGATATTTTTATTTTTTAGATTTTCTAGGATATATTTTTTTGTATAGAATAAGTTGGTTGTACCCCTATAGGCACCTTTTAATGAAATAACTTGTGAAAAAAAAATAGAAAAAGGTATAATGCTTATGGTTTGGTGTGGTGGTCTTCCTTTGAAATGCAATTTCTCAATGATTATTTCATGTATGTGTGTCGGAGGACATCTGATACATGCCATTAGCATGTCACATAAATCACAGCTTTTTAATGTTGGAATAATGACATCATAAAGAGGTGTATGAAGTTGAGATTTTTATGTTAATTTGTTGGAGTATCTGAATGAAAGTACCATGTACTTGTGCACTAGCTATATCTGTGCTTTTTACAAGATCTTAAATTTAGTCTTGCTTATGATGGTATTTGCTCTCTTTACAGTTTCTAAGGTGGTAGAGGTTAAGGAAGAGAAAATAACAGCTGATAGATCAGAAAATTGACCAAGGCACATGTGTGAAATTGCAGTCCGTTACAACCAAGTCATTAGTCATTGCCTTTATCCAGATTGATATCAATTCAATTGATATCAATTCTATGAGGATAGATCCGTTCTCTTCCTTATGAGGTAGCGCATGTTTTAACTGAAGTTGGCCTTAGAGAAATTGAAATGTGGAGTTATGTAGTTGATGGGAAACTATTGCCACAAGGCTTTCATGAGTTGATTTAAGTTGTCTATCATCTTTGGACTCTGAATTGTTAACAGAATGATTCTTCTCTTTGAAGTTTGAACTGTTGGTTGGAATCCTGTTTCTTCTTCTTTCTGTTTAATTTATAGGCTATTTTATGAGGTCCCACTAAATTCCATCTCTTTGGACAAAATGACAAAATGAAGTTCTTGTGGTAGGAATAATTTTTCCTTTGAATATTTGTGTTTGGAAGCTTTGATTTTGGGTTGGGGGTATGTAGTACCTGCTTGCTACAATGGTTTCTTCAGGTTCTGCATGCCTTTCTATTTGGATTGACAATTTGTAATTCAAAACTTCTTCCCTGTATATGCCTAAAATGATAGGGAATGAGGGAGCACAAACAATAATTCATTATTGGATGGGGCATGCTCATGATGTTGGCTCCTTTGCCTTTGGCATTGTTCTGTGCCTTATCTTAATTGTGAGACAATCTGTGGTTTCAATTGGTTCATTGACATATGTACTTAACAGTTGTACAGTAAAAGTGGAGAAAACAAATATTTAAAGTTCATGACGAGGCCCTAGAATTTTCCAGTTACTTCTTAATGCTATATTTTCCCCTGTGAGATTTCACAAGGCACTCCCTCTCAAGTTTATATACTTATCTACTCCATTTCCATTTATTTATTTATAGTAATTTTTTTTTTTTGCTGTTGTGGGTTTTATAGCACAATCCAAAGGGTGAGCCAGTCACAGAAAATGGAGACACTTTTCCTGAGACAAAAACCATTCCTACTGAAAATGGCAGCTTGTTGGAAACTCAGGATAGAGATGTTATATTGGAGGGCCTTAGTTCAGTTAATGTATATGATCAATGGGTTGCACCTTCAGGATTTGGTCCACGCCCGAAAGCACAATACGAGGTATTGCCTTGCCTCCATTTTAAAAGATCAGTTGGTTCTAGCTGCTCCTTCCAAACACCCCCCTTTCCGTCTTTTTTTTTTTTTCCTTTTTCTTTTCCTTGAACAAAGTTCTTGAATTCACAGCATGGAGCAGCTATTATTGATGACAAGATGTATATTTTTGGTGGAAATCACAATGGACGTTACCTTAATGATCTTCAGGTATGGAAACTAATTGTAGTTGTGCATGTTGTGTTATATGCACAAGTCATATGGTTGTATTTACTGTATTCATTTATGGGATACTGTTAGTGTTTGGCTCATTCTCTCTCACTCTCTCCTTTTGTTTTTTGGATAAATGTGAAGAATCATCCAAAACTTCTCTTCAGTAATAGCAGCCAATTTCTCCTTTTGTTTTTTGGATAAATGTGGATAAATGTGGTTGTATTTACTGTATTCATTTATGGGATACTGTTAGTGTTTGGCCATATGATAGTTTAGATATGGTAAATTAGATTTTTTTGCTTACTTCATAGCTGTTGCTTCTGCTTGGTTTGTAACAGGTTGCATTTTATAAGCTATTGTCTACATACAGTTAGGCAAGGTCATGTTCCTATATATATATTATATTAAAAATAACTTTCTACGGCATGCAAAATTATGCCGTGAAAAGTGTAATGATTTATGGCATGTAAGAAAATGTCGTAGAAGATTATATACGGCATACAAGGCATGTCATAAATATATTAAAAATGACCTTCTACGGCATACAAAATCATGTCGTGAAAAGTGTGATGATTTATGACATGCAAGAAAACGTCGTAAAATACTATATACGGCATACAAAGTATGCCATAAATATATTAAAAATAATCTTCTACGGCATGCAAAATTATGTCATAGAAAGTATGATGATTTATAACATGATAAAAATGTCGTAAAAAGTTATATACGACATACAAAGTATGTCATTAATGTTTAATTTATTACTTTTTACAACTTTACCTGCATGCCGTAAATGACGCTGAACTTTCCACGGCATGTCATATAACAGCATTTGTGTGCATGCCGTGAAAGAGTTTTTACGGCATGCATTGCAAGCCGTAAAAAGTCAATTTTGTTGTAGTGCCTCTTGCTTTTGATTTTAATTCTCCTTTCCCCGTTCTCTCTCTCACGTGTGTGTAATGAAGGCTCAAAGGTGTAACCATAATAGATGAAAAGAGATGAGTGGTTTTATCAACAAAAAAAAAATGGTGCCTAATTAATTTAAGTCATAGGCAACTAAGTAGGATTAAATTAAACTTATTTAATCGTTCCGAAGCAAATTTCAATTAAACCTACCATAAAATCCTATACATTCCAATTAACATATAATTCAGATCAATTTCTGTATCGGATGCCGATAAGGCCTACAATTTGCAAATCGAAACTAAGACACGAACAAATACGCAAAATAGATATAAACACAGATAATGCAACACACATATGCAAATTAATTCAGAATTCTTCCTTAATTGCTGTTAAGCATAATTAATCATGTATTAATGTTAATCATGGGTCGGGGTTGTTACACCTACAAGCCACTGATTATGCCATGTGGATTATTGTCACCAAAGGTCCAAAAATTCCTACCAAATTAGTAGACAATATTAGCGTATCTAAAACTGAAGATGAATGTGATGAGAAGAATCATAAATTATTGCAAGCCAATGCTAAAGCCAAACTCACTCTTGTTTGTGGATTAGACTCTAAGGAGTATAATAGAATTTCAAGTTGTGATTCGGCAAAAGAAATTTGGTACAAACTTGAGATAACGTATGAAAGTACAAACCAAGTGAACGAATCTCGTATTGATATGCTTGTTCATAGTTATGAATTGTTTAAAATAAACTCTGATGAATCTATTTCAAGTATGTTTACTAAATTACTGAAATTGTAAACTCTTTGAAATCTCTTGGCAAAATTTATACTAATAGTGAGTTGATGAGAAAAATTCTTAAGTGTTTACCAAAGAATTGGGAAGCAAAGGTCACCGCCATTATAGAAGCCAGAGATCTCTCCACACTTGGATTGGATGAGCTTATGGGTTCTCTTATGACTCATGAGATCACCATGAAAAGACATGAAGATGTTGAAAGCAAAAAGAAAAGTGGAATTGCATTCAAAGCCTCATCAAATGAAAAAGAACATGAAAACTCCAGTGAGTATGAAAGCTATGCCATGTTTAGTAGAAATTTCAAAAAGCACTTCAAGAAAAACAATTATGGAGGAAGAAGACCTTTCAAAATGGAGTACAACAAAAATAACAAGAAAGAATCTATTATTTGCTATGAGTGCAAAAATCCTGAACATATGAAGATGGATTGTCCAAAATTGAAAAACCATGGAAAAGACTACAAAAGAAACAAGAAAGCCGTGGTAACAGCTTGGGGAGAAAGTGAAGATGAAAGCTCAAGTAATGAAATTGAAAATGAAGTAGCCAACTTGTGTCTCATGGCTTTTGAAGATGAAGACTCTATTCAAGATGAGGTAACTACTCTCTATGAAGAACTTAAAAGTTCATTCCATGAACTATAATATGAATTTAGAAAAGTTTGTGCCAAAAATAATGTGCTAAAAAAATCTGTTGCATCTTTATCTAGTAATGTAGAAGAATTAAAGAAAGAAAAAATTGTTTTGAAAAATGATTTTGACACCATCTCTAATGAGAAAACTGCTTTAAAAAACAATGTTGATGATTTAACAAAAACACTTAAAAATTTTGTAAAAGGTAGAAATAATCTCAACATGCTTCTTGGAAATCAAAGATGTGTTTTCAATAAAGCGGGCATTAGATATGACCCTATTAAGAAACAAAAGAATCTCAATACAATTTTTGAAAAGGCACCTCTCATGACACACCCTCATATTACTTGTCATTATTGTAGAAAGAAATGCCATTATATATCTTATTGTCCATTCAAAAAGAATATGAACATGAGAATTAAAAAGATTTGAATTATTAAGAGATCTAACAAAACTAACCAAGAAGGACCCAATAAATTGTGGGTACCAAAAACCAACATTTGATTGTCATCTTATAAGCTAGCTTTAAGTCCAAAACTAAAGAAGAGAAGTGGTACCTTGATAGTGGATGTTCCATACACATGACCGGAGATAAATCCTTATTTACTAAACTATCATCGAAAGATAAAGGATTTGTTACTTTTGGAGACAATAAGAAAGGAAAAATCATCGATATTGGTAGCATCGGTATTTCTCCTAACCCTTCTATTGAAAATGTTTTACTTGTTGATGGACTTAAGCATAACCTACTTAGTATTAGTCAATTATGTGATAAAGATAATCGAGTTATTTTTGATAAATCACATTGCACAATTGAAAGCACAAATGATCATAAAGGTTTATTTGTTGGTAATCGCCATGATAATGTTTATGTTTTTTATCTTAATAATCTCTATGTTAGTGATGTTAAATGTTTATATGTTAATAATGAAAATAGTTGGTTATGGCATAGAAGACTTGGTCACGCTCATATGAATTTAATTGCTAAACTTTTGAGAAAGGATTTGGTCATTGGACTTCAAGAAATTAAATTTGAAAAAGATCATCTTTGTAGTGCTTGTCAACAAAGAGAACAAACTAAAACATCGTTTAAATCAAAATCTCACATTTCCACAACTGGACCATTATAACTACTGCATATGGATTTATTTGGTCCCTCAAGAACATCTAGTCTAGGTAGTAAACATTATTGTCTTGTTATTGTTGATGATTATTCAAGATTTACATGGGTTATGTTTTTAACACACAAAGATGAAACATTTTCTTCTTTTACAAAACTCTATCGTAGAATTCAAAATGAAAAAGGCTTTCTTATTACTAATATTCGAACCGACCATGGTAGAGAACTTGAAAATGAGAAATTTGAATTGTTTTGTAATGAGCATGGTATTGGACATGATTTTTCAGCACCTAGAACCCCTCAACAAAATGATGTAGTAGAAAGTAAGAATAGAACTTTAGAAGAGATGAGTAGAACAATACTTTGCGAAAATAATCTTCCTAAATATTTTTGGGCCGAAGCAGTTCACACCGCATGCTATATTTTAAATCGTGCATTAATTAGACCTATTCTCAAAAAGACTCCTTATGAACTTTGGTATGATAGAAAGCCCAACATTAATCACTTGCATGTTTTTTGTTGTAAATGTTTTGTGCATAATAATGGTAAAGATAACTTAGGTAAATTTGATTCAAAATCTGATGAAACAGTTTTTCTTGGCTATTCCTTAACTAGCAAAATTTATCGTGTTTTTAATAAAAGAACTCTTGTTGTGGAAGAATCTATACATGTGGCATTTGATGAAACTAACATCTCTGCTCAAAAACAAATCGTTAGTGATAATATAGATTTGGAACCAAATGTGGAAGATTCAAGTATCTATAAAGAAGAGAACCAACCATATAAGTTAAACAAAGAGATTGAACAACATATTCTTCCACCTCAAGAAGAATGAGGAAACAATGATGATTTGCCAAAAGAATGTAAGTTTGTTTATAATCATCCAAAGGATTTAATCCTAGGTGACCCTACAAAAGGTATTGAAACTCGCTCTTCACGTAGAAACATTTGTAGTAACTTGGCTTTTCTCTCACAGATTGAGCCTAAAAACTTTCAAGAAGCCGAATTCGATGAACATTGGATGACAGCTATGCATGAAGAGCTTAACCAATTTGAGAGAAACAAAGTGTGGGAACTTGTGTCAAAACCTAAAAATCATACCATTATCGATACCAAATGGATCTTTCGAAACAAGCTTGATGAATCCAGCACAATTATAAAAAACAAGGCTAGATTTGTTGCACAAGGATACAATCAAGAAGAAGGTATTGATTTCGATGAAACCTTTGCTCTGGTTGCTAGATTAGAAGCCATTCGCATGTTACTTGCATTTGCATGTTTTAGAGATTTCAAACTTCATTAAATGGATGTAAAAAGTGCATTTCTTAATAGTTTTATAAATGAGGAAGTTTATGTTAAACAACTCCCAGGTTTTGAAGATCATGCTTTTCCAAATCATGTTTTTAAACTATCAAAAGCTTTATATGGTTTGAAACAAGCACCACGTGCATGGTATGAACAATTAAATAAATTTTTGATTGAAAATAACTTTTCTAGAGGACGATTGACACAACACTTTTTGTTAAAATTAAAAATGATGATTTACTTATTGTGCAAATATATGTGGATGACATTATATTTGGTGCTACTAATAAAACCTTGTGTAAGGAATTTGCTAAGTGTATGCAAAGTGAGTTTGAGATGAGTATGATGGGGGAGCTAAATTATTTCCTTGGGTTTCAAATCAAACAATGTAAAGAAGAAATTTTTATAAACCAAGCAAAGTACACAAAAGAACTACTCAAAAAGTTTGGTATGTATGACTCAAAAATAACTAGAACACTTATGAGCGCATCTATTAAACTAGACAATGATGAAAAAGGTAAATCCATTGATCAAACAAAATATCGAGATATGATCGGCTCACTTCTTTATTTAACTACAAGTAGATCCGATATTATGTTTAGTATTTGTATGTGTACTTGATATCAATCAAATCTTAAGGAATCACATCTCAGTGCCGTTAAATAAATTTTTAGATATCTTGTTGGCACTCAAAATTTGGAACTATTTTATCCTAGAGGTGTTGCATTTGATTTAATTAGTTACTCGGATGCCGACTTTGCCGGATGCAAACTTGATAGAAAAAGCACCAGTGACACTTGTCACTTTCTTGGTAACTCATTAGTATCTTTGTTTAGCAAAAAGAAAAATTATGTTGCTTTATCAACGGCCGAAGTTGAATTTATAGCTTCTGGAAGTTATTGTGCCCAAATACTTTGGATGAAACAACAATTGGAGGACTTTGATTTACATTAAGATCATATCCTTATTAAATGTGATAACATTAGTGCTATCAATTTAAGCAAAAATCCGGTTCAACACTCACAAACAAAACATATTGAAATTCGACATCATTTTTTAAGAGATCATGTTCAAAAAAGGGATATTGTACTTGAATTTGTAAACACTGACAAGCAATTGGCGGATATTTTCATAAAACCCCTAAGCGAGGATCGCTTCAATTTTATTCGTGGCGAGCTTGGAATGTCGATTTCTACTTAAAAAGTTTTGTTATGACTGTGAAACTTGAATTTTTGTTAAAATAATATATGTGTATTGCTACATTAATATGAAAACATTTATATCAATTGAATGCTCTCAAGTCCTTCATACATTTATTCTCCTTAACAGTTTGCTATTCTCAACTGTGTAATTTTTTTTTTTGGTTCTGCATCTTGAGGTAAAATTAACTTTGCATACATTGATTTTTTTTTAAACCCTCATGGTATTTTTTTTGCATTACCATTCTAACAACACCAACGTCCCATTAAATTTAATTTCTGCTGGTATTATTTTATTTTAATTTATTTTATTTTTTTCATTTTGCTATTAGGCTTAATTTCTTTTATTATTATTTTTTTTTCTCATTATTATTTTTTTGTTTGGGCTTTATTTTCTTTTTTTTTCTGCTTTTTAATTTCATTTTTCAGTACTTAAACATAAAAACAAAAACAAATCAAAATACAAATATTTATATAAAAAAAAAAAAAAAACACCCTTCATTTTTTTACGGCCATACACCGATCAAAAAAAAAACATTCATTTTTTTTTTACGGCCATACGCCGATCTTACTTACTCGCATCTTCCATTGTTTTTTTCCTCTTTTTATCACCTTGGGAGGCCCTTGAAGGCCCTACCCCCGTACTTTCGTCGACAGCGACGACTCCCCGCTGACTATCAAAGGCCAAGAACGACGTTGCTCTAAATTGGGCCATAGAGGTGGTCTTCCGTTTAAGCTCTTTATTTTCGGCCTTCAGTGCGCAAATCTCTACTCGCGCATCCTTGTACATGCGCTGGAGCAGCGAGAATTGGGCGTTGACCTGGTGGAACTCACTCGTCCTGTTCTGCAGTCGGTGAGCCAATTTTGTGACTGCAGTCACCGTCTCTATACAAGACGTCAGTGTGAAATGATTGGCTTCAATATCTGATTGAGCTGTCATTATTTGCTTAATCAACATCATAAGAAGGTTGGGAAGCGTCAGAGCCGGGGGCACTCGGCCCAGCAGCGCTTACGGGATCATTAAGGTCCGGAAAGAGAGTAAGGGAACAGGACGAGGCCATGAAGTAGAAGAGAAAGATGTAATCGATAAGAGCGTCATTTTTGGCAACCTTTTTGCTCTGCTCAGTCTCGTTGTTCTATCTCTCTCAAGCAGAAGAAGAAAGGGATGGAAGCGAATGAGGAAGAAGAAGGCGAAGAGAGTGATTAAGAAGAAGATGGAGGAGAAGAAGACAAGAGGGAGAGAGCCGAGGCAACTGATTGATCCGTCTCGCTTTTGTCGGTCGGCTGACGCAAAAGCGGGGCCACATGTCCGATGTGATTTTCGACAGAAAAAATCGACGCGGGCAAATCATATATATATATATATGTACATATATGTCTTGATTATCTATTTTTTGATGCCATTTATCACTATCATTTTTCTCCTCCTCCTCCAGATTTTGACCCATGATTTCCTTTTGATAATGTCACAGGGGAAGAAATTATATAATGTTATGTATTATGGTATTATTTTCAAATTATGGTATTATTTGAAAACTAATCTAATGATTATGTATTTATAGTTTGATATCTTAGTCTCACATCATGTCTCTAATTAAAACTTATTTATTACACATGTGCTAACCTATGTATTTAGAAATGAATTCAGGGAGCATGACTTGAGGGGAGCTTTTCTTACTCCCAAATCAAATCAAAACATTATTGTGTGCCATCATAAAAAATGGGGAGATTGTTAGACTTATTATTTTGATGATTTGTTTAATTATGTTTTAATTTATTTGAATGAGAAAAATAGAATCCAAAATTTATTTTGATAATTTATTTAATTTATTTGAAAGAGAAAAATAGAATCAAAATTTATTTTGTCTCATTATTTCTCATCTAAACTTTTATCCTAAATATTGTTTGAATGTATTTAATATTTGCTTAAATCAGGAGTTCATTTCAACCCAAAAATAATGCCCAAACCAGAGGTTCAAACAGCCCAAAACAAAGGTTCAAACAGCCTAGCCCAACAGCAGGCCAAAAGGTTCAAACAGCCCAGCATAGCAGCAGGCCAAAAAGTTTTAGTGAAAGATATTCAAATTAGTAATGATGGAGTGGAAGATATTCAAATAAATACAACAGTTATAAATTCAAATAAATACAACGGGTATAAATTCAAATGAATACAACGGCTATAAATGGTTATAAGTTTCATTATATATACAAAAGCCTCTAATGTAAACAAGTTACAAAAAAAAAATCAGAAAATATTCTTTGATCTATAATCACTCACATCTATTCTCTGAAAAATTCTTTGAGAAGTGTTCTTCAATTTTTGTTTACATCCTCTTTCAGAAGTTATACACTGAGACGTATAGTTTTAAGCCCATCTTTCCTGTGTGAGATTTACAGAAAAACCAGAGCTTCATTTTTATATCTATCTTTGAGAGATAATTCTTGTAACTTTCTGTGAAAGCAAAAACACCTTATTTTCAACCTTATAAAAGTATAGTACGCTCAGTGTTCTTAACTTAGAAAGTCTATGTAAAATCTGTGGAGGATTGCTCCATCTGTGAAAAATGTTGCTATCACCCTGTGAAGCTAGAGTATAGTGGAAAATCTCAAGTGAAGTTTGAGGAGTGGACGTAGGCCGAGTTGAAACTGAACCACTATAAATTTGTTTCTCTCTCTCTCTCTCTTATCTCTTTATTTTATTTAAATTGCCATAGCTATATTTTATATTTTCACTGTGCTAAAATCATTAACTGACATAGTTGTTAGAACATTTGTTTTAATTATTTTTATTTCATTAACTATATTTATCTATTGTGCTAGTCATAATTTTTATTAGGGTATTATTATTTTTATTTGTAAAAATCTAATTCATCCCCTCTTAGGTTGTCTTTTGGATAACAATTATGATTTGAGAATAGGATTGTATTTTAAGTTTGTGAGTTTGAATTATGATTGGATTGAGGAAAATTTGTTTGATTATAAGTTTTGAATAGAGTTTTGAAAAGAATTTTGAATTGAATTTGAAATTTTTGATGTGACATATGATATTTGATTCAAAAACTTAAAACTCATAACCAAAAACACAACCCAAAATTCTATTCAAAACTCATAAAAAAAATTTAAAAAAATTCCAAAAATATTTTTAATTTGAAATATAAAAATAACAGGTTCCAGTCAATCGGCCGGACATCCGAGGGGATGACCGGGTAGACGAGTTTTCAAACGCGGGTGTAGAAATGATTATTAAAAACTAAAACCAAACGTAGCATTCAAATCAATGGGTGAAAAGTTTATTATAAAGCCCCACCAAACACAGCCTTTGTTTCTAATTTTATCCCTAGACTTTTTTTATCTATTTGACTTTTCGTTAACTATCTATTTAAATTTATATTTATATGTTCAAATTTTTTATCTATCTGTTCAAATTTTTTTCCTAGATTTATTTATTCGTTCAATTTTATATGTATCTGTTCAATTTTTTTTCCTAAATTCTATCTATCTATTCAATTTTTTTTTTTTTTTTCTATCTATTGAAAATCTATGTCAACTTTTTTGTTTATCTGTTACAATCATCATCATCAACATCAATTTTTTTCCAGAAATGTCTCATACATACACACACTCATAGAAGGCAAGTTAGATTTTAGCATTTTTTTGACTAAAATTCACAAAAAGACAAAATAGGCTAAAATAGTTAATAAAACAAAATGACACATCAAATCCATAATCATTTCATTTTTTCTTTTACAAATATCACATTCAACTACAAAAAAAAAAAAAAATTCAACTATCTTTCAAAACACAAAAATTTTAACCTACTAAAATAATCAAAAACTAAAATATTTTAGTAATTTTTCAAACACACACGATCTCTTGCACAGTTATGAGGTCTCAATGTCCCAAAGAATGCAAAGAATATGATCAAAAAAAAAAAAAAAAAAAAAAAAAAAAAAGAGAATAGCAAAGAATCAAAAAGTCCTAACTAGTGTGCTTTACAAACCATTTTGCACAAATTGTGAATGGTTCATAAAGCATTTTTTTTTTTTCCCCACATGGTTTATAAAGCATTGGATGCTTATAAAACTAACAATAAACCATTTGCACATATTACCAACAAGATAAGGCAGTTCTCTAATGCTTTTTATTGCATAATGAAAAAATTGAAGGAATTTATGCCCACACGGAACTTTAGTTCCCACAATTATCAAGAAATTAAATCAACAAATTACGAAGACGAAATTGAAGCTGTCTGGGACAATACTGCCCAAGGACTAGTCAAGAACTTAATTTCAACTATAGGTTCTACCGCAGCTTGAATGAAGATCATTGAGACAATACAAAATTAAGTTTTAACACAATTTGATCAAAGTTTAACCAACGTTATCATTCCACTCCGATTCCCGAAACCTCGGCGGTGAAGGCTCATTTGCAAGATTTGCAGTGTCTGTTTTCTCCGTGAGAGAGGGAGGGAGGCAAGCGGCAAGAGAGAGAGGAGGGGAGGCAAGAGGCGGAGGCAGAGGTGGTGGCGGAGCAACCGTGAGAGAGGGAGGGAAGAAAGCAGCAATGATAGGTATCAGGAAAAGTCTTCTATGAAAATGATCATGAAAGATTTGTGACATTTAGATTACACTTAGAATAAAGCACCACACACTAATCAAGGTAATCTAAGGGTCACAAATCTTTCATGATCATTTTCATAAAAAAAAAAATTCATGATCCCTAGCATTGCTGCTTTCTTCCCTCCCTCTCTCACGGTTGCTCCACCACCGCCACCGCCACCGCCACCACCTCCGCCTCTTGCCTCCCCTCCTCTCTCTCTTGCCGCTTGCCTCCCTCCCTCTCTCATGGAGAAAACAGACACTGCAAATCTTGCAGATGAGCCTTCACCGCCGAGGTTTCGGGAATCGGAGTGGAATGATAACGTTGGTTAAACTTTGATCAAATTGTGTTAAAACTTAATTTTGTATTGTCTCAATGATCTTCATTCAAGCTGCGGCAGAACCTATAGTTGAAATTAAGTTCTTGACTAGTCCTTGGGCAGTATTGTCCCAGACAGCTTCAATTTCGTCTTCGTAATTTGTTGATTTAATTTCTTGATAATTGTGGGGACTGAAGTTCCGTGTGGGCATAAATTCCTTCAATTTTCCGTGTGGGCAGAAACCCTGATCTGATCTGATTAGAAAAAAAACATGCACAATGATGCAACTGATATACATTACCACCCATCCCCCTCCCAGAAAAATGTTTAAAAAAAAAAAAAAAAGAGAGAGGAGAGAAAAGAAAAGAACAATGACGTCTCAATAATGCAATTGCAATTACATTATAACTTGCCAAAATTAGATTATAAAATGACGAATATTTTCTTAATTCATAATGTTACTTTTTTTTTGGAGATAACAAACTTCTACATCAAATGAATATTCAGAAACAATTTGACATTTTGTACAAGTTTGCAATCTCCTTTTCCAATGGATTTTCATCACCATGCGTGTCACCAGAAATACTATAATTTACTTCTGGTGTAGCACAACAAATCCCATATTTCTCATATTCAAATTGGGACCTGCTGTAGATTTTCTCCCTGTCAAGTGAACATCTTCATTTTTCATCCGATTCCTCCTTGCTTGGTGGCCAGGTTTGCATGTCAAGTTTCTGTTTCAAAGATGACTATTCAGTCTTCAATTATTAATTCAGAAAAATAAACAAATGAAGATAGAGCAGATTGATACATTTCTAGTATAGCCATCAAAGTATCCAATTCAAAAAAACTAAATCTATTCAAGGTTGTCTTCAAGTAACAAGAATATATGCCACAGCTCACCTGTGGTCTATTTCAAAATATTGAAGAATTTTCCCTGATGTAGCCTAGAAATGATAAAGCATTACTGAGAAATTAATTATGATACTAAAGGCACGTCATGTCATGACCATTGTTCTATTCTGGGATGCATTAAACACCAAACAAAATTAGTCTGCTTTTCATGTCACTAATTTAAACAGGGCATACCATAGTATCTACAATCTTTATTGGCACTTCCAAGATAAAGAATAACAATCTTTATAACACTTTCCTATGACAAAATCCGATTTTGTACTTGGTTTTGGAAAAGTAGGTATGTGCCTTAAAATGCCATGAACTTGGGATGATATAAATTCCTCTTGAGCAAAATCCATGAAGTGGGATCAATTATTGTTAGATAGAATAAAACCCCACAAAATTGTATCATTTAGTCCTTTCCTGATTGCACCAGGGTTTATGGCAAGTTCAAGTTCTAATTTTCAAATAGAACGCTTATCTGATCCAATAGGAGATTCATATGTAGGACAAAAATATAATGCATTCGCATACTTAAGGTGTAGCTAGACTAATCAATCTTGGAAACCCAAATTTTAGGCCAACATGGCAACTCAGTAAGTTGGTTACAGAAAAATCACGGCACTGCTTAATTTTGGCAAGTTCTTTATGCAAGAGAAACAATGTTCACAATGTCACATCACATTGCTTGTCGTTAACAAACTAAGATTCATCTAAAAGCATAAAGGGGAAAAGAGAGAATAATGCTATATGCACCAATTAGTGCACTAACTAGTATACCAATTGATGATGTAGCATAATTTAAGAGGTTTTTGATATTTATAATGTGATTAATGAATGGGGTCAATAATAATGTCATAACTAGTGTTGGTACACTAGTTAGTACACTAATTGGTGCATGTAACACCACCGAAAGAGAAAACCGAAAGAGAAAAAAAAAGAGTGGACAATTTGCTAGTGGGTTTATAACTAATGCACCAGATCCTAGAAGAGTGCGTGCATGCGTGCGTGCGTGTGTGTGTGTGTGTGTGAGAGAGAGAGAGAGAGAGAGAGAGAGAGGTTCTGATTTCAAAGAACAACAAATGGCCTACCTCGTATCCTTAGAATAATTAACACCAAACCATGAAACATGCCCCAATAATATAACAAACATGTTTTATTTGAGGGAAGCCATTAGGATTTGTTTAAAATATATACTATGTATCACACGATCTAAAATTGAAATTGTGGAGTAATCATTAGTCCTATCAAATTTGTAATCATTGTGTTTTTGAAGTTTAGAAGTTCATTACCTCATTCAATAAGGAGTAACTTCCTCGTTCAAACTCACGTATTGCTTCCTCTGTCATCCCAAACCATTCATCTATCCAAATGAAACAATTATGGTGACTTTCAAGAAAAAGTGCCCTTTCACCCTATGAGAAAGTACATAACAATATCAGAAAGGTTTTTCCATTTTCCATTTACTTATCCAAAATAAAGCATAATCACATATACTCCACCCAAAACGTGGGAAATAAAACAGTGAACAACTAAAGCTGATGTTTCTTATTTTGTGTTAGTTTATTGCGAATAAGACTCAACTATAGAATCTAGGTGAGCAGCCCAAGCTGGTCATCTGAAGAGAGTTTTTGAAATGTTGATGTACTTTAGAGGAGTCATATTTTTCATTCAAGTAATATATAATGGATTATTGGAATACACAGCTATATTTTTAGTAAATACATGGATATTTGCTATTACAACAGAGATTCTGCATTGAAGTCAAATCCCTAGATTTACTTTAAGTCCAAGAGATAATACCGCAAGCAGAGTTTGTTCAAGTCTATTACCAAAGCCCCAATATGGAGCATCTATTATCACCAACTTGTATGCCGTCATAACTGGATTATGCTGATCCTGAAAGTATCATCAACATAAAAGGGCTCAATAAATCTCAAATTCATTTTTTGTATTTGATAAGTAATAAATCTCAAGCAAATTTGTGTGATGATTAAAGAGAATGTAAATCAGAGGGTGCATCTCTGCAAGTAAAGGAACATTCAGTATATCTGCAATCCGCTTATATGCAATTATGCAATGCAAGTGCAACTCACGTGGGTTAAATAAGGTATGTTATATACAACCTTATTTACATGGTTCAGTGATTAAATGTTGTTTAATTATTTTCTTGTTCAAGCCTCTCTTATGATGGATTAGGAGGTACAGGGCAAATTGCAATTAGAAAATAGAAGTGCTTCATAGAGAAGGGAAAGAAGGTGAACTAATGAAAGCAACTCCAATGGAAGTTGCTAAAATGGCCATGCCAAAGCCATTTTTTGACTTCCTACAGTGTCAAAATGCCAATTTTTTTAGTTGGCATTTATACTCTAATTGTGTAAATGACATTTTTTGGCACAACCACCATTACCTCTTTTCAACCACCATTCTTTATTCTAATCTATAAATGACGGCGGTTGAAAGAATGGTGGTTGGAAAAAGAGAATGGTAATTGTGTCAAAAAAAAATGACATTTGCACCATTTGATCATGAATGTTTGCTACAGTGTCAAAATGCCAATTTTTTTGGCATTTATGCTCCAATTAAGCATGTCATTTTTTGGCACAACTACCTTACCACTTTCTAACCACCATTCTTTATTCTAATTTATAAAGAATGATGGTTGGAGAATGGTAGTTGGAAAGAAAATGACAATTGTGCCCAAAAAATGGAATTGCACCATTTGATTAGGAATGCCAAAAGATGGCTTTTGCATGCCATTTAGCAACTTCCATTGGACATGCTTCGATGATGTGGCAAGTTTGACAATTGCCAACTTTTGTGCCAAAACTGGCTCAAGATTTAGGAGTTCGCATTGCCAAATTTTGGTAGGAGATATGGCAGCAATGGTTATCAAAATTACGATCCAGATTGTAGGATAGTACGATCCTGCAATCCTAAATTGTCAAAAAGAGAAAAAAGAGACAGAAAAGAAGAATAGTGAATGGATTATCCAGAACCTGCTTCGCTGCCGTCACATGAAACAGTCCAAATCGTTGTAGAATCGATGTTATAGCAGGATCACAAGTGGATCGCGTGGGATCGTAGGTAGGATCATAAGTAGTATCGGTGGATTTGTGACTTTTTACTTTATTTTTTTTTATGCATCATCCTTATTTGTATTTTTATCTTATTTTTAATAGAATGTAAAATCCCTTGATTCAATCCTACAATTCAATCCACGAGACCCTTTCCCTTTCAATAATATTACTATTTTAGCTACCATATTAATTGTGATCCAACACTATTCCAACTACCTTATTTATTGTGGTCAGCCACCACATGTTTCATAGCACTCCTCCTTGGATGACCACACACAAAACCCAATCACAAACAAGGTACGCATTTAACTATGGTGGAACATCTAGCTCTTAGCGATTTGTGAAGCAACTATTGAATGCTACTTCTTCAAACCACTCTGAAATATTTGCAATCCATGAAGCCAACAGAGAATGTATTTGGTTAATATCTATCATATAACATATTCAGGAAAAGTGTGCAATGTCTGCACTCAAAGATCTCCTGACAATGCTGTTTAAAGATAATGTTGCATGTATCTCACAAATCAAAAAAGGCTATATCACAGGTGATCGAACTAAGCATATTTTTTCAAAGTTCTTTAATACTCATAAACTCTAGAAGAGCAGAGATATTAATGTTCTATAAATACAGTAAGTAAAAATTTAACAAATTTATTCACAAAAATACTACCTCTGGCAACATTCAAGAAGCAGGTACATCTCATTAGAATGCATAGACTCAAAAATCAATTATGCAACATGAGGGGGAGTTAATAGATTAAAGATTATACTCTTTTTCTTTGACTAAGGGTTTTTTTCCATGGGATTTTCCTTAGCAAGGTTTTAACGAGGCAATCTAGACATATCCAAGATCACTCCATGGAGCACAAAAATAATGTACTCTTTTTCCTTCGCCTAAGGCTTTTGTCCAACTGGATTTTTCTTTGACAAGATTTTAACGAGGCATATTCTTTGTGTATGTTCATCCAAGGGGGAGTGTTGTGAAACATGTGATGGCTGACCACAATAAATAAGGTGGATAAAATAATGTTGGCCACAATTAATATAATAGTTGAAATGGTAGTATCATTTATTGCACCTTTACTTTTCCACCTATAAAATTAGAAGCGTTCTTCCCCTTCAGACACAATTCTGTAAGGAGATGAAAAGAATAGGAGAAAAAGAAAGATGGAAAAGAGATAGCAGGGATCAAAGAAAGGGTAAAAATTATATTAAAATGTATAGTTAAATTATTAAATAATGACATAACTAGATCCTGAAGATCTATATTTAAGGTTCTTAAAGAACCAAATAAGAATTGATGAACTTTTTTTTTTTCTATGTTTGCTTTACAGTTTATTGCTTTATTTGCTTTTAAGAACATTTCCGGTGTTTGATGATAAAGTCAAAATTTGGGATGCTATAGTGCCAAAACACTATAATTTGGCAATATTGTTCTAATGGTGCAAATATCATTTCTTCTATTTTTCTCCAAATATGACGAATGAAATGCTATTTGTGAGTCCTATCATAAGAAAGGTAGAGAGATAGAGCGTTGCCAAAATTTGGCAATGCTATAATTTGGCAAGAGGAATAGCAAACCATTAGAGGTGATTTTTGGATAAGTCTTGCCAAATTTTGACTTTAGCTAATGTTTTAGCACACCACTGGACACGTTCATCTTCAATGGTTGGTACCAAAATGGTAATGCCAAAGCCAAATTGGCATGCTACAGTGCCAAGAAATGTTATAATTTGACAATGTTGCTCTAATGGTACAAATGCCATTTCTTCTCATTTTTTTTTTTGCAAAAAATTCTGACGTAAGTGCCATTTGTGGGCCCCATCATGATTCATGAGAGAGATAGAAGAGCTCTTGCCAAACTTTTTGCTAAAATTGGCATAAAGTTTGGCATTGCTATAATTAGGCATGGAAGATTGCAGCCCATTGGAGATTGAATTTGGAAGAGTTGTTGACATTTTGACATGAAGGCTTTTCAACCGCTTCCCCTTGAGAGTTCACATCATCTACACGTTTAAGCGGTGCAGTACTTTGTGACCCACTCTTGCTCTTCTCCACAAAGCAAAGAGTGAGTTGCAACTTCTATAGCACACCATTGGAAAGCAAGCTCACAAGTGAAGGAAGGAAGAAGGAGGTAGGCCTTGCTACAGAAAGAAAACTTGTCCTAACCCTTGGTTCTATGAAATATGAATGCATGAGGGAAAGGAAAGATCTTAAGAAAGTAAGCCATTCCCAAGCATTGTCTTTTCCCTTCCCATGTTACAAATCAAACTTAGTATAATGACAAAACTTCTGCAATAGAAACAAAGGAGGAACATGCAAGTTAATAGCGAAATCTCAGGGATCCCTTAAAGTAGAAAACTTCAAGAGAGCCCAATGAGAATTCTCTGCGTTCAAGAAAAAAAGGGGTGTCGGTTTTATTTTAATTTTTTTTCCTTTTGGGAGAGTGAGGAGGTGGAGGAGAGAGTAGTTCTAGAGTATAGGATGGACTCTCCCCACCATAAAGAATTTCGTTGGAGTCCCATCGTTGTGGAAGGAAGACGATTCTTATCATATTAAATTTTTAGTTTCTCTTTTCTTGGTTTTATTCTCCTAATCATAACTGAATCAGATTGAGAAAAAGAAAAGGCAATGTCAATAACTTGACCCGAGGGAGCATATTTTCACTAATGATTCAAAATGGGAAAATGTACAACCAAGTTACGGGCCAGTTCTTAACCACACTAAAAGAAGTCTTTTAAATTAAGAAACTTTTTTCGGGTGGACAGTGTACAAAGAACCTCGAGCTTGCACCAACAACTATGATAGGGGTTTTAAGAGTCAATCAATAATTTGAGCACTCACCTGTCAAGCTGAAGGTTCTTCAGAGAGCAATAGAGTTGAAGACTTCTACTACATGACCAATACAGCATGCAGATAAGGATAGAGGGAGGGGGGAAATAGTACTTGACACCAGATTCTTGAAGATAATGTAAAACGATCCAGATTATTCAAGGAATCAAATTCAGCAATAACCTTGCTGTTGCCTTCATGGTTTTTTCATAAATTTCTCCATGAATTGTATTCAAAGTAGAATGTTATAAATTGAATGTGAGGTATGGAAGGTTCAGAAATAATTTGTTCCTTATCATTGCAAAAATAGTTGGTTAAGCAATAAATAGCTGCAAATCTTCTAAAGTCTGTCTAAAAACATAGTTCATCTAATCTAAACCATAATGTCAATTAAAACACGTGACAATGGGTTGCAGCTTTTGAAACAAATACAAGGATCATGCTTCAAAAAAATCATCCTAAATTATTTTAGGCCTAGAGCAGAATTCCCCCAAGTTGCATGGTTAATAATCAATGTAAAGCTATCAGGAAAACACTACCAACGTATTTAGTTATGATAAGAAGACATGAAAGTTTCCATAAAAATTCTGCAAATAGCTAGATCAATAATGTAATTACTAACTAGAGTACTATCAAATTAATGGAAGGACAACCTGCCATCCCTGTAAGAGTGGACCACGACCAGTCCTTTCTGATTTGAATTTGGACAGATTTACATTGCTAGTTCCAATTATGTAACTCCAACAGTCCCTTGCTGATGAAGCAATGTCAATAACTTCTACCTCCCTAGCTGCTAGTTGTTCTTTGCAAAGACCATGAACCTAAAAGGAGTTGAAATTCTCCATTAGAGGTTAGAAAAAAATTAATTCAGCTCCCTTCCCCCCCCACGCCCCCCCCCCCCCCCCGGGGCGCGTGCGCGAGAGAGAGAATGCAGTGTGGAATCCATTGACTAATAATGACTAGATAACTTTATGGATCAAACTGAAACTAAATAAAAGACCATAAGGTAAAGTGTCAAAGCAACTTACATTCTCTGATCGCCCATTGTCAGGTTTGTGAACAGTTTCAATAGTTACACTCAACTTGTTGAAGCATGGGGTCTGCATTTAGTCAATGAGCACATTGTTTAACATGAACCTTTCCAAGGGGATATTCATGAAGTAAAAATAAATATCTAAAAAGAATTACCTTAATTACTGCATAATATGGCGTCCAAGAACAGATAACAACCAATAAATATATCAATACGAGTTCCAAAAGAAAAATATAATGTGAAGTGAGAAAACATGTGGACATGACAAACCTGATTTGCATCTTGGGTATGCATTCCATGCTTCCTCTTGCATGACAAGAGCATCTTTGCGTGCAAAAGCAGTAAGCCAAGCAGGAACTTTGCTGCATTAGCACAAGAAACAAAATATCACAAATAGCTTTGGGGAACAAATGAACATATCAGGCAGTAGTAGTACCATATAATTCAATGAAACAGAATGGCAACCAAAATACAAAAAAACAAGAAGATTAATGCAGAATCACTACCCTTACTTGAGGAAGATACAAAGAGATGACTGAGGTAAACAGAACAACAATCCCATGCAACTGGAGTCTATGAAAAATGAAGTGAATTTTGACCATCTTGGAAATTAACTTGAATTAAACTTACAAAAGAACAACATTTCTGCTACCATGATCTACTATTTGCTCAAAAACAACAACTGAACAAAAACAAGCATTATGTAATCTCTCTCTTTTGGAAGGAAAAAATAGTACCGCCTAAAAGGAAGGGAAGAAATGTTGCTACTTATGAGGCTTAAAAACATCTGGTCATTCAGTACACATTAACCAAATAGAGGACAAATTCTAACATTTTCTCATTCTTACCAGATGAAAAGTGTAGCAGATACAACAATCTTAAACTTATTAGATTTCCTGAATTCATAACTAAAATGGCCATTGCACAAACCGCTTTTGCAGAGCTAAACCATCAACATTCATACATTCCCACATAACATGTTCCAACATAGAAGTTCTAAAGCACAATTTTACTACAAAATTACCTCTGCAGTTTGTAAATTTTTGATAAGTACTGACACTTTCCAAATACATCATCTTCAATAAGTTTGTCCTCCAAAACTTCAACCCCTTCAGTGCTAGTCTTGCTCTGTTGCTGCATTTTTAAGACCATGTATATCTGAGCAATCTGATACTGCAAAAGCAATGTGTCATTTAGCAAACAAACCCATATTTTGGTATGAAAGGAAATAAGAAAATCTAGACATGCCCATCATAAAAAAAACCACAATTTTTGAAATTATTGATAAGCCATACCTCCTCCAATGACAAAGGCATTACAATTCGACTTTAGAGAAGCCCCATCAACAAAACACAGGTTAAGGAAATTACCCACAAAATTTTCCAAGAAAACTCCAATACTGTGTGTGATGGAAATTTGAGTGAACAGTTCTTTAGAGTTCACTGTATACACAACAACCATATTTGTAGTCAAATTCTACATTAAACAAAAAAACAGAAGTGGATAAATTAAATTAATATTCAGGGTCATTCAAAAGGATTAAAATATAACTAACAAACATAAACAACTAAAAAATAGTTATTTCTCAACAGAAGCAATTTTTTTTTCTTTTTTCTTCTTAAAAATTTTGGTAAACCACTTTGGTTACAGAAAAAAATTCTGGGAAAAATAGAAAAAATTACAATTTCCCACTTTTATTTTGTATATATATTTTTTGTGTCGGTGTGTTGTTTGGCTACGAAAATCAGAAATTCAACCCGTCCAAATAGCGATATGACGCCCAGCTGAATTCCAATTACAGGGGAAAAAACAACAACAACGACAAGAACTAAGATTCAATTTCTTAGGTTTTCCCTCATTTTGCAAACTTCCCAACTTTTATTTTGTATATATATTTTTTGTGTCGGTGTGTTGTTTGGCTACGAAAATCAGAAATTCAACCCCTCCAAATAGCGATATAACGCCCAGCTGAATTCCAATTACAGGGGAAAAAACAACAACAACGACAAGAACTAAGATTCAATTTCTTAGGTTTTCCCTCATTTTGCAACGTTTTTTTCTAAGCAACCAAATTAATCAGCAAAGAGGGGAAAGAGAGAGATGATGATGTTGCAGGAAAAAGAAAATTAAAGAAATATTCAACAAATGTCAACCAGATTTCAACATAGATACGTATAAGTAAACAAAATACATAGAAATTCAGCTAAATTTATGTAATAAAAAGGATACAACTCTTTGATTATAACCATTTCCAGGTGGAGATCGAAGCTCTGGGCTTAATTGAGCAAGGCAGATGATGGGTTTCAAGGATTGATTTCGAAAAGTGGTTTCGATGAAAACGGGGAGAGAGAGAGAGAGAGAGAAGAAGAAGAAGAAGAAGAAGAAGAAGAAGAAGCGGGTTTGGATTGTAAGATGGAAAGTGGAAGTGTAGGAAAGGTGTTCGAATAAATTCCCAAGAGAAGAAACGAGTAAAAAATAGGAGCCACCACACCATTATTATTAGTGAATTAAATTATGATTAATATTAGTGAATTAAATTATGATTAATGAATCGTGCATGAAATTTATTAGTCTGAATTCATTTAAATGAGTCTCTTCTCAGAAGAAAAAAAAAAAAAAAAAAAAAAATTATCGTGCTCGAAAAAAGACTTATTAAAATTAATTCAGATTAAATAAATTTAAGAAAAATATTATAAATCTTAAATAATTTATTAAATTTTTTATCAAACTTTTCACATAGGTGTAGGACTCATATAAATCCACATGTATATAGATCTTACACCCATATAAAAAATTTAGTAAAAATTTAATAGATTATTTAGAGTACCTAACGTTATTCTAAGTATTTGGTATGTACTAAAAAATTATATTTTTTTTTACATACATACACTTATTTAAGTTACATTAATCAACATCTATCAACATTCTTTCTACTTTTCTATCTATTATTTTTATTTTTCTACATATTTTTTTTAAAAAAATTAAAAAATACATTTATTTATAACATCCAAACCTAGTTTAAATTAATGAATGTATTGGCATTTCACTTGGGGTTGTAGAGAAAGGTCGGCAAAAAAGCAACCTCGACAAGCAATCGTGAAGGATTTGAAAAGGCTAGGTGGGACCGAGACTGGACCAGAGGGCGGGGTAACGTTAGCGAAGGAAAGGCAGACGGGCATGGCATGGCATGGCTTGGTGTATTAGCTGAAGGAACCAACCAGTCCTAACATGACTTGAGGGCGTAGGATTTTGGAGTTCTGTTAAAGTTGCCATGTGACAAAGCAATTTTAGCCATTCAATTGTGGCTCTCACATGAATTAAATTAACAAAACAAAAAAACTAGGTCCATAATGGATATGCATGCTATAAATTAAATTGATAAAATGTGAGATTTATGAGTAAAAGTTAATTTGAACGATTGATTTTTATTTTTAAATAGATAATTTTGAATTTATAGGCTCGGCAAAAATCTAAAATGATCCTTTTGATTTTGATCTTTAAATAGTACTGAATTTGAAAATTTAGTTTTACATTGGTGTTTTATACTCTTGTTTTCATTAAATATGTTTATTTGTATATAATCATGTTTTGATATTATATTACATGTGTCATGGTTATATACCTTTTATTTTATTTCTTTGTTGATACTCATATTTATGTAAATTTATTTTTTTTATTTGTTTATATTAACTAAAAATATTAATCTAAACGGAAAACTCAACAGGGTGGCTAATGGGGTTTCAATCACATGAGTATTGTTATGAGATCAAGTTATGTTCAAATTGAATTGATTAGCGGGATGTGTTCCCTTTTGAAAGTTAAAATTTTGCGCAAGTGGTTGTTCCAGAACCCTTAAACGGAGCGATTGTATTCGGACCCTAGGTGGTTTGGTGCGAGGAGGGAATGAGTAAGGTCCTATTTTACCATCTCTTTTGAAGTCCTCAGTTGACACTACGTGGTATGTAACCATTGGTAGGCATCTAAGGGTAAGGTCTGCAAAGCAACAAAAAAGAGAGCATACCGAATAATTCGTGTCCTATTCTTGTGGTTGGGATGATGAAATCTTTTTAGGGGATTTCCAGACTGCTAGCAACTAACCTTGTAACCCTTGTTATTTATTTGAATATCATGTTTCTTTCCCTATTGTTGTAATTGCGATTGTGTATTAGATAGGGAAAAAAAACGAGGTGTGTATGCATTTACTAGGCATTCAAAACTTATGGCGCTTCATGCCAGGAACCGAAGAGGATGTTGCAGCAAAAAATGACAAGTCAGAAACTTTCAAAGACTTTTGGTTGTCCTAGAGAAGTCAGAAATTTTTTTGTGTTTTGTAAAGTCCATCTGAAATTTTATTTTTGGATGTAATATTGATAAAACTATTTTTTGTAACTAAGGATATTTTGTATCTATTTTCTTATTATTATATGCTTGTCTTTTATAGACCAATATAGCTCCCTATGTTGCTTATGAGATCTTGTGTCAATGTCTTTTAAGATCTGTCAAGATGGTAGCGTATTGCCTAAGAAAGCTAGACTTAGAAGGGAGGCTAATTTGACTCATCCGACGATCTAGGATCTTACTTGGTTATTGGTCATTATAGCAATCCCGATTTTTACCCGACTCTTGTGATGTTCCGGGCTCAGATTTAATACTTTCATATTGTTGTCTATCTCTTTCTTTCCTTGTATACCTTTGAAATTGGTCTTTGGGTTGTTGTGGTTGTGTTTGGACCAGGTTAGTTATTTAGTTTTCAAACTTTGTGTTGCCCAGATTTTTAGTCTTACGCTCGAGTGGCCATTCTTGCGCTCGAGCGAGCTATGTACATTTTGGTCATCCGCTCGAGTGGCCTTTCTTGCTCTCGAACGGGAGTCACAAAGTCTCAGTACTCCGCACTTCTGCAAAAGTGCTACAGAAATGTTTTTCACGCTTGAGCAGCGTTTTCTACGCTCGAGCGGGTGTGCACTCGAGTGTCCCTTCTTGAGCTTAAGCGGTTGGTCTGTCGTCTGCAAAAGTTCTAGAGGTGTGTATTCTGTGCTCGAGCGGGCCTCTTCCCAAGCTCGAGCGGAACAAATCTTTATGTCTGACGCTCAAGTGTAAAACCCTCCGCTCGAGCGGATTGCACGTATATCAGATCACAAAAAGCACTTTTTACATCACTTTTTCATATCTTTTCAGCCAAAACCCTAAAGTTGAAAGCCGCTCTCTCTCTAAAATACTCTCTCTATATACATTTTGGCCTAGATCCTTTGATCTCCCCACCTTACTCCCTTTGATAAAAGGTGGAGCTTCTCAAGATCTTCTCTTTGAACCGATTAGAGTTGGGTTTCGGCACTTTTAGGGTTTTTCTCTTGCTTGGCTCATCTTCTCTCTTTGAGGTAGGAATATTCTATACTTTAGTATGAGTTTTAACTTAATTATTTGTGATTATGTATAAATGGTGGAAATCTTTGGAGTTTTTGGGTAAATTTAGGGTTTGTTCTCAAATTAAAAGAGGGGTTTCTATATTATGTTCCATAGATGATTATGAGGTTTTGGATATGAGGATATCTTGTGTTAAAATGGTGAATTTTAGCCTTTGGAGTAATATTTGAATAAGGGAGGAGATTTACCCTAAATGTGTTTTGAATATTATTTTGTATAAATAATGAAATTGATGTGAGAAAGGTAAAATTGGGGAAATGTGTAAATGAATGATGTAGTTGGATTTGTTTAATCACTCATTCATGGAAAATTTGATAAATTATCTGTTATAAAGATTTTAAATCTGTTTAGAAATATTTGTATTGGGCTATCGGTGGAGGATAGCTATGATTATTGTAGAAATTGCATGATGATTAGGTGAATTGAAACTAATCATTTAAGTTTGTCATTGAATATGATAGTATGATTAAGGCATTGAATATGTGTTATGGAAAGTCATTATATATGACGATGGATTTAAATACATTGTATATGTATAATGTTTTAGGAGAAGAAAGGGAATGTACTTCATTGTTTGGCAGGAGATAGGGGATGGACTCCATTGAGAATTAAGTTGGCTGGAGTGTCTAGGGTGAAAGTCCCAAAATCTTGTGAATACATGAGTTCCGATCCCGTGGATGAAATTTTCGTAAAATGGCAAGGTTGAAGTGTTTGTATGATGGTTATGTGGATAGAGAACCACTGAGTTGTAGTCTCAGTTGGGTCATTTGGAAAATTATGTATATTTGCTATATGACTTGGAATAAAATGAATTAACTCAAAATGAATAAATGAGAATGGATTGAGGCATAAATATTAGTATTGAATGGTTATGGAAAGAATGTAAGTTGATCTTGAATATTGAACATTTATCTGACACTTATATCTCAGTTAAACTTCATATATTGTATTAGACTGTTTCTATTGGGTTTTGGCTCACCCTACTTGGGAAACCATTTTTCAAGTACCGGTGACATACTTCCTCTAAGGACATAGCTTGGGAGGACTTAGGAACTTGAGGCCCTATTTTGTTGTTTGTGTTTAAACATTTATTCAAGCCGAGAGCTTAACATATATAGAGCTTAGGACTCTCTTTTGTTGTAACCAAGTGATATCTTGAAAAGATGTAAGCTCATAGGGCATTTATTTTGTTGTTATTAATTAATGTTACATGCTATAAATTCAGGATGAACATTCATGAATCTATAATGCATGTAATATCTGTTGTATTACAAACTCTGATGAATGAAAGGATATCAATTCCATTATGTTCACTTCTCTTATGTATTGGATTATTTGTATTATTTTGGGGGCGTTACAACTTAGTATCAGAGCGTACCGGATTTGAATACTTTAGGTACGTAGGAAATGGTTAGTACCACAATGGGTTTGTCTCGCTTGTTAGAGACTTAAAGTATAGACGATATGTGTTTACGTGATAACATACTTATATGATTATGAAGGTATGGGATTTAGTTTCTAGGATGCTGATTGAGTCCAAGGGTTTCTGGGAGTCCTATTGGAAAGGCACTTGATCACTGCCATTTCTAACTGAAACTCTAGCAATGCCGCAAAACGGTCATTATCCGGAAATGAAATTCGTAGATGTTTACGTAATTACGTGTCTATATGGAGTGATTTACTGTTGTCCATCGTATTAGGACGTGAATGAGTTAGCTTTGGCACATTTATGAATGTGCTAATCTCGTTTGTTACCTTCATTAGGATATCAGGACATGCACGTGGTGATGGTAGGCGCAAGATGCCTATACCGGATGAAATTTCGGCACTGGAGGAAGGAGTTGGTCAAGCCAACATGGCCGTACCGGTTAGTCAACAAGCCATGAGCGCCTTAGCCCTTGAAATGGTCGAAGCATTGAGGGAATCTATGGACATTCTCAGGGCTGAGAATCAAGTCCAAGCCTATGTAGCTGAGGCAGGGCCGTCTTTTCTGAAGAGGGAGTTCATCCGGTCGAATCCGAACAAGTTTTTGGGTGATCCCAAAAAACCACTGAAGGCTGATGAGTGGCTAGAACAAATGGTGAAAACGTTTGAGATGCTCGGCATCAAAGACGGGGATTTAAAAGTGACCTTGGCATCCTTCCAGCTGAAGGGAGATGCGGGTCAGTGGTGGAAGTATGTGCGAGGGCGCATTGAAGAGACTTGAGAGGCTTTTGTCGACGCCTTCCAAGACAAGTACTTACCTGCTATAGTAAGAGAGAAGTTGAGAGACCAGTTTTCTCATCTTAAGCAGTTGAACACACTTGTGGCTGAGTTTGAAGCCACATTCACTAGCTTGTTTAGGTTTGCACCAGAGTTGGTGGCGACTGAGGAGCACTGGTGTTTAGAGTTTGAGAAGAGATTGAGGACCGGTCTCATGTTTCGAGTGGCCGGGTCTATGATTAGAGACTATGGGCGCCTTGTGGAGGTTGCAGCCCATCTTGAGCCTATCACGCATATAGAGGAGGAGAGGATAAGGGGCTCCAAGAAGAGTCAAGATAATCAGGAGGACAGTAAGAGGCAGAGAGGTTCTAATCCTCAACAGTCCTAGGGAGTGTAGTCGGGGTCTACATTTCCTGTGCCGAGTTCGGGTTCAAGAAGAGGTGGTCAAGAGGATGTAACTTGTTTCAAATGTGGTTAGTTGGGCCACAAGTCTCCAGCTTGCCCACAGAGAGGAGGAGGGTTCGGCTCATTCTCAGGGCCAAGGCCAAGGCCAAGGGAAAGGACAGCTGCTCACTTGTTATCAGTGTGGACATGCAAGGCACTTGAAAAGGTTTTGCCCACAGTTGGGTGGCACACCTGGTGTGTCTAGTTCAAGATAGACACAGAGTCACCAACCTGCACAGTCAGCACAGGCCTCGAGGGTCAATTAGGGAACCTCTTCGACTCAATCCATGCAATAGGGCTATGCTCCAAGGGGTGAGCAGGTAGATCAGAAGCCAAAAGGGCGTGTGTATGCTGTTACCGCGCCAAATCTTGTACCGGTTCCATCTTTCATGAGAGATACCTTCTTGTTTTGCAATTCAGTTGCTAGTGTGTTGATTGATATGAGTGCATCCCATTCAATTATTTCATCAACATTTGTATCGGTTTTGGGGTTGGAGTTGGCACAGTTAGCATCTCCTATTTGTATAGAGTCACCTATTGGTTGTAAGGTTATTTTGAAACAGGGGTGTCGGGGTTGTGACATAGAGGTCGCCGGTCATCGACTTCTATTTGCATTTGTTTTGCTTGATATGACTGGTTTTGATGTTTTTTTGGATATGGATTGGTTATCGTCATACCGGGCAGTTATAGATTGCTACCGTCAGAGGGTTACTATATGTACCTTCAGCGAGAATTGTTTTTATTTCTTGGGGGACCGGGTGGATAAAGTCTTATCCCCGGTACATAATCTACGTAGGCAGCGTGAGCTTAGTTATTTTATTACTAGCTTTCAAAGTGGTGAGTGTGATGAAATTCGGGTTGAGTTGCCAAAGGTGGTTTGTGAGTATCTAGATGTCTTTCCCGAGAATCTTACTAGTTTACCACCTCACCGAGAGATAGAGTTCTCTATCAATTTAGTGCCTGGCACGGTACCAATTTCTATGGCACCATATCGGTTTACACCAGCTAAGCTGAGTGAGTTGAAGATTCAACTCCAAGAATTGTTAGATAAGGGCTTTATCCGTCCTAGTACATCACATTGAGGAGCACTGACACACTTTGCTAAGAAGAAAGATGAAGCGTTGCGACTTTGCATAAATTATCAAAAGTTGAACCGAGTTACGGTTAAGAACAAATATCTGATGCCTCGTATAGATGACCTGTTTGATCAATTGAAAGGGTCTTGTTGCTTCTCTAAGATAGACCTGAGATCGGGTTATCATCAATTGAGAGTAAGAGAGGAGGATATCCTGCAGATGGCATTCCGTACGCGGTATAGCCATTACGAATTCTTAGTGATGCCTTTTGGGCCAACCAATGCCCCAGTGGTGTTTTATGAATTTGATGAATCAAATCTTCCGGGAGTTCTTAGACCAATTTGTGGTCGTTTTTGTGGACGACATCTTGATTTACTCATCTTCTGAGAAGGAACATGAGGAGCACTTGCGAGTAGTGCTTGAATTACTTAGAGCCCACAAGTTATATGCTAAGTTTGAGAAATGTGAGTTCTGGCTAAGGGAAGTTAAGTTCTTAGGCCACGTGGTATCCGGGGAAGAGGTGACTATAGATTCATCCAAGATAGAAGCAGTACAAGATTGGGCACAGCCTAAGAATGCTTTCGAGATCCATTGTTTCTTGGGGTTGGCTGGGTATTATCGCCGATTTGTGAAGGATTTCTTGAGATTAGCCTCACCTTTGACTAGACTAACGAGAAAAAGGAATCAAATTCGTGTGGAGTGAGACTTGTGAAAATTCGTTCCAGGAACTTAAAGTTAGACTTACCATTGCTCCAGTCTTGATTATTTTGGAGAGGGGTTTGGGTTATTCGGTATATTGTGATGCTTCACGGGAAGGTTTGGGCTGTGTTTTGATGCAAGAGAAGAAGGTAGTGGCCAATAGGCTGAGGCAGTTGAAAACCCACGAGAGGAACTACCATACTCACAACTTAGAGCTAGCAGCGGTGATCTTTGCCTTGAAGATTTGGAGGCACAATTTGTATGGTGAGAGATTTGAGATGTTTTCTGATCATAAGAGTCTGAATTATCTGTTTACACAGAAAGACTTAAATTTGAAACAGATGAAGTGGATGGAGTTCATAGAGGATTACGATTTCGAGTTATATTACCATCCCGAGAAGGCCAATGTTGTGGCCGATGCCTTGAGTAGGAAATTAATTAGCAATGTAGCTTGTATTGCCATCCGATAATGGGGAATGTTGGGTACTCTAGTGGAGTTTGATCTACATCTGAGTGAGTCCATTGAATCTGTAACTTTGTTTTCAGTAGTCGTACAACCTACACTTGTGAACCGAGTGTTGGAAACGCAAAAGGGTGACCTGGAGGTAGAATCCCTCCGGGAGAAGATCTCCAATGGGAAAATAGAAAGAGGCTTGACTGTGTATCCCGACCAAACTGTGAGATACCATGATTATTTGTTTGTGCCGGAGTCTTGCCGAGAGGAAATACTTCGAGAGTTTCATCATTCACGTCTTGCGGCGCATCCAGGAGGCACAAAGATGTATCATGACCTGAGTTGCCAATTCTGGTGGAGCGATATGAAAAAGGATGTAGCCGTGTTTTTATCGAAATGCCTTACTTGTCAACAAATGAAGGCCGAACATCAAAGGCCAATGGATTTGTTGCAACCCTTGCCTATAGCTGAGTGAAAATGGAAACATGTCACGATGGATTTTGTTGTGGGCCTTCCGAGGACTCAACAGGGTAGTGATGCCATTTGGGTGGTAGTTGACCGATTAACCAAGTCTGTACACTTCTTACCTTTGTGCATGAGTGATTTGGTAAACTATCTTGTCGACTTATATATCAGGGACATAGTGAGGTTGCACGAAATCCCTGTGACAATAGTTTCGGATAGAGATCTGATTTTACAGCTCGGTTGTGGCAGAGCTTGCAAAGTGCCTTGGGCATTAGGTTGATCTTTAATACTGCGTATCATCCTCAAACTGACGGGCAGTCCGAATGTGCTATCCAGATCCTTGAGGATATGCTTCGAGGTTGTATTCTTGACTTCAAGGGGTCATGGAAAAGGCACCTACCCTTAGTGGAGTTTGCCTATAACAACAGTTTCCAGTCGAGTATCGGCATGGCACCATTTGAGGCCTTGTATGGCCGACTGTGTAGATCTCCAGTATGTTGGGCCGAAATGGGTGATGCACCTTTGCTGGGCCCAAAGTTGGTTCTGGAAATGACGGATAAAGTTGCACTTATCCGTAAGAGGTTGGTTACAGCCCAGAGCCGCCAGAAAAGTTACGCCAACCGTAGGAGAAGACCCTTATCTTTTGAGGTAGGTGATCACATCTTTTTGAAAATATCGCCTAGGCGGCGTTTGATGAGATTTAGGAAGAGTAAGAAATTATCCCCTCGGTTTATAGGCCCTTTTGAGATCCTTGAGCAGATTTGGGAGGTTGCCTATCGTTTGGCATTACCGCCACAACTTTCTGGAGTGCATGACGTATTTCATATTAGTATGCTTCGGAAGTATGAGCCAAATCCATCGCACATGTTGGATTGGACCGACCTTGAGGTAGAAGAGGATGCCTCATATGGGGAGAGACCGGTGAGAGTCTTTGATAGACGGGACCAAGTCTTGCGAGACAAGACAATTCTCTTGATCAAAGTATTGTGGAAACATCACGGGGTTGAGGAAGTAACTTGGGAGCGTGAATTGGAAGTCCGTGAGAAATATCCGGACTAATTTGTTGATGTTTAAGCATATGATGAGATTTTAGCTTTGTTTATGAACTATAGAAACATTGTATATGTTTTGAATTATGAGACATTGTATATGTTAAATATGTTTCAGAAGCGCAAGTTTAATATGGGCATTGTATATGTTGTTTAAATTTTGGAAATGCAAATTTGTCATAAACATTGAATATGTTTTGGAAATATGAGGCATACATATTGAAATTGGTTAAAATTTCGGGAATGCATATTAGTAATATATGTTGAGAGGTATATTGTGAATTTGTTCTCTTGTGAAGGGATTGAATGACCGATAAATGGGTCATGGTGTTAAGTATTGAGTTGTAATCATTTTGGAAATTGGTTAAACTTGATTTTGAAACTTAAATTGTAAATTGCGGGGACAAAATTCTTTAAGGGGGGCAGGTTATAGCGATCCCAGTTTTTACCCGACTCTTGTAATGTTCCGGGCTTGGGTTTAATGCTTTTCATGTTGTTGTCTATCTCTTTCTTTCCTTGTATACCTTTGAAATTGGTCTTTGGGTTGTTGTGGTTGTGTTTAGAACAGGATGGTTACTTAGTTTTCAAACTTTGTGTTGCCCAGATTTTTGGTCTTACGCTCGAGTGGCCATTCTTGCGCTTGAGCAGGCTATGTACATTTTGGTCATCTGCTCGAGCGGTCTTTCTTGCGCTCGAGTGGGAGTTGCAAACTCTCAGTACTCCGCACTTCTGCAAAAGTGCTAGAGGAATGTTTTTCACGCTCGAGCGAGTATGTGCTTAAGCGTCCCTTCTTAAGCCCGAGCGGTTAGTTTGTCGTCTGCAAAAGTTCTAGAGGTGTGTATTCTACGCTCGAGCGGGCCTCTTCTCGCGCTTGAGTAGAACAAATCTTTGTGTCTGACGCTCAAGCGTGAAACCCTCCGCACGAGCGGACTGCGCGTATATTAGATCGAAAAAAGCACTTTTTACATCACTTTTTCATATCTTTTCAGCCAAAACCCTAAAGTTAAGAGCCTCTTCATCTAAAATACTCTTTCTCTCTACATTTTGGCTTAGATCCTTTAATCTCTCCACCCTACTCCCTTTGATAAAAAGGTGGAGCTTGTCAAGATCTTCTTTTTGAACCGATTAGAGTTGGATTTCGACACTTTTGGGGTTTCTCTCTTGTTTGACTCATCTTCTCTCTTTGAGGTAAGGATATTCTATACTTTAGTATGAGTTTTAACTTAGTTATTTGTGATTATGTATAAATGATGGAAATCTTTGGAGTTTTGGGGTAAACTTAGGGTTTATTCTCAAATTGAAAGAGGGGTTTCTATATTGTGTTTCATAGATGATTATGGGGTTTTGGATATGAGGATATCTTGTGTTAAAATGGTGAATTTTAGCATTTGGAGTAATATTTGAATAAGGGGGGAGATTTACCCTAAATGTGTTTTGAATATTATTTTGTATAAATAATGAAATTGATGTGAGAAAGGTCAAATTGGGAAAAAGGTGTAAATGAACAGTGTAGTTGACTTTGTTTTATCACTTATTCATGAAAAATTTGATAAATTATCTGTTATAAAGATTGTAAATCTATTTAGAAATATCTATATTGGGCTCTCGGTTGAGGATAGCTATGATTGTTGTAGAAATTGCATGATAATTAGGTGAATTGAAACTAATCATTTAAGTTTGTCATTGAATATGACAGTATGATTAAGGCATTGAATATGTGTTATGGAAAGTCATTATATATGACGATGAATTTAAATACATTGTATATGTATAATGCTTTGGGAGAAGAAAAGGGATGTATTCCGTTGTTTGGAAAGAGATAGGAGATGGACTCCATTGAGAATTAAGTTGGCCGAAGTGTCACGACCCAAACCCGCACCTATGGATTTAGCACCGTAACTGGCCAGTAATCGGAGATTACCAAAGGCCTGCTTAACAGTAGAACAGTAAAACAGAATACAGGGGCTGGCGGAAGCCAATACGGTAAATAAACAATGTCCAATGAGCTGTGACAGTCAATATGCAAAAAGACTTTCATGCACATATATATAGTCAGTGACAAAATGATATGTACATTATATTCAATCATTCAGAGCAGGGACTTAATCCCTATTAAACAATGTCCAATGAGCCGTCTTTCTTTTTCACAAATAAAACAGGTGCGCCCCACGGTGAAGTACTAGGCCTGATGAACTTTTTGTCTAACAGTTCTTGCAGTTGTACTTTCAATTCTTTCAGTTCAGTTGGAGCCATTCTGTAAGGAGCTTTAGATACTAGCTGTGTTCCCGAAATCACATCAACGGTTAATTCAATTTCAATCAAATCCCCTGGCAGATTCTCTGGAAAAACATCTGGGAACTCTCTGACTATGGGAATACTGTTCACATTAGCATTATCATCAGTAAATACAGTCAATTCAGAACACAGATACCCTTTACACCCCTTTCTAATCAATTTATCAGCTTTCACAGATGAAATCAAATACGGAGGAGGTACTACTCCACTCCCATTAAACACAAATTCAGGCAAACCCAGTGGACGGAAAACTACTTGTTTCATTACACAGTCTATGGTGGCATGATATTTCGTTAACCAATCCATCCCCAATATTACATCAAAATGATCAATGTTCAGAGGCAGTAAGTCAATAAACAAATGTGCATCTCCAACAATAATTTCACAAGCAGGGTACATGTATGCACAAGTCATGGATCCCCCAACGGGTGAGGATACAGCTAACAGATAATTCATGGGTTCTAAGGGTCTATTCAATTTTCGCGAAAAAGCATGCGATATATAAGAATGTGTAGACCCCGAATCAATCAGTACATATGCATTTTGAGTACAAATAGAGAGAATACCTGACACTACGGTCTCGGTATTTTGGACGTCTCCCGGTACTAGGGCGAACACTCGGCCGTGCCTCATAGGCTCTTTCCTAGTAGTTTTAGGATTCGGTTTTGGTGCTACAGTTGATGCTGCTGCGCTTGGTGCAGCTTTTCTATTACCCTGAGCAGTGGAAGGGCAATCTTTGACCATGTGGCCCACCTTGCCACACCTATAACAAGCACCAGAAATTTTATAACAAACTCCCTTATGGTTCTTACCACATTCAGAACAGGGCGGTATAGATCGGTTCCCTTGACTAGAAGTAGCCGTTGACCCTGTATTTTGCTTTTTGTTCAACAGGTTGTTTTTGCTTTTCTTGAACTTGAAACCCTGCCTTTTACCACACCATTCAGACGCTGGTGTTTCAGTTTTCAGTGCCTCGATATTTGATTCAGCCATCAAAGCTCGATCAAGAACATTTACATAGTTCGATAGCTTCAAAACATTAATTCTGTCCAGTATTGCAACATTCAAGCCGCCTTCAAACTTTCTGGCCTTCTTGTAATCAGTGTCAACCATGTGCGGTGCATAACGGGCAAGTTCAATAAATTTTGTCTCATATTCTGCCACCGACATGGTACCTTGTTTCAGTTGTTCAAACTCAGTCACCTTTCTGTCCCTAACACACTGAGGGAAATACTTCTCGAAGAAGGCTCTTTTGAATTGAGCCCAAGTCATTACAGTGTTGTCATCACGGATAAGCATCCACCACCTTCTAGCTTCTTCTTGCAGAGTAAAGGTGGCCAACAGTACTTTATGTGCTTCAAAACACGGAAACACCTCAAATAACTTTTCAGTCTCAAGAACCCATGCTTCAGCTTTTAATGGTTCGAGGCCTCCCTGAAAGGATGGCGGTTTCATTTTGCTGAACTTTTGGGTAAGAGCAATTATATCCCCATCGTTAACATTGACATTCTGTTCCAGCTGTACCGGAGGAGGAGGTGGGGGCTATTAGTTCTGTTGTTGATCTAATCTTGCAGTAATTAATTCCATCATTCTTTCCAGTCTTGCCATTCTTGCCTCAGAGAATGAGGATTCAGAGTCATTTGCAGTTCTTGCATTATCCATTTCACTATAAGCAGTTATAGCAATTATCAACATAAGCAGTTGCATACTTAAACAGTTTATCATGTTAGCACATATTAAGTCATGTCATAGCCACACACTTATCATGCTCATGCAATGCCCTAATCACTTTTCTAGGACACCCTATAGCTCATTTGGACACGTGTGTGCGGTATAACTCGTGGTAAGTATCGCTCTGATACCACTCTGTCACGACCCAAACCCGTCCCTATGGGTTTAGCACCGTAACCGGCCAGTAATCCGAGATTACCGAAGGCCTGCTTAACAATAGAACAGTAAAACAGAGTACAGGGGCTGGCAGAAGCCAATACGGTAAATAAACAATGTCCAATGAGCTGTGACAGTCTATATGCAAAAAGACTTTCATGCACATATATACAGTCAGTGACAAAACGGTATGTACATTATATTCAATCATTCAAAGCAGGGACTTAATCCCTATTAAACAGTACAGTACAGTTTATCAGTCTAAACGGTTATTACAAAAACATATACAGAGACAGACGGGGGAATAAAAATGCCCCTAAGCCATAACTTGACAGGCTCGAAACCTCGCAGTGAGGCACATAGGTTGGCTTGACAAAACTGGAGTTTACCCCGACGTTTCTAGCCGCGGTCTGGTGCCTGTACACCTACATATATATATATGAGCAGTGAGCTAAAGCCCAGTGAATAACATAAGTCGTAAAGAGGTTAAGAATGAATGTCCTTACAGTAATGAAAACAGTTCATTGATTCAGTGTATCAGTCATTCAGTTATAACAGTCGTATGTAGTACATCCATTAGCATAGCAATATAGTAAACAATAGGTCTTAAAGACCGAACAGTAAATGATGGCCATCAGTCAGGAGACAGTAGTGGTTCCAACAAGGGAACCGACAGAGATCTCTGTAACAGTAACAATAAACAGTAGTTGCTAAGGATGCCACAATACAGTTCAGAATATAGGACATACATTCATTTTCTTAACAATACCAGTTCAGAAAACAGTTCAGTTAAACAGTCAGAAATATTCACAGTTGAACATATCTTTACACAATTGTTACTCACAGAGTTCTGGGCTACAGTTAAGCTAGAGCGCGTCTCCAGAAGCCAACCCTACATAGTTACAGATTGAACACACACTAAGCTACACAGTTGGGGAAAAATAATAACTTAATCCCTAATTTGCCTCGGTGTGTTTTACATCTATATCCTCATTAAGATGCCTTAAACTAGGCCTAAGAATGCCTAGGATGGGATGAGGACGCAAAGATGCACTTAGAAAACATTTTCAGAATTTTCAGAAAACAGGGGTCCCGCTCGAGCGTAGGTTACTCCGCTCGAGCGGACATGCAGACAAAGGTTCCCGCTTGAGCGTCACTTCCCACGCTCGAGCGGTATGCAAAACAGTCAAAAGTACTGGATGTGTGAAAATCACGCTCGATCGGGCGCTCGATAGCCGCTCGAGCGTAAGACACAAGGTCCCGCTCAAGCGTCAATAACCCCGCTCGAGCAGACATCAAAATAGTGCAAAGTACTGAGAGCACGAATTTCACGCTCGAGCGCCAGTAACCCCGCTCGAGCATGAGTTCAAAATCTGGAATTCCTAGATTCGAAGCTCAAGCTCAAACTCAAGTTCTAATGCACTAAATCCGATCCTCTTGGGCTAAATTTCTGGAAAACATTCATAAACACATAAAATAACATGTTTCAAAACTCAATTTGTAAAATCAAAGCCCAAGGGTAGATTAATTAAATCCAATTTCAAACCAATTTTCAAGAATTTGATCCAAACATGACATGCATGACTTTAAATCAATTCAAAGCGTCAAAACATGCTCTAATGAGCTAATTCCTTTCAAAACAAGATGAAATCATGGTCTTAAACATAAATATGAGCATGCATGTAACATTTACCATGAAATCAACTCACAACTCAACAATTCAAACATGCATGCATGGAATGAGCTATAATTCAACATTATTGAACCAATTCTTGACTTAACTCTATAAACTACATTGATCCATGCATAAACTAACTTGAATCCATGAACAAGAAGATGTAGATTCTACCTTAAGTCTCCAAACACAAGAATAGAAGCTCAATTGATCAAGAACTCTTCCAATCCTCTCAATTTCCAAGCATTACAAGATGAATTCACTCTAGTCTCATACTCTCTCTCTCTATGTCGGTTTGAACACAAGAATTTGGCTGATGAAAGTGTTTTGTTGAATGAATGCTAAGGCTCACATGTGTCTAGGTAGTGGGCCACTAAAGTGGCAAAGTTGTAATTAAAGTCAATTATGCAATTAAGCTTATTTTAATCTAATTTAATTATGCCAAATCAATTTTCAGATAGTTACACCATAAATTCACATTAATTCTACTGATCATAAAGCATCAATCAATTTCTGATTCGGCCGCCGATAAGGCCTTCAATTAGCAGTTTAAACATAAAAACATGAACAGATAATTAAACAGTCAAACAGATAGAATGCAATTTAAACAGATATATTCAATCAATCAGTTTCAGTTTTCAGTCAGTCAATTCAATATTTCGATCACTTCAGTTAACAATCATAATCAGTCTCAGTTTAGCAGTAATCAGTGGTTTATCGGTAAGCAGTGATGAGGATTATTACACGGAGTGTCCAGAGTGAAAGTCCCGAAATCTTGTGAATACATGGATGCTGATCCTACGAACGAAATTCTCGTAAAATGACAATGTTGAAGTGTTTGTATGATGGTTATGTGGATAGAGAATCACTGAGTTGTAATCCCAGTTGGGTCATTTGGAAAATTATGTATATTTGTCATATGACTTGGAATGAAATGAATTAACTTGAAATAAATAAATGAGAATGGATTGAGGCATAAATATCAGTATTGAATGGTTATGGAAAGAATGTAAGTTGATCTTGAATATTGAACATTTATTTAACACTTATATCTCAATTAAACTTCATATATTGTATTAGACTGTTTCTACTAGGTTTTGGCTCACCCTATTTGGGAAATCATTTTTCAGGTATCGGTGACATACTTCCTCCAAGGACATAGCTTGGGAGGACTTAGGAGCTTGAGACTCTATTTTGTTGTTTTGTATTTAAACGTTTATTCAAGTCAAGGGCTTAACATGTATAGAGCTTAGGACTCTCTTTTGTTGTAACCAGGTGATATCTTGGAAAGATGTAAACCCATAGGGCATTTATTTTGTTGTTATTAATTAATGTTACATGTTATAAATTCAGGATGAACATTCATGAATGTATAATGCATGTAATATCTGTTGTATTACAAACTCTGATGAATGAAACGATTTCAATTCCATTATGTTCACTTCTCTTATATATTGGATTATTTGTATTATTTTGGAGGCGTTACAGTCATAGAATTCATTAGTGACTTTCTCTTAACTACAACCTTTAGTATAGATTTTGGGGCATCACAAAGAGTTAGAAAATTTAATGAAAACCCCTCAATTGGATGCTTGTTTTGTGAAAAGGACAACTCAATTTATTTTACTTTATAAACCTCCTAAGAAGAAAACATATAATTGAGTAAGGATAAAGTAAATATTTTTTTTTTCCTTAGACAATATTACTATAGTAACATGTTATTATCAAATAAAGTAACTGTCAAACAGAATAACATGTTACTGTTACTGTTTACATTAATTTCGACGGTGATAATTTTTTTTAAAAAAATTTCATAGTCAATATGGATCTTATTTGATAATTCTTGATGAGAGAATTCTAAAAATATTATTTTATTAAAAATCGACATTTACATCAAAAGTTATATTATTTTAAAATTTAATATTTTAATAATAGTGGCATGTGTTGGCTTTTTAAGAAAAAAATTTTATACTTATCCTTAATGTGTTAGAGTTTTATTATGGAATAATGTTATATGTATCAATTAATGTACTAACTAGTATACTAACAGATGATGTGACATAATTTTACATGTTTTAGATATTTGTAATTTGTATAATAGGTACGGTCAGTAATAATGACATAACATTAATTGGTACACTAATGTGTATATTAATTCGTACATGTAATACTACTGTTTATTATGAGGAGGGTTTGACAAAATCCCCTTAAAGAGTTTAGAAAATTTTTATACTTCACTACATTTTTGCATATATATATACTAGCATATCACCCGTGCTATGCACGGATTGTGTTTACAATTATCTATATATGTGAATTGTGATTTTTAAATTTTTTTTTTTTAAATGTCTTCTTTTTTTCCTTTTTTATATTATATTAAAGTTTAATATTTTGATAATAATCATGTGTTGGACTTTTCAATGAATTAAATGTCTTTTTTTTATTATATTATATTAAATTTTAATATTTTGATAATAATCATATGTGTTAGACTTTTCAAGAAATTAAATATCTTTTTTTTAGGAATATTTACCAATAAATCTTATCTCACAAACAGTTTTACCGATTGGTCCTAAAGTTATTTCTATTGTTCTGATTAGTCCTATTAGTGGGGAAATATCTTACCAGTTGATCATATTTCTTTTGTTTAGTAACATTAAGTGGTCAATTATACCCTTCCGTGTGTGTGTCGCGTGACATATATCATTCCAAGGCAAAAAGCATAAAGAGCCTTAGTGTACTTTGTTGATGTGTGACACCCATTGTGTGTGTCGCGTAACATATTGTGTGTCACGTGACACTCTAAGGCAAAAAGCATAAAGGGCTTTAGTGTACTTTGTTGATGTGTGACACCTATTGTGTGCGTCGCGTGACATATTGTGTGTGTCACGTGACACTCCAAGGCAAAAAGTATAAAGAGTCTTAGTGTACTTTGTTGATGTGCGACACCCATTGTGTGTGTCGCGTGACATATTGTATGTCATGTGACACACCCTCATAAAGAGCCTTGGTGTACTTTGTTGATGTGTGGCACCCATTGTATGTCACGTGACATATTGTGTGTGGCACATGACACACCCTCATAAAGAGTATACATCTAATAACATCTAAATGAGGGCATTAAGGTCCCTCAAAATATCCAATGACTAAACGGTTTATTAGAAAAAAAAATTGTGACCAATTGGTTCATAAGTTTAACATTTGGGATTTATTGGTAAATCTCCATTTTTTTTATTATATTATATTAAAGTTTAATATTTTGATAATAATCATATGTGTTAGACTTTTCAAGAAATTTTTTTTATGCTTGTTCTTAATGCATTAAAGTGTTATTATGAAGGATAATAATCATATGTGTTGGGACTTTTCAAAGAATTCATATGTGTTAGATTTCAAAGAATTTTTTTTATGCTTGTTCTTAATGCATTAAAGTGTTATTATGATGGTAAGACTTGAGAGTTGGGAGAAGTTAATAAATGCCAAGATTTTTTTTTTTTAAATCAAAAAATCAGGAAATTTAGATTGGAAGATTGGAGCTCTCATAAGGCTTGGGGTTAAAAACTCCTTTTTGCTTAATATATAGTATAAATATATATAGTATAGATAATATCTATATATTAAGGAAAATGGGGTTTCTAACCCCCAAGACTTGTGGGAGCTCCAATAACCCTATCTGAATTTTTTAAATTTTTTATTAAAAAAAAAAACCTCAGCATTTATTGATTTGACTAAAATCTCCTGATCAACATTTATTAATTTTTTCCAATCGACATGTTTGCATTTATTGATTTGGTCAAAATCTCATCATTAACATTTAAAATCCCCTCATACAAATAATTATAGATATAATCCATGCATAATTACTGCAGTACTTTTTTTAACTTCTCCCATATATTATGGTTAGTGATAAAATTATTAAATTATTTTTATAAAAAATTTTAAAAAACATAATTTATATATTAAAAAAATATAAATATTTATAATTATCTCGTGCATAGTACGGACGATAAGCTAATTTTTTTATATCTGAAAAGGTTTTGGTTGGGTGACGCATTCAAATTTCAATAAACCTTGGAGAATCTCAAGGGCATCCGTAGTGGAATAATTCCTGCGTGTATTTATGTTAGCGCCACATCTTCTTTCTTTTTGAAATCGAATTCGACAGCGCGTGGAGTCCATTTTAGACCTATTTTGATGATTTAAATTATTAATGCGTAGGATTAGTTAAATATATTATTCTTATAAAAGATTATGGTAATCAGATATCGATAATTATTTGATTAAATTACATATGTTTCAAAGACAATTATAATTTTAAAAATAAATTGTAAATACAAATACAAGATTATCAAGTGACTATTGATATCCAATTAACAAGATTATCAAGTGACTATTGATATCCAATTAACATAATTTTATAAGAGATGATATACCTAACGAGTTTTACATATTAAACAATTTATATCATTGAGATGAGCCTAAAGTCAAATCCATCACAACCCAATAATATCGTCCTGTCCAATCCATTTTGGGGCTAGTGAGGAGCTGAACCTTACGTTAAAGCCACTAACATTTTGGTTAGGGAAAGATCCAAATAGACAATGGCATTGAGGAACCGTGGCGGCCCTGGCTCCTAAGGTCTTGAAAATTAGAATAATATCCTTATATTTTATATATTTTTATAGAACATGTAATGGAATAATATCATAATTTTATGAAAATTATTTATTAAAGTTTTATTACATAGGGATTTCAAAATATATGAAGATTGTTGTATTTTCTCCAAATCTTATAAAAGATCACGTTGATCGGATATCGATAGCTATGTGAACAAAATAGTTTTTTATCAACCGTTAATTTTTTCACCGTCCATTTTTTTATATAAAACTGATTTAATCACATAGTTATTGATATCCGATCAATGTGATTTTTTACAAGCATGTAGTACTCGATGAGTTCTACACATAGAACGGTTCGGATTATCAAAACGGGCCCTAAAAATGGGCCCCATGAGCTGGACTGGACGGGTCCAGTCTTGATCTCAACTTGAGACAAGCTGGACCCAATTTTCTGTATGAATGGTTCTTTTAAAAAGAAACAATTGTCGATATATAAAAAATATATATATATCAAAAAAGTGGAATTTTAATATAATTTTTAAACATTTTATATATATATATTTTTTACATATTTTTATGCATTATTTACATATTACAATAAACTTTTTACACATCTATAAATCATTAGCATTTTAAAAATAATACAATAATGTTTTAATAGTTTTATCATCTTGAGCCTTTGTTTGGTGTACCAGGTTTTTTAGTTTTTTGGTTATTTTAGTCACAAAAAGACAAAATAAGCTTTTTAACCTAATAAAATAAAATATCATATCCAATCCATAATAATTTCATTTTTTCTCTCACAAAAGTAAAAAAACCTTTTTAACCCTAAGTTAAAAAAATCAAAAAATCAACCCACATCCCAACAAACTTGACCATCATTATTAGATTGGTTTAAAAACTTACACAACTCATTCTATTACTAATGCAGTAATGATACATAAAATGATAAATATTTTATAATACCTAATATCAACAATATACCATTATTATATATATATATATAATTATATATATAATTTAATAAATGTATTTAAAATCGATCACAAGTTCCACAACCCCTTCAAGTTTCCCCTAATGTTGGAATGGTTTCAGATAACATAGCTTAGAGGGTAATGTTTTGAATATTAAATTTTCTACCAAATAGATGATCAAATGTTTCATATCATTTTCTACTTAACTCTTACTCAATATCACTTTATTTCTTTAATTATAAAATCATATCATTTTCAGACATCTGTAAAGAAGTATTTACAAGACTTTTGTATAATTAAAAATTCTAAATGTGCGATTATAAAGATAAATAGAATATACCAATAAATAGAAAGTTTAATAGAATTTTCCATTTAAAAATTGAATAAAATAAAATGATATTCAAAGGGTGATTTCTTTCTCTCTCTTTTTTTTTTATATATTTTTTATGTGATTTGATCAAAAGACTCTAAACACGTATTTTAAGTTATGAATTAATTATAGCTTTCTAATTTTTTAATGTCTTTATTCATCATAAATTGGATAGTGGTATTTGAATTCATGGGTTTACGGATCTTATTTTTATAATTTGAATTATTTATTTTGTAATGAGTAACCTATTTTTAAAAATACATTTGTTGTTTATTTTTTTTAAACAAACACAACAAATTGAACATATTATTATTGAATTATTTTTTCTAAATAATATACATGAATGATCCTACAAAATAAACGATTTGAATTATTGAAATAGGAGTTATTGTTTACTCCACAAAACCAAACACCATCCTCAAATACAAATTTTGGACAAAAGGAGGTCCATACCATTTTATTTTATTTTATTTTTTTGTCAAAGATAATATTATTAGTATGTTAGTATAATTAAATTACAATTGAAGAGTTCGTCGTTGTTCCATCAGCTCGAATCTTTAACCTCTCTTTTAGTACACCCTAAGGTATAACTAATAAACTATTGACCACACCCCAATGTCTAACATCCATACCATCTTATTATTACAATTAGGCTATGTTTGGCATTTTATTCTCGGACTAAAATAGTTATAAAAAGATAAAATAAGTTTTTTAGCTTAATAAGACAAAACATCACATCACATCCAAATCATAATTATTTCATTTTTTTTTTTTACAAAAGTCAAAAAGTCAATCTCAAATGAGATTTTTTAGTCTCAGACTAAAATAATCAAAAAAACAATTTACATCCCAAACGAAGGCTTAGTTGAAATTTTTCATATATGGATTGTAATGATTTACTCTAGACGTGTGACTTAAAGGGTCTAAAAATTAGATTTACAAGAGAATTTACTACAATAGTACTTATTAACAAGTTTAATATTAGAGTGATACTACATGTATTAATTATAATCAGAGTTATATTAGGGATCTTAAATAATCTATTAAATGTTTTATTAAAACTCTTACATGGGTGTTGGACCCATATTTTGTGTGGTTTCAACAACCATGTGAATGCTTTGATAGAAAATTTAGTAAATTATTTAGAATTTATAAATATACATGTGGATTCTATCACTTAATATGATGTTACCTAATATTGTACCTAGTTGATACATTAATTAATGTTCCTATCATTATTATATTGTATTATATATTATTTTTAAGCTTCAAAAGGTTATCAATATATTCATTTTAAATCTATTTAGTTTATAACTAATACTTTATTTTATAATCAAAATCGTTGCTTTTTTTTTACCAATTAATGTGGATGACCAATTTCACCAGTTATTTGCGAGGGTCTTAGTTAAAATCACTTTGATATCCAGTCCATTAGACCAATTAATTTGAAAGGCCAATTCTACCATCCATTTGTTAGGGTCCCAATTAAAATCAGGGCAAAATATCTGTACGGACTGGCCCTAATAAATTATTTACGCATAGGGCTGTAAACGAACTGAGTTGTTCACGAGTTGATTGCGTTCGGATCGACTCATTTAATAAACGAGCTGAGCTCGTGCCCATATAAACTCGGTTTGTCAAGCTCGACTCATTTATCTTTATTTAAATTATATAACAAATATATTATTTATATATAAATAATAGTATAAAATACGTTATTTATGGATTAAATAATATAAATAATAAAAAAACTCTTATTGAGCCGAGTTCGAACCCAGTTAGTTATTAAGTCGAATTCGAGCTCGATAAACAAATGAGCCGACCTCTAACTCAGCAAAGCTCGGCTTGATTCAGTTCTGCTCAACTTGTTTGTAATCCTATTCACACAATTAGGAGATTTTGAACCTATGACATTGGAGGAAGTATATCCCCAAGTCCCAAGCCTTGACTAATAACCACTATTGTGACTTCAAATTATAATTAACACCATTTTTAATTCATTACTAATGTTGCAATGTCACCCAAAGAAATTCTTTGGAGATTCCATTTCGAATATATTTATAGTGTACCTTATTATATGTTAAAAATTAATATCAGAAAGTAAAAATTAAAAATATTCATTCCTTAACTTTGATAATTAATACTTTTAAATTTATTTAAACTATCTTTACCTAATAAGTAAACAAAAATTATACAAAACAATTTGACACAAACTCTTCACTGAAAAAACACCTCTTTATTCTCTCTTTCTAAAAATTAAGAGCTTCTTTCTCTACATCTCCTAGGTTTTCTCTCTTCTTGGGCGTCGTTTAGGAATGGAGCAGGGGGGCTCCAGCCTCCGGCCGCTTCTCTCCTCCCTTTTACCTCTTGTTCCCTTCAATTTTCTTTACCTGTTTCTTGTTCAATATGTTAGAAATGGTTTTGGGAAAAACAGAATTTTTCCTCAACTTTGGTCTAATTTTTAGGTAGGGACCCACGAGCCAAAGCTGGCGGGTCTAAATGGTAACGCATTCTATGCCGCATTTTGATTCACGTTGTATATTTGGTTGCTCAAAACCATTATCGGGCGAATGGGAAATTGAAGCCAAAGTGAACTCCATGGAAATGGAGTTTTTGGTGGAAATTCCTTAAGGTTTGGTTTAAGGTTTGTCCTACATTGGTTTGGTGGGCAAACTTTTGTAGGTTTATAAGGTTTGAGTTTACAACTTGAGGAGGGCCCCAAGGGCCCCCCCGAGTTTGTAGAAGGGGGAGATTATGAGCAAATTGGGCTAGACTCATTGGACCCAAAAATAAACATGCGGGCGCGTCGTCGCCGTCCGTTCGGCCGGTCGGACAGGTTAGGCCTACGTGTGAGGTTAGGTTGGGATTGTCTGGCCCAATACTTATCTTTTTGGGCAAAAAACATTTAAATTTATTTTTATTTTTTTTTGGAAAAATTCTGACCGTTTAAATTCAAATTTTGGTTGAAAAATTTGTAAAGATTTCAAATCTGTCCGAACAGATTCAGTTCTCTCCCTTACCTGTTTAATTTAAATTCAAATAGATTTGTATCTGTTTAATTTAAACCGAACAAGTACTATACCTGTTGAATTCAAATCTAAAAGGCACCATTACACCTATAAATAGACTAGTCATTCATTTGGTTTTTCATTCAATATTTTCGTTTTAAATTCTGCTAGTGCTCTCTGTATTTTGCTGCATAATTTTTTCATGTGAGAAAGGGTGTAAACAGTAAGTGTGTTCGTTGTGTAAATAATTTGTGGTACTGTTATTATTCGTAGTTGATCATTTTATCCTGGAAGGTAGACGTCCACAATCTAAAAACACCGTGGAGAAGACAAATCTGTCTTAAGGACACAATGTTAAATACCGAACTTGATCAAAACTTTGTTCAAATTAATAAAGTAAGTTATTAATTTATTTTTTGTTTTATTATTTATTTATATCAGATTTTGATTTTGATTTTATAACAAAATAAAAAACTGTTTTTATTTATTTATTTTTATTTACGTGTTTGATTTTTGTAATCAAACGATATCTCTCCTTTTCTTTATTTCTTCTGTTTGTTATTAAGTACACAAACATAATTTATTCGTAATACAGTGAAGATTATCCAACAATCTTAAGACAGATTTTTTTTTTGATATCTTCATTGTATTTATTTCCTGTACCTTTTACAAAGTGATATTCTAGTTGGAAAATACAAATAGTAGTCATATACTGTTTGACAAATAGTAGTAATATACTGTTTATTTTCTTCGACAACTACTAGTAATATACTGGTGTCATTAACAATTCGGAATATTATTTTGTATAATAGTATTACAGAAAATTATTGTGTAGTAATTTATTTTCCTGGTTTTAGTAACTAGAAAAATAAAATTATTTTGTGTTATAATTTATTTTCTAGTTTGAGTAACTAGAAAATTAATTTGTGTTTTGGTTTTTCTGATTTTTGTAATCATATATTATGACTGCTGAAAGTAGTACTCTAAATCCGATCGTTACAACGACTCAGGTCCCTATTCAGAACCATGTTCAAGTTCCGATAAATCATGCAGAAAAATTGAAAAAATTTAATGGCACCGAGTTTAAGAGATGGTAGCAGAAAATGTTATTCTATCTTACAACTCTAAATTTGGCCCAGTTTCTCCGGGAAGAGGCTCCAGTACTTAAAAAGGGTAAAAGTGATCGGCAAGTTGTTGCCGCTGACGCTTGGAAACAATCCGATTTTTTGTGCAGAAACTACATCCTCAATGGCCTTGACAACATGTTGTATAATGTTTACAGCCCTCTAAAAATAGCAAAAGAATTGTGGGATTCTTTGGAGAAAAAACACAAGACAGAGGATACCGTCATAAAGAAATTTGTTGTCGGTAAATTTCTGGATTTCGTTATGGTAGACTTCCAAACGGTAATTCTTCAAATTCAAAATTTTCAATTAATTTTGCATGATATTCATGTTGAGGGTATGTCTTTGAACGAGTCTTTCCAAGACGCTGCGTTGGTGGAAAAATTATCACTGGCTTGGAAAGATTTCAAAAATTATTTAAAACATAAACGTAACGAGATAACCATGGATGAATTGATTGTAAGATTAAGAATTGAGGAAGATAACCGTAAGGCTGGAAAGAAGAATGGTAAAAATCCCATTGAGCCAAAAACATTTGAATTTATTTTTAAATTTTTTTGGAAAAATTCTGACCGTTTAAATTCAAATTTTGGTTGGAAAATTTTTACAGATTTCAAATTTGTTTGAACAAATTCAGTTCTTTTCCTTACCTGTTTAATTTAAATTTAAACAGATTTGTATCTGTTTAATTTAAACCGAACAGGTACTATACCTGTTGAATTCAAATCTAAAAGGCACCATTGCACCTATAAATAGACTAGTCCTTCATTTGGTTTTTCATTTAATATTTTCGTTCTAAATTTTGCTAGTAGTGCTCTCTGTATTTTGCCGCATGTACGGGGATGAAATATCCTTTGCTTTCCATACTCCTTGAACTCAAGCTTCTCGTAACAACGCCTGACCTGAAGACAAAGAAATGGTGAGCTGCCCGGCGGTATGCTGCCGGATAGACCCTCCGACAATCAAGTCAGCTCACCTGAAAAAGAAGAAGAAGGAGAATACTGTTTTAGAGAGAGAGAGTTGTTCAGATAGCATACCTCCAACGTTCCCCTTCTTTCCTTTTTCTAGGCTGGCCATGCAGCCTCAAGGATTGTGCACGCACTATCTCTACTATCCTTCCCTAGACAGGTGGCAGTGCTTGCCTCTCACCACTTTACGCGTGTAAAGGCCAAAACCTCCAAACAGTATGTGTGGAACTACCAAACGGTATTGACGCGTGCCAGGAGTGGATTTCCCTTCTGTCACACCATTGGTCCAGGTGGCACACTCTACCGAGCTGTCACGACCGACCTATCCCTTGGAAGGAAACGCAGCCATAGTCAACACAGCCGAGCTGTAAGGTGTCGATCCTTCCTGACTGGCTGGCCGTGAATCGTGTCAGCCCTCGCCCCGATCTAAATTCATTCCAGGCCATGCTTTGCTCGGTCCAGACGCACCATTGCGGATTCGGTCGATTGCCCAGCCAAATCACAGCTTGATCTGGCTTTATGCGCGATTCCACGCTCCGGTCAACAAATGTAGCTCGGCTCGGCAAACGGCTCTGGGGAATCGCTCGAGTTACAACTCGGGGAATCGCTTCGACCGAGCAAATGGCTCTCGTAAGGTCCGTCATAACTTGCGTTATTGTAGCTCGGTCTTACTTGTTCGGCGCAAATCTCCCTCTCAATTGCCCCTTAATCCCATTCGAGCTGAGCATGATTGGGATTACGCCATGTGGTCGGTCTTCTGAATTGCACCAGTAGTCTTGTCACCAGTTGTACAGCCGTACTGACAGAACCATCACTTCGATGCCACGTGGCTTTACATCGTTGGACCCGTGCAGCCCCACAGCTGTCTCTCTCAAGCGCGAAATTCAAACAGCTGTCGCCCTTTGGATTTCCCACTCTTTTTATACACATACGAGGGGTCATTCACGCCCCTACTATTCATCTTCATTCTAGAGACAAAACCCTAGCCTCCATATCTCCAAGCTTCTTCCCTCACTGACGTTACTGTTCTTCTGCTTCATCTACGTCCATTTTTCTTCCTTTAGAAGCTGCAATCAAGCTCGAGAGGCTGAACTCTGCTTGGCACCCGATATCGGTGAGTCCCTCTACCCCTCCCTCGTATTTTTATGTTTAAGTTCTTCGTGTTCTTCATTTCTGCTTTTCCAAGCTTTTAGCTACACTGTTAGGATCTTACTGGTGCCCCCTCTTTGGGGCAACACTAGCACACCCTAGAAAGAACTGGAATCGAAGAAGTAGATGGGGCTCCCATGCCCCTTGTTTCTCCAAGTATCAATGCACAAACTTTGAATTTAGGATAAACTGCCTGAACCCTGGGTAAGACCAAGCTAAATCCATCATTTAGATCCATAAATAGGATTTAGCCGAGCAAAAACTTGTTTGTGGTCTCCTTCTGGGGCCTCGACCGAGCTGAAAGTCGAAACCGAACTAGGGAGGCCAAATCGGCCAGATAGTCGAGCCAAGGTAGGAGTTGGGCAGGTCAAACGCCCCAGAAACCTTTTACCGAGCTAGGAACTCTACATAGAAGCCGTGCAATTTATGCCGCACTAGCCCTTGGACTTATTTCTTAACAATGCAGAACAAACTAGGACCGACCAGGCCCGTTCAGCATTACCACTGGTGAAGCTCAAAGTCCGAGCAAATACATAAACTTTTCACCGAGATACGAAATAAATCGCCCAATAACTAAAACCGGGATATATAGGGAAATACTGGTTCATGGTAAGTTCTCCCGGGGCACTGGCCGAGTTCCGTAGAGAGTACAGCATTCCGGATAACGTTCATCTAGAGCTGGCCAAGAAATGAGACACCCATGGAGCAAGCTAGACAAGTGTCCCTTCACGGTCGTGTCCATAGTGGAAGGAGGACTACGCTTCCCGGTCCAGCCCCTGATCTGCAAGTTTTTGAGGCAGACTAGGCTTTGCCCGACCTAGGTCTCCAACAATACATACAAAATAATAAATGGTGTGGCCGAGCTAAATAGAATACTCGGTCTGAATCTCAGCCTCACCGAGATATTTCACCAATATAGTCTTAGCAAAAATAAAGGTGGGCTTTGCTGGTATCTAAAGGTCAAGAAAGGCCGAGCAAAACTCATTAAGGGTAATCCAGACAAAGAAACCAACGATGACGACTTCCTGTGGGTGTCCGGTCGTTATGAGGACACCGAGGCGCCCATACCGGGCTAGTACATTAGGAAAGATTTTGGGAGCGTCGGTGAGTATCTTGGCGAACCGTATTATCTTCTTTCTGCATTGGTCTTCTTGTTGCCAATCTAACACTTGTCTTCTTTTTGCAGATTATAAGCTCTTGGCAGAGGATTACTCCCGCGCTAACCAGGAAGCCGTAAGGGTTTTGTTGCGTCATCCGACCGATGAACGAGAATCACCAAAGTTGCTCGGTTTCGAACCGAGCTACCACTACACAGCGCCGCGCAAGAGAAGGGTAACAGACTTTCTGCGTACGCCCTCTCCAGAACCAGATCCAAGCCTTCCACCGATCAAACTGGTCCCCTTGACAGCCGAGCAAGAAATGGCGAAGATCCGAGCTATCAAGTCCATGATCACCGGCGACACGAGCGACTCCTAGCCACCGGAGGCAGCTGTGGGGACTTCTTCCACACCAGCCGCGCAAGGGGAGGGTGCTGTGTTGGCTCTGGCCAGCGAACAAGCTGTGGGTCGGTCGAAGAAAAGACCGAGAAAGAGTCAAACCGAACAGCATCTGGCCGACGAGGATTCGACCGAGCAAGCTTCAACAGACTTGGGGGACCAGACCGAGCAACCAATCACCGGGCCATCCAAACGACCTAGTGCCCCCCCGGTCTGGTCACCCGAGTTATCATACAAAGGCCGGGCTGTCTCCACTGCGGACTCAGTCTACGCGGACAAGGACTACTCTCTTGGTTTCAACGTGATCGAGGGGCTGCTCCTTTCCGCCGACATAAAGAAGCACGAAGAGCTGTCCGACCTGAAGGTGCTCCGCTCGGCGGCAAAGTCAATAGTGTTGGTAAGTTGGCAGTCTCCTTTGTTCATCAAGTTTTTGCTTGGAAAAAGTGTAAACAATAAGTGTGTCCGTTGTGTGAATAATTTGTAGTACTGCAATTATTCGTAGTTGATCATTTTATCCTAGGAGATAGACGTCCACAATTTGAAAGTACCGTGGAGAGGACGAATCTGTCTTAAGGACACAGTGTTAAATGCCGGACTTGATCAAAACTTTGTTCAAATTAATAAAGTAAGCTGTTAATTTATTTTCTGTTTTATTATTTATTTATATCAATTTTTGATTTTATTTTTGTAACAAAATAAAAAAAAAACTGTTTTTATTTATTTATTTTTATTTACTGGTTTGATTTTTGTAGTCAAACGATCTCTCTCATTTTCTTTATTTCTTCTGTTTATTGTTAAGTATACAAATATAATTTATTCGTAATACCATGGAAATTGTCCAACAATCTTAAGATAGATTGTTTTTTGGTATCTTCATTGTATTTATGTCCTTTGCTTTTTACAAAGTGATATTCTAGTTAAAAAATACAAATAGTAGTCATATATTGTTTAACAAATAGTAGTAATATATTGTTTATTTTCTTTGACAACTAGTATTAATATACTGGTGTCATTAACAATTTAGAATATTATTTTGTGTAATAGTGTTACAGAAAATTATTGTATAGTAATTCATTTTCCTGGTTTTAGTAACTAGAAAAATAAAATTATTTTGTGTTATAATTTATTTTCTGTTTTGAGTAACTAGAAAATTAATTTGTATTTTGGTTTTTCTGATTTTTGCAATCAGATATTATGGCTACTTAAAGTAGTACTCCAAATATGATCGTTACAACGACTTCAATCCCTATTCAGAACCATGTTCAAGTTCCAATAAATCATGGAGAAAAACTGAAAAAATTTAATGGCACCGAGTTTGAGAGATGGTAGGAAAAAATGTTGTTCTATCTTATAACTCTAAATTTGGCCCGGTTTCTCCGTGAAGAGGCTTCAGTATTTAAAGAGGGTGAAAGTGATTGGCAAGTTGTTGTTCCTGTAGACGCTTGGAAACATTCTGATTTTCTATGCAGAAACTACATCCTTAATGGCCTTGACAACATGTTGTATAATGTTTACAGTCCTCTGAAAACAGTAAAAGAATTGTGGGATTCTTTGGAGAAAAAATACAAAACAAAAGATGCCGGTACAAAGAAATTTGTTGTCGATAAATTTTTGGATTTCGTTATGGTAGACTCCCAAACGATAATTTCTCAAGTTCAAAATTTTCAATTAATTTTGCATGATATTCATGCTAAGGGTATGTCTTTGAGCGAGTCTTTCCCAAGTTGTTGCGTTAGTGGAAAAATTACTACTGACTTAGAAAATTTTCAAAAATTATTTAAAACATAAACGCAAGGAGATGACCATGGATGAATCGATTATAAGATTAAGAATTGAGGAAGACAACCATAAGGCTGAAAAAAGGAATGGTAAAAATCCCATTGAGTCCAAGGCTAATGTGGTTGAACAAGTGCACAAATCACATAACAAAAAGATGAAGTTTGTTGGAGATGGTCCTAAATAAGGCGACAACAATGGCAATAAGAAGTTCAAAGGAAAATGTTATAACTGTGGCAAGACTAGACATCGAGCCTCTGATTGTTGCCGCCCTAAGAAGGATCGCGAAAGTACAAGCAAGAAGACTACCAATCAAGCCAATGTGACAGCACTAGATTACATCTCTGACGGGGTAAATGATATCAATCTCTCTACTGTGGTGTCTGATGCTAATTTGGTTGAAAATCTCAAGGAATTGTGGGTTGACACTGGGGCAACTCATCACATTTGTGCGGATAAAAAGATGTTCACTACTTACAATGAGGTTGCAAATGGTGAACAACTTTTCATGAGAAATTCTTCTACTTCTACTGTGGCTGGACAAGGAAATGTGATCTTGAAGATGACATCAGGAAAGGAACTTACCCTCAACAACGTACTGCATGTACCAGACATCCGAAAGAATTTAGTTTCTGGTTCTTTATTAAGTAAAAATGGTTTTAGGCTTGTATTTGAGTCTAATAAATTTGTATTAACAAAAAGTGGTATGAATGTTAGTAAAAGATACATGAGTGATGGTCTCTTCAAGTTGAATGCAATGACAGTTGTACCAAAACTTGCTATTAATAAGAATAACGCATCTTTTGTTTATATTCTTGAGTCAAATTTATGGCATGGTAGATTATGACATGTGAACTTTGATACTTTGCGTAGATTAATTGGTTTGAATTATATACCAAAGTTTGAAATTGATCTTAATCACAAATGTGAGATTTGTGTAAAAGCAAAATTAACTAAGGCTCCATTTAAATCGATTGAAAGAAAAATTAAACCTCTAGAATTAATTCATACTGATGTATGTGATCTTAAATTTGTTCAAACTAGAGGAGGCAAAAAGTATTTCATAACATTTATCAATGATTGCACAAGATATTGTTATGTATATTTACTTAGAAGTAAAGATGAAGCCTTTGAAATGTTTAAACTCTATAAAACTAAAGTTGAAAAACAACTTGGTAAAACTATTAAAATGGTTAGAAATGATAGGGGTGGTGAATATGATGCACCTTTAAATGAATTTTGTGCACAACATGGCATTATTCACCAAACTGCAACACCCTATTCTCCACAGCAAAATGAAATTATTGAAAGGAAGAATAGAACTCTTAAAGAAATAATGAATGCCATGTTACTAAGTTCAGTCTTACCGTAGAACTTGTGGGGGGGAAACAATATTGTCTGCTAATTATATTCTTAACAGAATACCCTACAAGAAAACCAACAACACTCCTTATAAATTGTGAAAAGGTCGACCACCTTTCTACAAATACTTAAAAGTGTGAGGGTATTTGCCAAAAGTTGAAATTCCTGTTCCGAAAAAGACTAGGATAAGATAAAAAATAGTAGATTGTGTATTTATTGGTTATGCTCAGAATAGTAGTGCATATCGGTTTCTGACTTATAAATCAGAAATATCTTATATAAATGTGAACGATATTATAGAGTCAAGGAATGCTGTGTTTTTTGAACATATCTTTCCTTACAGGAAATGACAGGAATTAAGTTCACAGAAAAGAAATTATAATTGTACATAAACTCAAGAGACTAATGACAATCAAACACAAAAGACTAGTAATGGTTTTGACCACCAAGATTTAACTAATGATGAACCAAGACGGAGTAAGAAAGCGAAAACATCAAAATCCTTTGGTCCAAATTTTCTAATATACCTGTTAGAAAATGAACGTCAAAACTTTAAGGAAGCAATGACATGTCCTGAAACACCTTTGTGGAAAAAGGCTGTTAATAATGAAATTGATTCCATTACGCAAAATCATACTTGGGAATTGGTGGATCTTCCACCTAATTTTAAACCTCTTGGATATAAATGGATATTCAAGAGAAAAATGAAAGCAGATGGTTCAATAGACAAGTATAAAGCAAGACTTGTAGTAAGAGGTTACAGACAAAATGAAGGTCTAGATTATTTTGACACATATTCTCCTGTAACAAGAATAACTTCCATCCACATACTTATTGCCATAGCAGCATTATATAATTTAGAGATACATCAAATGGATGTTAAGACAGCTCTCTTAAACGGTGATCTAAATAAAAAGATCTATATGGAGCAAGCCAAAGGGGTTGTAGTGCCAGGGCAAGAAAAGAAAGTTTATCGGCTTGTAAAATCTCTTTATCGATTAAAACAAGCACCTAAGTAATGGCATGAAAAATTTGATCATGCTATGCTTACTGATGAGTTTAAGATAAACGAATGTGACAAACAAAAAAGGATTTTTACAACGCACAATGCACGCCATAAAAATCCTTCTACGACGTGCAGCGCGCGTCATATTATGACCAGTCATGGAAAGTCATTCACTTTCAACGACATGTTTCGTACGCCGTTAAAAACTATTTAACGACAGATTTTGTGCGTCGTCATTATTTTTTCTACATGTTATAGTACGCCGTTAAAAATTATTCAACGGCAGATTTTGTGCATCGTCGTTACTTTTTTTACGATTGTTTTTGCATGCCGTTAATTGGTGAGACAAATAGCAACGCTGATTGCACGCCATAAAATACATAATACAACGACTTATTATGCTTGCCGCAGAATATGATTTTTTTTTTTTTTTTTTTTTAAATTCAGTAGGTTCTATTTGACCAATTTTGTACAAGTAACAAATATTACAAACAAGTATCACAAAACATCAATCAACCACCAAAATATTACTTGAAACATCAAAAAGAAATTATATCCATAAATTATAAACATTTAACAATTGTCTATACATTTCAAACATTCGAAAACATATCCTTAAGTTCTAAACTGTACAAAAAGTGTAAACCATCTAAAACTATGCATATCGACCTGCCTTCAACATGCTTCCAAAAGCCACCTGTTATTAATAAAGCTAAGAAAAAAAACATTACCTAAAAACTATGGATCTTTCTTTTATGATTTATCAACTTATTTTCACTTATGTGGTTTATAGTGAGACATTATAATGACATAATGAGATGTGAATGAAGGATCAATCATGATTTCCTCATAAAATACCCCGTCAGAATGCCAATCAAGCCAACAAGCACAATATACAGGAGATTTACTCCGCCGCTGCTTTTTGCATGTCCACGCCTCAAAAGTTCCTGCATAAACCATCAAACAGAAATATTTATATTCGGAAAAATTCATATATTTGTCAAAGAAGACCATAGGTGTACAAATACATGAACTAATCAAAGAAATGCTAGGGAAAGCGTGAGGAATGTAAAGTTGAAGTTAGCACTACTTCCTAAAATTGGCCACCACAGAATGAAATTAAAAACTACCATGTACAAAACAAGATGTGAGAAAAATGCCAGAAACTAATGAAAGTTGTACATGGCATGGATGTATAAAAATTGTATGCAAAGACTGCTGATAAACCCATTTTATTGTAAGCAAGTTGCATTAAGGGGTACAAAGAAATTTAAAAAAAAAAAATGAAAGAGACAGTTATGACAATCACTGTTTAGAAACATCTTTGTTGGAAAACTCTCATGCCTCCTATGCTTTCATTCATCACAACTCTCTGTTTGGCAACAACTAAAAAATTACAATTTTTTCTTAACGTTTTTGTCTCTAGTGATGTTTTATAAAATTTGTGTCAAAATTTTTTACTTTTCAAGTTCTTCTAGTCTAAAAAGATCTATTAAAAAAATATAAAAAATTTTACAAAATTAAAAAATCCAAAGAAAGTCCACTAAAGAAGGGGAAAAAATAACCTTTTTATTTATTTATTTATTTTTGTCTTTATTGATTTTTTTTCAAATAATTTTTTATTTTTATTTTTATTTTCATGGTCTTCTAGTCTAGCAGGATCTAAAAGTAAATAGTTTTTTGAATTTTTTTTTTTAAGTTCACTAAATATCCAAAAAAAAGTTGTTGAAAAAGCAAATGCCAAACCAACTCGTATGTAGGGTCGTAGGGGTGTCACCAAGATTTGACGGAACAAAGAAAGAAATCACAAAATATTTGGTACAGAGAAAGCAAGTAAATACTCATGAGAAATAAAATGTGGCTTGTATTCAGGACTAGCACCTTCAAATTCAAAGTACGTACAAAACTAGCATAAAAATGTATGGAACAACAAATAAGATATGGAATGAAACAAAACTATCAAGCTATGGAAGCTTTTATTCTCAAAACATTTCATTTCACATTATAGTTCTATTCTATTCTATATTTCTTAAAGACCAGTAAATTGAATCCAAGAAGTAGGTTGGTTGAGAGCTAAAGGTGAGTTTACTTCTAGAAGTGTTGAAAATGCTCTTGCTCTGCCTATCCCCCTTATTATTTTGGGGGTTACAGAAAGATACAAAATGCCTACTCTTTAAAGCCCTACCATTATGTTTAATATAATTAAAGCTACTTGCCCTCACTAATTAATGAAAATAAAATAAATAAAGCAATCCCTCATCTCTTGCTATCTACTTCTACTCATTATCTTCGATATACCTCAACACAGAAGAGTAAGATGTACAAGATTCCTTCTTTTTAACATCTCACTAAATGTTAAAGACTTCCTCGTCAGAGGTTGGCTGCATAGGGTAAAACCTCGGAGAGAGAAGAAAATGAAGAAAACAAACCAAAGTGGCAGAAGGAGAGAAAGAAGTGACGAATATGCTGATAAGAGTAACTTATATACTAAAAAAATCATATTCCCAGTCTTCAAGATCATCTAAAACCCTGTTAGAATTCCTAAACATATTTTAGTAACTTGAAAAACAAACTAGCATAGATCTTACTCACCAGTTCTTGGCAAAGCTTGTCATTTTGTTGAAGAACGCGATTTTTCTCCTCAGTCAACTTAAAAAATATAGCCCTACATGGGTAAACTTTGTCTCAGTAAGTTCAAACCACATAACAACACAAAAGAAAGGCTAACAACAAAGAAAGGAGCACACTTAAAAGTGATCTCACGAACACAATTTCGGCTTCAAAGTGAAACCTTGTCGTCCAATTCCACACTTTCCACACACCCCAAATTTTACAAAAAGAAAATTATGGTCACTTTTTAAATGATCTCATTACTCCTACATCTCATCTTAACCACTATACCTCTGCCATGATCAACACTGATCTATGAGATTGGCCTGTTTCCATTTTCACATAATTAAAAGGCTAATGAAGCAGTCTCACCCCATGGTGGTGGAGCAAATAAGCCTCTAATCTCTTTTGCATTCAAATGAGGAACAAGTTCCATCAATAGGCGATCATTTAACCATCTGTGTGATCTTCGATTGCTAACCTGAAACAAGTAAAATGAGTCACTTTCCACACACCCCAAATTTTACAAAAAGAAAATTATTGTCACTTTTTAAATGATCTCATTACTCCTACATCTCATCTTTAGCCACTATACCTCTGCCATGATCAACACTGATCTATGAGATTGGCCTGTTTCCATTTTCACATAATTAAAAGGCTAATGAAGCAGTCTCACCCCAAGGTGGTGAAGCAAATAAGCCTCTAATCTCTTCTGCATTCAAACGAGGAACAAGTTCCATCAATAGGCGATCATTTAACCATCTGTGCGATCTTCGATTGCTAACCTGAAACAAGTAAAATGAGTTAATAGCAATTAAGGATCAGGTTGGACTAAACCACAAGCTTTTTCTCTCAATAGCTAAATGCAAACAGATTGTGAATAAAAATTTAAAATTATGAAATAATCTTCTAAACTCTAAATCTACTAAGACCTAACAGCTACTTCAATCCCCAACCCAACCCAACCCATCCAACCAATCCCTATTGCTTAGACTTTTTTATTATTAAGAAAAAAAATAGAATTATAGGAAAAGAACAGAGAGAAGTACTAATAGCTCTCCCTACACACATCAATTTAATGTGCTTTATTGTTTTGACAAAAGGAAAATTGTGATTTCTATTAGAGATTGTAAATCCTCCTTTTTCTTTTATTGTGATTGGTGATGAATCCTCCATATTGTTACTGCACTCCTATTCATTACATAATAAACAATTGAAACTCAAAAAATTACAGTACAATGATTGAGGTAACATTCTCTTTGCAACTAGAGAAAACCTACCGAAAAGTCACATTTAGAATTAAAAAAATTATTGAATGATGCATAAATCTGTAATATTTCACTTCATACCATAGCATCCTAATATGTATTACAAATTACAATTCATTAGACAGTAATAAGTCTTGTTCCACCATCTCAAAACTTTTTGGCAATACAGAAATGAAGCTCAGATCTTATGAAAACAAGTAGTCAAAAATTCCCAATTTTAGCACCATAATTAAAACTTCTTTTAAGTTTAAATTGTACAAGACAAATGTGGATTACACTAATTGCAGGACCAAATTCTACTAATTAACATGCTCCATTGGTTTCATGCAATCACCCAAAATAGGTATTACCCAAATTAACAATCAATTTAAACTTTGATTCTCTAGTGTTAAATCCTCAATCCAAACACAAACCCAGAAATTTCTGATTCCAACAGATCTTAGACCCAAAATTCCCAATTCACAAACATTTGTTCACCAGAATTGTGCAATAATCAACAAAGAAACACAAATTGAGGCCCTAATTCCCCCATGTTAGAGGTTAGAATTTTTCTTTACCATCAAATGTAAGTTTCTACTTCTTTAAACATCATAAGAAATAAAGTATCCAAGTATTTAATTTGAGTGTAGGGGTTAGACACATATCCCACACCCATACCTTTATAATATTTGGTGGACATGGGGATATTGGGTCCATGGAAGAGTCCATGTAACACTGTTCAATACCAAATACCTGTTGTCTCTAATCTTGGGTACCATTTTTCTATTACTCTACTTTGGCAACCCTCTCATACATCTCATTCATTTATTTATTTTTTAAGTAGCACAACTTATCATTATTATTGCTACCTTTTTTTTTATGAGATGGAGGCCACTCTTTTAAAGACAAATATATAGTTCACCTTAAATTTTTCTTTCCCAGACTTTTTCTTACACGTGAGATGAAACACTTTGTTACATTCTATAAATAACAAGTATACCTTCTGGAGATACTACAATTGGAGTAGGTCTCGGCTATCCGTCCTGTAAGACCAAAATCACAACCCAGTTACAAGGACTATCATCATCTACATTCCAAGAAACCAATTTTCCATTGGAGGCTATCAAGCCTAGAACATCATCGTTTAGAGATGGATTCAAAGATCTCACAGAAATAGGAAATAGAAGCATCACAATTACTAATAACAGAATAAACAACTTCATTTCTAATCTCCAGCTGGAAACAAACATTAATCAGTTTTCTCAATCTTCCATCAAAGATTATACCTTTTCTAACATCAAATACAAGTTGTATCTATTAAAAAAAAAAAAAATAGGTCTAACAAACTAAGAACAGTCCCCAAAATACAAAAAAAGAGAATGAAGGCATTGCTTGATTTTGCGATGAAACCCAACTCAAGGAGAAAAATGGAGATGAAAATAAAGCTGAAATAGAGCTAAAATGACTGATATAGAACTTTTTAAAGAAAAACCTAACTTTATATATATACATATGTGTGTGTGTGTGTGTGTGTGTGGGGTTGCTTCTCACGGCTAGAAATTGAGAACCAAACAGAGCTTGACCAAAAAAAAAATGTGAGAAAAAGGTAGAGAAGACTAGAACGAAGCACAACAAAACAGGTACATTAGCAGCGAAAAAAAAAGCCAAGAAACCAAGAGGCACAAGCTGAAACAGATGTGAATCTTTGAACGTAAAAGGGTTTTGAAAACCCTAGAAAAGTACCGATTCGAGCTTGGAGGAGCTGTGAAGGAACAAGGGTGAAGAAACAGAGAAAGAGTTCCATCTAGGAATTACAAAATGATGAGAGCTCAATACTTGAAGTACCAGAAAGCAAGAACACGAACGAATAGAGTCATAATCCTAAATGGAGCGAATGTGTGTGTGGAAGAGAGAGAGAGGGGAATCTGAACATACCTGAGATTTTTTCCAGACCGAAGAGAAGAGAAGAAACAGTCTCGCCACCAAACCATTGAGCCGTCGAACCAGTCTCGAACTGTCGAGTGTTGCTGTCGCCGAACCAGTCTTGCCGAACCGTCGATCGCTGCCACCATCGATCGTTCCCCTTCGAAATCTCATACCGCTGAACACCGGTCTCCCTTTCGAACCCTCTCTCTTCTCCCCTCTTCTAGGTTATCGATTTATAGCTTTCTATCTTCTTTTTGGAACCCAAATAGAAGCCAAACAGTTTGTATATATTTTTATTAAAAAAAATTCTAATATATTTTTGGGAAAAAAATATTGGCAGCCCAAATTTCATTTTGGCGGTTTTTTTTTTATCATACAATTCACGACATGTATTGTGCGCCGTAAAAAGATAATACTTTTAACGGCAGCTGATGTGTGCTTCGTAAAAAGTGTAATACTTTTAACGGTGGGCGTTGTGCACGCCGTGAAAAGTATTCACTTTTCACGGCTAACATATGTGCGTCATGTATAATTAATATATTAACGGCACGTCATATGAACGTTGTAGAAAGTTTTATTATTTACAACATGCATTGTAAGCTGTAAAAAAATCATCGTTATTACCATTCACGGCCTACACAATAGACATGCCGTGGTTAGAAAAGTATTTACAACGTGCAAAAAAAGCAAGTCATAAAAGTGAGTAACTATGGCATGCATTATTGTATGTCGTCGATGTGGTGTCGTAAAAAGTCAATTTTGTTATAGTGTGCGTCTATGTTAAAAACACTGACAAAGGTTATGTCATCGTTTGTCTTTATATGGATGACATGTTTATCATTAGAAGCAGTCAAAACGTGATCAAATCAACTAAGCAAATACTGAATAGAAGATTTGATATGAAAGACATAGGGGTCGCAGATGTAATATTAGGAATGAAAATTACTAAAACATCTTATGGATTGCATTATCTCAATCTCATTATATTAAGAAAATTCTTGGTAAATATATCAAGGATGATATGATTATAGCAAGAACACCTGTAAACATCAGTATTTATTTATCAAAAAATAAAGGTGATGCGGGGTCTCAATTAAAATACTCTCAAATCATTGGAAACCTAATGTACCTAACAAATTATAATCGTCCTGATTATAACAACCTCGACTTGTGATTAGCTGGCTAACCATGATTAATTATGTCTAATAAGTAATAAAGGTCAAATTCTGAGGAAATTGCATGTGTGTTGCATTATTTATACTCATATTTGTCTAATGTAGAAATATCTGTTTGGATTTTTGTTTGTTCTGTGAATTGAAGGCCTTATCGGCATCCTATTCTGAAATTGACTTAGTTTATGTGTTATTTGAAATTTTTAGAATTTTATGACAATTTCAATTGAAAATTAATTTGGATCAAAATAATTAGAATAAACTGATTGAACTTAATTAGAAGTAAGCCTAATTAATTAACCTTAATCAACCTTGATTAGGCTATGCTAATCATACCATATAAATAGGCCCATTAAGCTTATGTCACGACCCAAACCCGGCCCTATGGGTTTAGCACCGTAACCAGCCAGTAATCCGAGATTACCGAAGGCCTGCTTAACAGTAGTACAGTAAAACAGAGTTCAGGGCCTGGCGGAAGCCAATACAGTAAATAAATAATGTCCATTGAGCTGTGACAGTCTGAATGCCAAAAAGATTTTTCATGCATTCACACATTCAAACAGTACAGTCTATACAAAATCTACAGTCACACAGTAAAGGGACCTAATCCCTTGATAACAGTACAGTTAGTAGCTGACAGTCTATACAGTAATCAAAAACAGTACGGAGACAGACGGGGAAAAACAAAACACCCCAAAGTCATAACATGGCAACTCGGAACCTCGCAGTGAGGCACATAGGCTGGCTTGACAAAACTGGAGTCTAACCCATGCTCCTAGCTCCGATCTGGTGGCTGAGCACCTACATATATATATAAACAGTGAGCTAAAGCCCAGTGAATAACATAATGCGTAAAGAGGTTAAGAATGAAATGTCTTTACAGTAATGAAAACAGTTCATTAAACAATATTCTAGTCTTTCAGTCAGAACATTCATTCAGTCATATGTGGTACATCCATTAGCATAGCAGTAAACAGTAGGTCTTAAAGACCGAACAGTAATGATGGCCATCAATCAGTAAACAGTAGTGGTTCCGCGAGGGAACCGACAGAGATCTTTATAACAGTAACAATAACAGTATATAATAGTTGCTAAGGATGCCACAATACATTTCAGAATATAGGACATACATTCAATCAATTAACAATAATTATTTCAGAAAACAGTTCTGTTAAACAGTCAGAAAACATTCTCAGTTGAACATATCTTTACACAATTGTTACTCACAGAGTTTGGGCTACAGTATGCTAGAGCGTGTTTCCCCAGTCGCCAACCCTACATAGTTCACAGGTTGAACACACACTAAGCTACACAGTTGGGAAATATCATAATTTAATCCCTAATTTGTCTTGGTGTGTTCTACATCTATATCCTCATTAAGATGCCTTAAACTAGGCCTAAGAATGCCTAGAATGGGATGAGGATGCAAAAATACACTTAGAAAACATTTTGCAAAGTTTGCTGAAAATAGGAGCCTCGCTCGAGCGAGCCTTCCTTCGCTTGAGCGAGCTTCTAAAATCAAAAGCTTCGCTCGAGCGAGAAATCCTTCGCTCGAGCGAGCTGTCGAAACAGTAAAAGTACTAGATGCTGAAATTTTACGCGCGATGGTCGCTCGATGCTCGCTCGAGTGGAGCCCTGGATAAAGGTGCTCGCTCGAGCGAGGAATCCTTCGCTCGAGCGAAGAAGCCAAATCTGGAATTTCCAGATTTGCCTTCCAAGCTCAAACCAAGCATTCTACCACTCTTTACTCGACCTCTTGGGCCCAAATTCTGGAAAAACACCGCTAGATTCAATATACAACAAGTTTCAAAGCTCAATTTGTGAATTCAAAGCCCAAGAGTGAGTCAATTAAAACCATTTTTCAAACCCATTTTTCATGAACAATGTTCAAACATGACATGCATGCATTCAAACCAATTTAAAGCTTCAAATCATGCTCTAATGAGTTCATTCTCTTCAAAACAAGTTGAAAACATGGACTTAAGCTTAAACATGAGCATGCATGTACAATTCTACCATGAATGCCACTCAAAACTCACCCATTCAAACATGCATGCATGAATTCTAGCATAACTCACCATATATGAGCTACAACATGACTTAGTTCTACAATGGAGCATGAAACATGCAAGACTTTGCTTAAACTCACAATTAGAGGGATGAATTCTCTTACCTAAGCCTTCAATTAGGAGAATACAAGCTCAAGTTTGTAATATATACTTCAATCTTCAAGCTTCTTAGCAAATCAACAAGATGAATGCACTCTCTCCCTCTTTCTCTCTCTCTAAATTCGGTGGGGCTCTCAATTTGGCTGAGGAATTGTTTTAATTCAAGTGTGATGAAGCTCAACAATAAGAATAAACTAAGGCCTACTCAATGGCAATTCCGTAAATAAGGCAACTTATATGTTTAGCTTATTTTAATCTAATTTAATCATTCCTAATCACATTTTAGATGAATACACCATAAAATCACATAAATCCTACTGATCATGAAACACTAAACAATTCTCAGTTCGGCCGCCGATAAGGCCTTCAATTTGTAGTTTAAACATAAAAACACGAACAGATAATCAAATAATCGAAAAGATAAAAATGCAATACAATAAACATGCTCAGTCAATTCGGTTTCAATTTTCGATCAGTCCGTTCAGTACTCCAGGTAGTTCAATTATCAGTCATAAGCATTCCAGTTTAGCAGTAATCAGTATGTAATTCAGTAAATTTCCGGTAAACAGTATGGGGTTGTTACAGCTTATGACCTCACATATACATGGTTTGGCTGAGATTTTGAGGAAGGGAGAGGAAGAACTCAACACCTTGGAGAGAGAAAGGAGAATTTGTGGAAGACTTGAAGATTTGAGCTAGGATTGCACTTGAATTTAACTCTAGGTATGGAAACCATACTTAATTCTTGTAGACAATCTATATAAGAAATGAATTCACCAAGCTATGACGCCACTCGTATGAATTTAGAAGGTATATGTTAGGATTATCTTGGTTATGGAAGAATTGAGCATGATTGCATACATGTATGCATGAATCACCAATTTGAGTTTGAATTCCACGGAATTCTCTACATGCATGGAACCCTCAGACATTTATTTGGGAAGTTTTTCATGTTCCTACACTTTTCATACCATTTGGTCAAATTTTACAAAGAGATTAAAGAGTTCTTCTCTTGTATGGTTTTAATTTCATGGTTTAAACTAGATTTTGGAAATTTGGTTCATGATTTTGAGCAATTTGTCCCAAATTAACTATGTTTCCATGTTTTATAAAGTTTTCCCATGTTTTTGTGCCTAAAACACGAGTTTAGAACCTTTGGAATATCATCTTTGAAGCTCTAACACAGTTCTGGAAATTTCAGAATTCGCACTGTCCGCTTAAGCGAGAAAAGTGGCGCTCGAGCGTGAAAATCGAGCTCCCAGAAGTTGTAGAAAATTTTACAGGTCGCTCGAGCAACCAAAGTGGCGCTCAAGCGAGGACCCTTTTACTCAGTCTTCCGCTTGAGCGACCGTCGAGTGGGAATTTCACTCAACCAGTACTTTTTCAGAATTTGTAGACAGCTCAAGTGAGGGAAGTTGCGCTCGAGCGACCTTTCACATTTTTCATGTCCGCTCGAGCGAAGGAAGTTGCGCTTAAGCGAGACCCTTGTTTCCAGCATTTTTGACCAAGTGTTTTCAAATGCATTTTTGCATCCCCATTCCGTCATAAGCATTCCTAGGCCAAGATTAAGGCACAATAATAAGGATAAAAGTAGAGACACACCAAGATAAGAAATAAATAAGTAAATGTTTCTGGGTGTGTAATTCAGTATGTATTCGTTTTGTACCTGTGTAGGTCACGCGCCACAAGATATCTGAATTGCTTACTCTATTCGTTTACGTGGAGCCATTTGTTACTTGTGAGTAATAACTCTGTAAAGTTATGTTTTAACTTTAATTATTTTCTAATGATATGAGATAATAAAATGCTATGTTTTGTATGAATGAATGATTGTCCAAGTTTCTTAAATGTATTCGTGGCACCTTAGCTTCACATAATATGTGTCCCTTTATGGGTCATCGGAATGCCTTTATGGCTGTTTCTTATGGGTCATCGAAATGCCTTTATAGTTGTTCCTTATGGGTCATCAGAATGCCTTTATGGCCGCCTCTTTATGCGTCATCGGAAACATCTCTGTGCACATGAGTCATCAGAATGCCTTTATGGCCGTCCCAATTTTGGGTCATCGGATTTTCTAGCGCTAATAAATGTGTCACATATGATTATTTGTGAACTTTGATTTCTGAATACAAACATGGATATGAATCTGTCTTTGATTTAAGATCGGAATATGCATAAAAATCTATTTCTGATATAAACTCTGATTTCTAACTCTATGATGGATATCATTCATTAAAACCCTTTACTTTGTTATTATTCACTAGACTTCCGCTCACTATTTATATTATGTATATAGATGATCAGGCACGTGACCAGGCCTAGAGTTGATTGCCTAAGACCCTTTTTTGTCAGCTAACCATCGTGCTTCCTGAAGAGGTTCATTTTGAGAGGTCCATGTCAAGGCTTTGTTCGGTTTTTGTTTTGTTTATCTGTACCTGGCGCTAAATTCCCTTTTGACTCTCTCTGTGTAAATGGGTGAAATAAGACTATCGTATCTATGACGTTACATGTATATATATAAGTTTGTTTCGAAAATTTTATCTCATATACGTCAACTCAGCTCAATGGACTATGTAACCTTATATATTGCTTCTGTAGCCCCTAAATATATGTTATACTATTAAGAGGCCTTCGGTAATCCAACAATTACTGTCCGATTACGATGCTAAACTTGGGTCGGGTTTGGGTCATGACACTGATATAGCTTATGCTGTTAGTAAATTGAGTATGTACACTATTAACTCCGGAGAAGACCATTGGAAAACGATCATTCGGGTTCTTAGATATCTAAGATTTACCCGTGATCATGGTTTGAACTTTATTCGATATCCAGTAGTATTCGAAGGTTATTGTGATGCCAATTGGATATCGGATACTAAAGATTCAAAATCCACTAGTGGATATGTCTTTACTCTGGAAGGCGCTGTTGTTTATTGGAAATCCATGAAACAAACATGCATCGCACGATACACAATGGAATCTGAGTTCATTGCTTTAGACAAAGCAGGAGAAGAAGCAGAATGACTTCGTCACTTCTTAGAAGACATTCCAATGTGGCCAAAACCTGTGCCAACTATTTGCATTCATTCTGATAGTCAATCTGCAATAGGCAGGGCACAGAATCATATGTATAATGGTAAGTCGTGACATATCCATCGTTGACATAATACCGTAAAGCAATTGCTCTCAAATGGAATAATTTCAATAGATTATATAAAATCTAAAGAGAATATTGCGAATCTGTAAACAAAAGATTTGACAAAAGAGCAAGTGTATAGTTCATCGAAGGGGATGGGATTAAAGCCTATTATATAAGAGTCATCAGAATGGTAACCTTACTTATATGATTGGAGATCCCAAAAACTAGGTTCAAAGGGACAACTAAGTTATGTGTGGCTCGCCAGAAATCACCAAGGGATTAAAATTCCCTACCCATTCTTATGGTGAGAGTGATATTTGCAACATGTGTTGTATGCAAGGGTTTAAAGATAAGCTTTGCTTTTAATGATTACTTATATATTGATTTAGGCATAAAAATCAAGACGAGTATAAGAGATACTCACAATAAAGAATTACCTATATGAGTGTCGAACTAGGGCCAGTTCTATGAGAATGAAGATACTAAATTCTCTAGAAAGCACTCGTGAACAACCATGAGCGTTCAAGGCCAAAATGAACACAACCGTGAGAACCACGATGTGTCAGAAGATATTTTGTGTGAAATTTATTATCTTGGCTTACACAAACGGCTGAACAATTCAAGGCATCGTATCCATTGGTTAGCTAGTAAGTCCGATAAGTTATTACTAAGGAAGGTTTAAGGCCGAAAGCTAGCTATCATGATGCAAAATATTTTCGATTTATACTCTTTCGACAAATTCTGCCTATTGTTGCACTTCCGTTGTCATCAAATTCCATTCATGTGAGAGATTGTTAGAAATGGTTTTGGGAAAAACAGAATTTTTCCTCAACTTTAATCTAATTTTTAGGTGGGACTCATACGCCAAAGTTGGCAGGTCTAAGTAGTAACGCGTTCTATGCCACGTTGTGATTCACATAGTAGATTTGGTTACTCAAAACTATTATCGGTTAAATGGGAAATTGAAGCCAAAGTGAGCTCTATGGAAATGGAGTTTTTGGTGGAAATTTCTTAAGGTTTGGTTTAAGACTTGTCCCACATTGGTTTGGTGGGCAAACTTTTGTAGGTTTATAAGATTTGAGTTTACAACTTGGGGACGGTTCTAAGAGGCACCCCAAGTTTGTATAATGAAGAGGTTATGAGTAAATTGGGCTAGACCCATTGGACCAAAAAATAAACACACACGTACGTTGCCGCCATCGTCCGTTCGGTTGGTTAGGTGCGGGTGTGTCATGACCCAAACCCGCCCCTATGGGTTTAGCACCGTAACCGGCCAGTAATCCGAGATTACCGAAGGCCTGCTTAACAGTAATACAGTAGTACAGAGTACAGGGGCATGGTGGAAGCCAGAACAGTAAATAAACAATGTCCAATGAGCTGTGACAGTCTGTATGTAAAAAGATTTTTCATACATATAGACATTCAGTACAGAACAGTATGCACAATATTCACAATCATTCAGTACAGGGACTTAATCCCTATTAACAGTACAGTACTGTAACAACCCCATCACGTATAATGATTAGTACTTGATTAATTAAGAGGATTTGAGATTTAATTGCCGAGTATTATAATTTATTTGGGGTTTATGAGAATTGTGGAATCTGACTTGTATATGATTTTATTAAAGGTTCATTTTGGAATTAAAAATTAAGGGTCCAAATGGCTTAAGTAAGTGAAGTTAAGAAGTCGAATCAATTTAATATTAATTATGGACCCATTTGGGAGTTTAATTAAATATTTGATTCAGTTTAGTGAAATTGAGATCCCATTAATTAGGTCCTAATTAGATTGATTAAGTCATGAGGATTGAGGATTGTGGTTATTATAAATTAAATTTAATTATGATGTGCCCAATTTAAATATGTAATTTATCGATGAAAATTTGGGTCTGATCAGAAATTGAAGGCCTAGATGATTTGGGAAATCAAAATTGATGATGGTAATAAGTTCGATTTATTATTTGGAGCCTTTTGGGAGTCTGACTAAGAATCTGATTCGGATTGATAAAATTAAATATAATTAATTGGGCCTTAATGGAAGTCAATTAGACTAATTAAATTATGTGGGAGTTGTAATTAGTTATGAGTAATCAAGGCTAAGTGATGTTTAATTAAACTAATGTGTAATTAGTGTGCTTGATTAATCCTAATATGTATATATATATCCCCACATGGATTATTTCCAGGTGGACAAGTGTCCCACCATTCTTAATAAAATAATAATTGAAATCAAAGAAGGTTTGAGCCTTAGAGCTGTATCCTCTGTGTATATGCATTCAACGGGGTAAGCAGCCGAGTGAGAGGGAGAGAAACCGTGAGTAGAGAGAGAGAGAGAGAGAGAGAGAGAGAGAACTCAATTTACTTGGTCAATGACGGAGAGAAAAGTTGCTGGAATGGGAGAGAGCTAAAGGAGAAACCATGGATTAGAGAAAGAAATGATCAAATTAAAGATTGAAGGTAAGAATTTCAACCTTGATTTTATAGAACTCATGTATATCACTTGAAATTATAGATGAAGTTGGGCTCTAAATCATGTATTTGAAAGGAATTAGTAAAAGGGTGGTGAAATTGAATTAGATTCAAAATTATAAAGATGATTTGAAATAGGATGCATGCATGTGGAATATTATGGAGATTAAGTTGAAAATTAATTAGTTAGAGTTCGATTTATTTTGTTTTTTACAAATTAAAACTCATCCTTGCATGCATGTGGGTGATTATGGAAAATAAATTAGAAATTAATTATTTTGGGTTGATGTTGATTACCCTACATGAATTTGAGTCTCATTCCTACATGCATGAAATTTTAGAAGAATTAAAGAATAAGTATGGACTTTGGCTTTGATTATTGACCCATACATGTTAGAGTAATTCAAAGATTAAATTATGAATTACTAGGAATATATATATATATATATATTTACATATATATAATCAATAGTTTTGATCCTAATTGCATGCATGCAAATATTTCTTTAAAAGAGTTTGTAATTTTAATTTCATGATTTAAGAGGAATTAGTAAAATAATGAAGAAATTGAATTGGTTTTGTTGAATTGAGGCTTGATATGTGCATGCATGTAGAGAACACCTATGGAATCACAAAATCTAGCATGTGAATTGTAAATTTTGAAAGATTAGAAGTGTAATCCCACATGCAAGCATGTTTTTGTTGAGTTTCATAGGAAGGAGCACTAGTTGCATCATTAGAAGTGGAAATGGAAGTCAAATTGGGCATGCATGTTGTTTATTTAAAATGGGAACCTTGAATGCATAAGTTGGAGTTAATTTTGGGGCATGCATATGGTTAATTTGTGAAATTGGGTTTCCTAATGTTGTAATCTTGCATTAGTATCATGTTAGCATGTGTATATGTGAGATTTGTGTCATAGCATGCAAGAGAAATTGATTGAATGTCGAAAATGAACTCAGGGAACCATTCTGGAAAACCCAGAATTTATGGTGTCCGCTCGAGCGGGGAAGTTGACGCTCGAGCGGGGAGCTATGTAGACAGGCATTCCGCTCGCGCGGCAGAGTTCGCGCTCGAGCGTGAATTTGATATAACCAGTACTTTTGCAGGCCTCTTGGGTCCGCTCGAGCGGGGAAGTCCACGCTCGAGCGGGGATCCTATTTTCTGGAATTTTGAAAATGCATTTTGTGTTCTGTTTTCCGTTCTCTTTCACTTGTAAGCACTCTTAGGCATATGTTAAGCGTTGTAAATAAGTTAATGGGATAAGAATAAAGCCTAAAAAGGAGTATGTGGATTAAAGAACGGATTGAACTGTTAGTGACCCTTTTGTGTTCATGAAATGTGTAGGGTCAAGCTCCAAGGTAGATCCACAAACCAATCACTGTGAGTAATATCGATATTTGAAAGCTTGTAAAGGTCCAATTGTTATTCCCCCATAAACTTTATGAGTTGCTAATTGGGATTGTGGACAAAAGTCTGACACGAAGAAACGAATGGACCGAAGGTCGTTTTGATATAAATAAATGGACCTAAGGTCGTTTTGATATAAATAAATGGACCTAAGGTCGTTTTGATAAATATAAATGAACTTAAGGTCGTTTTGATACAAATGAATGGATCGAAGGTCGTTTTGATAGAAATGAGTAGACCGAAGGTCGTTTTGACAAGTATGAATGGACCTAAGGTCGTTTTGACACGAATGTATGGGCCGAAGGCCATTTTGACAGAAATGAATGGGCCGAAGGCCGTTTTGACAGAAATAAATGGGCCAAAGGCCGTTTTGACATAAATGAATGGGCCGAAGGCCGTTTTGATAGAAATGAATGGGCCGAAGGCCGTTTTGACAGAAATGAGTGGGCCGAAGGCCGTTTTGATAGAAATGAATGGGCCGAAGGCCGTTTTGACAGAAATGAGTGGGCCGAAGGCCGTTTCGACAGGAATAGAAATCTAAATGGGCCAAAGGCCAGAATGTTTGGAACTACAATCACTTGATTTGAACTTCATATAGTTATATATCTGTTAACTAGAAATATGGATTGGGCCCGAGGCCGTTTCGAACATGTTGCTCTACATTGTTATGTAATTTCTGTATTTGATATTATTCACTGGGCTATCGCTCACGCTCATTCATGTGTTTGTAGGTGAGCCAAGAGAGGTCCAGACCTAGCCTCAGTGAAGTCAGTTCGGAACAACTAAGGTTTTGAGGAGTCAGCCCTTGCGTCTCACGCACGAGACACGTCTTCGCCTTTTCGTTATGTAGTTGTATTTTGTCAGGTTGGCGAAGTCTTTGAATGTGTCTGTAAATAGTTTTGTTTTGGCTGACTTAGATTGAGTGATCCTGTTTGTACAGAATTTTTATGTTATTGCATTTTCAGATGTGAGTTATTAACACATGTATGTAATGAAGTGCATATAAGCACAGCTCTATGGACAAAGTTTCAAATTGCTTCCGTTTGGCCCCCATGAACTCTGTTAAAATGACTTTGGTTTGGATTGAGGCCGTAGGTAATCTCATGATTACTGGCCGGTTATGTCCTTAACCCATGGGGGCGGGTTTGGGTCATGACAAGTACAGTGCTGTCAGACTATACAATAATACCAATCAGATACAAGGACAGACGGGGAGATTAAAACACCCCTAAGCCATAGCTTGAAAGGCTCGGAACCTCGTAGTGAGGCACAGTGGTTGGCTTGACGAAACTAAAGCTTGCCTGACGCTCCTAGCCGCGGTCTGGTACTTGTACACCTACATATATATATGAGCAGTGAGCTAAAGCCTAGTGAATAACACAATGCGTAAAGGGGTTAAGAAAGAATGTCCTTTCAGTATTTTAAACAGTCGTTTGCCTCGGTAGATCAGTTATACAGTCGGTGGCTTATACTTCATGTCATATCAGTCATTTAGAAATCTTGGTAATCGTACATGGCAAAACCGATAGCAAAACAGTATGGTGGTAGTAGCAGTGTCAGTACAGTAGTAGTAACGGTAACAGTACAGTACAGTAACAGTGCAGTAGCGGTAACAGTAACAGTACAGTAACAATAACGGTAACAATAACAGTAACAGTAATAGTGCAGTAACAGTAGCAGCGACAGTAACAGTACAGTAACAGTAACGGTAACAATAACAGTAACAGTAACAGTACAGTTCTTATGGACTCAAGAGGTGTCTCGCACAGATTCTAGAGATGGCTCACACTGTAGCACTTAGGTCCGTGCAGCACTTTGCTCCAGATTTCACAGATTGGCTTAAAGCCCAGTATGGACTCAAGAGGTGTCTCGCACAGATTCTAGAGGTGGCTCACACTGTAGCACTTAGGTCTGTGCAGCACCTTGCTCCAGGGATATCCGTGACAGTAGCAGTACAGTAAACAGTAGGTCTTAAAAGACCGAACAGTCAATTGATGGCCATCAATCAGTAAACAGTAGTGGTTCCAATGAGGGAACTGACAGAGGTTTCTGTGACAGTAGCAGTAATAGTAAACAGTAGTTGCTAAAGATGCCACGATACAGTTCAGAATATAAGATGTACATTCATTCAGTTAACAGTAAACAGTTCATAAAACAGTTCAACTCGGTAAATAGTTCAGTTCAGTAAACAGTTTAGAAGATAATCATTTTTGAACATATCTTTACACAATTGTTACTCACAGAGTTCTGGGCTACAGTAAGCTAGAGCGTCTCCTCGGTAAGTCAACCCTACACAGTATACAGGATGAACACACACTAAGCTATACAGTTGGGGAAGATCAATGACTTAACCCCTAATTGCCTTGGTGTGGTTCTACATCTATATCCTCATTAAGATGTCTTATACCAGGCCTAAGAATGTCTAGAATGGAATGAGGCTGCCAAGATGCATTCAGAAAACAGTTTCAGAATTTTCAGAAAAACAGTTCCCCGCTCGAGCGCAGGTTTCCCCGCTCGAGCGTCAACTCCCCCGCTCGAGCGTGTGACACAAGCGTGTGACACAAGCCTCCGCTCGAGCGTACAATACCCCGCTCGAGCGGACTGTAAAGCAGTGAGAGATGCTGGGAGCTCGATTTCCCCGCTCGAGCGGTATTTCCTCCACTCGAGCGGACGACCAAAATCTGGAAATTTCAGACTTGAACTCCAAGATCAAAATCAAGTTTCAAAGCATCAAAATCGATCCTCTTGGGATGAATTTCTGGAAAACTCTTGTAAACTCATAATATTACATGATTCCAAGCTCAATTTATAAAATCAAAGCCCAAGAATAGTTCAATTAAACCCATTTTCAAAACAATTTTCATAGACATGATGAACATGCAATATCCATGAATTCAATCAATTCAAAGCCTCAAATGTTAGCTCAACTGAGCTCATTTCTTCAAGAACAAGATGAAATCATGGTCTTTAACATGAATATGAACATGCATGCAAGATTTTCATGAAATCAAACCTCACTATGCAAGGATAAACACATGCATGCATGAATTCTAACTCAACTCAACATATGAAGCTATTTCATGTCTTTAATGAGTCAATTCTTCTTAGAACATGGTGAATGCATGGGCTTAAACATAAATATGAGCATGTATATAACATTTGCCATGAAAACAACTTCAAACTTATCAATACAAGCATGCATGCATGAAATGAGCTTTAACTCAACACCATTGAACCAATTCATGCCTTAGATCACTAAAGACCTATGAATCATGCAAGAATAAACTCAAATGCACAATAAAGAAGGTCAATGATCTACCTTAGGTCTTCAATCACAAGACTAGAAGCTCAATTAGACAATTATCCTTCAATTTCTACAAGTCTCTAAGCCAAAGTGTGAAGAACTCAAGCTAATTCCTTTCCCTCTCTCTAGTTCGGCAATAACAAGGTAAAGAGCTGAAGGAATGTTTGTGTTGGAGTGAATTGAAGGCTCAAATGTGTTATAAAAAAGGGTCCACTAACAATGGCATTAATGTAAATAAGCCTATCCCTTTAATTAGCTTATTTTAATCCAATGTAATCATACTAAATCAATTTTCAATTAAATATACCGTAAAATCACATAAATTATGATGATTACAGAACATCAATAAATTTTCGATTTGGCCGCCGATAAGGCCTTCAATTTGCAGTTTAAACATACAAATTTGAACAGATAATTTGCCAGTCAAACAGATAGATTATGCATTTAAACAGTTACGGTCAATCAATCAGTCTCAGATTTTAGTCAGTCAGTTCAGTATTTCGATCAGTTCAATTATCAATCATAATCGGTCTCGGTTTAGCAGTAATCAGTACTTAATCAGTAATCAGTGATGAGGGTTATTACAGGGTGCATGGTGCAAGATTAAGTTGGGATTGTCCGACTCAATACTTATCTTTTTGAGCCAAAAATATTTGAATTTATTTTTAATTTTTTTGGGAAAAATTTTGACCATTTAAATTCAAATTTTGATTGGAAAATTTGTAGAGATTTCAAATCTGTCCGAACAAATTCAGTTCTCTCCCTTACCTATTTAATTTAAATTCAAACAGATTTGTATCTGTTTAATTTAAACCGAACATGTACTAGACCTGTTGAATTCAAATCTAAAAGGCACCATTGCACCTATAAATAGACTAGCCCTTCATTTGGTTTTTCATTCAATATTTTCGTTTTAAATTCTGCTAGTGCTCTCTGCATTTTGCTGCATAATTTTTTCCTGTGAGAAAGAGTGTAAAGACTAAGTGTGTTCATTGTGTGAATAATTTGTAGTACTGTTATTATTCTTAGTTGATTATTTTATCCTAGGAGATAGACGTCCACAATCTAAAAGCACCGTGGAGAGGACGAATCTATCTTAAGGACACAGTGTTAAATACTGGACTTGATCAAAACTTTGTTCAAATTAATAAAGTAAGTTGTTAATTTATTTTCTGTTTTGTTATTTATTTATATCAGATTTGATTTTATTTTTGTAATAAAATAAAAAACTGTTTTTATTTATTTATTTTTATTTACTGGTTTGATTTTGTAATCAAACGATCTCTCTTATTTTCTTTATTTCTTCTGTTTGTTGTTAAGTACACAAACATAATTTATTCGTAATACAGTGAAGATTGTTCGACACAATAAGCCATAGAAGCTTGGTCTTTCATATTCTCTTTTCTTGTGAAGTGTTATTTCCCCTCGTAGTGGAATCTCTACTCTATTTTTCTTTTCTTCCCTTCCTCTTTGACTTCCCTTGCCATGGCCTCACCGGATCCACTATCCCCTTCCTCCTCTACCTTACGTCGATGCCACCACCGCCACCAGATCTACCACCACTTACCGGATCTGTTGCCTCCACGATCCACCTCCACCAAATCCATTGGATCTGTCGTCATCCTTGGTATTTTGAGATTGAGATTGAGATTTGATTTTTTTTTTGTTTTTTGTTTTTTGTTGTTTGTTTGGTGTTTGGTTGTGTATCTAGAAGTCCATCGATGTTGTTTTTATAACTTACCCTCTTTGTGGTTGTAACCTATGAATTTATTTTAGACTTGTTTTATTGTTAAACTTTTATAATCGACCTGTGTTTAGCTATATGAGCTTTTTGCTTGGATTTGTCCATAGTTATCTCCTTGGTGCTTCTCTGATGACCTCCATTTCGTTTGGTGTAAGTTTTTTTTGTTGGTTGGACTCTTATTCTGTAAGTGCTAATTGACTTACATTATTGAAAATTTATACTGTTAAAAAAAAAAAAAAAAACTCCTAAATTAAAATAAAATATAAATGATTTTTTAATTTGCACCAATGGCCCCTTCATTTCAAATCTAAGGCCCTACAACTTTGTGGAATAACGGATTCTTTTACAGGAATATCCATAGCCACCACCTTTCCAAAGTGGATTTTTAATTGACAACTAAAATATTGTCACATCAAAGTGACAAGCTTCGATTTTCCTACATCACACATTCTCTTTGAAGAAAAAAAAAAAATGCACCACAATTGGATGATTCAACCAATTGCATTTCAATCAAATTTTTTATACTCCAATATAAAACACAAAGCAAAAGGCATAACCAATGGATCATGCTGAGACTTGAAGTAAAGTAAAATATATTAATGCACACATCAAATTATCATTTTAAAGCTATCACGGTGGATTCATATAAGATAATTTATTTGGTGGTCGTGGAATAATTTATTCTATTCTCTTAATATAAAATGATAAAAATTAATATAAAATGATAAAATGCACTATTTAAATCAATAAAAATTAGAAGAATTTTATAATAAATATTTTTTTTACTATATATACTCTTAATTATATTATTTTATTCTTTAGTTACAACATTATTTTGATATGTTTGGTTATGCCTTGAGTAGTGTTTGGTTATGAATTTTTTTTTATTTTTTTTCAATTATGACTAAGAAAGTATGGAGTTATGTCATTTTCTTCTTTAGTTATAAGGTGCATATAGTGCACACCGTTTAAAAGGTGTATACTATAGTCTTTCCTTAAAAATTAAGTTAAAACACCACTATTTACTCCAGAATGTTATATAATTTTCACTATTTGAATCAATAAAAATTAAGAGTCGTTTTGAGAATTAATTATTTTAGTTAAATTTTTGATTTTTTTTTATAAAAAGACATGTAAAAAAGTAAAAAAAATAATTATTTTTTTATAAATTAATTTTTAACTTTTTAACTATTTTAACTACTTGTCAAAACAAGCCTAAGTTAAAACACCTCATGTTCTTGCTCTACTACTATTATACGATTTTCATCTATAAATGTCTCACCTCTAATGTACAATTTTTTTTTACCCTTTTCAAGAATATACTGGTTCTTTTACATTTTTTTTTTTTTTGGGGGGTGTGAATATACTCTTAAAAAGCCAATTTCACCTAATTTTGCATATCCGTTATTTTTTTTTCTTTAATAAGGTTAAAGATGCTCCATAAATCGCATCCTATTGAGTCACTGTGTTGTCAGAGCTTCTCAAATAGAGTAGTTAAGTCTTCGTTTGGCAATGATTTTTTTAGTTAATTTTTTAAATTTTTTAGTCTGAGACTTTTTTATTTATTTGGTATTCTTGATTGATTTTTTGGCTTTTTAGCCTTGGAATGGTGGATTTTTTTTGTCCTTTTGTAATTTTTGACTTTTTATGATTTTTTAACTTTTTTTTGTCTTTTTGTGATTATTTAGCCCAATATGAAAACCAAACAACCCCTAAATGTTTTTTTGTCTTTTTGTGATTTTTTGCTTTTAACCAAGCTTTTTGGGAGTGATTTGGGAAGTTGGTAAAAAGTTACTTTTTTTTTTGAATTAATATTTATTTACGGTGTCACATCACACAAAAATGACTAAAATAACCTCACCAAACTTTAAAAAATTACATTTTACCCAAACCCACAAAATATAAACATTGAGGGTACTTATGTAATTTTCCAACCTATTTTTTGCCACTTCCCAAATGAGCAAAAAAACGCAACTTTGCGTTTTGCTCAGCCACAAAACGTGGCGTTTTGCTCTAATCCCAAAAGAGCCCTTCATTTTATGTATTCTCCGACTAATATAATTAAAAAATCAAAATATTAACTAAAAAAAAGTTTAAAAACTAAATAGAAAGACCTTGTTTGGTTCCACTTTTTTGAGTTAATTTTTAAAATATTTTTTTGAAAAGTGTTCTTGAAAAATGAATCATTGTTTGGTTGTTCCAAGTTTTTGAATTTTGGAACAACAATTCAAAATTCCCTCCAAAATATGGCCTTGTTTGGTTTGTGTTTCTAAAAAAATTTTGGGAAAAATTCTCTACAAATAAGTTTTCAAAAGTAATCAAACCAAACAAATTTTCCCAAAATTTTTTTCCAAAACTTGTTTGGTTTACAAGTTTTCCAAACAAATCTCTCTCTCATACACATCAAATCAATCACTTTTTCCAAAACTCTCTCTCAAAATAATTTTTCAAAACATCTTTTGAAAAAAAACCAAACCAAACAAATTTTCGTACTTTTTATCTCAAAACATGTTTCTCAAATACAAACCAAACAAGCCCTATGATAACCAATGGTTCATCAAATCCATTACTAAATTTAAATTTGATGAAAAAAAGTTATTTTTGACTCCTCTAACAGTTCATCAAATCCATCAACAAATTCAAAATTTTACTTTTCTTTCATCAAACTGAGGATTAATGTGGCTTTTATCAAATCACTATTTATTGTCGTTAAATTTTTATCCCCAAATGACCACCTCATGACAAAAATTTATAAAAAAAGTTACATTGGCCGGTTGTTCGCCCGGTCGTCTACTCGGTCGACCGGTGATTTTATGATGTTACAAAATCTTCAATTAGAGTACTTGATATTAAAGAGAGTTTTTACTCAAATTTAATTAAAAAAAAAAAAAATACACCATTAAAGATGCCCTTAATGGAATGTTAGGATTTTGGATTTAAGAACATCCACAATGGATGGCTAAAATTGTAATTAAAAATAATAATAAATAAAGAGGACAACAACCAACCATTCAGTAATTAAAATAAAAATTAAAAAAAGAAAAGAAAAGAAAGAAAACAAGTCACATAAAAAATAAATAAAGAGGACAAGTGGAAAGTTTTTTTTAAAAATATTTTAAAAAAAATAATTTAGAGAATTGACTTATTTTTTAAATTATTTGAGAAACTAACTAGTTTTTTGAAATCGTATTTTGAAAATATAATTTTAAATTAAAATCGCATTGCAAAAAATAAGTTAATTTTTTAAATAATTTAAAAAGTGGATCAATTTTTGAAATTATTATTTTTTAGAATATTAAAAAAAAAAAAAAAACTCGACCAGCAATAGTCAAATTGTAATTTCTTTCTTGTGGGTCCGCTTTATTTACAAATGGTTAAAAAACATCTTATCACCTAACAGAAAGAACGAATTTTCAAGGTGCCGTTTGGTAACACTTACGTTTTCAGTTTTCTGTTTATATTTATAAAAATTTAAAAAATTCAAATAAAAACTTGTTTGGTAAAATTTTTGATTTATAAATCAGTGGTTTCAGTTTATAAATTTGGCCAAAAAATGAAAATACAAAAAATGTGTTTCCGTTTTGAGTTTTGAGTTTTTTTTTTTTTTACTACCCAACACTAGCCACCACCCGTCACCATTTTCCACCACCGTCTTCCGCCGCCACCACCACCTACCCCCCACCACCACCTGCCACCACCACTCACCACCCACCCGCCCGCCACCACCACCACCCACCAACCACCCACTCGCCACCACCACCACCACCACCCACCTGCCATCCACCCGCCACCACCCACCACCCGCCACTACCATCCACAGCCCGCCACCACCACCCGCCACCTACTTGCCGCCACCACCACTCACCAGCCACCTGCCACCACCAGCCACCCGCCACCCACCTGCCACCACTATCCACCACTGCCACCACCATCCACTCGCTACCATCTACCGACCGCCACCGTCACCCACCCACCCACCACTACCCGCCACCACCCGCCATCCGCCACCCACCACCACCACCACCACCCACTCGCTACCACCCGCCATCGTCACACACCCACCCACCATTACCACCCACCACCCGCCATCTGCCACCCGCCTGCCACCACCACCCGCCACCACCCACTCGCTACCACCGACCACCAGCCACTGTCACCCCACCCACCCACCCACCATCACCACCCACCCGCCATCCGCCACCCACCACCACCCACCACCCATTCGCTACCACCTGCCACCTACCTGCCACCACCACCCACCCACCCACCACCACCCGTCATTCGTCACCCATCCGCCACCACCACCACTACCACTACCACCACCCACTCGCTACCACCCACCACCCGCCACCGTCACCCACCCACCCACCACCACTACCACCCCTCCACCACCAACTACCCACCACCTACCGTCTTCCGCCGTCCCTTGCCACCACTTGCCATTTCTCATTCTTTTTTATATTTTTAAATTTTTTAAAATATTTTGTCAATTACCAAACGCGTTTGTAGTTTATGTTTTTCTAAAAATAAACAAAAAATAAACAAAAACCAGTTTATAAAATTTTTGTAAATATAAACTGAAAACGTAAACGTTACCAAACACACCGCAAGTGTGCGTCCAAAAAATTGGGATTTCGAAAACCTATTTTGATCAACCAAACAAAAAAATGAGTTTAGAAAATTAGAACCAAACATAATAAATAAATAAATATAATATATATATATAATACTTTTAGCAATTTTTTTCAAAAAAAATAAAAAAAACTTTTATATTTTAATCAAAAAAAATTTAAAAATTATTAAATAAATTATTTTTTAAATTAGAAAGTGAGTGAGTGTATACCGTGATAACATAATTAAAACACGTTTTAATATATAATTAGTCAAAACGAAAGCTAGTAAATAAAATCTCTTGGCACAACTAGAGCCTAATTGTTCCTATTTAGGCTTTATTTGAAAAATGGGTTGTTTTTTAGTTTTTAAAAATTTTTTGGCTATTAATCTAGAGTTTTAATTTCGTTTGGATTGGACTTTTTGATTTTTTAATTTTTATGAGAGAAAAAATAAAATAATTATGATTTAAATGAGACATTTTATATTATTGACTTTTTAATTTATTTTATTTTTTGTGATTATTTTAGTTTGATAGTCTCGTGTCGAACGATGATTTAATATTATTCAAAATTTACCTCACGTGACTATACCCAAATTAATACTCCAAAAATTTAAAGGAAAAAAATATTTTTTAAGGGGGAATTATAAGTGGAAGAAGAGGAAAAAAATAACTAACACATGGGGGTGTAAGTGTTACACCCTCACAATCTTTTATTTGTATTTCACCACCAACACATTTACCCCCTCGTGTTAGTAATTTTTTTCCATTCTCTCACCTGTTTGCATGTAGTTCTTCCTTTTTTTTAATAAATAAAATTTTCGAAATGTTGTATAGTTGATTATGAAATAAAAAATACTTGACATATTAAAATTTTTATCAAATATCTCACATGGGTGTAGGACCCATATAAAATTCACATTATATAGGTCCCACATCCATATAAGATATTTAATAGAAACTTTAGTAGAAATTTTAGAGTCTAGTATTACTCTTCTGAAATCTAATCATACTTACAGAGACCATTGCTTCAATTATTATTACTATTATAAGTTGAACTAAAAAAATACAAAAGACAAAATAGCCGAAATAAGTCAATAAGACAAAATGTTACATCCAAATCATAGTCATTTCATTTTTTCTCCCACAAAGTCAAAAAAAGCCAAACTAAACAAAATTTTTTAGCCCCAAGTTAAAAAAGTCTCAATTCAAAAAAGTCAATTAAAAAAAGTCAATGCCAAATGGCGACTTTTTGAAAATAAGTTTTTTTAGTAACTTCTTTTATTTTTGGCTAAAATATGATAAAAAAAAAAACTAATATGTTTAAGTTGATTTTTTGATTTTTTACGAAAAGATTTATAAAAATTAAAAAGAAATAGAAATTTTTGAATTTTTAGCATAAATTATTAATTTTTTTAGTAATTTTTTAACTTTTAAGCTAAGGACTAATGTTCCTAAGAAGACCCTAGTCAGTGGCAAAAGATTCACAACTTCAAAATGAGTGAGAAACTTAAAATTAATTACGAAAATGATCCGTAGCTCGAAAGTACAAATATACCACCTTCAACAAATTGACTCTCACATCTCTCTCACTCTCGCCTCATCCGTCTCACCTCTCTCGCCTCATCCCTCTGATTTTACTCACTCGCGCCTCATTCCTCTCACCTTTCTCGCCTCATCCCTCTCATTCTCTCATGGCCTTTGTTTTCTCGGCAACCAAACAAAGGCATAACAATACTCAACAAACAACCAAATTAACTACCAGATCAAGCACAAAAAATAAACAATTTATCGAACCTTGTACGCCAGAATGGTAGACTCCGAGGCCGACCCAGTAAGCGTAGCCATTGACGGGAGTGAGGATCCTAAACATTCAGGTACACAGGAACCTTTCCTGTCCTCCTCTTCCTGGGTATCATTCTACACAACATTCTTCCTTCAAAAAAATCCAAAAATCAAAACGTTTCCCTCAAATTTTCCCGAAATCCAAACAGAGAGTAATATATGCAGAAGCCTATATAGATATATACAAATTCCTCTGGTTTTTTGGGTTGGGAAATTCGAGAAAATGAGAGGAATTTCTAGTGCGAAATGGGATTTTTGGGGTTCGAATTCTGTTTAGTTTTTTTGGGAAATCACTTTTTTTGATTCGTTAAAAAAATTGGGTATACTATTTTTATATGCAAAATTGAACCCCAACCACCATCGCTTACCTTGGAAGAAAGGATCATTATGACAGTAACTCCATCATTTCTCTCTCTCTTTCTCTCTCTCATCAAAACAATTGTGGGTGTATCCTGCGTAGCAGAGCCGCAAATTCATCAATTCGAGCCACTCTCGAGCCATCACCTTTCGAGCTACGTAGCGAAGTCGTGGGAAATTTATTCTGAATAAAAAAAAAACTCATGGGAAATTTATCCCCTCTCACGCGCCTATCCTATCATTTCCCCCTCACGCTTTTCTAATCTCTCTCTCTGGTGCACTCTCTTTCTCCTCTTTCTTTCTCACGTTTATCTTGCCTCTTTCCTTTCTATCTTCTATCTTCTTCTTTTTTTCACTTCTTTTAAATTATTATTTATTTTAATAACCTATATATAAGTTTTATTGTAAAATTTTAATTTTTATAAAAATAATATCATTAAAAATATATTGACGATGTCTTCAAAATAAGATTAATATTAAATATATAAAAATTAAAAATTAAAAATAATAACTTAAAATAGATATTAAAAAGTACACAAATTAAAATGAAATATATGACTGAAGTTAATATGAATAAAAAAAATTATTTAAAATTAATTAAGTAAAAAGGAAAAATTACCAATTAGTGGTAATAAAAATAAAAGATAATAATATTCAAATCATACAAATATTGATTGAAACTTTAAAAATAAAAAATAATAATATTTAAACTATACAATATTAACTAAAATCATATTAATAAAAATAATAATATTCAACTATACAAATAGTAAGTCAAACTAAACAATAAAAATAATAATTAAATCATACAAATATTATTTTTTTTATTAACTTAAACCATATGAATAAAACAATAATATTCAACCATATAAACAGTAAGTCACACCAAACAATAAAAATAATAATTAAATCATACAAATAATTATTTTTTATTTTTATTAACTCAAATCAGAAAAAAAAATTTAATACAAATATTAACACAAACCATACAAATAAAAAAAAGCCACTCAAAAAAAAAGTCATATATATTTTAGCATTAAAAATAGTTTCAAAAAAAATAGGATATGAGAAATTTCATTTCACCATATTTGGTTGAATTTTGTCTTTTATTTCTCTAAAAAAAAAAACAATAGTTTGGTAAAAAAAAAATATCAGTTTGCTAAAAAGTGCCCTTAAGGCATAAGTAAAAGAAAAAAAAAAATTTTGAAAAACACAAGACATATTTTACTAAATTCAATGAACTTTTATTTAAAATCAATACACTTTTTAACATTTTTATATATTTTCAAGATACTTTTTCCAATATCAATTTCATATGGTTCAAGCTGTGTCGAGTGCAAGTTAGATCTATGCAAAATGCAAGTCCAAGATACAAGTCTATAACATGTACAGAGTCCAAGTCCGATTTGTGTGTAGTGTAAGTTCGATCTATGCTAAATGCAAGTTCAATTTGTGTGGAGTACAAGTTCGACATATGTGGTGGTGCTAGTCCAACTTGTGCATGGGTGCAAGTTTATTATTAAAATGATAAGTTTTTTTTTTTTCAGTTTATTCACCAAATTAGTTTTAAATTTTTTTTTAAAAAAAAAAGAAATTAAAAACTAACCCAAATTGTGCCTAAAAAAAAATAAAATAATTTATAATTAAGTAAGATACTAGAAATTATAAAAAAAAAAATAAAATAAATCACTACAAATTAGACTTGCACTTTGCACAAAATTCAACCAAATATAAAAATAATCACCATAAATTAAACTTGCACCCCGCACAGATTGACCTTGCACCTCGGACAAGTTAGACTTGCACCCTACATAGGTCGGACTTGCATCCCGCACAAAAATTCAACCAAATATATAGGGTGCAAAATCCGACCTATGCGGGGTGCAAGTTTCGATATATGTGGCGTGCAAGTCTAATTTGTAGTGATTATTTAATCACTACAAATTAGACTTGCACTTTGCACAGAATTCAACCAAATATAAAAATAATCACTACAAATTAAACTTGCACCCCACACTAAATAATCACTACAAATTAGACTTGCACTTTGTACAGAATTCAACCAAATATAAAAAATAATCACTGCAAATTAGACTTGCACCCCGCACAAATTGACCTTGCACCCTGTACATGTTAGACTTGTACCCTACATAAGTCGGATTTGCACCCCGCACAGAATTCAACCAAATATGTAGGGTGCAAATCTGACCTATGCGGGGTGCAATTTTGATATATGCGGGGTGTAAGTCTAATTTGTAGTGATTATTTTTTTTAAAAAAAAATTAGTGTTTTTTTCTTTTTTATAATTTCTAGTATCTCACTTAATTATTTTTTTATACTTATATAAATTATTTTAATTTTTTGGACACAATTTGGACTAATTTTCAATTTCTTTTTCTTTAGAAAAATTAAAAACTAGTTTGGTGAATAAACCGGTTTTTTTTTAAATCATTTTAATAATGAACTTGCATCCATGCATAAGTTGAAACTTGTACCCCACACAAATTGAAATTGCACCGAGCAGAGATTGAACTCACACCTCAAACCAATCGAACTTGCATCTCACACCTGTTAGACTTGCACCTATATATAGGTTGGACTTGCACCCCCATGTAGCTGTTGGACAATCTTCATTGTATTCCGAATAAATTAAGTTTGTGTACTTACCAACAAACCAAAGAAATAAAGGAAAGGAGAAAGAATGTTTGATTACAAAAATCAAACTAGAAAATAAAATAAATAAATAAATAAATAAATTTTGTTACAAAAACAAAATCAAAATCTGATATAAATAAATAATAAACCAGAAAATAAATTAACAACTTATTTGATTAATTTCTTGAACAAATTTTTGATCAAGTCTAGTGTTTGACGCTGTATCCTTAAGACAGATTTGTCCTCTCCACAGTGCTTTCAGAATGTAGACGTCTATCTCCTAGGATAAAATGATCAATCAACAAAAAATTACAGCACTACAAATTTTTCGTATAACGAACACACTTAGTGTATACAACTCTTTCTCACAGAAAATTAATGGAATTAATGCAGCAAAATGTAGAGACGAATTGCAGCAGACAAGAACGAAAATTGGAATGAAAAATCCAAATGAAGGATTTTGTCCTATATATAGCTGTAAAGATGGCTTTTTCACTTTGACTTCAACAGGTATAGTACCTGTTCAGTTTGAATTTTAAATAGCTATTAAACTGTTTTGGGTTTGCATTTGAACAGATAAAAGAAAACTGTACAGAAATTCGGAGCTGTTTTGTACAGAAACTGCGAAGAGGTGCAAAAATTGAATTTGAATTTTCCAACTAAAATTTAAATTCAAATGGTTAGAATTTATTTTCCAAAAATAAAAAATAAATTTAAATGTTTTTGGCCCAAAAAGATAGATATTGGGCCAGAAAAGTCTAACCCAACCCTCACACCTCGCACCCCGGGCCCGGACTCAACTTAGCCCGACTGACCGGACGGACGACGGCGCGCACGTGTGTGGTGATTTTTGGGTCCAATGGGTCTAACCCATTTTGCCCATAACCTCATTCTCTACAAAACCTGGGTGCCCCTTGGGGCTTACCCCCAAGTTTCAACCTCAAGCCTTATAAACCCACTCAAAGTTTCCCACTAAATCAATGTGGGACAAACTTTAAACCAAACCTTGAGGAAATTTCACAAAAAACAATATTTCTATGGAGCTCTCTTTGGCTTCAATTTCTCATTCACCCGATAATGGTTTTTAGCAGCCAAATATATCACGTAAATCACAATGTAGCATAGAACGCGTTACCACTTAGACCCACGAAATTCGACGCATAGGTCCCACCTAAAAATTAGACCAAAGTTGAGGAAAAATTCTATTTTTCCAAAACTTTCAAAATCATTTCTAACAATCTCCCACATGAATGAAATTTGATGACAACGAAAATGCAAACAATATGCAGAATTTGTCGAAATAGTATAAATCGAAAATATCTTACATTAGGATAGGTAGCTTTTTTGTCACAGCCCAAACCCGCCCCTATGGGTTTAGCACTGTACCGGCCAGTAATCCGAGATTGCCGAAGGCCTACTTAACAGTAGAACAGTAATACAGAGTACAAGGGCATGGCGGAAGCCAATACAGTAAATAAACAATGTCCAATGAGCTGTGACAGTCTGTATGCAAAAAGATTTTTTCATACATTTATACTTTCAGTACAGAACAGTATGCATAACATTTACAAACATTCAGTACAGGGACCTAATCCCTATTAACATTACAGTAAACGGTACAGTACAGTGTTATCAGTCCATACAGTACAGTAACAGTCTATACAGTACAATGACAGTTGGGTGAAGCTAAGACACCCCAAAGGCAGTCTAAGCTTGATTATACTCGGAACCTCGCAGTGAGGCACAGTGGTTGGCTTGACAAAACTGGAGATACCTCGACGCCTCTAGCAACGGTCTGGTGCCTGGACACCTACATATATATATGAGCAGTGAGCTAAAGCCCAGTGAATAACACAATGCGTAAAGGGGTTAAGAATGAATGTCCTTACAGTATATCGAAAACAATCATTTCAATCAGTTTATCAGTTGTTCAGTACAGTAGACAGTCATATGTGGTACATCCATTAGCATAACAGTACAGTAAACAGTAGGTCTAAAAAGACCGAGCAGTACAATAGGTCTAAAAGACCGAACAGTCGTTGATGGCCAATCAACCAGTAAACAGTAGTGGTTCCAACAAGGGAACCGACAGAGATCTCTGTAACAGTAATCAGTCAGTAACAGTAGTGCTAAGGATGCCACAGTACAATTTCATAATATAGGACATACATTCATTCAATAAATAATTACATTTCAGTAAACAGTTCAGTTCAGTAATCAATATCCGTTCAGTAAACAGTTCAGTTTAGTATTCAGAAAATCATCATTTGAACATATCTTTACACAGTTGTTACTCACAGAGTTTTGGGCTACAGTAAGCTAGAGCGCGTCCCCAGTCGCCAACCCTACACAGTACACAGGTTGAACACACACTAAGCTATACAGTTGAGAAAGTAATAACTAAATCCCTAAATTTGCTTCGGTGTGTTCTACATCTATATCCTCATTAAGATGTCTTAAACTAGGCCTAAGAATGCCTAGAATGGGATGAGGATGCAAAGATGCATTCAGAAAGCAGTTTCAGAATTTTCAGAAAAACAGTTCCCCGCTCGAGCGCAGGTTTCCCCGCTCGAGCGGACATGCAACAAAGGTCCCCGCTCGAGCGTCAACTCCCCCGCTCGAGCGTGTGACACAAGCCTTCGCTCGAGCGTACAATACCCCGCTCGAGCGGACTGTAAAGCAGTGAGAGGTGCTGGGAGCTCGATTTCCCCGCTCGAGCGACACTTCCTCCGCTCGAGCGGACGACCAAAATCTGGAAATTCCAGATTTGAACTCCAAGATCAAAATCAACTTTCAATGTATCAAATTCGATCCTTTTGGGCTAATTTTCTGGAAAACACTTTAAAACTCAATGTATAACATGTTTCAAAGATCAATTTGAGAATTTAAAGCCCAAAGGTAGTTCCATTAAACTCATTTTCAAAACAATTTTCATAAACATGAAGAACATGCAATATCCATGAATTCAATCAATTCAGAACCTCAAATGTTAGCTCAACTGAGCTCTTTTCTTCAAGAACAAAATGAAATCATGGTTTTTATCATGAATATGAACATGCATGCAAGATTTCCATGAAATCCAACCTCACAATGCAAGGATAAACACATGCATGCATGAATTCTAACTCAACTCAACATATGAAGCCATTACATGTCTTTGATGAGTCAATTCTTCTTAAAACATGGTGAAATCATGGGCTTAAACATAAATATGAGCATGCATGTAACATTTGCCGTGAAAACAACTTTAAATTCCTCAATACAAGCATGCATGCAAGAGATGAGCCTCAATTCAACATTATAAGCCATATCTTGGCTCTAATCTTTAATAATCCTCTAAACCATGCAAGGAGTGATTCAATTCATAAACAAGAAGGCAATTACTCTACCTTAGATCCTCAATCACAAGACTAGAGGCTCAATTCAGCAATCTACACTTCAATTCTTCAAAGATTCAAGCCAACTCTTATGTGAAATCAATCTTCTTGTTTTCTCTCTCTCTAAGTCGGTTTTGAGCTCGAAATGGGCTGAGGAAATGTTTTGTTTGAAGTGTATAAGGCTCAATATATGTTTTATATGAAAAGGGCCACTAGGTGGCAAAACGGTAAATAAGGCAAACTCTTTGATTTAGCTTATTTTATCTAATTTAATCGTACCAAATCGATTTTCAATTAAATATACCATTAATTCACATAAATTCTACTGATCATAAAACATCTATCAATTTCAGGTTTGGCCGCCGATAAGGCCTTCGATTAACAGTTTTAAACATATACACCTGAACAGATAGTTAAACAGTTAAACAGATAGGCAATGCAAGTCAAACAAACACAGTCAATTAATCAGTTCCAGTTTTTCAGTCAGTCAGTTCAGTAATTCAGTCGGTTCAATTACCAATCATATTCAGTCTCCGTTTAACAGTAATCGGTAATTAATCGGTAATCAGTATGAGGGTTGTTACACTTTTGGCCTTGAACCTTCCGTAGTGATAACCTATCGAACTTACTAGCTAACCAATGGATGCAATGCCTTGAATTGTTCAACTGTTTGTGTAAGCCAAGACAGTAGATTTCATACAAAATATCTTCTGACACATCGTGGTGCTCACGATTGTGTTCATTTTGGCTTTAAACGCTCGTGGTTTTCACGAGTGCTTCTAGAGAATTCAACCTCTTCATTCTCATATAACCGGCCTCAGTTCGACACTCATATAGGTGATTCTTATTGTGAGTATCTCCTTATACTCATCTTGATTTTTATGCCTAAATCAATATATAAGTAATCATTAAAAGCAAAGCTTATCCTTAAATCCCTACATACAACATATGTTGCAGATATCACTCTCAGTATAGGAATGGGTAGGGAATTTTAATCTCTTGGTGATTTTTGGCGAGCTATACATAACTTAGTTGTCCCTTTGAACTTAGTTCTTGGGATCTCTAGTCATATAAATAGGGTTACTATTATGATGACTCTTATGTAATAGGCTTTAATCCCATCTCCTTTGATGAACTATACACTTACTTTTTTGTCAAACGTTTTGTAAACGGGTCCACAATATTCTCTTTAGATTTTATATAATCTATTGAGATTATTCCATTTGAGAGCAATTGCCTTACGGTATTATGTCGACGACGAATATGTCGTGACTTACCATTATACATATGATTCTGTGCCCTGCCTATTGCAGATTGACTATCACAGTGACTACAAATAGTTGGCACAAGTTTTGGCCACATTGAAATGTCTTCTAAGAAATGACGAAGCCATTCTGCTTCTTCTCCTACTTTGTCTAAAGCAATGAACTCAGATTCCATTGTGGATCGGGCAATGCATATTTGTTTCGTGGATTTCCAAGAAATAGCAGCGTCTCCCAGAATAAAGACATATCCACTAGTGGATTTTGAATCTTCAGTATATGAAATCCAATTGGCATCACAATAACCTTCGAGTACTGCTGGATATTGAGTAAAGTTCAAATCATGATCACGGGTAAATCTTAGATATCTAAGAACTCGAATGATTACTTTCCAATGGTCTTCTTCGGGGTTACTAGTGTACCTACTCAATTTACTAACTGCATAAGCTATGTCAGGGCGAGTACAATTCATTAGGTACATTAGACTTCCAATGATTTTGGAGTATTTTAACTGAGACACTGCATCACCTTTATTTTTTGATAAATAAAGACTGATTTCTACAGGTGTTTTAGCTACATTCATATCATTCTTGATAAATTTGCTAATAATTTTCTCAATATAATGTGATTGAGATAATGCATATTCGTCAGATGTTTTAGTAATTTTCATTCCTAATATTACATCTGCGACCCTCTGTAACAACCCTCATACTGCTTACCGATTAATTACCGATTACGGCTAAACTGAGAATGATTATGATTGGTAATTGAACTGACTGGATCACTGAACTGACTGACTGAAATCTGAAACTGAATTGATTGTCTGTATCTGTTTGAATTGTAATTCTATCTGTTGACTGTATGATTATCTGTTCAATTTCTATGTTTAAACTGTTAATTGAAGGCCTTATCGGCGGCCGAACCAGAAATTGATTAGTGAGTTATGATCATCATAATTTATGTGATTTTATGGTGTAATTATCTGAAAGTCGATTTGGTATGGTTAAATTAGGTTAAATATAGATGAATTGCATAGGTTGGCTTATTTACAATCATGCCATCTAGTGGGGCCTTTGTTTATTATTATCCTTGAGCATCATACACTCAAACAAAACAACTCTTCAGCCATTTCTTTGCACAAAACCGATCTAGGGAGAGAGGGAGTGAGAGCATTGATGTGTTCTTGAAGAATTTGCTTGGACTTGTAGAAATTGTTAGAGAATTGCATATTTGAGCTCCTACATCTCCAATTCAAGCCCTAGGTAAGGAATTCAACCCTCTAATTGTGAGTTTAAGCTAATTCTTGCATGGCTCATGTCAAATTGTAGAGCTAAGTTATGTTTTAGTTCATACATGTTGAATTGTAGCTCATTTCATGCATGCATGTGTGTATTAATGAATTTTGAGTTGATTTCATGGCAAATTGTCACATGCATGTTCATAATTAAGCCTAAGTCCATGTTTTCAACTTGTTTTGAAAAGAATGAACTCATTAGAGCATGTTTTGAAGCTTTGAGATGATTTCGATTCATGTATGTTTGCATGTTCTTCATGTTCATGAAAACGGGTTTGAAATTGGTTTAATTGAGTTTTGAAACTTGTTGTATATTGAGCTTGGATGTGTTTTCCAGAATTTGGGCCCAAGAGGTTGAGTTTTGAGCTTAAGAATGCTTGGTTTGAGCTTGAGAGGCAAATCTGGAAATTTCAAAATTTGGCTCCTACGCTCGAGCGAAGGATTCTACGCTCGAGCGACCATCGTTTCTCCTGAGCCCTGCTCGAGCGAGGGAATGGTGGCTCGAGTGGAAATTTCAAGCTCTCAGCATTTTGGTGCGCGCAGGTGTACGCTCGAGCGAGGGTATTTACGCTCGAGCGGAGACCTGTGTCTTACGCTCAAGCGAGCATCGAGCGAGCATCGGGCGTAAATTCTGAGCATCCAGCATTTTTACTGTAGCACACAGTCCGCTCGAGCGACGGAGTTCACGCTCGAGCGGAGATCCTTTTTCTGCATGTCCGCTCGAGCGAAGAAAGCCTCGCTCGAGTGAGACCCCTGTTTTCAGCAAATTTTGTAAAGTGTCCCAAAGTGCATGTTTGCATCCTCTTTCCATCCTAGGCATTCCTAGGGCATATTTAAGGCAACTTTAAGAGGATACAGATGTAGAACACACCAAGGCAAATTTAGGGATTGAGTTACTATCATTCCCCAACTGTGAAACTTAGTGTGTGTTCAATCTGTAAACTGTGTAGGATTGGCTTCCTGAGGAGACGCTCTAGTTCACTGTAGCCCAGAACTCTGTGAGTAACAATTGTGTAAAGATATGTTCAAAATGATTATCTTTTGAATACTGAACTGAACTGCTTACTGAACTGATATTGATTTCCGAATGAATGTATGTCCTTTATTTCTGAACTGTACTGTGGCATCCTTAGCTCCTACTGTTTACTATTACTGTTACAGAGATCTCTATCGGTTCCTCGTGGAACCACTACTATTTACTGATTGATGGCCATCATTACTGTTCGGTCTTTCAGACCTACTGTTACTGTTATGCTAATGGATGTACCACATATGACTGTTTACTGTACTGAACAACTGAAATACTGATTGAAATGAACTGTTTTCATTACCGTAAGGACATTCATTCTAAACCTCTTTACGCATTATGTTATTCGCTGGGCTTTAGCTCACTGCTCATATATATATGTAGGTGTACAGGCACTGGATCAAAGCTAGAAGCGTCGGGGTAAACTCCAGTTTTGTCAAGCCAACCACTGTGCCTCACTGCGAGGTTCCGAGCCTACCAAGCCAAGGCTTAGGGGTGTTTTTTTTATGTTCCCCGTCTGTCTCTGTACCGTTTTGTAATACTGTTTAGACTGCACTGTACTGGTTGATAGGGATTTGATCCCTGTCCTGAACGTTTGTAAATGTTTGTATAGTGTTCTGCATAATGTATGAAAAAAATCTTTTTGGCATACAGACTGTCACAGCTCATTGGACATAGTTTATTTACTGTATTGGCTTCCGCCATGCCCCTGTACTCTGTTATACTGTCTTACTGTTAAGCAGGCCTTCGGTAATCTCGGATTACTGACCGGTTACGGTGCTAAACCCATAGGGGCGGGTTTGGGTCGTGACACCCTCATATCTTTCATATCAAATATTCTATTCAGCATTTGCTTAGTTAATTTGATCATATTTTGACTGCTTCCAATGATAAGCATGTCATCCACATAAAGACAAACTATGACAGCGTTTTTAACATAGACGCACTTGTCACATTCGTTTATCTTAAACCCATTAGTAAGCATAGCATGATCAAATTTTTCATACCATTGCTTAGGTGCTTGTTTTAATCCACAATGACATTTTACAAGACAAAAAAACTTTCTTTCCTTTCCCCGGCACTACAAACCCTTCGAGTTGCTCCATATAGATCTCTTCATTTAGATCACCGTTTAAGAAAGCTGTCTTAACATCCATTTGATGTATCTCTAAATTATACAATGCTGCTATGGCAATAAGCATGCAGATGGATGTTATTCTAGCATATGTCAAAATAGTCCAGACCTTCTTTTTGTCTGTAACCTTTTACTACAAATATTGCTTTATACTTATCTATTGAACCATTTGCTTTCATTTTTATTTTGAATATCCATTTATATCCAAGAGGTTTAGAACCGAGTAGAAGATCCACTAATTCCCAAGTATGATTTTGCATAATGGATTCAATTTCATTATTAACAGCCTCTTTCCACAAAGATGCTGCAGGACCTGTCATTGCTTCCTTAAAGCTTTAAGGTTCATTTTCTAACAGGTATGTCAGAAAATCTGGACCAAAGGATTTGGTGTTCTTGCGCTCTTACTTCGTCTTAGTTCATTATCAGTTAAATCCTATTAGTCGAGACCATTACTAGTCTCTTGTGTTTGATTGCCATTAGTCTCTTGACTTTGTGTACAATCATAAGTTTTTTTCCGTGAAATTAATTTATGTCCTTTCTTGTAAGGAAAGATATGTTTGAAAAACACAACATTCCTTGACTTTATAATAGTGTTCGCATTTATATCAGGAATTTCGGATTTATAAGTCAGAAACTAATATGCACTACTATTCTAAGCATAACCAATAAACACACAATCCACTGTTTTTTGTCCAATCTTAGTCTTTTTAGGAACATGAACTTTAACTTTTGCCAAACACCCTCACACTTTTAAATATTCGTAGGAAGGTGGTCGACTTTTCCACAATTTATAAGGAGTGCTGTTAATTTTCTTGTGGAGTATTCTGTTAAAAACATAATTAGCATACAATATTGCTTCCTCCCACAAGTTCTGCAGTAAGCCTGAACTTAGTAACATGGCATTCATCATTTCTTTAAGGGTTCTATTCTTTCTTTCAGCAATTTCATTTTGTTGTGGAGAATAGGGTGCTGTAGTTTGGTGAATAATGTCATGTTGTACACAAAATTCATTTAAAGGTATATCATATTCACCACCCTTATCACTTCTAACCATTTTAATGGTTTTACCGAATTGATTTTCAACTTCAATTTTGTAGAGTTTAAACATTTCTAAAGCTTCATCTTTACTTCTAAGTAAGTATACATAATAATATCTTGTGCAATCATCGATAAATATTATGAAATACTTCTTACCTCCTCTAGTTTGAACAAATTTAAGATCACATACATCAGTATGAATTAATTCTAGAGGTTCAATTTTTCTTTCAACCGATTTAAATGGAGCCTTAGTTAGTTTCGCTTCTACACAAATCTCACATTTGTGATTAGGATCAATTTCAAACTTTGGTATATAATCCAAACTAATTAATCTACGCAAAGCATCAAAAATCACACTTCCTCATTTACCATGCCATAAATTCGATTAAAAAATATAAACAAAAGATGTGTTATTCTTATTAATAGTAACTTTTGGTACAACGGTCATTACATTCAATTTGAAGAGACCATTACTCATGTATTCCTTACCAATATACATACCACTCTTTATTAATACAAATTTATCAGACTGAAAAACAAGCCTAAAGCCATTTTTACTTAACAAAGAACCATAAACCAAATTCTTCCGGATGTTAGGTACATGTAGTACGTTGTTGAGGGTAAGTTATTTCCCTGATGCACCAGGGACCCGCACTCAAGCCCAGCCCAATCGGACGGACGGACGGACGACGGTGGCGCGCACGCGTGTTGATTTTTGGGTTCAATGGGTCTAGTCCATTTTGCTCATAACCTCCTTCTCTACAAAACTTGGGTGCCCCTTGGGACCTACCCCAAGTTTCAACCCCAAGCCTTCTAAACCCACTCAAAGTTTCCCACCAAATCAATATGAGACAAACTTTAAACCAAACTTTTAGAAAATTTCACCAAAAACACCAGTTTCATGGAGCTTTCTTTAGCTTCAATTTCCTATTCACCCGATAATGGTTTTAAGCAACAAAATATACCACGTGAATTACAACGTGACATAGAACGCGTTACACTTAGACCCGCGAAATTCGACGCATGGGTCCCACTTAAAAATTAGACTACAGTTGAGAAAAAATTCTGTTTTTTCAAAACTTTCAAAATCATTTCTAACAGCAGATTGAACTTACACCCTACACAACTTGAATTTACACCCAAAAAAAAGTTAGAACCATATGAAATTGATATTTTGTTTTACCAAACTAGTTTTTTTATTTTTAAAAAAAAAATAGAAGACAGAATTCAACCAAATATGGTGAAATGAATTTCTCGTATCCTACTTTTTTGAAACTATTTTTAATACTAAAATATATATGACTATTTTTTTAGTGACCTTTTTTATTTGTATGATTTGAATTAATATTTTTATTAAATTTTATTATCCGATTTGAGTTAATAAAAATAAAAAGATAATATTTGTATGGTTTAATAATTTTTTTAATTTTTTTGGTTTGACTTATTATTTGTATAGTTAAATATTATTATTTTTATTCATATGGTTTTAAGTTAATTTTGTACATATTGAATATTATTATTTTTTATTTTTATAGTTTCAATTAATATTTACATGATTTGAATATTATTATCTTTTATTTTTATTACCACACTGATTGATAATTTTCCCTTCCACTTAAGTAATTTTAAATAGTAATTTTTTTGTTCATATTAACTTTTACATTTCATTTTAATTGTGTAATTTTTTATATCTATTTTAAGTTATTATTTTTAAAATTTTTAAATGTATATATTTAATATTAATCTTATTTTAAAGATGTTGTCAATATATTTTTAATGGTATTATTTTTATATAAATTTCTATATTAAAAGTTATATATAATTTATTAAAATAAATAATAGTTTAAAAGAAATGAAAAAAGAAAGAAGACAGAAAGGAGAGAGGCAAGAGACACGTGAAAAATAGAGAGGAGAGAGAGAGAGAGAGAGAGCATAGAAGAGAGAGAAAAGAGAGGGTAGAGAGACGTGAGCGGAAATGATAGGAGAGGCGCGTGACTGGGATAAATTCCCCATGTGTTGATAAATTTTGAGTTTCCCACTCACTTTGAAATTCTATGGGTGTGTTTGGTTTAATTTTGAGAAATAAATTTTTAAAAAAAAATTAAGAAGAGAGTTTAAGATTACGTTTGGTAGAATTTTTCTAACTATAATTTGAGAGTAAGAGTTGTATTTTGAGTTTGTGAGTTTTGAAATTATGATTTGAGTGTAAAAAATTTGTTTAGTGAAAGAGTTTTGAAAAAAGTTTTGAATTGAGTGAGAATTTTTGATGTGGCATATGATATTTGATATAAAAATTTACAACTCATAATCAAGCATACAACTCAAAATTCTATTAAAACACACAAAAAAAATTTAAAATTTAAAAAAATATTTTTTTCGAATATATAAAAAATTAACATATGTCAATTGCAAAAAAAAAAAATTTGTACTGTTCTGGTCAACTGATGGGAGGACTAGTTAGCCCAAATTTTTCCACCTTTGACAGAGCTTTCAAAACTGGGTGTGGAACTACATTTTGAAAACTCTAAACAAACTCCATGTGCAAAACATGGGGTGGAAATATATTTAGAGAGGCTAACCAAACACAGTCTAATTTTTTTTTAGTTTGTTTAATGATATATTTTGGAAATAATTTTAGAGTATGTGGAAAGAAAAAGTGATTGAGGAGAAGAGAGGAGAGAGAAAAATGATTGATTGATGTGTAGAAGAGAGAAAGTGATTTTGAATTTTTTTTCTAAAATCACTAAACCAAACAAATTTTTAAAAATATTTCTCCAAAATTTATTTCTCAAAAGCAAACCAAATAAGTTCTAGATGTCACGACCCCCTCCCCGTACCCAAGGGTTAAGTATCGTGATGGCCAGTAACTGAAGTTACCTACGGCCAATTTATAAACAAATTAATAAACGCAAACGGAAGAAATATTTAAATAAGGGTACTAAAATAATCATCGGAGCTTCTATTTTTATTACAAAATATATTGACCAAAAATGCCGATATTTACATAGAGAAATATCAAAAATTACTGTGTGTGTGTTTATTCCGCAACCCCGCATCTAAGACTTTCCAAAAGTTATTTCTGAATTGCATTGTTTCCTAAAAATGGTAAACAACTATAAGCATATGGCAGAGTGAGAAATATTATACAAAGAGTATAAGGGACACGAAATAACCATGGATAATTAGTTAGGCCAAAACGTTTACATAAACAAATCATTTAAGTAGCAGAAACTGAAATATAGATATTATATAAATATATAACAATAACCACGGTACCGAACAGAACAGAACAGAACAGAGGTCACAGAAGTGACAGTCAGAATAGAGGTACGGATTCAAGAGGTGACTCGTACGGATTCTAGAGGTGGCTCCCACGATAGTGTAGCACTTAGTTCCGCATAGCACTTTGGTCCGCACATAACAGAGGTACGGATTCAAGAGGTGGCTCGTACGGATTCTAGAGGTGGCTCCCACAATAGTGTAGCACTTAGCTCCGCATAGCACTTTGTTCCGCACAGAACAGAGGTCAATGGATCAGAGGGCCACGAAGTAACCAAACAGAGGCCAATGGTTATTTAAGTCCCCCAAGGCGTGGGACTCCCGTGGTGGTACTTACAAAACATAATTGTATATAAGGTCATAGCCAAATATTCTTTAAAATATAAACAAATATATCCTAGGGTTTAGATATAAAACCACGTAACTGAAATCTTTATAAAACATAACTTTTATTAATATACTAATAAAATATAATTTGTATAAAATAGATTTTGGTAAGTCAAAATATATGTAAAATACATTTTGGTGACTCAAGGTATAATATAACTCACCTTAACTTTAATACCTTACTCTTTCTATTCACTATTAAGGACCCTTTCAACTTCCATTATTCTTTCCTTTCTTTCCTCTTTCTTTCTTCTTTTCTTCCCTTCTCTTTCTTCTTTTCTTTTCCTTTCTCTCCTCCTTCGGCCCAGATTAGCGCCTCTATTTATAGGGAAATAGCGCATACGTGGCTCAAATCAAGATTCGATTAATAATTATATGGATTCGTTCTTATCCTTAATAGATATTTAAGATGATTACGTTTTGACCCAACTTTTTAATATAATTATATAAATTAATTAATTCTTAATTAAATTACACTTTATCGTGTACCAATAGAAAATTAATTATTTGTTTTAGTACCATACCTATTATTATTATTATTATTTATATTATCTATATTATTATTTATATTTTGACCTCTAAATTTTTAATAATTATATTATTCTACAAAATTACACATAACAATATATAATAAATTATATATTTTCCGAACTGAGATTAAATAATATTAATATAAATTCTACAGAATAATTAAAAATCTGAGTTGTTACACTAGATCTTTTTGTCCACTGACAAATAAATAAAATCCTGCCACAATTGAAGTGTAATTGTCCCTATTAACAATATTATGCCTTCGTTTGGTATAAGTTAAACGGAATTTTTTGACTGAAATAATCACAAAAAGATAAAATAGATTTTTTAATCCAATAAGATAAAATGTCACATCCAAACCATAATCACTTTATTTTTTCTCTCACAAAATCAAAAAAACCAAAAAACTTATCTTAAACGAGGTTTTTTAGCCCCAAATTAAAATAGCCAAAAAGTTTAAAAGCCAAAAAATTAACCCACATCCTAAATGAACTTATGTGATGTTTTGGAAAGATAGTAAAAAATTAATTTTATTTTTTTTTTTAATATAATTTTTTGACTTTTATAAATTCCTCATGAAGTTGATAATTAATTTTGAGTTTCCCACTCACTTTGAAATTCTAGATATTTTTGCCCACAGACAAATACGGGGTTGTTTGAGATGATCTATATAAGTGCACTTTTTAACTTTTTGGTTAAAAAAGTAGAGAGAAAAAATATATATGTTTGGGATAATTTTTTAACTTTTTACGACAAAATGTGTAATAAAATATTATATCAAATATCAAAATTACCCTTATACCCTTCCTAACACATATCATGTGCATTCAGTGCATTTCAAATTTTTTTTTGACTTTGGGAATTCGTGACTTACACCACGTTAGTGCATTTGGCAAAATGTAGATGGAAGGTACACATGACAACACTGACATGCACTTTTGGCTGTTGAATTCAAAAGGGCAAATTCATAATTTTACCCTATGTCTATTTAGCATTTTTTTCCCACCCAAACATTTGAATATTGTTTATTTTTTTACTTTTTTAATGACTTTTTAACTTTTTTAAAGGATACCAAACACCTACTAAATAAAATCCTGCCACAACTGGAGTGTAATTGTTCCTATTAACAATATTATGGGATGTTTTGGAAAGATAGTAAAAAATTATTTTTTGACTTTCTTTGTTATAATTTTTTGAATTTTTTGGTATAAAAAAATAAAAAGATAATGTGACATAAAAAGACAAAAAACTAAAAAGCTAGTTTTTTTGCCGTCTTGCCAAAATGCCCCTATAAACTCATATTTTACACATCTACGATGATGTGATAAGAGTAGTAAATTCTACATCATTGAGTGTTTAATTAATAATCAATTCTACATCATTGAGTGTTTAATTAATAAAAAAACTCAGATTACATCATGTGAGTTAAATTCTGAAAAATTTATGAGAATTTCAAATATTTTCTTACTTAAAATATCTAATATTTATACATACTCAAATATTCAAGCAGAAAAAATAGATACACAAGATTTCTTTGAAGCTACTGTGTGGCTATATGAGTTTATTTTAGAATCCGTTTTGATAATTTATATTGTTTATTTTTTAAAATATATTAAGTAAAATATATTTGTAAAAAATTAAATTGATCAAATATCTTTAACCCTTTTATCAAATTACATTTTATCTACAAAAATAAATAATAGATGTAATTTAAAATATAAACTGAATACAAATATGAGTCGATAAAATGATTAATAATATCTGATTAACTTAACTTTTTGTAAATATATATTACTAATGTACTCTAAAAAATAAAAAGTTCGAACCATTAAAACATGTTCTGAAATGGGCCCTTAGAACCAACCGCATATCAGTGGCTGCAGTGTACAACAGCCACCTGATTCCTTGATTTCTTATAAAATTTAATATTTTTATTAAATATTAAATTTTGAATTAATTAAACAAATGTTTGCGATCAAAAAGCTTAGTTTGATTGGCCAAAATTCATGCATCTCACTAGAAGGTCAGTTATATATTGTATTTTATTTTCATTATTATGATTGTGAATTTATTGAATTTTAGTGTAATATCAAATATGAATCAAATACAAAAATATTTGGAATTGACAAATTACTATCAAAATTAGGCAAAAATAATAATAATAAAAAATAAGCTCTTACAAATTTGGACCACAATTCTATTTTGATAATTCGAATAATTTATTTTTTAGATCACAACGTATAAGCTATTCATAAAAATAAAAAAAATCAAGTCAGTCTAATAACCGTAACCACGCTGGTTCATGATATTTATTTAAAAAAGATTTTTTTTTTTTGATAAATGTTATTTGAAAACTAGGCCATTCACTTTTTGGAAATAAATATAATAAACTAACGTCACTGCGGTCATCAGATCAACCTAATTTTTTGTATAAATTATCTATAAGTTGTGGTATAAAAAATAAACAATTCAAATTATCAAGATAAGACGTGATAGGACTCATAGATCTAAACAATACAAAGTAAACTGAAAACAAATGAGTTCTTAAAGTAAAATAAAAATAACAATACTATGTGGGTGTTTGGGAAGTGGATTTTTTTTGTAGGTTTTTTTAATTGTAAGATATTATTAGAGAAATTTTTTTTCGTGTTTGGAAAGATAGTTTGATTTTTTTGTAGTTGGATGTGATATTTGTTAGAGAAAAAGTGAAATGATTTTGGGGTTTGATGTGATTTTTGTTTGAATTTGTTTTTTTTTTTATTTTGTAACTAATTTGTCTTTTAGTGAAAAAAAAATAAAAAATTCATCTTCCCAAACACCGCCAAACTTTATAAATCACATTTCAGACACAGATCATCTATAACTAGTTTACTAAAGGGAAAATTACATATTTATGACTTTATAAATTCATATTTATAAAAAAAGTTTACAATATATATATATATTATAGATGGGAAAAAATTGATGACTTTAATAATTAAAATTTATAAATTTTATTATGAATCAGAAAAATAAATAAATAAATCGAACCAATACACTGATGGGTCATCACCCCTTCACTAAACCCATTGATAGCGTCAACAGTAGACGATAGATTGCACATAACAAATTTGCGTGTAAATTTTTTTATTTATTTTATTTATCTCTAATGCATACATTAGTTTAGTTAGGGACAACCTAGTCTATTTTATCTGATTTTTTTTTAAATTTTTATGAAAAGATATGAAACAAAATAAAAAAGGAATAATGTGACATGTGTGTTGACTTAAAGTTTAGTTTGGAAATATGTTATTTTAATAATTTTTTAATATTTTATAAAAAGATGTGTAAAAAAATAGAGAGAGTGATGTGATAATTTATAATGACTTTTTAACTTTTTAACTAAAATGCTAGTCTCCAAACAATGCACTCATTTGGCATGTTGGTTGGGTTGGCTTTTTAACTAAAATAGTCACAAAAAAAAAAAAAAAACTAATAAGACAAAATATCACGTTTAAACTAAATCATTTTAGTTTTTCTCCCATAAAAATCAAAAAAATCAAAAAATTTATCTCAAATAAAACTTTTTGACCCCAAATTAAAATAACTAAAAATAAATTAACTCACATTCCAAACAAATCCAAAGCCTTATGACATGTACTTGTTTTAACTTAAAAGTTAGAAAGTTATTAAACAAAATCAAAAAAGCTTAACCTATACTAAAAAGTCAAATATTTTTTTTCTCTATTTTTTGTATATTTTTTTTTTATAAAAAACTAAAAAATTATTCTAAACATATTAATTTTTTTTTATCTCATATTTTAATTAAAAAATTAAAAATTTATTAAAATAATTTATTTTCAAACGAATCCCAATTATTTTAGTCTCAATCCAACTTGTGGGGCCCATATATTGTTATTTTAGCTGCTAAGTGCGGAGATAAGGTTAAGAAAGTGAAGAGAGATAAGGTTTGCGACAAGGTCGGTCTGCCATGGCTCAAAATGTAACAGCAACATAACGAGAAGAGAGAGAGACAATTTTATCGGCGACAATGTTACGTAACTCAAATTTTGTGACTCAAAAGTGGCTCAAATGATCAAAACGACGTCGTTTTAAGTACAGAACAACATCCAAATGGCCAAAACGACGTCGTTTTGGCCATTTGAGCTACTTTTGAGCCACAAATTTGAGTTACGAGACATTTTCCTTTTATCGGATTTTGAAATAGATTGTTTTACCACCGGGATGGCCTGGTAGAGAAAGCAACTCGTCTTTATAGGCATGATTTAGAGTCGAATCCCGGAGGAGGTGAAAGTGTTCTCTTTGAGAACTCCCCTTCTATACTTCGATTTGAACCCTCGGCAATCTGTGATGTATAGTTAAGCTCCATTGATGCTTCGGTGGTAAGTCCCTTCCCATGGGTTGGGTCAAGTCAGGCTGTCAACCGGTTACCCCGGGGCCTAGGCCTACGGAGTTAGTGTGACGTATAGTTGAGCTCCATTGGTGTCTCGGTGGTAGGTCATTTCCTATGGGTTGGGTCAAGTCAGATTGTCAACCGATTACTCTGGGGCCTGAGTTACGGAGTCAGTGATGATACCACAGAATTTCATTTTTTATGATTTTTTTATGATAAAAAAAAAAGAAGAAGATTATTTTAATAATTTTTTAATTAAAATATAAAATAAAAAATTATTATATTTAAAATAATTTTTTGAAATAATTTTTTTAATTTTTGATGAAAAAATGTATAAAAAATAATAAAAAAACTCTTTGGGCTTGTTTGGTTGATGTTTCTGAAAAAAATTTCAGAAATTTTCTCTACAAACAAATTTCAGAAATTTTCTCTACCAAACAAATTTTCTCAAAAAAATTTCCCAAAACACACAAACCAAACAACTTTTCCAAACAAATCTCTCTCACACACACATCAAATCAATCACTTTTTCCAAAACTCTCTCTCAAAACAATTTTCCAAAACAAATTTTCCAAAACACCAAACCAAACATGTTTTTGTACTTTTTTTTTCCAAAACATGTTTCTGAAACACAAACCAAACAAGCCCTTTAATTTTTTAATATAAATTATAAAATTTTTAATTTTTTAAATAATTTCTTTTTGACTTCTAAACTAACACATTCTTCCAAACGAGTCTCCAATAATCGAAGAGGACAAAACACAAACACCAGCGTGCACTGTGAATGGCTCCCCAAGGATCTTCGCAACCCTAGACTCTCTACAACACTCTCTCCATCTCTTGCTATCTCTTTCTGAGCTTTGGGAAATTATTTTCTTCGTTTCATTGAAGGTAACTGAAGAACAATAGAACCAGATGGGTTATTGCATCAAACACTGCGAAAATGTGACTTCTAGGCTCATTTCATCACCATCTTCGTCTTTTCTAACTCCCTCAAAGTCCTATTTGTCGAAACCCAACTCTCTTCGCCTCTTTTTCTACTCAAAGAAACCCATCAATTCGCGGTATTTGAATCTTCAATCGCACCACTCAATCGTGCGCTCTCCCAGATTGTGCAAGAGAGTGAGCTGTGTTTCTGCTGCAAACAATGATTCGGCGAATCGAGGAGGGTTGAGTGATCAGCAATTGGGTAAAAGAACTGATATAAAGAAGATTCTGATTCTGGGTGCAGGGCCGATTATTATTGGGCAAGCTTGTGAATTCGATTACTCGGGAACACAAGCTTGTAAGGCTCTTAAGGAAGAGGGGTATGAGGTTATTCTCATCAATTCAAACCCGGCTACGATTATGACTGATCCTGATTTGGCTGACAGGACTTACATTGCCCCAATGACTCCTGAACTTGTTGAGCAAGTGTTGGAGAAGGAGAGACCCGATGCTTTATTGCCCACTATGGGTGGGCAGACAGCTCTTAACCTTGCGGTGGCTTTGGCAGAGAGGGGGTCGCTTGAGAAATATGGTATCGAATTGATTGGAGCAAAGCTTGACGCGATTAAGAAAGCTGAAGATAGAGAATTGTTCAAGCAGGCAATGAAGAATATTGGGATAAAGACACCTCCTTCGGGTATTGGGACTACTCTGGATGAGTGTATTGAAATTGCAAGTTCAATAGGGGAGTTTCCTTTGATTATACGCCCCGCGTTCACATTGGGTGGGACGGGAGGTGGGATTGCTTATAATAAGGAGGAATTTGAATCAATATGTAAGTCGGGGCTTGCAGCTAGTTTGACGACGCAGGTTCTTGTAGAGAAGTCTTTATTGGGGTGGAAGGAGTATGAGCTTGAAGTTATGAGAGATTTGGCGGATAATGTGGTTATTATATGCTCGATTGAAAATTTTGACCCAATGGGTGTCCATACTGGGGATTCGATCACTGTGGCCCCTGCTCAGACTCTCACGGATAAGGAGTACCAGCGACTTAGGGATTACTCGATTGCCATCATACGAGAAATAGGAGTCGAATGCGGTGGTTCAAATGTTCAATTTGCTGTCAATCCTGATGATGGAGAAGTTATGGTAATTGAGATGAATCCTAGAGTTTCAAGGTCTTCAGCTCTAGCATCCAAGGCTACTGGTTTCCCAATAGCCAAAATGGCTGCCAAGTTATCAGTTGGTTACTCACTTGATCAGATTCCTAATGACATCACAAAGAAAACACCTGCTAGTTTTGAACCCTCCATAGATTATGTGGTGACAAAGGCAAGTCTTTCTTTAATCTTTTATACTTTTATTTTTTATTTTTATTTTTATTTTTATTTTTACTTGCGTTCTTTTTCTTTTTGCTTGTTATTGTTTCTTGCAAATACTTACGTTGTTCACATATTTTTACTTGTATTGGGTTAGTGTCCAACAATCATCGAATAATGGATGCTAGAGAATTAAACGAGTCATTAACTATTACTCCTAGTAAGCCTTTATTTTGGAATGGCAATTGGTAATGGAGATATACAAGGACAAGATACTGTAAAATCTGAACATATTTGCTGAAAATTCGAAGTACTTATTTGTTCTTGTCAGTCAAGCATCCAAGTTGTATTTTTTTCTGATATTTGTTATAGATGGTATGCATAAACTCACGAGAGCCTATATTTAATCCTTTATTCATGTCATGAATCTAGTGAAGGAATTTATCAAAAAAGAAAAAAGAATCTGGTGAAGTTTGTCTATAATGTAGCATAGATGCTTGTAACACCCACGAAAGCTGATCCTCTCTACTTTTTCGAGAAATACCCACATAGAGAATTCTTTCTAATAAAAAAAAGCACAGTATAATGTGCATAATTCTTGCTTCTTTTTTTTTCCTTCTTCTTTTTCTCTTTTTGGTGGACTTCTTGTCCTCCACCTTTTCTACTTCATCCTTCTTTTTAATAAAGTTTCGTCTTTGTTGCTGATAATAATAATAATAATAATAATAATAATAATAATAATGTGCATAAAAAGTCCTTGATCCTATCATCTTCATTCTTTCAAATTTTATCTTTGAATTTTGACTACTTCTCATTTTGACACCACATATGTATCATTACTTTTTCTGTGTGCATTATTGCAATCTTCCATATTATTGTTCCAGGGAGGGCTTAATCCATAGTTTAGATGCCATTCAAAATTTTTATCTCCCAACTTTTTTTTATACTTTTCTTCCCTAAGCTAATCCTCCTTCTCATTTTTTCTAAGGATGTACCCCACAGTCGGCTTACCGTTGTATCCGAGGTCCATGTAAAATTTATACTTCACAACTCTGTTTCTGTTTTCATTATGAAGAAAGAGAGTTTTTGTGAATTGGTTCACTCCAACAGGGTTAGCGTGTTGATATATTCTAAGAGAAGTGCACTGATTAGAATTACAAGAGATTCCCTTTATTTTTGTATAAGTAATTACAAGAGTGCCCTCTTTGGTTTGATTTAGCAGATTAAAAATATGTGAAGGAGAAACTTAATGTTCATAGAAGGATAATGTGTGTGAGTTACAACTGATTTCCTCCATCTGTCTATTGCATTTCATTTTGCTTTTTCTCTTATTTTCGCAGGTTTACTTCATGCTGTTTTTTTTTTTTTTTTGATTTAGTCTGAGTGATCTTGAAATATTAGTGTGCATAGCTTTGCACAATTGAACATTCATGGTATACAAACTAAAAATGCACATTTTTGCTTTTATTATAATCAATCCACTCCTATTTCAGAATTTCCATGGTAAGGAAGTTTCTTTGGCCTAGAAGACTTTGAAATTGCTGTTGTCAATAAATAAAAAAGAAAGACTTTGAAATTGTGCGCGCGCACACACACACACATATGTATGCACACATTGTACGGTCTCGTATGTGCACAGTTTTCCCCATGTTTTATGAGAAACGAAGAACCTGGCATCTTTTCTTCCCATTTGATGGGGCTCTGCTCTGAATGAATTCCTAAATGTGAAAGAAAGGTGATATTTTTTAAATCTGTTCTTCTAGTAACATGGGGATCCGACTTGGGTTGGGTCCTCATGGTCATGCTTTGTTCCCATCCCATCTTCTCTTGGATGGGTTATGCCAATTATGGTTGAGAACTTAATCAGTTGTTTCAAGTTTTAGTTTTCATCATGTTTTTTTACTGTTTTTCTTTTTTCTCAAAGTTTATGCAAGATCTGATGTTTGGAACAGTGTTTATCTTTTATTTTCCCCCTTCTGTTGCAGTTCAACTGCCTTGCAATTTGAGAAAAGGGATTTCCCCTAGATTACTCTTCTTTGGAAGTGACACTTGGTTTTCACGGTAAATCATGAACCAGCCTTTTTTTTTTTTAATATTTTTTTGTCCCTTCTGATGGGTCTTCTCATATGTTGAGGGCTGAAGCGAAAATAAAAGACCAAACACTGTCAAATCATGAACCAGGCCATTTTTTTGCTGAGGGCGGGGTCTTCTCATATGTTGAGGAATCTTATAGTTTTGGAGTGGAGTTAGATCTTTGAAATAGTAGAAGTAGAATTTCAAGAACGATGGGCTGTTTAGTTGTGCTAAAGAATAATTTTTGGTAATGGGTGTAAGAAATTTTTGGCAAAGAAAGTTGAGAAGGTGGTTTTTGTGGAATGTTTGAAAGGTTATATTTTCTGATGTCGAGCTTTCATAAATGAAAATAGGGGGGTATCGGACCTCCTAAAACTGGTTGATTCATAAAATCAGATCTCTTAATTGTCCTAATCTTCTTGCCCAACTGCAGTGGACTTCATTTTATGTAGTATTGTTTGTTATGGGATTTGAGTTGTCAATGTCTAGTTTTTATCCAACATTGTTCAAGCCAAATTACAGCCATTCTTCTTCCACATTGTTGAGAGATTTTCTGGAACGGTTCATCTGGTTTATTACTCTTTTAGAAAAGCATGTTAGTGATGCATGATGTTTTTAAAGGTTTCAATAAAAATATACAGCTTTTAGTGCAATTTATTAGAGGAGATGTGAACCCTATAAGTGGGATCCCTTGGTTAATAGCTAGGAGTTGTTCTTGATGAAAGGATGTGTGGGTTCCACCTTCTGTTGTTTTTGTGCAAATTGAAAGAATACAATTTTTTTGTACAGCTAAATAATTGGTTGCTTTAAAAAGCCTAGATACCTTGTGAGCAAAACAGCCACGCTTACGCACGTGCACAGATAGAGAGATGGAGAGAGTGACATATCATTTGGTTAGAGTGGATGATGAATGATTTATGTTGCTTATAAAGGACAATGTTTTATCAATTCTATACTAGTAGCCTTTTTTTTGTTGCCAAATATGTTTTCAATTCAATCTTTTTGGCATGAAATTCCCTCCCCCCTTTAACATGCACACATCTGTTAACTTCTAGTAGATTCTTTCAGTTATTCTTGAGGCCGGGCCTTTTAATCGGCATTCGGAGAAATAACAAGTAAATGAACTTGGAGGGAAT
>CM069915.1:42252774-42316050 GCA_036172215.1 Camellia granthamiana
GGATACACACGTCTGGATCAAAACTTACCATTTAGAGGATTCGGGGGTTATAGACTATTAGTGTCTGTTGCTTGTTTATCATCCTACTTAAGTGGTTTTCCCTTTTTGTGAACAGGCATTATAGATTGAGCTACTCTACATGTACCAATGTTGAAGCACATTTAGAACTTGTTTTCTCATATTGAATATAGGATATAATTTAAAAATCGTTGCGAGAATTAGACGCCATGATGTTTGAAATTTAGATGGATGATGGAAGTGTTGTCAATGAGGTCAATCTCTCATCTCTCGCTTAAGCATGTGTAGATGCAAATGTGCTTTTAATTGTCTATTTGTTAATTATTTTTAGTTTTGGAAAATTAATTGGGGGTAGTAGTATTATATGAGAAATGTGTGCCTTGGGATGGCAAAATGAAGTGCTCAACAATGTTGTTCTGCTATTTTGGAACAGGTTACAATTCTGATAATGCATTAAGGTTACTTCTTGGTGATCAACTTCCAAATTATTTGTGCTTCAATGTTGCAACCCGGATCTCTCTCTCTCTCTCTCTCTCTCTCTCAAACTCAATCAATCAGGATCCAACCAAACATATTTGACTCAAACGACCTGATCAGTTTCCGAAGTAGTCCTGTTCCAACTGTGTCCGAAACTTTTTTTTTTTTTGGGGGGGGGGGGGGGGGACCTCAGTTAGAGAAACTAGCAACTCCCAACATTTGTGAAAATCCTAATGTAGAATTAAAACACACTTTTCCTTGATTCTTGGAAGTATGAACATCGTACTAGTGATATGGCATGATATCTGCTTTAAGGTGTGGTGGTTGGGAAATAGAACTTGATGAAAGTATGATATACACTTCCTAAGACAAATATTTTTAAGAGCCAAAAGTCAAAATAAGGAATTGGGCCACAACCCCATCGTTTTTAAGGTGTTGAAAATGACATTGGATACCAGTCCCTGTCCGTTGTGTTTTTTTTTTTTTTTTTTTAAATTGAAAATTTCCCCCCTCCTTCAAGTCCGAAGATTACCAAATATTTTGACCACAAAAGATTTGTTTTGGTTTGTTTTGTTTTATTTTATTTTACATTGCAACTGAGTCTTGATATATTCTGAGACATTTTGGGGTCCTTTTAATGGGAGTGTTCGAAAAGACCATTTTATGAGAAAATTATGATCCATCATTTTCTGTACTGCTTGTTGATATTAGGCATATGAGCTTTTAAAGAAAGGGTAGATCTTCATGCTTTTTATAGATACTTTCAGTTTATGTTCTTCACATAATTATTAAGAGAAAGTAATTGTTTTATCTATGATAATTGTTGTTGGTGCAATTGATTATTGAAAATGATCACTCTGTTATTGGGGTTTGTACTTTTGGGTAAGAAAGTTGATGGAAAATTTGTGATGGAAAAAGGCCTTCACATCCTTTCTTTGACTCAGTTAACGGTCGTCCGCCGGACTTGTTGACAGTAATTTGAAAGCTCCTTACTGGAAACACTTCATCGCTTTCAAATTACTTGTCTCTGCAAAATTGTTGAATATGCTGTTCATTTCATGGCTTTTACATGTGCTTTGAATATCAATCAGGCATATGTTCTATTTGGGAAAGAAAAAATTCTAGATCTAATATTTTTTTAACTCTTGTTTCTGTCATTACAGGTCAAGCCCAAACCTAACTCAGCTGGCGTATAAGGACTTCTGAGAGACTTAATGTTGACAATTATTTCATTGATTTAAGGTTAGACAACGACCTCAATGCCTTCATTTCAAACTAATCGATGCATGTTTTCTCACTATCTATAACTGAGTTGTAGGATTTTAAATTAGTTTTAGCATGATTGGATGGATTGATTGATTGTGATTAAATTAGTTTTGTGAGCAGGCATTGTTAGGATAGACGTTCTCACTTAGAAGCGTGCTTATGAGATAAGCCATGGGGCACTAATGTTAGTTTTCAAGTCCAAGTTTGATGAATACTTTCAAAGTTCATGGCTGCTCTAAGATTTCCAGATAAACTATGCTCCTTAGTGTTTTTTACCTAACATTTTAAGACAAAATTTTCAAATCCAAGCAGTTTAAAACTTATATTTCAAATCTATGTTCTATTTTACGAAGTCGTGTTTTCAAAATACGACTGCAGCTTTAAAATCTTATTTGAAAACATAACTTGGGGGGTTTTGGGGATTGACTTTTTTTTAATAATTTTTTGGTTTTTTATAAAAAAAAAAATATGTAGAAAATAAAGAGAGAGAGTAGACTTTTTGTAATGATTTTTTTTGGACTATTTTATTTAGTTGCCAGGAGAAATAAGTTTAATAATTTTGTTGGAAGATAACTTGGGTTTGTTATTATTATATTATTTTTGAGGTGGGTAGTGGACCATACAAGCTCTAATTTTCCGCTGATTTTTTTTCTATCCCATTTCAAGGGCTTGCTAAAAGTCTCATAAAAAAAAATGAAACAATTTAGAGAGAGAAAACTGTAATGACTTAAGAGGTTTATTACACTGGGTGTTGTAACGGTCTCAAATGGGAAAAAACTGGTTGGAACTTGGAACAAAGAGTTCATTTTTTTATGGTTCACAACTCAATACCGTGTGGGCCTTTTTCTAACCCAAAGTCCCACAAAATTGAAACAAGACATGTTGGCCAGGGTCGGACACATTCTAGAAATTTTGACACTTCTCATCCATCCAACATACATATATATATATATATTAACGTTGCATTTGGTTGGGGAATTTGGGAAAGGATTTGGAAAGGGGAAAGGAAAAAGTGTGTGAAACTTGGTGAAATATAAGTATGTTTTATGCATATTTCACATACTTTTTTCATTTTCCTTTCCAGTTCCCTCTTCAAATCTCCCAACCAAACACAACATAAAGGAGCTGTTTGGCCTAATGGTAAACAGCAAGACTACACATTAGCGAGACTTTTTGAATGGCGAATGTACTACGGTATTTTTAGGCCTTAGATTGAACATTAAAATAAGGTCTTAGGTTCTGGGTGTTGTGCAATTGGGACTTTTGAAGAAATTTTTTAGTAGACCTTAGACGAAGTGTTAAGTTGCCAGTTCATTTTGGGTTAGGCTTGCTATTTGACGTTACAGTAGAATGTGTTCGAGTCATAATAATAATCTTTTCAGAAATGGAATAAGATTGTGGTTCCGTTTGCAGGTCCGTTAATTAGAAGCAGAAGTTAAAAGTACTCTTTTCGTCCTAAAATATTAGTCTCTTATTCCATTTTTCATTATTCTAAAATATTAGTCCATTTTCAAAAATCAAGTACAAAAATGATACTGTATAAATTTCTTATTTTGCCATTCTTTTAAATTCATTAACAACATAAAAAGTACAATTATGATATTGATATTTCTCAAAAAATGTATTATCAATGGGTAATTTTGGAAAATTAATTTTTTGAACCTGCAATAATTGTACTACCAAAAAAAATTAAATTTTCCAAAAGAGACCATTATTTTGGGATGGAGGGAGTATCAATTTTCTTACTTCTTAATGATCAAATTTTAAAAAAAATAAAATAAAATAAAAAAAACCTTATTTAACCTATTTATGTCTTATAAGCTGTAAGTAGAAATTATATCAAATACATTTCACACTTGGATGCAAATTTCTATAAAAAAACAAACAAACAAACAAACAAAAATGCTATAAGTAACCTCATGAGTTGAACCAAACCAAATTACATGCATCTTGCACTTCTTAGACTCGGTTTTATCAAGAGCCCCGTCATCATTTATAAATATATATTATTAATATATATCCACATACAATTCTCTCTATGAAAAAATGCAAGGACACGATTCAAACACATTAATTAGGTTTGCAACTTAGGTTCACTTTTGATTAAATGTAAAGAAATTCTTCAGTCAAAGGATGTTTGGTCTTGGTCACTGTCGTACACTTCATGCACTTGCAACATGGCTTAGCTTCCATACGTTCAGATCTTGGTGTTTTCTCTATCCAATATCATGACACCATAACAATTTTAGCCTATTAATAAAATTAAATTAAAACAAAAAATACTTCTGGTCAAGAGACTCAAACCCAGATGGCAATGTTATTATCACTTTAACAACTCATTAATTAGGTCTGCAAGACTCCAACCTACTACCATTCTTCATTCATAAATTTGTTGAAACTACGTGGATAATCAACGAAGACAATGACATCTGTTTAACTGTCATGACTGGGTAGGACATTTCAAATGACAAGGCTATATCGATCATCTAGAGTTTTTTTATTTTATATTTTTTTTGAGTGCGCTACAATAAATTACACAAGCATGGATTTTTGTCAACATGGAGTTATAATAATGCCAATTCGTCATTTAAACATTCAAACATTAACACTAACAATTGTCATCTTATATGAATCTCCTTCTACTGTCGTAACTTTGACGATGAAAAATGATATAATGTTGTAAAATAGATCACTTTTAATGATTAATATACTACATTTTGTGTTGCCAAATCGGCCGAGGAGAGTACATTTTAATCTCCTCTGCTACCAATTTTGACAACAAAAAATGATATTATGTTGCTAAAGAGAACACTTTTGGTGACAATGCACTTTATACGTGACCAATTTGCCTAGGAAATTACATTTTTTTTACCAGCTCAGCAAATTTATTAGCATAATTAGCGCTATTTTGCATTAGATGATGCTAACTTACCAAATTAGAAAATCACAAACTGTCAAAATTTGCCTCCTTGACAATGATCCACTTTAAAAGTCACAACAAACAATTGACAATTTTAAATTCACAACTGAAATTACAGATGTGTGAAACAAAATTATTCGACTCAAAGAAAATTTATGTTGTTAATGTGTTGGTTACATCAACAAGAATCAAAAAAAAAAAAAAAAAAAATCAAGAGCCTTAATTGATAGACTGCCATGTGGCATAGGTCATCTAAATATATGACTTCTGCCAAAGAAAAAATTTGGTAAACATTCATGAAATATAATGATCACAAATAGACACAAAGGGTCAGAGAAATTTTTCGGTGCAAAAAAAAAAAGATGTCATGTGATATATTTTTCTATTGTGATTGGTTTAATAGTAGAATTCATTATATTTATGTTGCGTATTTGAAAGATAATAGAGAAACATACATATTTATAATTAATAGAATATATCACATGTCAGGGTCACTTAATACTATCTTAGCATGCAATAATTTTTCTTTGAGATGACAAGTTTCTTTACTCTTCATTCTAATATGCATTAGGACTTTTTAATCTTATGCAATAAGTTTTCCTCCAGATGACATGTTTCTTTACTCTTCATTCTAACATGCATTTGCGCTTTTTAATTCTAGTGCAGAATGTATATTTGACAAAAATTGTGTACACCAAAACCTATAATGTTGTTAATGTTTTTTATAAAAAAATTTAAGGGTAGTATTAAATTTTTCAAAAAATGAAAAATCTTCGGAGATGTACTTAGGCAAAGGCTATTTTTTGATTTTTTTGGATTAAAATTCACAAAAAGATAAAATAGGCTAAAATAGTCAATAAAACAAAATGTCACATCAAATCCATAATCATTTTATTTTTTCTCTCACAAACATCACATTCAACTATAAAAGATATCTAATCATCTTTTCAAATACAAAATTTTAGTCTACTAAAATAGTAACTTTCCAAACATCCACATAATATGAAAATATTTAAACCTAATATCTATATCTATATCTACTATTATTGAGTAAATGTTGAATTTGGTGTCTTAAGTCTTTTTCTCATGTTACGTGACAACTTTTTTTTATCTTAAAAAAAAGTTACAAAAAGAAGGTTAAGATCTTTGGTTTTATTAAAAACACTTCTACCACTTGAACAACATACATATAATAATATAATTTTTTTATTATTTATTTTTATTCTTACTTATTTTAAAATGTCATCCACTAACTAATTTAATATAAAGAGTATCAAAATTTTGAGAGTGGTTGCTTCTAGTCGCCTCTTGGGTTTGGAAAATAGGTTAAAAATTAGTTTTTTATTTTTGAAAAATAATGTAAAAAAGTAGAGAGGTGATGTGATTTGAAAAGGTTAAAAGTCAAAAAAATTACTTTAAACCTCTTTCTCAAAAGAAGCCATATAATATACTGAGCTTCTTAAAAAGTGCAATTAATCTTTTAATAACAAACATAAATTGGTTCAAATCTATAATAAAAAATAAAAAATAAAAAATAAAAAATAAAAACAAACAAAACTTGACATGATTTAAAAATAAAAAAACTAGATACGTGTTAAACTTTTTTTTTTTCCCCTTCCATTAACTAGGTCTACACGCAATAGACCTTATAAGAGAGATTACACTATTTTTTTTTTGTGAGATTTAAAAAAATAGTATTGCACTGATTGAAGATGAAAGGTAGAAAATGAAAAAAGAAAGAAAGAAGTAATGATATATATATACTTCAATAAAAACTGTAATATGACAAATTTAAGGTTTATTATCAAATCAAAAAACATATCAAAAATAATTTATTATTTTAAAAATTGACGTGACATTACACTCTATTTGTTTGGACGGAAAATTTTTATAATAGAAAATATTTTTTTAGGGTAAACTTTTAAAAAAAATATTTTTCTATGTTTGGTGATGGTGGTGTAGAATGAAAGTAGAGGTGGAGATGGTAGGGCAGTGACAGTTATAATAGTGACAATGATGGTGGCAAAGGCCGTGGTGATGATGGTGTGGTGGTGGAGGTGAGAATGACGGTGGTAATGTGGTGATATTGGTAAGATTTTAATTTGGAAAACGTTTTCCGTCTGTTAAAAGTAGAAAATATTTTCTGTCCATATATGTTTGTTTTCTATAGATTATAGAAAATGTTTTCCGTTGACTTTCGTTTTTTATTGTATGAAATATCAAAAAATATTTTTTAGAGAATATTTTCTATCCAAATAAACGGAACATTATTCTACATAGATATTATGTATAACATTATGAAAGAATGCGATTTGGGAATGAAGAGATTTCATAATTCCTTTAATTTAATTGTTCTACAAGAAAAATGTTATACAAGTTAGCAATAAACCTCATTTTTTTTTTTATTAATAAATGTGTTACATAATAATAAAATTTAAAAAATTAAAAGAGAAGTTTTTTCTTTTTTTCTTCTGAATGAGCAGACTCAGTTCGCCAGTTGAATAGCATGATATGTGCCACTTCTATAAATAATTTTTTTTTAAAAAAAATGTAGCATTATTTATCATTATTACAATTAGAATTTATAGTTGCACGTGCCACACTAGCTGAGCCTAACCAGCTCTCCAGTCTCCACCCAACTTTTACCGCACCACGGACCATCCACACCATCTTTGGGTGGTGGCTTTGAGAAGTTATTGGTTAGTGGCCCCGTTTGGTGTAGCTGTTAAAACAGCTTATAGATTATAACTTAACAGATTATAGATTATGACTTTAATCAGAAGTTGTTAATCTGTTTGGTGTAGCTGTTGGATTATAGATTTAAGTTGCTGAGTAGTGTTTGTTAAATAAGCTGTGAAATAGCTTTTTCAATTAATTTTTATTTTTTGTTTGTCTACATTTCTCATAAAAAATAATAATAATAATCTATAGTCCATTTGATTCTTTTTCTATTTTTAAAAAAATAAAAAATAAAAAAATTTAAGAGTATAACAATAAATTAACATGTCCACAGCAGAAGCTGATAATCAGAAGCAAGGGGTGAGCAGCTTCTCAGAATCAGCTTTTTTGAGTTAAAACAAGCTGTTAGAATCAGAAGCTGTTTGAAATAAGTTTAACCAAACAGTCCAAAATAACTTTTTCAAAGCTAAAAGCCATAAGTTGGCTCTGAAAAGCTGAAACAAACACCCCCAGTGTAGGATTGGGTCACGTGGTACTTTATACGTATTGTGATTAGTGTAGAGAGTGAGATTTATGATTTTTTTATTTGATGATTGAGAAATATGAAGGGGTATAATAGTTTGTGATCATTGACTAATAGTTTAAGATACAGTCTAACACTTATCTGAATATTGTATAAATATTTTGATAATTTTTTTAGATTGAGTTTGAATTATGAATTTTGATAGAAATTTAAAAATGAAAATGGAAAGAGAAAAGATTGATAAAAATTATATTTTATTAATTTTTTTCTTTCTAAATCTCTATCTAAATTTATAATCCAAATACCATCGTATATTCCTGACATTTGTGAAATGCCATTTGTGATTGTGGAGCACATTGTTATATTTTTTTATTATTATATTTGTACGGGAAAGAAATACACCTTCTCGTATAATTCTATTGATCAAATCTGCGTTCCTCCGTACGTCATCGTTCTACAACCTGAAAATACAAACGTGAGCTAGCCGGCGGGTGTGTGCCGGAAACCTCTCCGATGCCTAAGTCAGCAAACAATACAAATAGCCAAAAGCTCTATGTACTCAGGAATCAAAGTTGTGTTACCTCTCCATAGGTGATATTTGTGAACTTTTATAAGTTTCGTGTGGCACAATCCTAGTAGGACTTTTACTCCTCCATGCAGAGTCCTCCTAGGATTCATACTCCTGAAGGATAATGTTTATCCTCTAACACCCCCCTCACTGCTTAAATCAAGTGAGATGGTTTTACCACGGCCGAACTACCATACGACCGAAATAACATGACCATGCTATGCCAGCAATCATGACCGAGCTCCAACTAGCCTGGACCTTTACTTCGCAGTTTGTACCTCAGTTTCCCTGCCGAGACCGAGCTAACCATAATAAACTAGGACCGAGCCAATTTAAGAGTGAGGCCTGCTATGTCTCCATCATGCCTTGGTTCCAAATAGTGCGGCCGAGCTAACTGTGCTTATTCTGCCATGGTGACTGAGATAACCGCATCGAGTGTTGACCGAGATAACTTTGTGCGACAACCGAGCTTACCATAAGCTCTTCGGGACCGGAGTAACTTCAAGGTTCTCCTAGACCGGTCTAACTCTATGGCCTTTTTACTCAACTCTTCGTACTGCGGCTCAAAACGGCCCATTATCTAGCTCAGCCCAATTTCCATATAAATTACCCTCACAATATTAATGTTTTTTTTTTTTTAAGATTTAAAAAAAGTTTTAAAAATTTAACATATTATATTGGGTTCATTTAAAATTTTAATTCACATCAATTACTCTCAATTTCATCCTAATTTCTTATATTTTATGAATGAAAAAGTGATATTTCATATCTTTTAATGTGGTTTAATTTTTTCTAAATCTCAAAAGTAATAAATATAATTTATATTTTTTATCAGGAAAAATCACTTCCCAATATTACTACCACAAAATTATTATTAATTCATGAAAAATCATATAACATTAATTATTAATGTATATAAACTTTATCACTTATTTGTATTTTTTTTTTTTTAAAGTATACACTGAATTGAATTTTCTCCTTTTTATTATGATTGTTAGGACCTTTTGTTGTCAAATTCCATGGATCAAAACCAAGGTTGTAACAAGAGTTCTTTAAGAAGTTGGTTTCCTTCAAAAACAGGTTACTTGGGAGTTCTGAAAGAAGTTGGTTTTCTACAAGAAGTTGATTACAAGAAGTTGGAACTCTGAAGAAGTTGGAACTCTGCAAGAAGTTGGTTTTCTGCAAGAAGTTGGTTTTCTTTCCCAACTAGGATTGCTTTGATTTTCTATAAATAGTTGGGTTTCTCCCAAATCTAGGCTATTCATTGATTCATTCATTGAATCCTCCAGATCTTTCTTTTTGGTTCTTAAAGGTTTATATCTGGGGATATTTTATTTTTCTTTGATGTCTTATTGAGTATTCAACTCATAATGTGAAAAGGCTACATCAAAGGTTTTGTTTGTTACACAAAAGAGAGAGTTGTTCTTCAGTTGTGGATTCTGAAGAATTCGAGCCTGAAGCTTCAGTTGTGAATTCTGGAGTGGCTCATCAAAGTTGTTCTTCAGTTGTGGATTCTGAAGAATTCGGTCTGAAGCTTCGGTGGTGGAATCCGGAGTGGCTCATCAGAAAGACAATTCCGTGGTGAAGATGGGGTTGGAAGAGGCACATAGAGGTTGGTTCAATTAGGCGTTGTGGATTCGCTAGATAATTGAGAGTGATACCTGTGTAATTCCTTTATATCTTCTTAGTGGATTGTTCTGGTGGCTGTGGCCCGTGGTTTTTTGATCACAATTGGAAGGTGTCCAATTGTGGTTTTTCCACGTAAAATCTTTGTGTCTCTTTCTTTTGATTGTTTGATTGGGATTGTTTTTATATTCTGTTTAAAATTGATACATAATCACAAATCAACATCTAGAAGGTTTCTAGATTTTTCAATTGGTATCAGAGCGGGTCGTTCTATTTTTTTATAAAAAAAAAGAAAAAAAAATTCTTTTAGAAAGCTCTATTTTTTTTTAAAAAAAAATCTTTTAGAACGAGATCTTGTTTGATTTGTGTGCATGTTTTTTTTTCTTACTTTATTGTTGAAAAAAAAAAATCAAAAAGATTTTCTTAGTATGGTTTTGCAAGTTTGAATTTTTTGAGATGTCCTTGATGCATATTGGAATTGATGAGAATAAACATTACATGTTAATGTGTGTGCTTTCTATGGTCATTACTCATTATGAAGTGTGTGTTCTTTGATTAGTATGTCTCATTCTGTACACACTTTTGGATTAGCAAATTTTGGAGTCTTCCGCCTTAGTGATTATTTTTCTCTATGGACTTCTGGCATTGTATCTTTTGCTTTTCTAGAGGAATTGACCTATACTAGCATATCATGGGTGATGTTGAGTCTCTTAACCACCTTCCATCTTTTTGCATCTCCATGGCTTTTCCCTCTATTTTTTGTAGTCCAGCCATGAGGAAAAGGCTACCTCAGAGTCACCAACCAGGCCATCCTTATTATATCCATGCTTCTCTGGTTCGGTTTCCATACTCTTGAGCGTGTCAGCCGCCGATGAGTGTGCAAAAGAAAGAAAAAAAAAATGTGCAAAAGAAAGAAAAGAAAAAAAAATGTGCAAAAGAAAGAAAAAAAAGAAGAAGAAAAGATTCATTGATTGAGGGGGAGCCTCCGCCTTTACTCACCAAATACCCCTTGATTCCTAGTGGTTTGACTTTCCTTAGTTATGCTTAGATTCTCGTTGGAGGTCCAGCTTTCATATCACTACTAGGATTTGAATCTTGTGTTTGTCGAACTCCAAGAGTCACACACACACTTTTATCATGAGATCTATGCTTTTCACATAATGCATCACTTTTTTTCATGAGGAATCTTCTATAAACTGTGCACATTGTATTTTCAAGTAATCGTGGTTCTTGGATAATCTTGTGTGTTTTAAGGTACAAATCTGAAATTCCTTACTTGCTCAACCATATTATATTTTGTTTTACTTGTTTAGTGAGGGGGAGTGTGGTTTATCATTCAAGAGTTTGTTAACATGAACACTTTGTTTTGTTTGGTAAGGGAGATTGGCTTTAGTTGGTTTGCTTGATGCCTTGTATTGCTTATTTATTATTTTGTGTCAGGTGCATGTGTCTTAGTTTTCATCTATTCATACTACATGTTCTTAAAATCTCCAAGTTGCATCTATTTATGTTTTCCATCTCATACTTCAAGATAATCGTGTCATATGTTTATTGCTTTTTCATATATTCTTGTGGGACTAATAGTTGTTTTGGAGATGGTGGCACTAATAGTTGTTTTGCAGATCATGACCTTGAAAAATAAGTTTGGAAAGAGATTTGGTTATAAGTGCTGGTTCCTAGTTGGTGATGTTGTTCTTGTTTTGATTGGAAATTTGTTTTAGTGTTTTTGTTAGGAAATTTGTTTTAGATTAGTTTTATCCAGGATTTGACAAAGGGGGAGATTGTTAGGACCTTTTGTTGTCAAATTCCATGGATCAAAACCAAGGTTGTAACAAGAGTTCTTTAAGAAGTTGGTTTCCTTCAAAAACAGGTTACTTGGGAGTTCTGAAAGAAGTTGGTTTTCTACAAGAAGTTGATTACAAGAAGTTGGAACTCTGAAGAAGTTGGAACTCTGCAAGAAGTTGGTTTTCTGCAAGAAGTTGGTTTTCTTTCCCAACTAGGATTGCTTTGATTTTCTATAAATAGTTGGGTTTCTCCCAAATCTAGGCTATTCATTGATTCATTCATTGAATCCTCCAGATCTTTCTTTTTGGTTCTTAAAGGTTTATATCTGGGGATATTTTATTTTTCTTTGATGTCTTATTGAGTATTCAACTCATAATGTGAAAAGGCTACATCAAAGGTTTTGTTTGTTACACAAAAGAGAGAGTTGTTCTTCAGTTGTGGATTCTGAAGAATTCGAGCCTGAAGCTTCAGTTGTGAATTCTGGAGTGGCTCATCAAAGTTGTTCTTCAGTTGTGGATTCTGAAGAATTCGGTCTGAAGCTTCGGTGGTGGAATCCGGAGTGGCTCATCAGAAAGACAATTCCGTGGTGAAGATGGGGTTGGAAGAGGCACATAGAGGTTGGTTCAATTAGGCGTTGTGGATTCGCTAGATAATTGAGAGTGATACCTGTGTAATTCCTTTATATCTTCTTAGTGGATTGTTCTGGTGGCTGTGGCCCGTGGTTTTTTGATCACAATTGGAAGGTGTCCAATTGTGGTTTTTCCACGTAAAATCTTTGTGTCTCTTTCTTTTGATTGTTTGATTGGGATTGTTTTTATATTCTGTTTAAAATTGATACATAATCACAAATCAACATCTAGAAGGTTTCTAGATTTTTCAATGATCAATCACAATTGATCAAATCAGTAAAATAGGATACTTTTCTCAAATGAAAAGAAATTAGAGAGAAACAGTACCTGAATACAGTAGTTGATGAAAAATAAATTTATTTATTTATTTATTTTTCTTCTATCGATTAAATACAATTAAGCGTATCAAATTTTAGTACAACAGAAAAAAAAAAAAAAAATCATTTGAATGGCTTTAAAATCATTTGGATTTTATCTTATTTTTCTTTCGTTAAAAAGAAATAATTAATAAAGTTATGAAATCAATCTCTTTAAAAGAAAGGCTGCTTTCCTTATTACCTTTCTCAAATCATATTGTAAGCAAGAATCTTATGGTTGATTTTCAGCCAAGGCTAGTCTTTTTTTTTTCTTCTTCTTTTCAACAGAATTCAGACATCCATGCTTAATAAATGTAACTAGGTTAAGCTAAGTTGCATATAAAAATTATGTACACCAAAACCTATAATACTGTTAGAGTATGTTTGATTGAGTGGATTAGAGTATGGGATTGAGATTATTAATCTGTGGGCTCAATTGTCCTATGTTTGTTTTAACATTTTGGTTTAGGATTATTAATCCAATGGATAATTAATCCAACAAATTTATAGGATTATTAGTAATGGGGTAGGGGTGAGATCATTAATCCAATGGATATTAATCTAATTGGATAGTGAATACCACACTAATTTAATAGGATTATTAATACTTCGCTATTAATCTTGTGAATCAAACATGACCTTAATGTTTTTTATAAAAAAATTCAAGGGTTGAGTATTAAATATATGCTATAAATGAAAAATATTAGGAGACGTACTTACATAATACGAAAATATTTAAACCTAATAACTATATCTATATCTACTATTATTAAGTGAAAGCTGGATTTGGTGTCTAAATTTTCTTCCCAAGTTTTTTTTTTTTTTATCCTAAAAAAAATAAGTTACAAAAAGAAGGTTAACAATTTTCAAACCTAAAACCTTAGGTTTTATTAAAAACTCTCTTACCACTTGGACAACATACATATGATAATATAATTTATTTATTATTTATTTTTATTCTTACTTATTTTAATATGTCATCCACTAACTAATTTAATATAAAGAGTTTTAAAATTTTGAGAGCAATTGCTTCTAGCCGCCTCTTGGTTCATCCATGCATTTGGGGTCTTTGGGTTGTTTTGAAAAATAAGTTAAAAGTTAGTTTTTTTTTATTTTATTTTTTTGAAAAAACGTGTAAAAAATTAGAGATGTAATGTGATCCGAAAGAGATTGCAAGTCAAAAATTTACTTTTAACCTCTTTCCCAAAAGAAGTCATATTTTATACTGTGCTTAAAAAGTGCAATTAATCTTTTAATAACAAACATAAATTGGTTCAGATCTATAAAAATAAAAAACAAAAATTGACGTGATTTAAAAATAAAATAACTAGATACGTGTTAACTTTTTTTTATTTTATTTTTTTCATTAACCAGGTCTGCACGCAATAGACCTTACAAGAGAGAGTTCCACTAATTTTTTTTTGTGAGGTTTAAAAAATTAGTATTACACTTCTACTATAATTACACCGATTGAAGATGAAAGGTAGAAAATGAAAAAGAGAAAGAAAGAAGCAATGATATATATATACACTTCAATAAAAACTGTACAAAACAATGTAACAAATTTACGTTTTATTATCAAATCAAAAAAACATATCAAAAATAATTTATTATTTTAAAAATCAATGTGACATATCATGTTCCGTTTGTTTGGACAAAAAATATACTGTAAACTTTTTAAAAAAAATATTTTTCTATATTTGGTGGTGGTGGTGGTGATGGAATGAAGGTAGAGGTGGAGATGGTGGGGCAGCGACAATGATGGTGGCAAAGGCTGTGGTGATGGTGGTGTGGTGGTGGAGGTGAGAGTAGCAATGGTAATGTGTGGTGATATTGGTAAGATTTTAGTTTGAAAAACGTTTTCTGTCTATTAAAAGTAGAAAATATTTATGCCCATATATGCTTGTTTTCTATGGATAAACCTCATAATATTTTTATTATTATTAATTAATGTGTTACATAATAATAAAATTTTAAAAATTAAAAGAGACTTTTTTTTGTTTTCCCTTCTGAACGAGCAGACACAGTTCGCCAGTTGAATAGCATGATATGTGCCACATCAATAAATAAGTTTTTTTTAATTTATGTGGCATTATTTATTATTATTACAATTAGAATTTATAGTTGCACGTGCCACACCCTAACCACTTCTCCAGTCTCCACCCAACTCTTACGCCACCACGGACCATCTACCCCATCTTTGGGTGGTGGCTTTGAGAAGTTATTGGTTGGTTGGTGCTCTACATATGTATTATGATTAGTGTAGGAAGTGAAATTTACGATTTTGTGTTGGGTGGTTGGGAAACTTGAAGGGACATGATGGTTTGTGGTATTGACTAATAGTTTAAGATGAAGTCTCACACATATCTCAATATTGTATAAATATTTTGATAATTTTTTTAGATTGAGTTTGAATTATGAATTTTGATAGAAATTTAAAAATAAAAATGAAAAGAGAAAAGATGAATAAAAATTATATTTTATTCATATTTTATTAACTTTTTTCTTTAAAAATTTCTACTCAAATTTATAATTCAAACTTCATTTGTGATTGTGGAACACATTGTTATGTGACATGTCATTTGTGATTGTGGAACACATTGTTATACTTTTTATTATTATACTATTTTTTTTTCTTTTTGAGATTTGGAAAAAATCTTAAAAATTTAACATATTACATTAGGTTCATTTAAAGTTTTAATTCCAATCAGTTACTCTCAATTTCATCCTAATTTCTTATTTTATGGATGAAAAAGTGATATTCCATATCTTTTAATGCGGTTTAATTTTTTCTAAATCTCAAAAGTAATAAATATAATTTATCTCTTTTATTAGGAAAAATCACTTCCCAATATTACTCCCACAAAATTATTACTAATTCATGAAAAATCATATAACATTAATTATTAATGTATATAAACTTTATCACTTATTTGTATTTATTTTTTCTAAGTATAAACTGAATTGAATTTTCCCCTTTTTATTATGATCAATCACAATTGATCAAATCAGTAAAATAGGATACTTCCCTCAAATGAAAAGAAATTAGAGAGAAACACTACCTGAATACAGTAGCCGATGAAATTTTTATTTATTTATTTTTCTTCTACCGATTAAACACAATTAAGCGTATCAAATTTTAGTACAATGGGGAAAAAAAAATCATTTGAATAGCTCTAAAATCATTTGGATTTTATCTTCTTTTTCTTTCGTTAAAAAGAAATAATTAATAAAGTTATGAAATCAATCTCTTTAAAAGAAAGGCTGCTTTCCCTAGTACCTTTCTCAAATCATATTGTAAGCAAGAATCTTATGGTTGATTTTCAGCCACACCTAGTCTTTTTTTTTTTCTCAACAGAATTCAGCCAAGCCTAGTCCATGCTTAACAATTGTAACTAGGTTAAGCTTAAGTTGCATATAAAAGATTGAGCTAAGATATTGAACTTAATTTTTTGAATATTATTTGGGGACAGAATTACTAATTTTGGATTGATTATTTTAGGAAAAAATACTTGTTAGTAATTTTATCAGAAAATTATTACAGATTCATAAAAAAGTTTATAACTTTAATTATAATATATATAAAATTTATCACTTATTTGTATTTTTTTTTAAATTATACATCAAATTGAAATTTCCTCATTATTTTATATTAATTAGATTGATAGATTTGTCTAGATTGATTGTAGTGTACTTTCTATGATTGAAGTTCTTTTGAGAATGATTTTTTATTTATTTTTTCTTTTAAAATAAAAATATCATGCGTGGCGAGTACGGTTTGCAATAGCGAAAATAATGAGAGGGGAGGAGTCAAATGATCTGATTAGGGTTAAAATTTGTGTGTATTGTGATTGGATTTAATCCAACGATCAAAGTGAGATGAGAGGACACCAATTATAAGGAAAAGGTCTAACACATTTATTTTTTGGGGTTCAAATAACAGAAAAAATAAGAGACTTCAGCCCTACTAGTTTTATGATCAAGTTTCACATGCTTGTTATTATAACAGAATATCTGTATGCGTAAACATGGATAATCCACCAACAGACAAAAGAAAAAAAGAAGGAAAAAAAAAAATTTGTTTGGTGAAGGCAATCTTTTTTTTATTAGAAAGTGTCTAACATCTTACCTAGTGTCTCAAATAAATAAATAAATCCTTACATCTATATCAAGGCAATCTTTTTTTTTTTTTGGAGTCGTTAGTTATTTTCTTTAAATTTTTTTTTTTTTTTTTTTTTTTGTGGAACAGGAAAACAGTTATATTAAAACAAAATAAGCAACATACAATATTAAAATAAAAACAATAAGATCTTAAAGAGTCAAATAACAACCAAATAACAAACAACAAAAAAAAAATTTCGCCAAAAAATTAGCTATGATCCAAGAAAAATAACCAATCTTTTCATAAACAATTATATTAAAATAAAATAGGCAATATACAATATTAATATAAAAACAATAAGAGCTTAAAAAGTCAAATAAACAACCAAACAACAAACACAAATTCGCCAAAAAATTATCAATGATCCAGGAAAAATAACTGATATTCTCGTAGATGTGGTTTAGAAAACAAGATCTGCATCAAACTAAGTAAGATTTGCATCAACATCTACCGTCATCGTTGATATCATTGCTATCACTACTGTCCAACTTCGCCACTGTCGCTGCCGAACATCGGATGCTGCTAGAAGCTAGAGTTGAAGAGGAAGAACACTTACAATGATATGAGAGAAGGCTTGAAAGAAGAGGGAATCATTATAAGTGTCGAAAATTCAAAATTTTATATCAAAATTGGGAGAGAAAAATTCAAAACTCCTATTTCAGACATAAAAAAACTCAAATCTACACTCTAGAAGTGTAGATCTATATTTTAGAACTATAAAGAAAGTCGCCAAAATTTCACTGGAATACCATTAGAAATTCTTGAGAGAGAAGCTCTGCTCTCTCTTTCAACAATGAGTTTTAATTATTATTTTTGGCACAACTAGCAATTGAAGAAAATTTCAAATGTTTCTATTGTCTACAATGACAATTCTAATGCCCCGCCTAACATTGCAAGTCATATGAAGGTTTTCTAATCCGAACCCCAAAGAGAAGTAAGATGAAATGAGAAGGCAGATAAATAGGGAGATAGTGGTTCTATGGTGACAAATATGTGGATAAATAATTTACATGTGAATAAATAGATGGATCAATAGATGATACTTGAACAGACAAGTGACGTGAATAGATGTGTGAACTGATAGGTAGATAATAAACAGATTAACATATAGGTAAGGATAATATGGCATTTTAAATTATTTTATCATTTTGGCTCTAAAAGAATAAAATTTGGGATTATAATCCTAAAAAATTCAAAATTAAACTTATAATCCGAATAATTGTCAAATTTTTTGTCATCCAACCATAGCATAAAAGTATTAAGAGTGCTCATTTCTACGGCCATGTCCTAATTTTTGTCATTCAAACTGGTGGAGCTTTCATCTATAAGAATCCAAAATAGTATAACTAACCAAACAGACCCCAAAGAAAACGCCAGTGGGCCGCAGCCGCAGCCGCAGCTGCAGCCGCGCCGCTTGTAATTAATTAATTATTGTATTAAATTAAAAAAATTTAAGATTTTACGTATTTTTTATTTTAAATTTTACTGTTTTAATTTTGATAAATTAAATTCTAAAGTTTTATTCGTGATTCAACGTGCCCCTCTCCGTCTATCTTCGTTTGTATAAGGTAGCGGAGAATTGTTTTCGAATTTAAAGTGAAAAACATTGAGACTTAAAGTGAAAATGTGTGAAATCTTGGATTTTTTTTTTTTTTGTAATTAATTATTTTTTAAAAAAATTAAAATCACTAAAAACAAAAAAATCAATCCAAAAAAATTATTAAAAGAACGATTATCAAATTCCCTCTCAAAACAAGACTCTAAACGTGTGAAAATTTTTAAAATCGTTTTTTGAAAACACGACTTTGAGTTTTGATTGGTGTTTTGAGAATAAAAGTTTCAAAAAATAATCTAAATTTAAAAGATAAATTTAAAATAACTCATATTTTTTATTAAAAAAATTATGGATAAATTACAAATATATTTCTGAGGTTTGCTTAAAGTACAGATTGTTCTCTGTAGTTTGAAAAATTATAAATGTCCCCTCGTTAAAATTTTTTATTTAACAAAATTAACTAAAAAAAGAAATTCATAATTGCTCTCCTATACAATAATAAAATTATCTAAATTATTAATTGAAACATATTTGTAACATCATTAAAAATTGTGAATTGACTTGATAATTTATTAATAAAATTGGCGATTTGTTATGAAATTAGAAATCTCAGAAGGTGGAATGTAATTTTCATAACTACAGAGAGCAATTTGTATTTTAATCAAATTTCAGAGGATGTATTTATAATTTACCCAAAAATTATTTAAAAATGACATGAATTTAATAATAACACGAACTTCATGAATATAAGAGCTAAGCAATGAGAAACTTTTTCAAGTGGTGCATATATCAACCTTACTTTATTGCTACTTTCTATCTAAAGAAAATAAGTTGTTTTGTTTGGTGTAATTTATTGTAAGTTAAAGGAAGCAGCTTGCCTCCAGTCCTTAATCAGACTGGGCGATGTTCAGCCCGTGGGGGCCCACCACGAATCCCGTTTTGATAATCCGAACCGTTCAATGTGTAAAACTTGTCAAGTACTATATACTTGTAAAAAATCACGTTGATCGGATATCGATAGCTATCTCATCGTATCAGTTTTTTGTCAACCGTTAATTTGTTCACCGTTCATTTTTTGTCCCCATACAAAACTGATTTGATCACATAGCTATAGATATCCGATCAACGTGGTTTTTTACAAGCATATAGTACTCGACGAGTCCTACAGATTGTACGGTTCGGATTATCAAAACGAGAATCGTAATGAGCTCCCACAGACCAAATAACACTGTCAAATCCGATTAGAGACGGGAGGCAAACTGCTCCCTAAGTTAAAAATTGATAACATAAGTCAAAAGTACCAATTCTCCACTTTCAAATATTGTGTTTGCTATAGTTAAAAGTTGATTACAAACAAGTCAGATAAATTGTACCAAACAACACAAATTTTTTTTTTTAAAACTTATTTAAGTTATTTTTATCTTATAAGTTGTAAACAAAAACTGCATCAAATACTCTAGCGCATACTTTAAAAAAAGAGGGTTAATTACATTTCAGTAACCCTTCTTACATAATCATCAAAATTAGGGACAAAATCAAAATTTGATCATCAGAAGAGTCAAAATTTGAATAAAAAAATTTCACCACATATATAAGTAGGGATGTAATCGATTCAGTACGATAGGTATTTAGGTTAAAATTTTCACCGAACCGCTAATGTCGGTTTTATTATTTTAAGTATCAATACAGACCACCTCTCTTATCAAACCACACTGAACCGAACTAACTGAAACGGTTTAGTTAGGTGCGGTTTAATTAGTTTAGGACCTTTCAAACTTTAGTCATTTTTAGTATAGCCACTAATCTATGTAAAATTATTGAATTAGTTATTTGTCCACTATTTGAAACATATCCAATACATCCATTTAATCAATAATTTTCAATTCTTATATTAAAAAAGATACAAACAAAAAATAATAATAATAAATACTAAGACTTTAAAAATAATAAGTTAGAATTAAAATTATGAAAAATGATTGAGATCTCAAATTTTTTGGCTCGAATTTGCTTTTTTTTTTTTTTTGGCTGGGTTGATGCTTTGCTTGTTATTATTATTATTATTTTTATTTTTTTTTTTGCAATGTATTAGCCCAGAAAAAAATGGAAAAAAAAAAAAAAATTGCATTCGAGGCAATTTCGAGCCTCATTTTCGAGGCCTCAATCACAGCCGTAAAATTATATATAATAAAAATTTACTATCTTAGGTTACAGGGATGATAAGATTAATTAATTGAAGTTAATAATTTATTATATTTATTAATATCATTATATTATTGGATTATATAAATTATATATACAATATATATTGAAGTGGTCGGTTTCGGTTTAATTCGGTGCACAATGTGCTTAAGCTGATACTGAACTGAAAATCAAAAAAAATTTAATTAAAAAATCGCACAAACCGATTATTGTTAAAAAATAGACCAAATATGGCCGATTAGGTCCAGTTCAAACGATTTGGTCAGTTTTTTTTGTTTTTTCTTACACCCCTATATACAAGTACACATGTATATATAGAATAAGATATTTAAGTTATATATATACACACAAAAATTAAATATTAGGGCTAATTACAAAAAAATAAATAAATCAAGATTTCACTCGTTTTTTACGTTAAACTCTAGTGTTTTTCATGTTAAACTCTAACACGATACTCCGTTACCTTACAAAGACGGAGATGAACAGAGGGGGCACATTGAAACACGGATGAAATTTTAGAGTTTAATTTATCGAAATTGAAATATTGAGATTTAATGTAAAAAATATGTGAAATCTTGAGTTTTTTTTTGTTGTTGTAATTAATCCTTAATTATTTTTGGAATAATATTGTGATAATCAAATTTAATTAACTTGTATGTAATGAGAAATGAAATGAAATTTATTGCATTAGGATGGCCATAAAAAATCACATAACAAATTGCCATTTTAAATTTAAATATAATTTAAAAAGTTGCAAATTTATGAAGGAATTTCAAATTAGGTATAACTTGAAAAATAATTATAAATTAATAATAAATTTTATTAATATTAATAATTAAAAAGGAAGTGCTTGAGTGTGTAAGGTGCATACCATAGTTATGTAAGTTCTCACAAATATACATAGATATCTTACAAAATCACGTAAGTTCTCACAAATATACGCAAGCTGTGATTTCTTAAATTTTTATAAATTAACTTACGTATGTTTGTAAAAAATTACGTAACTTTATAAGGCAACCTACGTATATTTGTGAGAATCTATGCAAGTACATATTGTACGCTTAAGAATTGCCCTAAAATTATAAATTTGTTCACTTATATATAACAATTTTTTTAACTTTCCACAAATGGATAGAATTTGTGATTTTAAATTTAAATATAATTAAAAAAAGGGAGCTTTTTCCATAAATCCATCTTTAATTACTTATGTTCCATCCAATCCATATTCTTTTTGACTATTCCATTAGGTCCTATTTGAGATAAGAAGACCAAAATACCCTTTTCATCTACTTATGTTCTATTTAGTTCATATTATTTTCTTATGTTTCAATAAGTCCTATGGGTGACATAATTACCAAAATACCCCTAATGTGAATGTTCACACCGTCAATGTGAATGTTCGTATCGTCAATTTGTAGGGGCCCAGCCCATGTACAATGTGAATATTCACATTGACATGTTAACATTCACATTGATAGGAGTATAAAATTAGCCCGCGGCCTGTGGGCGACCCGGGGCGAGCCCGGTCCGGCCTGTGACAATGTGAATATTCACATTGACATATTAACATTCACATTAATAGGAGTGTAAAATTGACCCGCAGCCCGAAGACGACAGCCTCGGGTTTGGCCGGTGGGCCTAGGCCTAGGCTCGAGCTTAGGCCGGGCTTGGGTGGGTCTGGCCATTTTTTTTTAATTCTTTTTAATTTTTTCTACCAAAATTTTATTATTTTTCACAAAAAAAGATATTGTGCCCCAGGTGGGCTGAGCCTCGGACCGAGCTTTGAATAGGCCTTAAGCGGGTCGATGGGCCGGGCCGGGCTTCAAAGTGATGGCCTAGGCCCTAGCCTAAAGTCTCAGACATGCTTGGGCCTGGACCCAAATGAGCCTGCCCCAGGGCGTGGGAGGGCTTTGAGCAGCCCACGGGCGGCGGGCCAATTCTACATTCCTATCAATGTGCATGTTAACATGTCAATGTGAATATTCACATTGTCAACGGGCCGGGCTAAGCCTATCCCGGGCCGCGGGCGAGCTTCGGGCAGCAGGCAAATTTTACACTCCTATCAATGTTAATATTAACATGTCAATGTGAATATTCACATTGTCACGGGTCGGGCCAAGCCCGCCTCAGGCTGCGGTCGGGCTTCGGGCTGCCCACGGGCTGCGAGTCAATTTTACACTCTTATCAATGTGAATGTTAATATGTCAATGTGAATATTCACATTGTCAATGAGCCCGGCCGGGCGCGCCGGGGCTGCGAGCGGGCTTTTGGCCGCCCATGGGCCGCGGGCCAATTTTATACTCTTATCAATGTGAATGTTAATATGTCCATGTGAATATTCACATTGTCAACACACCGGGCCGGCCCGCCTCGGGCCGCCCACGGGCTGTGGACGGGTTTCTGGCAGCCACGGGGCACAGGCCAATTTTATACTCTTATCAATGTGAATGTTAACATGTCAATGTGAATATTTACATTGTCAACAGGCCGGGCTGGGCCTGCCCCGGACTGCCTACGGGCCGTGGGCGGGTTTTGGGCAGCCACGGGGCGCAGGCCAATTTTATACTCTTATCAATGTGAATATTAACATGTCAATGTGAATATTCACATTGTCAACGGGCCGAGCCCGCCCCAGGCCGCCCACGAGCCGTGGGCGGGTTTCGGGCAGCCACGGGGTGCGGGCTAATTTTACACTCCTATCAATGTGAATGTTAACATATCAATGTGAATATTCACATTGTCAACGGGCCGGGCCGGGCCGGGCCCGCCCCGCCCCAGGCCGCGGGCGGGCTTTTGGCCTTATGGGACGCTGGCCAATTTTATACTCTTATCAATGTAAATGTTAACATGTCAACGTGAATATTCATATTGTCAACGGCCGGGACCGGGCCCGCCCCGGGCTGCCCATGGGCCGCGGGCGGGTTTCGCGCCGCCACGGGACGCGGGCCAATTTTACACTCCTATTAATGTGAATGTTAACATGTCAATGTGAATATTCACACTGTCAACGGACCGGGCCCGCCCCGGCTCGCAGACGGGTTTCGGGCCGTCCACGGGCCAATTTTACATTCCTACTAATGTGAATTTTAAAATATGAATGTTCACATCATAAAATTACTAACCGTTCAAAAAATATTTATAAGGGTATCAAAATTAAATATAAGGGCATAAGTGTCCAAGAAAATAGTGTAAATCAAGAAAAAAGACTTTATGGAATAAAACTATACATACATGGGACTAAATGGGTTAAAAAATTCCTTCATGGACTTCTTGGGTTAAAACACTTCTAAATGGGATTTATCAATAATTTTCCCTTAAAAAAATTATAAATCCATGGAAGAATTTCAAATCAGGTATAACTTGAAAAATTATAATAAACTTTATCAATATTAGTATTCAAAATTATAATTTTTTTAACTCATGTGTAATAATTTGGGTAAACTACCAATAGGTCATACTTTTGAGACTTATTACCCATTAAGTCCTATTGATAAATTTATTAAGTGATAAAGATAAATTTATCAATTTTTTATTTTTATGAATAAATTTATAGTGATAAATTTATCAGTCTCTTTGTTTTTATGCATAAATTTATAGTGATAAATTTATCAATCTCTTAATTTTATAGTGTTAAATTTATAAGTTAGGACCTGTAAGTAAATAAGTCTAGTTAATAGGACTGATTGGTAAGTACCCCCAATAATTTTTTCAACTTTCCGCAAAAGAATAAAAACTTTGGAAAATGTTTGAGTGCTCAAAACTAGAGGCTCGAATGTGGCTCAAAACCCCAAAACGACGTCGTTTTGGGGTTTTGATTTTTTTTTTTCTTCTTTTTCTGTCATTTTCGTTGCAGAGGACGAGAGAGAAGAGGGAGAGGGAGAGAAAGAGAAGAGAGGGAAGAGGAAGAGGAGGTCGTCGCAGCTCGCCTTCGGCCGTCCGCCGGCCCGTCGCAGCTCGCAGCTCCGCCGTCGCAGCTCGCAGCTCTGCCCCGATCGCGTCGCCTCCGCCCCCTCCTCCTCCCCTCCCCTCCCCCTCCATTTTTTAGGCCCCCTCCAGTCCCCTCCTCTCCTCTGCGTCTGAAAAAAAAAAAAAAAAAATTCAAGCCTTTCGAGCTACGTAGCTTTCGAGCTAAGTAGCATGGTCGAAAAATTTTTCACCTATTGCAATTAATAGTCATAGACAATTAATTTTATATTAAATGAAATGATATACCACAGTTCTATTTGATGCGACATTTGCATCGATATGAAAAATTATTGGGTAAATTATATTAACATTTCCTGAGGTTTATATTTATTACAATTCTTTCCTCACTTTTTAGAAATTATATATTCCTCCTTTAGGTTTAAAGTTTAATTACAGATTCTCCCTCAACAATTTAATTTTTTTAAATACTAATTTTACCCGCACTGGGTAAATTAAATTGACATCCCTCATATTTTAGAAATTACAATCCCCTCCCTAAAGTTTAAAGTAGCATTATCAATTGCCCCCTCAGTTAGTATTAGTTGAAAAAAAAATTTATTGAAAAAAAAATTAATTGGAAAAAAATTTATTTGAAAAAAAAATTAATTGAAAAAAAATTTTGTTAGTAAAATTTTAAAATTTCTGTTTAAAAACAAACATAAACTCATTTTTTGAATTTATATTTTTTTTTCTCAAATTTATAAACTGAGATAACAATTTATAAACCAAAAAAATTATCAAACAAGTTTTTATGACGGTTTTTTAAATTTTTGTAAATATAAATTGAAAACTGAAAACGAAATGGTGGGCCTGTTCGGTAACTATTTCGTTTTTAGTTTTTAGTTTATATTTATAAATTTTTTAAAAACAATCATAAAAACTTATATGATGATTTTTTTAGTTTATAAATGGTTGTCTTAGTTTATAAATTTGAAGAAAAAAACGTAAACTCAAAAAATGAGTTTATGTTAGTTTTTAAATAAAAATTTAAAAATTTAACTAACAATTTTTTTTTTCAATTACATTTTTTTCATTAATTTTTTTTCAGTTATTTTTTTTTGATTAATTTTTTTCAAATAATTTTTTTTCCAATTAATTTTTTTTCAAATAATTTTTGTTTCCAATAATTTTTGTTTTCAATTAATTTTTTTTTCGAATGATTTTTTTTCCAATTAATTTTTTTCCAAATAATTTTTTTTTCAATTATTTTTTTTCAAATAAATTTTTGTTTCAATTATAATGTGTATGATCCCATTATCATAAATAATAAAAAATAAATATAAATATTTTAGGCCTGAACAAACATATTTTTTAGTTTATGTTTTTAAAATTTTTTAAATATTTTGGTCAAACCAAACACGTTTGTAGTTTATGTTTTTCTAAAAATAAACAAAAATAAATTTATAAAATTTTTGTAAACATAAACAAAAAAACGTAAATATTATCAAATGCTACCTTACCAAACAGGCCTCATATGGTAAAAATGTCGTAAAATTAACGAATAATTAAATAAGTTACCAACGTAAGAAATGACTTATCAAAAGATTCTTAGGCTATATATGGTTTGATTTTTAGAAAAAAAAAATTTTAAAATTAATTTGGTTAAGAAATAAAAAATAAGAAATAATTATCATTTAAGGGTAAAAAATAATTATCATTTTAACTTTTTCCAGGTTATATACATACGTATGGCTGTTTCAATTTAATTTGTAAAAAATTATTTCTAACTACTCGAAAGATAAAAATTATATAAAAATGATAATTATTTTTTATTTTTTATTTCTTAACCAAATTATTTTTTAATTTTTTTAAAAAAAATTCTAAAAATCAAACCATACATAGCCTAAGAATCTTTTGATAAGTCATTTCTTACATTTGTAACTTATTTAATTATTTGTTAATTTTACGACAGGTTTACTATCTGAAGCCTGTTTGGTAACCATTTCATTTTCAGTTTTTAATTTATATTTATAAAAATTAAAAAAATGTCATAAAAACTTGTTTGATAATCTTTTTGGTTTATAAATGGTTGTAAAGTTTGTAAATTTGAAGAAAAAACGTAAATTCAAAAAATGAGTTTACATTAGTTTTTAAATAGAAATTTAAAAATTTTACTAACAAAATTTTTTTCAATTAATTTTTTTTCCAATTAAATTTTTTTTCAATGAATTTTTTTCCAACTAATACTAACTGAGGGGGTAATTGTTAATGCTACTTTAAATCTTAAGGAAGGGATTGTAATTTCTAAAATATGAGGGGTGTCAATGTAATTCACCAAGTGAGGGTAAAATTGATATTTAAAAAAATTAAATTGCTGAGGGAGGAATCTGTAATAAAACTTTAAACTTCAGGGAGAGAGATATAATTTTTAAAAAGTGAGAAGAAAAATTGTAATAAATATAAATCTCAAAGAATGTCAACATAATTTATCCAAAATTATTTCACCTCACCTCACCTCACCTCACCCACTACAAAATTTTAACCACATCTCAATTATTGATTTAAGTAAAATTAATGTAGACCCCACACAAATTAATGACTAAATGTGATTAAAGCATCACCACGTCACTATGTTTATAATTAATTACTCCTTCAGTATACTATTACATGTCAAATAATTATCAAATTTAATATAAAATTCTGATTATTGTAACATATTTTATTATTATAAAAAAATTAATTCCAAAATCACACACAAACCTCTGCGCGTAAAAAAGCAAAATCCATTAAACTCTTTTCAAATTTCATGACGTCATGCTGCCATTTCATGACGTCATCCCCTTCCCCCCACATTCGCGGGCTTCACCCCTGCTATATATACTCATAGATGCATGTTCTGAATTCTCATCCAACACTGCAAATTCCACCCCCAACTTCCAAACCCCCCTCCCTCTCTCTCTCCCCTACACATAACTTTCTCTCTCTAAGATGGAGAGCAGTGGCAGTGACACCACCACCACCACCACCACCACCATTAGTTCATCATCCCCTCAGTACTCTGTTTCACCTACATCTTCATCTTCTCCACCACCACCACCTCCTCCATCACAAGTTGTTGTCAGCCCTTGTGCAGCATGTAAGATCCTCAGGCGGAGGTGCGCCGAGAAATGCGTGTTGGCTCCCTACTTCCCGCCCACCGATCCCCTCAAGTTTACCACCGCTCACCGCGTTTTCGGCGCCAGCAACATTATCAAATTCTTGCAGGTACTTCAACAATTTTTGACACATCCAAGAATTACTACAAATTTGTTTTGGAGTTCTTGTTTTACTTCACTGTACTTTAAAAAAAAAAAAAATCTTTGTTAGTTATTTCTATTGGTAATTAACGAGGAGTCATTTACTATTTTTGAAACATTACCCGATTATGTACTTGTCTAATAATATAGAGGTGTGTCATTATTTTTCAAAATAAATAGGAATGAAATGAATACTTAAACGGATGTAATTGGATGTATATACGATCGTGTTAGTGTTCTTGACCCAATTGATGATTTCTAGTTACTAACAAGGTTTTCAACTGCTAAACTTTGGTATTTTAACTGATGTTCTTGAGCATATATATTGATCAGCATACCTCATTATAGTGACTAGTTTCCAAGTTTATAGTTTGAACACAAATTAACTTGACAATTTTGATTGTTTAAGATGAAGGAGCGTTTTGAGAAATTGGTTAAAAGTTGATTTTTTGTGGCTTTTTTAGCTTAAAAAGTTGGTTTTTTTGTGATTTTTTTGTAACTTTTTTGGCTAAAAAAAACTAAAAGATCTAGCTTTTTATTTTGTTCCCAAAACACCCGAAATTGTATTCTAATGTAAATGCTTTGAAGCTGATATTTAACAAGTCAAAGGTTAGTTCACAAAGTGGACTCATACATATATCTAATTTATATGTATATATATACAGACCTTGCATTGTCAATTTCGATTAGAAAGATACTAATAACAAACTACTCAAGACTTGGTCCTCTCACAATTTATTTTGTTTGGTAAGGTAGGACCTCTTTCAGTTACCAAATAAACTTATTTTTTGGACTCTGGTTGGCTTTGTTTGACTCTTACTTTCTTTATTATTATTTTTCCCCAACAGGCCTCAAAGTTTTTGTCTGTGTCGATTGAGTTTAAGAGCGATAGTCAATGTAATTGAAAAGAGTAACAAATAGAAAATTATGTAATTAATAAATTAAAAATAATTCGGTAATTCTTAATTTTATAATTTTAAAGAAAAAGACCCATCAAGTTTTAAAAATATATCATCATATAGTATAGATTTTTTAAAATAAGAATAGAGTTCTCCAATTAAAAATACAAAGTTGAAACAACACAAACATACTAGAATAGTGATATATAATAATAATAAAAAAATTCTATAGAATTGTGATACAAAATTAAGTGGCCTATTGTGTGATCTCTTGATTTGAAAACATGGTATTTATTAATACGATCATAATTTACATATATACCACTGTCACATCATTCTGAAAACAAATTCTATATAAAACACTGTGAAGTCTTCCTTTCTTTCCCTCTTCTTGGCAACTTAAACCTATCATCTAGATGATATTACATTTCATCTACTAGTCTCAAATTTGACCAAAACTCATTTGACTTTTTTCAGGAACTCCCAGAGTCCCAAAGGGCAGATGCAGTGAGTAGCATGGTCTATGAGGCCAATGCCAGGCTCAGAGACCCTGTCTATGGATGTGCAGGAGCAATTTGTCAGCTCCAAAAGCAAGTCAATGAGCTCCAAGCACAACTAGCAAAGGCACAAGCAGAGCTAGTCAACATGCAATGCCAACAAGCCAACCTGGTGGCCTTGATTTACATGGAAATGGCACAATCTCCACAAGCATCAACGTTGTCATCGCAACAATCTTTTGACAACTTCATGATCAGTAGTCCTCAGAGTTTCCAGAATAGCAATCCCAGTTTTTTCATAGATGAGAACAACAATTTGGGCTCATTTTGCGAAACTCTTTGGACATGATAGTCATCAATTAACTTTTATAATAACTTAGCTTCAGTTTAATTGGAAAATCAAATTTCCAATCCTGTTCTCCTAACTCCAAGCTAATTGCAGTGAAGAGAAGGAGGTGGTGAAGAGAATGTATGAATAAAGTTGATGTATTTGCCTAGGTAGTAAATGCAATTAATATTGTATTAACAAAAGGGTTAAATGATGAGGTAAGTTGGATTCTAATGTCCTTTGATAATGCAAAAGAAAGTTTGATGGCTACTCTTTTCCTTGTATGTTTTAAGTTGTGTTTGAATCTTGGATTTCAGTAAAATTTGTGAAGGGAATGAAAAACAAAAAAAGAAAAAAAGTGACAAACATTTGGCTTATATTTTTTTGTCACTTTTTTTTCTCTCATTTCTCAAATTTCTACTTAAATTCATGATCCAAACACAATCTCAATATATTGGAGAGAAAGAAATCTTTTTTACAAGTCCGATCTCATGCCCATTATTGAATCTGAAATAATTTTCTGGTCATCAGACTCATTTTAAAAGTGATGATTCATTGATTTCGTCTTATATATTTAGCATGGTAGAATTCAAGTCTCAAATTTTGTGTCCTCATGTCTTCAATGCACTTTTAATTGCACATTGCAATAAAAATCTTGAAATACGAAAATCTTAAAGCATGTTTAATCACATGGCTGAGGGTCTATAATAACAGGGGAATTAAAATTTTAAGGATTAAGTTCTCATATTCTGTAGGTAATATGTCTAATAAACAATAACTTAAAAACCCCAATTAACTTCTAAATATTGTTACAGTTGTTTCTACAATAATTGAGGTCTTCGGGATGAGTAGTACTATCTTGGAGCAAAAGAATAGTTAGTCCTGTAGATTGAAATTTGATAGTTCTCATGGACATAAAAAAAAAAAAAAAAAAAGAACAGTATGAGCTCAGCCTGGTAAATCTATCAGTATAAAGCATCAAATAGTGCTCTAATAGGATTAATTAGGAGCGTCTCCATTAAAATAGTCAAAATTTTAGCGAAATTTTAACTAAAAGTCTATTTTTTTATTTTAGCTAACCATCTTTTTAAATACATTCTCCAATAAACTCTCTATTCTTTATTTCATTTGTTGAGTCTTCTTTCCCTAATTACATGCAGTTAGTGGTTTGATTTTCACCTAAAATAGTTAGCCAAGAATTGAGTTTGATGGAGTGTGTTTTTATAATTTTGTGCTATAAAATAACCAAAAGAAGGTTTTAATGAGCTTGATAATGATGCTCTAAGATAAACCTTTTATACAAATTAACTAGCAGAGTTAAATTTCACACTTTCCAAAAGGTAACTTTTCGAACAAAAAACAGTAAGTTGTTAGCAAATGTTGTCAATCAATTCAACATTTTTCAAAGTATAGTACTACCATCTCTCTACAATGATTAAGAAAAAAAAACTTTGCTTAAACAACAAAATTAAGCTGGACCGCTCTTTGATTTTGTGGATGTTTTAATTGTCCTCTTTGAGAATAATGATGGTGGATGTTTCTTCTAAACGCGTTTTTAGCTTTAATAATCAGAATCATTAGCATGCGTCGCACGTGAGTTGTTGAGCAAAGAAGCAAGGTATATGGTCGTTGATGGTTGGTAACCAATTGATGATGGCTTTTTGCAAGAGTCAAAACACAAAAAACACTTTTATTTTTTCTAATTCTTTGTGGGGAGACAGGACTCTCAATCCTTCACCCAACATTGTATGCCTTTAATTTTCCATACTTGAGATAGGAACACATTATCTTTTGACTAATATGTACCAAACATATAACTATAAAGTAAGCACCCTACATAAATCAATTCATACTAGCCAAACCTAATGATTTCAGAACTCGTTTGGAAATTAACTATTTTAATTGATTTTTTAAATTTTTTTATAAAAAAATATATAGAAAAATAGAGAGAGTGATTTGATAACATATAATAGCTTTTACTTACCCAAAATAAACTTGTAGTGACTTTTTGTCTTTTTAATTATTTTAGCTACTTCCCAAACTTAGGCCTTGTTTGGGTAAACTAAAAAAGCCAAACAGTTAAAAAGTTAAAAGTTAAAAAATCTATACTATTCAAGGGTAGCTTGTGGGGGAAAGCCTCTAAGAAAAAATTATTATTTTGCTATTTGAATTCAACTACCCAAAAAGTTAAAAAATTTAAAGTCAAAAAATCAAAAGGGTAAAATTGTCATTTTGATTTTACTTCAATATTTTATTATACATTTTTTCGTAAAAAGTCAAAAAGTTATTTCAAACATACATATTTTTTTCTCTATTTTTTTAACCAAAAAGTACACTTATATAGCACATTCCAAATAACTACTTAATACAAACAAGCTCAACATTTCAATTTTCACCCAAAATTTTTTTTTAAAAAAAAACCCCTCTATTATTAGTCATATGAAGAGAAAACTTATCTCATCTTTAAGTTCATATGAAATAATTAGAGATATTGGTCAACTATAGATATAATTAGGGCAATAAGGCCTCATTTAGCAAGTTAACATTTTAGCCAAAAAGTCAAAAAGTTATTAAAAAAGTCAAAAAGTTTATAACCTATATCAAAAAGTCAAAGATTTTCTCTTTAATTTTTACACATTTTTTCGTAAAAAGTCAAAAAGTCACCCCAAACATACTAGTTTTTTTTTTACCTCATATTTTAGCCAAAAAATCAAACTTACTAATATAGCATGTTCTAAAACGAGGTCTAAGACACAAGTGCAAAAATATCAAAAATAACCATACTCCAAATTAAAGTCGATTCACACTACCCTACAGTTGATTTGGTTAGATTTGCAAAACCTTCAGTGCTAAAGTCATGGTGATCACATATAACAAATTAAGAAGATCTGAGACCACTGTTTCCGGTATGAACCTTTGGATTTAGTGAATAAACGGCCCATTTTTTGCATTTTTAATGATTATGGATAAGGTTTTGTGGAAGACCAGAGCCTTTGCAAATGTAAACCCAGAAAATTCAACCAAGAGATCCAACTGCCAAAAGGTTATTTTTATCAGTTTCTTTATCGTGCCCCAAAATACAGTGTAATACTGATTTGTTTGACCAATTAACAAAAGTAAGCAAATTAGATGTGGTTGATCAAATTTTAAAGAACATGGTATGCCAATTAAGATGTGATTAATAATTAGCCACCCTTACGAAATATACTGTCACTGCCCACTCTGAGTTTGATAAACCTAGCTATAACATTAATTGGTCATAGTTGCAGTGTTTCACTATCTTCATCTCACCAAATTAGGGAGAGTAGAAAAGTTTTAGCTCAGGTTACGATCAAATTTAAAATTGTATTTTTGAAAACCTAAAATTTTGTTGATTGGATTGGGTGATGCGAATTACACCGTAGACAATGTCTAGAAAGCTTATTAAACCAGAAATTATCCAATAGACCAAGAATACTAACATGATCTTATGTCCGTCCAATTACACATATTCAAATATTTATTTTGTTCTCTTTTTATTTTTCAAATGGTGACATACCCTTTATTGTTGGGTAAACCAAACTCAAAGGCTCAATTTAGGGGAAACCTTATCCCTGTTAGAAAGAAGTATAGCAAGTACTGTATATCAAGAGGGTTGTGTGTGTACTAATGCGAACCCAGACATCATTTTTTTGAAATTGTGCTAAAGAAACACACCAAGTGAAGTGAATGAGACCCAAACAAAATCACCTTTTGATTTCTATTCTCATATAGTGTACCTTTTCACTTTCTTTTTTAAACTGATATTTTAGCCATTGATATATCCATTTGGTCTTTGAGTATTTCATTCCACTTTTTCTCACTTCAATCCAAGTCGGGAGGATAATAAAAAGTTGTAGTAGAGAACCCAACAACATGATCATCACAAATCAATGCTTGACTGACTGTCTCTCTCTAATATACTACTAAAGCAATAGATACATGGATTTGCCAAGTGAGAGACAGAAAGAGTGATCATCCATATTGTGAAACATCTCAAAAAGTTGTCAGTAAAGTTGTTTATTTTTTTGTTTTATAAAAAATTTTAATAACGCGGAGAGAGAGAGAGATGAGTTGTTTTGTGTTTGAGATTTTTCCATTAGACATGGGCCTCCAAGTACGCGGAAATTAGTTGTCAAAGGATTCTCCCACCCTCAATCCCTCAACGATGCGAGTAATATAGAAATCGGGACAAACTTTCAGGTTATAGTCTCTTACTCGGAACGGATAACAGGACACCCTGGTGATCTCCTCATGGGGCGCTGCCTTGGACCTGCGGGAGAGTGGGAGGATTTTCCTGTAACAAAAAAAATATATATATAGAAATCGAACACATAATTCCACATAAAAAATATATCAGTAAATAAGATTTTATAAGATTCGTTAATGAGACTTACTTTTCAGAGATCTTATCAATCTATTTATTTTCAGTGCATGGTTCTATATTTAATTTTTGTGTTCCTACACTTTTTGAATCTCTTTGTATTTTGGTTTTAATATATTCTCAATCATTAAATTATATGAAAAGTTTGAAATATTTGAATCTCAGGACAAGATTTGAAAAATGTATTTGATAAAAGAATAGAGTAATTTGGAAATTGAGAATACTGAGATTAACGCCTCGAGTGCATGAATATCTGGACGACAAAATACAATTATGATAAGTATGTATTTTGTGTCATTTTTATGTTCCAAGTTTCAATTTTATCAATTTTTCATTTTGAGTGAAATTAGTATAATTTTAGGAAGCTGTCTAAATCATTAGTGATAAAATAATATATATGATTTTTAAAATTTATTATTATTTTTTTAATTTTTAAAATAGAAACTACTTTGATGAAAATATTTTTTTTCAAAAATAGTTTCGTTTGTCATAAAAAAATGGTGGGGGAAACAATATGAAAATGATGAGTATTTTTTATTTTTTTAATAAACTAGTTTTTAGTTATTCTTTTTTCTAAAAAAAAAAAGAAAAAAAGAGAAGATAGTTGTTGAAAACTTTTTTTTTTTTTTTCCCTTTTTTGGGACCAAATTAATTTTTGCCAAACTAGTTTCCTTTTTTAAAAAAAAAGAAAAAAGAAATAGAAAACAGATGTTGAAAATAGTTTTCTCTGATTCTCTCTAACTGTGGTTACAATTTTGTAGATTAAAGATTCGTTTGGGAATTGATTATTTTAATTATTTTTTTACCTTTCACAAAAAGATAAAAAGTAATGTGATAAATTATAATGATTTTTTAGTTACTATAGTCACTTCCCAAACAAGATCTAAAATGACAAAAAAAATATGCACTAGTATAATAGCGAGAGATCAGCATACACCAACTTATGTTGCTGGTGATGATTAATTGTAAGGTTGAAAAAACTAAAACCATTAACAGCAATCAATTCTGTTTCTCTCCGTTTGAACACAAATTTTCTTTAGGTACATTGTCAGAGAAATCGAATTTTTAAAGTTTGTTCTATTTATTTCTTCGTTATTCATTTTCCAACCTACGCTATTTCATATGTGTGAAAATAAAACCAATAAAGTTAGTTACGCATTTTGGACTCGCAAATAGAGTGTTTTCAAAAAGGAACGAATATCATACTTTTCTAGTGCGTGTGCATTAAAAATAAATAAATAAAATAAAATGTTAGGTAGTGTTTGGTAGAGTTTTTTAAATATGATTTGAGAATAAGAGTTGTAGTTTGAGTTTGTGAGTTTTGGAATTATAATTTGAGTGTGGAAAATTTATTCGGTGAATGAGTTTTGAATTAAGTGATGAATTTTTGATGTGACATATGATATTTGATTCAAAAACTTATAACTCATAATCAAATACATAACTCAAAATTCTATTCAAAACTCATAATTTTTTTTTTAAAAATTCCGAATTTTTTTATTTAAAATATAAAAAATAACAGGGATCAATTGTTAAAAATAAATAAATAAATTACACTGTTCCGGTCAACCGGCCAGACGTCCGGGAGACGGCCGGTTAATCCAAATTTTCCTGCCATGAAAAGAGTTTTCAAAAATAGATATGAAATTAATTTTTAAAAACTGTAACCAAACACTACGTACAAATCAAGAGATAGAATTATATTTTCAAAACTCTTCCAAACAGATAGATTGTCCTATGACCATTCGCATCTTATTTTTCAGTTTGCTAATTCAAGTTTTCTTTGGGTGTTCTAGGATGGCCAGTGCCGGTTCTATCATAAAGTCAACAAAACATTTGTTTTAAAGCCTCAATTTTTGAATAACGTAGTTAAGGCTAATAGTTTGTCGATTTTTTATTTTTATTCTTTTTAAGAATGTTCCACCCATTAAGAAACAATATCTAAACCGTTGTCTTTCTGAATGCATTGCTTACTATATTATTAACGATACATTAATTTAACTGTTATTTTTGCAAAACGAAAGTTTTCAAAATTAAAATGATAAACTTTTAAGTAAGATTAAGTGGATCAGTTATACTATAAATTGGAAATGATATATTAACGAAACTTGAGTATAAAGATTTAATTAAATTAATTTTGCATCTCTAATTGATATATATATATATATATATTTACAAAGTTCAAATAAACAAAAATTACGTCAATATTAAAATAAAATAAAAAAGTGAAAAATCTCAAATTATATAGAAAGCAGCCTACCACATCTAGAAACACCACAGAATTTTCATCATAGTCAAGTTAGGCAATTTCAAACTAATGAGAAGAAAGCTAGTTGGGTAAATGCATTTTTAATAACAAAAATGTTGCACACAAAAATAAATTATAGATACTCACCTTCTTGATGTGGACCCTACATAGAGGGTATGCAACTATAGAAGCAAAAGGGTGTCGGTGGTTGGTTCAGTGATTTATTTTGTAATATTTTTTATTTTAATAAATAAGATATCTTAATGCGACTGCAGTGATAATAATTTAGAAAAATCGCATGATTTTTTATGTATTGCTTTGAACCAAAATTCCAGCTATGTGCCAAAGAAAACTCTAGCTTGAGTCGAAAAATATGTCCTTCATGTTGGAAAATTATTGTGTTTTTGTATTTTTCCTCAGAAAATTGAGTACCATAAGTTGTTAAATAACAAATATGGACATGGATTTTATGGCAACTTGTTCAAATCAAAATGACCAAGTAGTCTAAGCTAAAAATATAGCATGTGCCAATTTCGAAATATATATCCAAAGATTTTGTTAGGTAATATAAGTTAAAATCCAAATTTCGTTTGGACACGGAATTGAACCATAAAAATTGAAATTCGTTTGGACACGGAATCGAACCCAACCCTTCAATGTAATTTTCCGGTAGCAACCTTCCCAGAAATTTCTTTCAACATTCAGTGGTGGAAAATGTTTTCTTGGATGTAGTGGAAGATGAGCTAACTATGGCATAGTTTCTCCAACAATTTTTCTTCTTCTAGAAAATAATTTCTTTGTTTCCGGTAGTAGGTATACAACCCAAATATAACGGTTTAAGAGTTTATGGGCAGATTCAAACCCTTTTTTTTTTTTTTTTTTTTATGTGCATGTAAGCAGGGCCGGCCTGAGATTTAGGGCCCAAGGCAAACTTCAGAAAATAGGGCCCCTCTTATATTGAAAAAAAAAATTCATGAATAAAACGATAAGTTATAACAATTTATTTATTTATTTGTAGTCACAAAAAAATTTACTTACACATATAATCATTAAAATTATAAACAAAACAATTTAATTGAATTGAAAGCCCTGAGAGCACAACACTTAGCCCATATATTGTATGTATTGTTCTCTTTGGGTCCAAACATTTTTTTTTTTTTATATATATATATTTTCATTTTAATAAATATGGGCAAACTACACTTATAAATAAATATGGGTTAAACTATACATGGACCCAATAAAATATTTTGGGGCCCTTGATCCTAAAACCAAAAAAAAAAGAAAAAAGAAACATTAGACCTGTAACATTTTACTAAATTTGAGAACCTTATTTTTGGGCCAAAATTTTGGAGTCTCAGGCACAGCCATTGCTGGCCTTAGGCCAGGCCGGCCCTGCCTGTGAGTTGGGTTTGAAGTCTTTTAGTTCATGAATTTAGGCATCTTATGTGGGCTTTTAGTATTTCAAATCAATGACAAGTGATTCTATTTGTACCAAAAAAAAATATTTAATACATCTAATTTCTTAATATTTTTTATTAAATTATTTAAAATTATAATTTACACTCATTACATCTTAGGTTTTTTTTACAAATTATCCTTTAAAATAAAATCATAATTTGTGGTATATCCAAATCATTCGTTTATCGATTTTTACCTTTATTCTTTTCTTTTGTAGAAAACTGTACTTCTTAATCTGTGAAAACTCTGTATTCTAGGTCTCCAACTACATGCTAATTTTCATACTTATTTTTCATCCCATCTCGGGTATTTAACGTATTGACAAACTATCAGTTAATATTTGTGCCTAATTTCATTGGTATGGCTATTTTGTTGGTTTGGCCTTTGTTATAAGCTGTGTATACAAGCCTCAAAGCCGTCAACCAGCATTAATTGCGTGATATTCTACCTTGGTGATCAGGTAGTAGGTTTTTCTTATTATATACTTTTCCCGTGAAGATTTCATATTATCAGATAAAATTTCTATAAGATGTAATTTAATAATTCAAGACTTCAGGGATTCCTAAATGATTTGCAAAAATCAGTGTGATAATGCTTCGTTTTGGTGTAGATTGAAATTTTAAAATAAAAAAGAAGATAAAGAGAAAATAATTAAAATCTTGCGAAGAAGATGAAAAAAAATATTTTTTAAAATTTAATATATATTATCTTTATTAGTAAATTTATATTAGAATATAATAAGAATTAAAATTTTAAAATTTTATTTGGGACGAGTAGAATAACCCACCAATGACCACTGAGAACCAACCCATGTAGTGATTAGGCTTTTTAATCGAAGCCCTTTTACTAATACTCAGAAAAAGCCCATTGACAGTAAACGATAGGTGAAGAACTTGGGTCATTGTCCTAGGCTACTATGATATTGCCTAATTATGATGGGCTACGATTGGAATGTTTTTTTTTTGGCAAATTATCGATAAGTTCTTTTTGAAAAATGTGTGACCTATTTAGTTCCATAACCTTTTATTTATACTCAAAAGTCTTATAATATTTTTTTTCTTCTCAGTCTTTGTTTTCTCTGCTTCTTTCTCTTTTTGATTTTCGACAATCGTCGACAGACAACCACATCTTACTTCTTCTCTTTCTCTTTTTGATATATAGTCACCGGTGACCAATGACTACCATCGATTGGGGTTCACTGGCAACCACCAACCGCCGACTCTTTACTTCACCCTCACTGACGGTGAAAAAGATATGTTTCCAACGAAGAAGATGAGTAGATCTACATCCGGCTAGATTTAAACAAAAAATAAATGCCGAAGTACAATCATCTCTCTATATCTACCTCTCTCTTTCGCTCTCATAATTTTTCTACATTTTCTTTGCTACACACTTCTCTTTTCCTGTAATTTTTAAGTTCTGAACAAATTATTTTCAAGTTTTAGTTGCAGGTAGCGAAAATTGTAGAATTTTCCAGTTTCATTTTTTTTTTTGGTGCTGGAATGAATCATTTTTAGAATTGTAAAATTTTACAATTTCATAACATGTTTTTCAGTTTAATTAATAAAGATAAATGCTTCATAGATATTTGCTTTGAAACTGAAACATTTTATAGCTTCAAAGCTTATTTTTCAGTTTGATCAATATTGGAGATTATTTGCTTAAACCCTACAAAAATTGAAAAATAACATATATTTTTTTCCATTGTTGCTGTTTTTTGTAGTTACATTTTTTTCTTTTTAATTTATCAATATTTAGCACATTTTGCTATGTTTTTTCGCTCTAATTTCTCTATTTATTCTTTTTTTTTTCCCAGCAATATTTTGTACATTCCAGTGGATCTCCAACGATATTCTTAACGTCCAGCGAACGTTCTAGACATTTCGGTGACTTCCATTAACGTTTAGAACACTCCAGTGAACTTCCGACTATACTCCGGCTACTTCTCGGCAATACTCCGATGACTTCCCGGTAACGTTGAACATTCTGGCGAGTCTCCGGTAACTGTCTGACAGAAGTCAAACAGTAGTAGGATGTAGCAACGTCTGTAAATTTTTAAAAAAAAAAAAAAATGATTTTTTGGTAACACTTAAAAATATATATGACTAATTGGTGCAAGTGTTTTGTTTTAAGATTATATGGGTTTTGAACTTTGTGTACTGGACTTATTGGTAAGTTCTCTTTTTTTTTTTTTCTTTTTTGTTAGAAGGGCTACCAACCGAACATAATTAAAATTTGGGAAGCCAAAAATTGATTTTTTGGGCTAAAATTAAAGTTGCAAATGAACCAGATTATTGACGAACAAGTTTGATTCGGCTTGTTTAGTAAACGAACTAAGTTTAAGCTCGAATATTAAGCTCATTTAGTAAACGACCTGAACTCGAATTTGAATAAATTCAGCTTGTCAAACTCGACTCGTTTATCTTTATTTAAATTATATAATAAATACATTATTTATATATTAAATAATATATAAATATATATATAAATACGGGTTAATTGATAATAAATCTAATTTAAGAAGGGTATAAGGCATTTGGTCCAGGATATTTTTTGTTGATGAGAGAACCTACTTTTGTAAAATAGTTTGGTAAGAAATCTTGGAGAACATTTTGTTTCCAATTTTACCTTTTGACTTTTTTTTATCTGTCTGTTCAAATTTATATCTATATATTTAAATTTTTTCTATCTACTCAAATTTATATCTATCTGTTCAAATTTTTCCCTAAATTATGTATATCTGTTCAATTTTTTCCCTAAATTTTATTTATTTATTAAATTTTTTAGCTATCAATTGATCTGTTAAATTTTTATACCTCTATTTTCTCGCTTTCTATATTTGTTGAAATTTTCATTTTTAACTTATCTGTATGTTGGAATATCTATCCATTCAAATCATTACTTGTCCAAATTTTATTATCTTGATTTTTTATCTATTCAAATCTTTGTTATTGAACTAAGCTACTTTGTGTTCAAATTTTGAACAGGTCTATCACAGATATGTTCAAATTTGAACAGATCTTTTTTTTATTTGTTGCACCACAGATTTTTATTTTTTTTTATCTTTTATCTATTGTAATATGTTTCTCAACATCATTTTTTTTCTATTGCACCACATATTTATATATACCACACACACATATATATATATATATATTAAAGTTTTATATCTATTACAATATGTTTGTCAACAAGAACAATCAACAACAAAAATTACAAAAAAATAAAATAAAATAAAATAAAAATATTACACTAATCATCATCATCAACTAACCTTACATAAAAAAATAAAAATAAAATAAAAATCAAGAGAAAAAAAGCAAATGAAGAGTAACAGATATGTTCAACGATGGACTGAATAGGATCTGCACCGATTAAACAAACACAACATCAAATATATATATATATATATATAGAGAGAGAGAGAGAGAGATAAAATGAAACATTTTTTTACATAAAACCCTAGAAATTAAGAGAAGAGAGAGAGAGAGAGAGAGAGAGTAGATCTTGAAGGTTTTGCAAATAGAAGCGACAAAGCAAATCGAAAGAACGTCGAGCTTTGTTGTAATGGTTACTAAGAGCATCATAAGAAGAAGCTCCATGGTCTATAATTATGGATCCGGGTTCGCCATTCTCTTTCTCTCTTTCTCTCAGGCGATAGAAGAGATTTGTGGTGGTGGTGATAGTTGTGGCAACGACGAGGGGGGGTTAGTCAAAAAGAGGGTTGCCTCCACCACTAGAAATGGCATCGTCGGCTAAGAGACGATGTGTCATCCTTGAGTCGACTCAGGTGAACCCAATACCCACCGAGCCACCACCACCACCCCAACATTGATTGGAGAAAGCCGCCTCTAGCACTGATTTCGACGAAAGATGAGAGAATGATGAAAGAGAAAGGAGTAGAGAGAGAGAGAGAGAGAGAGAGAGAGAGAGAGATGCGCAGAGTAGAGAGAGTGATAAAATGATTTGCTTAAGTTTGATTTGGGAATCATGTATATATATATACACGTGGGTATTTTTGTCATTTCATAAAAACTTGTCCTTATGGACATAATAAAGTTGTGTGTGGATCTTTGGGCATAAAAAATAAAAGATTGAATTTTTCACCCGGGCCCCTTATAAATAATAGTATAAATACATTATTTATATATTAAATAATATAAATAATATTTTTTTATTTAAAAATATCTTATTGAGCCAAGTCGAACAGAGCTTGAGCTCAATAAATGAGCTCGATAAGCAAATGAGCTAAGTTCGAACTCTTAGCCTAAAATTCACAAAAAGATAAAATAGGTTTAAATAGTCAATAAAATAAAATATCACATCAAACTCATAATTATTTCATTTTTTCTCTCACAAATATCATATCCAATTATAAAAAATAAGGGGAAATTATTGGAAACTCCCCATTTTGGAGAGTTGTAGTCTACCAAGTCCCATTTTAAAATTAATAGACGTCCAAGTCCTATTTTTTTGGTAATGTGATCCGAAGGATCCCATTATGTAATTATGGAATGGTTTTTTCTGACTAATGTACCCTTTTTTTGTGGTTGAAAACGGTTTTTGGGAGGGTTTTTGAATTATTTTGATTACACTGATTTCGGTGTCCACTATGGGAAGATCAAGTGTGGCCTTGCTTTTATGATTGTGGGCCATCCAAATGTGGTTCACCAAAGTGGTTTTTCTGCAAAATAATGGGTTGCCTTCAAATGTAGGCTTCAAACAACGATGTGGGCCACAAACGTGACCAAAGTGGTTTTTTCTGCAAAATAATGGGTTGTCTTCAACGTGTGGGTCACAGGATGGACTTGCAGTACGATGTGGGCCACCAAAATGTGGTTCAGCAAATTGATGTGGACCATGAAAAGTGGTTCACCAAATTGATTTGGTCCACAATTTTGTGGGTATGGAAAATGATGTGTGCTCCCCAAACGTGGGCTTCCAAAAAGTTTTGGCGCACCAACGTGTGGGTCATAAAAAAATACTAAATCCATAAAGCTCTATAGTAAGCTTTTCCAAAACGTTACATACACCCACATCATTACGACATAATATCACAAATCAAAAAAACATTACATATATCCACAATTTTGTGGGTATGGAAAATGATGTGTGCTCCCCCAAACGTGGGTCTCCAAAAAGTTTTGGCGCACCAACGTGTGGGTCATAAAAAAAATACTAAACCCATAAAGCTCTATAGTAAGCTTTTCCAAAACGTTACATACACCCACATCATTACGACATAATATCACAAATCAAAAAACATTACATATATCCACAATTTTGTGGGTATGGAAAATGATGTGTGCTCCCCAAACTTGGGCCTCCAAAAAGTTTTGGCGCACCAACGTGTGGGTCATAAAAAAATACTAAACCCATAATATCACAAATCAAAAAACATTACATACATAGGCAAAACAGTCCACCCCCAATTAATGGGACCTTTGGGTGTAACAAATTAAATATGGGACTGATTAGATTACAATTCCATCTTTTAGGATTTATGAGTCAATTCCCCAAAAAATAATATACTAAAATAATTAACTTTGCAAATAAGGCCATTAATTTCCTTTCATATTTGTAAATTAAGCCTATTTCTCCTACCAACCCTTATCAAGGGTGGCCACGGGCACGTCGAACACCATTTAATGTGTACCTCTAGTTGAGTCTTTTCTAAGGTGGGTAGGGTGTGAAGTAAAAAGATTACTCTTCCATATACTTCACAATATTGTTGTCAGTTATCACAACTCGATTGAAGAATTTTAAACTGATTCTCTTTTGAAAAAAAACACATTAAACGTGTATATATATATTGACTTTTTTCCAACTCTTCCATTGCTAAACTAAACCCTACCTTCAACTAAGGCCTTGTTTGGTAATATCACTTTTTAGTCTAAAAGTCAAAAAGTCAATAAAAAAAAAAATCAAAAAACCAACAACCTATATCAAAAAGTCAAAGATTCCTTATTCTCTCTACTTTTTTCACATCTTTTCATAAAAAATCAAAAAGCCATTCCAAACATCTTAGTTTTTTTTACCTCATATTTTAGCAAAAAAGTTAAAAAATTACTAAAATAGTCCTGTTCCCAAACGAGGCCTAAGTCATTTTTTAAGGTGGGACAAACTGTTAAAAAAGATAATATAATTTTTTTCAAAATCTTCGTCGACATCTCCGATCTGCCTACCATTAACCACTCCATTTTGGTTCAAAATTTTCAAGTCGATTCCCTTTAGAAGTTCACATTGAGGTATTTGGTAGGGATTATGGAAATACCTTATAACTTATTTTATTATTCACATTGGGGTATTTGGTAGGGATTATGAAAATACCTTACAGCTTGTTTTATGATAAAAATTTGTATTAGATTATTTGGTACAGCTTCTATTTATAATTTATTAGGTAAAAATAGCTTAAATAAGATGGAAAAAAATTAATTTTTCAAAAGTTGAGTGAGGAATACTTTTAGCGTTTGTTTCCTGATTATCAACTTCCAGTTTAAAATAATCTTGACCAAACACTCCCATTGAACTTAGGTTCTATTAAGATTTTTCTGAACTCTTAAGATCAACTTAATGATATGTAAGTGAGATGATTGATTAATAATTAAAGATGAATAAAAAAATTATCTTAACTATTATAATAAATTGTCACAACATTTAAAAAAAATTTCTAATTTTTAAGTTCAAAGCAATGCTTTTGTCATTCACATCAAACCTTTTCTTTTCTCAACCTTTAAAATTCTCATTTAAGCTTGTTCGAGAAGTGCAGTTTTAATCTAAAAATCATTAAAAACTATCATATCATTTTCTTTATTTTTATACACAACTTTTTATAAAAAATTAAAAATCAGCCAAAATAACCAACTTTCAAATATAACTAAATTATTTAAAGTTCTGCATCGATAAATCCTAAAATTAGAACTTATGATCCGTTTAGTCTTGAGTTTTTTTTCATAGACCATTAAGTCCTATTATAATGTATTTTACATATAAGGACAATAAGTAAGTAGGGCGTGAGTGGAATATTAAGGGATAATTAAAGTATTTCAGCTTGAGTGAATGTACAAAATTGGGACTTCTTTAATATAGGATTTTTCGAATTTGACAATGAAGAATTTGGAAAGATTTTGAACTCTAGTGTAACATTGGGTAAGAACATTGTAGGATGGGGATCAACGTACATGGAAATGATTTTTCCCCAGCGTTAATTTGGTATTACTTAGGAATTTGTGTTGCCCACACATACATTGCCAAAACCCTAGAACGCAACCCCTAATGTGACATTGTTGCACGACAAAAGCGATCGGCGACAGTGAGGAGTGAGTGCTTCGATACATGGATTAGCACCGGTGATTGCGGTGGATTAGCATTAGCGATCGCGGTGTGGACATACGACGATGACACCTTCAGGTGTGTATTTACATTATTACGTTTGTCGATTACGGAATATGGGGGTAGTTTTCATGTGGGGGTTTCAGGTGTCATTTGTGTTCAATGTTGTGTGCGTTGATGTTGTTGACGTATGTGGCATGGGTGGGTTTGTTGGGTTATGATGGAGATTACTTTAGTGTGTTTTGTCAATATTAATTTAGAAATGTTAATATGGAATGTGTAATCTGATACTCATATGTTATGTGTGACTTGATGGTGAAACGAAGCTTACATTTGTATGAGTGTGACATTAGTTTGATGCTTTGTTTTGGTAAGTGGTTGCATGTGCCCTGTGTTTGCCTTTGATATGTAGAAATGGTTGTTAATGTATATCGTAATGTGAATATACCATGCAAGAATGTTTGGGCCCAAGTGGAGTTTACTGCAATATGTTATGTGTGTGATAATATGGGGTGTGTTTATGGGGAAATTTTGACAAATGGCATTGTTGCATAACAGCGATATCAGGTGTCACTGATATTGGGATTGGACCATATGCTAAAGGATACATGATGTGGGTGTTGTATAAATTGGGTACTTAAATCAAATAAATAAATTCATATTAACTAACCACTTTGAATTTCAAAACAAGAACATACTGGAATTTATAGAAATTCGTAATAAAATAAAACTAGTAGAATGAAGCAAATCGAAACCTGTGTAATACCACAGTGTCCTTAAAACAGATTAGCCGTTTCACCGTAGGTGCTGGAGGTACATCGACTTCTGTCTCCTAAGGTACAACGGTTTAGACCGACTAACGCAAAAGTACCTTCTGTTCACTTTGGCGAACCGACAATGGCAGCACTCTCTCACACATGAAGAATATTATAGGAGGAGATTGACTTGACTCTAATCTGAGAGCAAAATTCTGTGTTGAACACAAAGGAGATGAGCCTCTTTTTATATACAATGGGGGAGAGAGGAGTAACCTTCAAACTATGAAGGCTGACAACTAATGCCCATTACTCCTAGAGTAATAGACCAACTGATGGGAATTCAATGTGTGAGTTACACACACTATAACACACATATCTGCAGCAAACCTGGCCCAAAAAGATTAGGTTGGTGAACTACCAATCTAGCCCAGCTCAAACCCATAAGCCTCAAGCCTAAGTCCAAGGCCCAAGGTCCACGATCCACTACCCACGGGCCACGGGCCATGGACTCGGCTGGTCCGGGCGAGAAGGTGGGTGGCGCGCGCGCTTGTGGTAATTTTGCTATAACCAACTTAGACCATAGTCTTGACTCAAGCCCATCCTTGAAGCATCCATTATTTCCTTCCTTTGGAAAATTTAGATGCCCCAAAAGGCTCATACCCTTATCAAAATCTTGAGGCTTAAATACCCATCAAAGCTTTCCTTTACAATCAATGTGGGATTGGTAGTTATACATAATTTCCAAAACCTCATTCATGAGGTCATCTTTATGAGACAATTTCTCATTTAATTCTCAATGGTTTTTAGTTGTTCTTTTTATAGTGTAAAGATCTTATTACAAAGAATCTAAACCCATTTAATCCCACCTCAATCAATGGTTGGGGCCTACTTTAATGTCACATTAAAGTTACCAAAAACTCATTTTTTTCAACAATCCACCACATGAATAAAAATTAACCGAATAAAGAAAACGGACAATGTTTACAACAAAGACTCGGAGAGAAAGCACATAGACTAACCTTGCATCAGAAAAGGTAGCTGTAGGCCTTGACCTTTTCATAGTGAAAGCCTATCATATTTACTGGCTGACCAGTGAACGTAATGTCTGGAACTGTTCTACCGTTTATGTAAACCGAGACAATAGACCTCACACTGGAGTTAGTCCCACCATTGTTCTTGTTCTCACTTGTATGTCTAGTATGTCCCTGGAACACTAGCCTGGTTCAATGAGTGTATTTAAAGAATTCGGCCTTACCAATTCTTAAATAAGTGGCCTCACTAAGGTATCTCATTATATCACAGTAGATTATCCATATCACTTAGGTCATTAAAAGCATTAGCTTAGCCTTTTATCCCCACAGGATATCACTGTACAAAGGAATGGGCAAGAAGATTTACCTCTTTACTGGCTCACCTGTTACACAAAATTAGGTTATCCCTTTAAACTTAGATTTTGGGATCTCCAGTCAACTAGATTAGGTTTTCCGTTCCAATAACATTACTAAAGGCTTTAACCTCATTCATCTTGACGATGTTTCTACCAACTCTCAAGTTAACCCTTTGGTTGGCAGATCCGCAATGTTGTCTTTAGACTTTACATAGTCTAGAGAGATAACTCCATTAGAGAGTAGTTGTCGTATAGAATTATGTCTACGACTGATATGTCTAGACTTTCCATTATACATATGACTCTGTGCTCGTTCAATCGCCGATTGGCTATCACAATGAATATAGATAGCAGACACAGGTTTTGGCCAACGTAGAATATCCTCAACGAACTGGCAAAGCCATTCAGCTTCTTCAGTAGCTTTATTCAAAGCAATAAACTTAGATCCCATCGTTGATCTCAATATGCACGTTTGCTTGGAAGATTTCCAAGACACGGCTGCCACTTCGAGGGCAAACACCTAACCACTAGTGGATTTGGAGTCTTTTAGATCAGATATCCAATTAGCATCACCATACTCTTCTAGTACCGCTGGGTATCTGGTATAATGCGGCCCATAACTCTGGGTGTAGTGTAGATAACCTAACACCCGCATAATGCTCCTTCAATGAGTAGTATTCAAATTACTCGTGTATTTACTAAGCCTACTAACAGAGTAGGCTATATCCAGCCTTGTACAACTCATCAGATACATCAAACTTCTAATGAATCGAGAATACTCTAGCTGAGAAACACTCTCACCATTGTTCTTGGTTAAATATAGACTTAAGTCTATTAGTGTCCTAGACATACTTGTATCTAATTTATCAAATTTCTCAAGTATTTTCTCAACATAGTGAGACTAAGAAAGTACAATACCACTAGATGTTCTGGTAATCTTAATACCTAGAATAACATCTGTAAGGCCCATACCTTTCATGTCAAACTTGGTGTGATAACCTTGGTTCGTGTCATGCTAATTAATCTTGATTATGATTGTGATTATGTGTTTGATATGATTTTGAGCGCCATTTATGTGAATATATGTGGTTTTGAATTTCTATCTGTTCACCGTAGGAAAATCTGTTTGATTATCTGTTTTAGAATTTAATTTGAAGGCCTTATCGACCACAGAAATCGAAATTGACTACGCCATTGTGATTAACGTAATTTTTAGAGCCTACGGTGAAATTTAATTGAAAATTGATTCAGATCAAAATAATTAGATTCAGAACAATTAATTAAGCACTATTACTTAGCTCTAATCAAATTTGATTAGGCCATCTTATATAAAGGCCTATAGCCTTATGTTATTGTTTTGAACTCACTTTCTCTCATTTGGCTGAGATTTCTCTAGAGAGAGAGAAAGAGGGCCGGTTCTAGAGAAAGAAGAGGAGGAATTATGCATTTTGGTTCAAGATTGTGAATTTGGAAAGCTACATTCAAGATTTAACTAGAATTTGTGAAGATTAAAGCTCCTAGGTGAGTAAATTCATGAGTTTGAGCTTGTGATTTTGTGAATTCAAGATTAAATGGTAATCAAGAACATGAGTTGTGTTGATTTTGATGAGATTGAAGTTTATATGCACATGCATGCATAGAATTGCTATGAATTTGCATAATCTAACATGTAGCATGTCAATTATAAAAGATTGAGAGTTAGATCATACATGCAAGCATGGTTTTGTTGAGTTTCATGAGAATAAACACCATTTGCACCATTTGAAATAGAAATGAAGTCAAAAATTGACATGCATGTTTGATTATTGAAGGTATGGAGCTTATATAAGGTTTAAATGCCTGAGTTTTGATTGCACAAAAGAAATGTTGAATAATTTAAGAATGTGACCATGATTTTGAGCAATTGGCCTTATTTGCTTGTATACTCATGATATATCATGTGTTTCCCTATTTTTGGTACCTTAATTCGAGCTTTAAAGCCTTTGAATATCGAATTTGAGCCTCAAGAATCATGTCCGCTCGAGCGGGGAAATCGGTGCTCGAGCGTAAAATGCGAGCTCCCAGAATTTTCGCAGACATTGATGTCCGCTCGAACGGGGACATTCACGCTTGAGCGGGGAACCATGTAGTGTAACTTTCAGCTCGAGCGTCCGAATTCACGTTCGAGCATAAAAATGAGGCAACTAGTATTTTTGTAGACCAAAGGGGGTTCGCTCGAGCGGGGAAACCTGCGCTCGAGCGGGGAGCCCTGTTTCAGAAAGTTTGTAAAGATGTTTTGTGTTTCATTTTCCGTTCTCTTCCATTTCTGAGCACTCTTAGGCAGGTGTTGAACATTGTAAATGGATTAAGAAGATAATAAAGAAGCCTAAGAGGAATGCACAAGTTAAGAACGGATTGAATCGCTTGTGACTCATATGTGTTATGTAATGTGTAGAGTCGAGCTCGAGGGCAATCCACCAGCAAAACACTGTGAGTAATATCTTAGTAAAGATATTTTCAAGTATGTCACTTTCCAAATGCTACTTCTGTATGAGCTCCATGGATTTGTTGATTTGAAATATGAATGAGTATTCTATATGCCTAATTTGTATAAAGCCGTTTGATACGTTTGATATATTTGAATTGGGCCTAAGGCCGTTTGTCGTTTGCCATTTGCCATTTGCCATTTGTCGTTGATATGTTTGATATATCTGAATTGGGCCAAAGGCCGTCAGACATGAATGATTGGGCCAAAGGCCGTCGGATATGAACGATTGGGCCAAAGGCCGTTAGACATGAATGCAAAGATGGGCCAAAGGCCGTTTGAATATGTCATTTGATATGTTGAAATACCGTGATGGGCCAAAGGCCGTTTGAATGAAAGGGATCATGATCATGAATATGAAATACGCATGGATATGAATATAAAGAGAATGGGCCCGAGGCCGTTTGATACGCCTGATATGTTTGAATTGGGCCCGAGGCCGTTTGATGTGTTCGAATTGGACCAAAGGTCGTTTTGAATAGAGAGTTGGTTGGACCAAATGTCGTTTTGAATAGAGAGTTGGTTGGACCACAGGTCGTTTCGTATAGATGGACCAGAGGTCGTATTGTTTTATATAAGAATTAGACCTGAGGTCATTTTGCATATAGACATGATGTGTTGAACCTAAGGTCGTTTTGCTTCGTTGAGATTTGTAAATATGGTGTGAATGAGAATAGTGGTTCAAATATGTACATTATAAGTATGATTCATTTATGAACGAATCTCATTCATTAACCTCTTTATTTTGATATTATTCACTGGGCGTTAGCTCACTCTCATTTATATGTATGTAGGTGAGCAAAGGGACGTTCAACCCCAGCCTTAGTGGAATTTAAGAAGGAACCCAAGTTTTGTGAAGTCAGCCCAAGTGCCTCACGCAAGAGGCTTTGTTACGATCTTTTGTTACTTCTATTGGTCAGGATAGACCGTTTATGTGTATAAGCTTTTGAGTTAGCTGATTATGTGTTTGAACGATCTTGGGTATACAAGATGTTAACTACTGATGTGTGGTGTGAGTTATTATTAAGTATATGTGAAATGTTTTGACATGCCATGTAAGCATAGCTCATTGGACAAAATTTTTAAGCTTGCTTCCGTTTAGCCCCTTAACTCTGATGGAATATCTTTTGTTTTGGTTTGAGGCCGTAGGTAATCCCTCGATTGTTGGCCGGTTATGATCTTAATCCATAGGGGCGGGTTCGGGTCATGACACTTGGAGTTTAACAATCTCTTAGTAGTTCTAATCATTTCATCATTATTGCCAACAATGAGTATGTCATCAATGTATAGACACAAAATGACATAACCTCTGTCAGTGTCTTTAACATATACGCACTTGTCACACTCATTGATGCTAAATCCATTTGACAACATAATGTTGTCAAACTTCTCATGCTATTGTTTAGGAGCTTGCTTTAAACCATACAATGACTTGATAAGCTTATAGACTTTCTTATTTTGTCTTGGAGCATAAAACCCTTTGGGTTGCTCCATATAGATTTCTTTATTCAAATCTCCATTTAAGAAAGCTGTCTTTACATCCATCTGATGTATCTTCAAACCACGTAAAGCTGCTACCGCAATCACCACACGAATGGATGTAATCCTTGTTGTTACCCAAAAGACAACCTAAGAGGGGGGTGAATTAGGTTTTTACAATTAAAAATTAATAATACCCTAATAAAAATTATGACTAGCACAATAGATAAATATAGTTAATGAAATAAAAATAATTAAAACAAGTGTTCTAAAAACTATGTCAGTTAATGATTTTAGCACAGTGAAAATGTGAAATATAGCTACAGTAATTTAAATAAAATAAAGAGATAAGGGAGAGAGAGACAAACAAATTTATAGTGGTTCAGCTTCAACTCGGCCTACGTCCACTCCTCAAACTTCACTTGAGATTTTCCACTATGCTCTAGCTTCACGGGGGTGCTAGCAACCTCTTTACAAATGGAGCAATCCTCCACGAATTTTACATAGACTTTCTAAGTCAAGAATACTGAGTGTACTACATTCTTACAAGATTGTAAAGAAGGTATTTTTGCTTTAACAGAAAGCTACAAGAATTATCTCTCAAAGATAAATATATAAAATGAAGCTTTGATTTTTCTGTAAATCTCACATAGAAAAGATGAACTTAATGCTATAAGGCTCAGTGTATAATTTTTGAGAGAGGATATAAACAAAAATTGAATAACACTTCTCAGAGAATTTTTTCAGAGAATAGATGTGAGTGATTATAGATCAAAGAATATTTTCTGATTTTTTTGTAACTTATTTACATTAGAGACTTTGGTATATGTAATGAAACTTATAACTGTTTATAGCCACTGTATTCATTTGAATTTATAGCCGTTGTATTCATTTGAATTTATAGCCGTTGTATTCATTTGAATATCTTCCACTCTGTCATTACAAATTTGAATATCTTCCACTCCATCATTACAAATTTGAATATCTTCCACTTGAACCTTTTGAACTGCTGTTGTGCTGGGATGTTTGAACCTCTGTTTTAGGCTGTTTGAACCTCTGGTTTGGGCATTATTTTTGGGTTGAAATGAACTCCTGATTTAAGCAAATATTAAATACATTTAAATAATATTTAGGATAAAAGTTTAGGTGAGAAATAATAGGACAAAATAAATTTTAATTCTATTTTTCTCTTTCAAATAAATTAAAACATAATTAAATAAATTATCAAAATAAATTTTGGATTCTCTTTTTCTTTTTCAAATAAATTAAAATATAATTAAATAAATCATCAAAATAAATTTTGGATTCTATTTTTCTCTTTCAAATAAATTAAAACATAATTAAATAAATCATCAAAATAAATTTTGATTCTATTTTTCTCTTCCAAATAAATTAAAACATATAAATAAATCATCAAAATAAATAAGCCTAACACTTGTCATAGGTGAATATGTATCAAAGTAATCCAGACCTTCTTGCTGCTTGTATCATTTGATAACTAGCATAGCTTTATACTTATCAATTGATCCATCTGCTTTCATTTTTCTTCTAAAGATCCACTTGCTCCCCAAGGCCTTTCTACTTGGGGGTAGATCAACCAACTCCCAAGTATGATTCTGTAAGATGGAGTCAATCTCACTCTTAATTGCTTCTTTCCACAAAGGACTTTCAAATGAAGTCACAACTTCATGAAAAGTTCGAGGTTCTTCCTTTAACATATAAGTCAAGAAGTCCGGACCAAAGGACTTTGTGGTCCTAGCCCTTTTACTCCTCCTTGGCTTATCTACTTTCTGAACTTGATCATCGACTTGATTATCTATGCGATCATCTGTTTGATCAGCTATGTGATCATTGTCACCTTCAACCTCTTTCATGGAACTCTGAATCCCTTCTTGGAGACAACGAGGAAATACATTTTCAAACAAAAATACATTTCTTGATTCCATGATAGTATTCTTGTGTATATCTGGAATAACAGACTTATACACAAGAAATCGATATGCACTGCTATTATGTGCATAACCGTTGAATACAAAGTCAATGGATTTTTAGACTTATCCTAACCCTCTTGGGTTTAGCTATTATCACATTTTGCATGGCACACCCACATTTGTAGAATTTATATAAAGGTTTTTGGCATTTTTCAAAAATTCATACAGAGTTTTTAAACAATTCCTTGTGTCACAATGATTATGAAACTCTCAAAATCATATCACAGTAAGTACATTCCTAGAATGTCATCAACTGATTTAGGCACCCAAACATACTTGGTCCAATCTATCACTCTAAAGCCAATAGTCTTACTATTAGGAAACACAGATCCAGTGTTTAATAGTCTATTATTCGGAACTTTATAACATGACCAGTAGTCTTATCACTAGGAATCACTAATTTCTCAATATGTGATCAGTAGACTTTTTACTACTAAGAATCACAATGTTTTAACCTGTGATCAGTAGTTACTTTACTACTAAGAATCACGACATCCTAACATAGGATCAATAGACTTTCTCCAATACTAGGAATCATCATGTCTTGATATATGATCAGCTGCTTCTCCACTACTAGGAACCATCATGTCTTGACATGTGATCAGTAATCTGTTCACTATTAGGAATCACAATCTCATAACTGTGTAGCCAGTGGTCTAACACCTTCTATGAACCACCAATTTTCTATCTTTGTGATCAGTGATCTTGTACTCACTAGGAGCCACCAATTTAAGAATATATTTGGAATTTAAAAAAAAAATTCAAAAATATATTCACCTACCCTAACGGGTTGTCTCATTTTTGCTTTCAAGTAAAGTCACATAGCAATCATATATGCTATAAATGACACAAGAATACCATACTAATTGCCTCTGATTAATTTAGAAATATTTTCATGCAATCTTATGATTTCCTTTAATCATACTTGATCTCTCTAGATCTTCCTTTAAGAATCTCGCAAGGCTTAAGGTTGTTAGGTGAAACAACATTTATGTTGTCACCTTTTGAAGCCATTTCTGAAACATCACAATAGAATTTCACTTTCTGTGTTTCTAGAAATTAAACTTAACACTAGAAAATCTCACAGTTGGAAATTTAATTTAAAACTAGTCTCACCATTTAACCTAAAATCGAACATGGTCAGGAATGTTCCCAGGATGAATGGAGGGGTCACATCGGCCCCACTTAAAATCCAGTTAACCTTTTGACAAAACTTTCAAGAGCATGTTGACTCATAATCCATGGGAAACAATTTTAGAATTAAGTTTTCCAGGGGATAAATCAGGTTAAAACAAACCAATTCCCAAGCAAATAAACTTTGCTATCAGAATTACACCACTCATAAAAGTTAACCGGTATTTCCGAAATTGAGCCCATTATTTCTTAATAAAAATCAAAAATATTTTAGCTAATGCTAAAATTTGATTTCTTTTTTCAAAACCAAAATACTTTGGAAATAATCATATTATAACCAAAAACTTTCTCCAAACTTAGTGTAACAACCCAGATTTTAATTATTCTTTAAAATTGATACTAATACTATTTAATTACAGTTAAAAAAATATATAATTTATTTGTGTAATTTTGTAAAATAATATAATTATTAAGAATTTAGGGGTCAAAGTATAAATAAATAACTAAGTTAAGTTTATCCATTGATTAGAGATAAGGTTGAATTAATGGGGTATTATGGAATGCGACACGTGGCAGCCGCGTGGCTTGGTGCCTACGGCTGCCTTTCTATATAAGGGGAGAATGTGCTCAGAATGTAGGAAAGAAAGGAAAAGAAGAAAGAAAGAAGAGAGAAAGGAGGAAAAGAAAGAAAACTGAAGGAAGGAAAGGAAAAGAAAGCAATGGAAGTCGAAAGGGTCTTTGATAGTGGAAAGAAATAGTAAGGTATTAAAATTAAGGTGAGTTATATTATACCTTGAGTTACCATAATATATTTTACGTATGTTTTGACTTACCATATTTGTTTTATACAAGTTATGTTTTATAAATTATTATAAGTTATATTAATATTTCAATTACGTGAATTATTTTCTGAACCCTATTTGTTAAAGTGAAACCCATGGATATGTTTGTTTAGATTTTAAAGAATATTTGACTATAACCTTATAAACAATTATGTTTTGTAAGTACCACCACGGGAGTCCCACGCCTTGGAGGACTTAAATAACCATTGGCTTCTGTTTGGTCACTTTGTGTTTTTTTATTGTCACGGATCCATTGACCTCTGTTCTGTTCGGAGCAAAGTGCTGTGCGAAGATAAGTGCTACATTATTGTGGGAGCCACCTCTATAATCCGTACGAGCCACCTCTTGAATCCGTATCTCAGTTCTGACTGTCACTCCTATGACCTATGCTTTGTTCTGTTCGGTACCGTGGTTATGGTTATTTATTTACATAATCTCAGTTTTTCTACTTAAATGATTATTTGTTCAGACTAAGTTATTTTAAATATTTCAGTTACATAACTATCTATGGTTATTTTGTGTCCCTTATACTCTTGGTATGATATTTCTCACTCTACCATGTGCTTATATCTGTTTACCAATTTTCAGGAAACAATGCAATCCAGAAATAGCTTTTGGAAAGTCTTAGACGTGAGGCTGAAGAATAGACACACACAACATTTTTATAATTATATGTAAATATCGGCCTTTTTGGTCAATAATTTTTGTACTAAAAATAGAAGCTCCGATGATTATTTTGGTACCCTCACTTAAATATTACTTCCGTTCGCATTTATTAATTTGTTTAAGAATTGGCCGGAGGTAATCTCAGTTACTGGCCATCACGATACTTAACCCTTCGGTATGAGGAGCGGGTCGTGAAACTTGGTTTTCCAACACTTTGGGAATAAACTAATTAAACCCAAAGACTTCCTCAAACCCCAAAGGTTTGAAACCAAATCCGTCCTAGTTGTCATTTTTGAACAAATAAGAAATACTTTTTAACTAAGGTTAAACACTTTGGTTTCTATTACAGAAAACCAAACCAAGTTCTAAATTTATAAGCAATTTAAAAATTGCTAACCAAAACGACAAGCAATGTAAAAAAAAATTGCTACGACAATGATTAAGCAAATAAAATACTTCTAATAATACAAGCAAATAAAACTTGCTTTTACACAATTGGTAAAAACCAACTAAATCCAAGAAAAAAATTGCTTCACTAAACAAATGTAAATCAATCCATAAGGATTATATATAGTCCAAAATCTTTTCCACGCTTAGTTATTCCTATTCAAAAAAAGTTAGTAGTTCAAACATTTTTGTTTTGACATCTTAAATACTATTCATTTGATTTTATGTTTGTTTTTCTAATCCCTTTCGCATAAGTATTCATGTAAAAAAAGTTAGTAGAAAAACAAAAGAAAATACAAACCAAACAATCTAAACAAAATGTAAATATAATAAATTAATTGAAACTATTTAGCAAACTAATTAATAACAAAATTAACCAATGAATTAAAATGCTAGATGAGTTACACAACTAAATTAAAAAAAAAAATAACTTCACAATTAATTTAAAAGTTAATAGCCATGAGTAATACATATCAAATTATTACACAATAATTATGCAAATAAATCTAGACCAGTTATAAAAATTTGATAACTCTAAGACCTTAAACTACAAAATTAATAGGCTAGAGTTACATAGAATTTAAATCTCAATAAACATGTAAATAAATTAAATTAATATGCAATAGTTACATATAAAACTAAAACTCCAAAATTGAATTCATAATTTAATTTATACATTAACCATATACATAAGTATGGACAAGTTACACAACTAAAATTTATAACTCCGCAATTAAATTAAAACATGAATAGGCAAGAGTTACAAAATAAACCTATAACTCTAAGCTTTGAATTAAAATTAAATAGTTATGAATTATATATATATATAATGATTACATAATAAACATGCAAATTATATTATACAATTATAACCAAAATCATGCTCATAAAATTACCTAGATTAGAAAACAATAATAGAATCAAATAATGAGCATGCATTGAGATTGGAAATCACACACATATATTAACAAATTAGAACATGCAAATTATCTAGAATTTAAAACACATGTGTACATATTGAGCATGTCAATTTGAACAAAAACAACATACTGATCAAGTATTTCCAGGGGAAAACAGAAGACTAGTTGCCTAGAAAATAATCATATCAATATTAAAATTATGGGCAAATTACATATACCCCCTCGAGGTTTGGCTAAATTATAAATATCCCTCTGAGGTTTGAGAAATTACAAATTCCCCCCTAAATGTTATATTTGCTTAACAAATTAGGGGGTAATTTGTTATGAAATTTAAACCTCAGGGAACAAATTGTTATGAAAATACAAACCTTAGGGGACGGGATGTAATTTCCGAAACCTCAGGGGAGTATCTGTAATTTAGCCAAACCTCAAGGGAGGTATATGTAATTTGCCCTAAAATTTTATAAAACAACTACCATGCAATAAAGAACGGTGACGGTTTATTTATTTATTTATCATGCAAAATAGAAGAACCAGTGGGCAATCCAATTTATTGGTTCAGTGTGGATTAATAATTTATATTCATACACTAATAATAAGAAACAAACTACTATGCAAACTGTGCATACAATTAAAATAGTAGCATGCAATAAGTCACTGTATGACACACGTAGATTTGTTTACTAGCAAACAAAAATATATTAATTTACTCATAAGATGAATCAGTGTAAGAAGGTATGAAAATATTTCTATGTGCAGGCAAAGAAGCAGAATCATGAACTAGCAATTAATTTACAGAAAATGGCACAGTAGCTTATTCAAATAAATTAATTGAATCTCTAAACATGCATTTTCATATTTTGGATCATTGAAATTGTGAGCAATTTCGCAACAGTTTGTAGTAGAAGTATACAAAGCTAATCTAATTGCTTATATAAATCTATTCGATCAATTTCATAGAGAATATATCTAATCTGTTTTAAGCTTGTTGTATAAATTGGGTACTTAAATCAAATAAATAAATTCATATTGACCAACCACTTTGAATTTCAGAATAAGAACATGCTGGAATTTACAGAAATTCATAATAAAATAAAACTAGTACAAGGAAACAAACCAAAGCCTGTGTGATATCACAGTGTCCTTAAAACAGATTAGCCGCTTCACTGTGGGTGTTGGAGGTACGTCGACTTCTGTCTCCCAGGATATGACTGTTTAGACCGGTTAATATAGAAGCACCTTCTGTTAGCTTTGGCGAACCAACAATAGCAGCACTCTCTCACACATGAAGAAAATTATAGGAGGAGACTGACTTGACTCTAATCTGAGAGCAAAATTCTGTGTTGAACCCAAAGGAGATGGGCCTCCTTTTATACACAATTGGGGAGAGGAGTAACCTTCCAGCCATGAAGGTTGGCAACTAATGCTCATTACTCCTGGAGTAATGGACCAACTGATGGGGATTCAATATGTGAGTTACATACACCATAACATACATATCAGCAGTAGACCTGGCCCAAAAAGATTAGGTTAGTGGACTACCAATCCAGCCCAGTCCAAGCCCATAAGCCCAAGGCCCAAGATTCACGGACCCGGTTTGGTCCAGGCAGGCGTGCGGCACTTTTGCCATAACCAATTTGGACCATAGTCTTGGCCTAAGCCCATCCTTCAAGCATCCATAATTCTCTTTATTCGGAAAATTTGGATGCCCAAAGGGCTTATACCCTTATCAAAATCTTGAGGCGTAAATACTCATCAAAGCTTTCCTCTACAATCAATGTGGAATTGGTAGTTATATACAATTCCCAAAATCTCATTCATGAGGCCATCTTTATGAGATAGTTTCTCATTCAATTCTCAATGATTTTTTGTCATTCTTTTTGTGATGTAAAGACCTTATCACAAAGAATTTAAACCCATTTAATTCTATCTTAACCAATGGTTGGGGACTATTTTAATTTCACATTAAAGTTACCAAAAACTCATTTTTTCCAACAGTGGGTGGGGTTGTTTGGCATAGCATTGGATAGTAGTTCTAGTTTTTATGTGAATGCTGTTACTAATGTTAATGTGTAAATGTATAGTGTTAATTGTGATATTTGGATTTGTGATAATGGGTAACATGATGCTGACATTGTAGTTAATCAGAAAAAGAAATTTCAACAAGGCTAAACAATTAATACCCATTACGAAATGATTCGCCCAAAACATGAAAAATACATTAGAAAAATGGATTAAAAAACAGGAAATCATGTAAGCTCCAATTTCACCAAAATCTCTTAAATATGACTGTTTATCATATGAAATTTATGGATAAATTTAGTAGACTTTAAAAGAGATAGTCGACTTTATCTAGAAAAGTCGCATTGCTTGAGCAATGTCCCCTCAACATACAATAATTTTTCAATCGGATCACTGTCGCTCGAGTCTCCTCCCTCTCTTCAAACACCGCAAAATCAAAGAAAGTCACTCTCATATTCCATTCCCATAAAAACACAAAAACAAGGTCACTATTCACTTCACTACCCTAATAATCACTCACACTCATCACTATTAAACCAGCAATGTCAACGATCGAATCAGACTCAGACGATGACTTTCTTTCCACCATCGCCGCCGCACAGCTCCGCCACCTCATGGAAGCTTTCGATTCCGACCTCGACCTCGCCTTCCACCTCCAAATCCAGGAAGCCATCACCGCCTCCCTCTCCCTCACCTCCTCTTCTTCGCCGCCGCCACCACCACCACAAACCGATGAGCTCGAGAAAACGCACAGCGATCGCCTCGCTCCGGAGATTTCGTTCGGGGAGGGCTCGTCGTCCAAGGGCGGCGTGAAAGCGAAATCTGACGAGGTTTTTAGGGTTTATTTCAAGGGTTTGGTTAGCGAAGAGAGGGTTGGGGATTCGGAGGAGAAGGTCGCTTTGGCTGGGATTGGGGTCGCGATTTGTGATTCGAGGGACGGTTTGATTTTCGAGATGAAGAAACCGCTTTTGGGGAATGGGAGGAGCCGGCAGGGCGCGGAGGTGAAGGCTTTGATTGAGGGTTTGAATGCCGCCATTGCTTTGGATTTGAAGAGGGTTGTGTTTTATTGCGATTATTATCCGATTTACCAATTCGTGAGCTTTCTTTCTTCTTCATTACTCTGTTTTTCTTTTTCAATTTTGCTACACGAGTTAGTATTCTAGGGAATCCATGTATGTCTGGATACATAGTCTGGCAATTATTGAATGAACATAGTATAGCACAAGTGAAATATGTGTATGTTTGCTGTGACAAATCACTGCCTCTGTATATAAAGTAATAGTTTTTAGGGTAAATTATGCTGACAATTTGTATTTTCTCTACAAACCCCTTGTCAGTGTTTGTCTCTTAACTGTGAAAGTATAAAAAATAGTTTCTTACCCTCACACTCTTAAAGACAAATTACCTTCCACCAAACCCTGATACCAGACCTATGAAGGATGGGTAATTCGAAAAATAGGTAATTCGAAAAATATGCCGTATACTTACCAGCATATGGTACGTCGTATGGTACTTCTGTATATGTATCGGGTATACTAAACATGTATCCAAGTTTTTTCTTCTTAATTTTTCGCGTACCTAGTATATATCCACGCCGTACCATATCTCAGTTAAAATAATATTTTCTTTTATTACAGAGATAAAGTTCCTTTCGCTAGACTTTTTTTTTATTTTTTGTTTTATACTTAGCATGATTTTAAAATTAAACAATGATTTGTAAGTTATTTAATATATTAATATTTAATTTTGATTTATACCTTTACTTTTGACATTAAATGTTACTTGTAGGTTGAATCTTAACAAATTAAACATTTAATTAATTTTTACATTACTCTAAATTAAAAATAAATATTTTTTTACAAGTGTATCATGCCGTACCCTGTACTCTATTTTTTTTGAATTTTATCATATCAACGTACCCATATCGTATCGGTACCAATACTCGTATCCGTATCCATGTTTCATAGTACCTGATGTTAGAATAGGAAATTGTTAGAATAAGAAATAATTGATTGTATTCTTATTTATTCCTTTTTGGTTCCTCAGAATTATGCCTGTAATTGCTTAATTATCAATATAAAAGGGAGTGAAGTCTGACTCATTCTCTAACTCTTTCTCTTCTCTAAATCTTCATGGTATCAAAGCCACACAGGCCCGAGCCATCCTATTCTAGCCTTTCTCTTCTCCGGCAGCCTTTGAGCCACTGAAACCCAGCACCCAGCCACCAAAACCCTTCACCCAGCCTATCTTACTCACCTAAGTCTCCCGAAACCCTCCGAAACCCTCTACTCAGGCCTCGGCAGCCCCCCTCTCGTCTTCTAGGGGTCTGTCGAGAGCCCTCCCTAGCTCTGTAGGCTGTCGCAGGGTCCTATTGGCTCCAAAGCCCCTGTTGGCACCCCTCCAGGGCTCTTCTCCTTCAACGGCAGCCCCTCTGGCTGTCACGATCAAGGTTTAAAAATGCGGTGTTACGTAACGGGTTCGGCGGTAGGCACCACGCGTTACCCCCGATTTTGCGGTGTGATTGAAATTCACAGGTGTATCGGCCGTTACGGCAGACATAGCGGTCGTAACGGTGGCGTAACGTCCGTAACGGCCCGTTACACCCGTTACAGGGCTTTTTTTGCTGATTATTTTTAAAAAAAAACAAAAGAAAAGGCTGAAGATGTGGTAGTAAGGTTCTGAAGATGTGGTACACACCTTTGTTGAGCTTTTCTCTTTTGTCTTTACAGCACATGAACCACTTCGAGGTGAGATCCTATCACAAATTTTCAGATCTGGATGGATGAGTGAGAAATAGAGAGAGAGAAGAGAGAAGAGGGAAGAGGGAAGAGGGAGGAGGGAGGAGGAGAGAAGAGAGAAGAGGGAAAAGGGAGGAGATGAACCTGTGTTGAATCTTCAAGCTGCCTCTGTTCTGTGTTGAGAGTCACTGGTCTCCGGCTGCCCCTTTGTGTTGAAGACGAAGTGCCTCTGATCTGTTTTCTTTTTTTTTTTTTGGTTTGTTCACCTTCCTTCCTGGGGAAGATACACATTTATTGACCTTGGAAGATATATAATATAACATTTGTGTTTTTTTGTGTGGACCACCGTGGTCTCCAACTGACCATTTTTATTTTCTTTTATTTTTTTTGTTTTTAACAATGATTTTCGGGTTTTAAATTTTGTAAAACTTACAAAATTTATGTAATATATTTAGTAATTTTAATTTAAATATATATATATATATGGAGCTATGTATTTATTTTTAGTATTTTATATATAATAATTAGTTATTGATTTTTTTATAATATCTAAAAATCATAACACCTATAATTATATTAATATATTGTATATATGTCAGTTTTTATTGAATTTTTTTTTCTTGTAGGTTATTCAAAAAGATAACAAATACTGAAGTGATTGAAGCCCAAAAAACAATTATGTATGAATTTTTTTCTTTATAATTTATTTTTTAATTTTTATATGATTACATTAGTATGTAAACTCCAAATGTATAAATAGTGATTGTAATTTTTTTTATAATCATTTCATTTAATATTTAATTATAAATATTTTTTATTTTGTTATTGTAATGTGTTATGACAACAATGTTGAAGTCACTATTTTTTTTAAAATATCTTTTCAAAGAAAAAAAAAAAAATCAATACCTCAAAAAAAATTCTTTATAATTTATTTTTTAATTTTTATATGATTATATTAGTATGTAAACTCCAAATGTATAAATAGTGGTTGTATTTTTTTTATAATCATTTCATTTAATATTTAATTATAAATATTTTTTATTTTGTTATTACAACACTGTTAAAGGCACAATTTTATTTTAAAAATATCTTTTTTAAAAAAAAATCAATACTTCAAAAAAAATTCTTTATAATTCATTTTTTAATTTTTATATGATTACATTAGCATGTAAAATTGAAATGTATAAATAGTGGTTGCATTTTTTTATAACTATTTTATTTAGTATTTAATTTGAA
>CM069915.1:42316250-42462128 GCA_036172215.1 Camellia granthamiana
ATGTGCTCAGAATGTAGGAAAGAAAGGAAAAGAAGAAAGAAAGAAGAGAGAAAAGAGGAAAAGAAAGAAAACTGAAGGAAGGAAAGGAAAAGAAAGCAATGGAAGTCGAAAGGGTCTTTGATAGTGGAAAGAAATAATAAGGTATTAAAATTAAGGTGAGTTATATTATACCTTGAGTTACCATAATATATTTTATGTATGTTTTGACTTACCATATTTGTTTTATATAAGTTATGTTTTATAAATTATTATAAGTTATATTAATATTTCAATTACGTGAATTATTTTCTGAACCCTATTTGTTAAAGTGAAACCCATGGATATGTTTGTTTAGAATTTTAAAGAATATTTGACTATAACCTTATAAACAATTATGTTTTGTAAGTACCACCACGGGAGTCCCACGCCTTGGAGGACTTAAATAACCATTGGCTTCTGTTTGGTCACTTTGTGTTTTTTTATTGTCACGGATCCATTGACCTCTGTTCTGTTCGGAGCAAAGTGCTGTGCGAAGATAAGTGCTACATTATTGTGGGAGCCCACCTCTATAATCCGTACGAGCCACCTCTTGAATCTGTATCTCAGTTCTGACTGTCACTCCTATGACCTATGCTTTGTTCTGTTCGGTACCGTGGTTATGGTTATTTATTTACATAATCTCAGTTTTTCTACTTAAATGATTATTTGTTCAGACTAAGTTATTTTAAATATTTCAGTTACATAACTATCTATGGTTATTTTGTGTCCCTTATACTCTTGGTATGATATTTCTCACTCTACCATGTGCTTATATCTGTTTACCAATTTTCAGGAAACAATGCAATTCAGAAATAGCTTTTGGAAAGTCTTAGACGTGAGGCTGAAGAATAGACACACACAACATTTTTATAATTATATGTAAATATCGGCCTTTTTGGTCAATAATTTTTGTACTAAAAATAGAAGCTCCGATGATTATTTTGATACCCTCACTTAAATATTACTTCCGCTCGCATTTATTGATTTCTTTAAGAATTGGCCGGAGGTAACTTCAGTTACTGGCCATCACGATACTTAACCCTTTGGTATGAGGAGCGGGTCGTGAAACTTGGTTTTCCAACACTTTGGGAATAAACTAATTAAACCCAAAGACTTCCTCAAACCCTAAAGGTTTGAAACCAAATCCGTCCTAGTTGTCATTTCTGAACAAATAAGAAATACTTTTTAACTAAGGTTAAACACTTTGGTTTCTATTACAGAAAACCAAACCAAGTTCTAAATTTTAAGCAATTTAAAAATTGCTAACCAAAACGACAAGCAATGTAAAAAAAAAATTGCTACGACAATGATTAAGCAAATAAAATGCTTCTAATAATACAAGCAAATAAAACTTGCTTTTACACAATTGGTAAAAACCAACTAAGTCCAAGAAAAAAATTGCTTCACTAAACAAATGTAAATCAATCCATAAGGATTATATATAGTCCAAAATCTTTTCCACGCTTAGTTATTCCTATCCAAAAAAAGTTAGTAGTTCAAACATTTTTGTTTTGACATCTTAAATACTATTCATTTGATTTTATGTTTGTTTTTCTAATCCCTTTCGCATAAGTATTCATGTAAAAAAAGTTAGTAGAAAAACACAAGAAAATACAAACCAAACAATCTAAACAAAATGTAAATATAATAAATTAATTGAAACTATTTAGCAAACTAATTAATAACAAAATTAACCAATGAATTAAAATGCTAGATGAGTTACACAACTAAATTAAAAAAAAAAATAACTTCACAATTAATTTAAAAGTTAATAGCCATGAGTAATACATATCAAATTATTACACAATAATTATGCAAATAAATCTAGACCAGTTATAAAAATTTGATAACTCTAAGACCTTAAACTACAAAATTAATAGGCTAGAGTTACATAGAATTTAAATCTCAATAAACATGTAAATAAATTAAATTAATATGCAATAGTTACATATAAAACTAAAACTCCAAAATTGAATTCATAATTTAATTTATACATTAACCATATACATAAGTATGGACAAGTTACACAACTAAAATTTATAACTCCGCAATTAAATTAAAACATGAATAGGCAAGAGTTACAAAATAAACCTATAACTCTAAGCATTGAATTAAAATTAAATAGTTATGAATTATATATATATATAATGATTACATAATAAACATGCAAATTATATTATACAATTATAACCAAAATCATGCTCATAAAATTACCTAGATTAGAAAACAATAATAGAATCAAATAATGAGCATGCATTGAGATTGGAAATCACACACATATATTAACAAATTAGAACATGCAAATTATCTAGAATTTAAAACACATGTGTACATATTGAGCATGTCAATTTGAACAAAAACAACATACTGATCAAGTATTTCCAGGGGAAAACAGAAGACTAGTTGCCTAGAAAATAATCATATCAATATTAAAATTATGGGCAAATTACATATACCCCTCGAGGTTTGGCTAAATTATAAATACCCCTCTGAGGTTTGAGAAATTACAAATTCCCCCCTAAATGTTATATTTGCTTAACAAATTAGGGGGTAATTTGTTATGAAATTTAAACCTCAGGGAACAAATTGTTATGAAAATACAAACCTTAGGGGACGGGATGTAATTTCCGAAACCTTAGGGGAGTATCTGTAATTTAGCCAAACCTCAAGGGAGGTATATGTAATTTGCCCTAAAATTTTATAAAACAACTACCATGCAATAAAGAACGGTGACGGTTTATTTATTTATTTATCATGCAAAATAGAAGAACCAGTGGGCAATCCAATTTATTGGTTCAGTGTGGATTAATAATTTATATTCATACACTAATAATAAGAAACAAACTACTATGCAAACTGTGCATACAATTAAAATAGTAGCATGCAATAAGTCACTGTATGACACACGTAGATTTGTTTACTAGCAAACAAAAATATATTAATTTACTCATAAGATGAATCAGTGTAAGAAGGTATGAAAATATTTCTATGTGCAGGCAAAGAAGCAGAATCATGAACTGGCAATTAATTTACAGAAAATGGCACAGTAGCTTATTCAAATAAATTAATTGAATCTCTAAACATGCATTTTCATATTTTGGATCATTGAAATTGTGAGCAATTTCGCAACAGTTTGTAGTAGAAGTATACAAAGCTAATCTAATTGCTTATATAAATCTATTCGATCAATTTCATAGAGAATATATCTAATCTGTTTTTAAGCTTGTTGTATAAATTGGATACTTAAATCAAATAAATAAATTCATATTGACCAACCACTTTGAATTTCAGAATAAGAACATGCTGGAATTTACAGAAATTCATAATAAAATAAAACTAGTACAAGGAAACAAACCAAAGCCTGTGTGATATCACAGTGTCCTTAAAACAGATTAGCCGCTTCACTGTGGGTGTTGGAGGTACGTCGACTTCTGTCTCCCAAGATATGACTGTTAGACCGGTTAATATAGAAGCACCTTCTGTTAGCTTTGGCGAACCAACAATAGCAGCACTCTCTCACACATGAAGAAAATTATAGGAGGAGACTGACTTGACTCTAATCTGAGAGCAAAATTCTGTGTTGAACCCAAAGGAGATGGGCCTCATTTTATACACAATTGGGGAGAGGAGTAACCTTCCAGCCATGAAGGTTGGCAACTAATGCTCATTACTCCTGGAGTAATGGACCAACTGATGGGGATTCAATATGTGAGTTACATACACCATAACATACATATCAGCAGTAGACCTGGCCCAAAAAGATTAGGTTAGTGGACTACCAATCCAGCCCAGTCCAAGCCCATAAGCCCAAGGCCCAAGATTCACGGACCCGGTTTGGTCCAGGCAGGCGTGCGGCACTTTTGCCATAACCAATTTGGACCATAGTCTTGGCCTAAGCCCATCCTTCAAGCATCCATAATTCTCTTTATTCGGAAAATTTGGATGCCCAAAGGGCTTATACCCTTATCAAAATCTTGAGGCGTAAATACTCATTAAAGCTTTCCTCTACAATCAATGTGGAATTGGTAGTTATATACAATTCCCAAAATCTCATTCATGAGGCCATCTTTATGAGATAGTTTCTTATTCAATTCTCAATGATTTTTTGTCATTCTTTTTGTGATGTAAAGACCTTATCACAAAGAATTTAAACCCATTTAATTCTATCTTAACCAATGGTTGGGGACTATTTTAATTTCACATTAAAGTTACCAAAAACTCATTTTTTCCAACAGTGGGTGGGGTTGTTTGGCATAGCATTGGATAGTAGTTCTAGTTTTTATGTGAATGTTGTTACTAATGTTAATGTGTAAATGTATAGTGTTAATTGTGATATTTGGATTTGTGATAATGGGTAACATGATGCTGACATTGTAGTTAATCAGAAAAAGAAATTTCAACAAGGCTAAACAATTAATACTCATTACGAAATGATTCGCCCAAAACATGAAAAATACATTAGAAAAATGGATTAAAAAACAGGAAATCATGTAAGCTCCAATTTCACCAAAATCTCTTAAATATGACTGTTTATCATATGAAATTTATGGATAAATTTAGTAGACTTTAAAAGAGATAGTCGACTTTATCTAGAAAAGGCGCATTGCTTGAGCAATGTCCCCTCAACATACAATAATTTTTCAATCGGATCACTGTCGCTCGAGTCTCCTCCCTCTCTTCAAACACCGCAAAATCAAAGAAAGTCACTCTCATATTCCATTCCCATAAAAACACAAAAACAAGGTCACTATTCACTTCACTACCCTAATAATCACTCACACTCATCACTATTAAACCAGCAATGTCAACGATCGAATCAGACTCAGACGATGACTTTCTTTCCACCATCGCCGCCGCACAGCTCCGCCACCTCATGGAAGCTTTCGATTCCGACCTCGACCTCGCCTTCCACCTCCAAATCCAGGAAGCCATCACCGCCTCCCTCTCCCTCACCTCCTCTTCTTCGCCGCCGCCACCACCACCACAAACCGATGAGCTCGAGAAAACGCACAGCGATCGCCTCGCTCCGGAGATTTCGTTCGGGGAGGGCTCGTCGTCCAAGGGCGGCGTGAAAGCGAAATCTGACGAGGTTTTTAGGGTTTATTTCAAGGGTTTGGTTAGCGAAGAGAGGGTTGGGGATTCGGAGGAGAAGGTCGCTTTGGCTGGGATTGGGGTCGCGATTTGTGATTCGAGGGACGGTTTGATTTTCGAGATGAAGAAACCGCTTTTGGGGAATGGGAGGAGCCGGCAGGGCGCGGAGGTGAAGGCTTTGATTGAGGGTTTGAATGCCGCCATTGCTTTGGATTTGAAGAGGGTTGTGTTTTATTGCGATTATTATCCGATTTACCAATTCGTGAGCTTTCTTTCTTCTTCATTACTCTGTTTTTCTTTTTCAATTTTGCTACACGAGTTAGTATTCTAGGGAATCCATGTATGTCTGGATACATAGTCTGGCAATTATTGAATGAACATAGTATAGCACAAGTGAAATATGTGTATGTTTGCTGTGACAAATCACTGCCTCTGTATATAAAGTAATAGTTTTTAGGGTAAATTATGCTGACAATTTGTATTTTCTCTACAAACCCCTTGTCAGTGTTTGTCTCTTAACTGTGAAAGTATAAAAAATAGTTTCTTACCCTCACACTCTTAAAGACAAATTACCTTCCACCAAACCCTGATACCAGACCTATGAAGGATGGGTAATTCGAAAAATAGGTAATTCGAAAAATATGCCGTATACTTACCAGCATATGGTACGTCGTATGGTACTTCTGTATACGTATCGGGTATACTAAACATGTATCCAAGTTTTTTCTTCTTAATTTTTCGCGTACCTAGTATATATCCACGCCGTACCATATCTCAGTTAAAATAATATTTTCTTTTATTACAGAGATAAAGTTCCTTTCGCTAGACTTTTTTTTTTTATTTTTTGTTTTATACTTAGCATGATTTTAAAATTAAATAATGATTTGTAAGTTATTTAATATATTAATATTTAATTTTGATTTATACCTTTACTTTTGACATTAAATGTTACTTGTAGGTTGAATCTTAACAAAGTAAACATTTAATTAATTTTTACATTACTCTAAATTAAAAATAAATATTTTTTTACAAGTGTATCATGCCGTACCCTGTACTCTATTTTTTTTGAATTTTATCATATCGACGTACCCATATCGTATCGGTACCAATACTCGTATCCGTATCCATGTTTCATAGTACCTGATGTTAGAATAGGAAATTGTTAGAATAAGAAATAATTGATTGTATTCTTATTTATTCCTTTTTGGTTCCTCAGAATTATGCCTGTAATTGCTTAATTATCAATATAAAAGGGAGTGAAGTCTGACTCATTCTCTAACTCTTTCTCTTCTCTAAATCTTCATGGTATCAAAGCCACACAGGCCCGAGCCATCCTATTCTAGCCTTTCTCTTCTCCGGCAGCCTTTGAGCCACTGAAACCCAGCACCCAGCCACCAAAACCCTTCACCCAGCCTATCTTACTCACCTAAGTCTCCCGAAACCCTCCGAAACCCTCTACTCAGGCCTCGGCAGCCCCCCTCTCGTCTTCTAGGGGTCTGTCGAGAGCCCTCCCTAGCTCTGTAGGCTGTCGCAGGGTCCTATTGGCTCCAAAGCCCCTGTTGGCACCCCTCCAGGGCTCTTCTCCTTCAACGGCAGCCCCTCTGGCTATCACGATCAAGGTTTAAAAACGCGGTGTTACGTAACGGGTTCGGCGGTAGGCACAACGCGTTACCCCCGATTTTGCGGTGTGATTGAAATTCACAGGTGTATCGGCCGTTACGGCCGACATAGCGGTCGTAACGGTGGCGTAACGTCCGTAACGGCCCGTTACACCCGTTACAGGGCTTTTTTTTGCTGATTATTTTCAAAAAAAAAACAAAAGAAAAGGCTGAAGATGTGGTAGTAAGGTTCTGAAGATGTGGTACACACCTTTGTTGAGCTTTTCTCTTTTGTCTTTACAGCACATGAACCACTTCGAGGTGAGATCCTATCACAAATTTTCAGATCTGGATGGATGAGTGAGAAATAGAGAGAGAGAAGAGAGAAGAGGGAAGAGGGAGGAGGGAGGAGGAGAGAAGAGAGAAGAGAGAAGAGGGAAAAGGGAGGAGATGAACCTGTGTTGAATCTTCAAGCTGCCTCTGTTCTGTGTTGAGAGTCACTGGTCTCCGGCTGCCCCTTTGTGTTAAAGACGAAGTGCCTCTGATCTGTTTTTTTTTTTTTTTTTTGGTTTGTTCAGCTTCCTTCCTGGGGAAGATACACATTTGTTGACCTTGGAAGATATATAATATAACATTTGTGTTTTTTTTGTGTGGACCACCGTGGTCTCCAACTGACCATTTTTATTTTCTTTTATTTTTTTGTTTTTAACAATGATTTTCGGGTTTTAAATTTTGTAAAACTTACAAAATTTATGTAATATATTTAGTAATTTTAATTTAAATATATATATATATATATGGAGCTATGTATTTATTTTTAGTATTTTATATATAATAATTAGTTATTGATTTTTTTATAATATCTAAAAATCATAACACCTATAATTATATTAATATATTGTATATATGTCAGTTTTTATTGAATTTTTTTTTCTTGTAGGTTATTCAAAAAGATAACAAATACTGAAGTGATTGAAGCCCAAAAAACAACTATGTATGAATTTTTTTCTTTATAATTTATTTTTTAATTTTTATATGATTACATTAGTCTGTAAACTCCAAATGTATAAATAGTGATTGTAATTTTTTTTATAATCATTTCATTTAATATTTAATTATAAATATTTTTTATTTTGTTATTGTAATGTGTTATGACAACAATGTTGAAGTCACTATTTTTTTTAAAATATCTTTTCAAAGAAAAAAAAAAAATCAATACCTCAAAAAAAATTCTTTATAATTTATTTTTTAATTTTTATATGATTATATTAATATGTAAACTCCAAATGTATAAATAGTGGTTGTATTTTTTTTATAATCATTTCATTTAATATTTAATTATAAATATTTTTTATTTTGTTATTACAACACTGTTAAAGGCACAATTTTATTTTAAAAATATCTTTTTTAAAAAAAAAATCAATACTTCAAAAAAAATTCTTTATAATTCATTTTTTAATTTTTATATGATTACATTAGCATGTAAAATTGAAATGTATAAATAGTGGTTGCATTTTTTTATAACTATTTTATTTAGTATTTAATTTGAAATATTTTTTTTTTAAAATTTTGTTATTGTAATGTGTTGTGACAACAATTTTGATGGCACAAATTTATCTTATTTTTTAAAAAAATGTCTTTGTATAAAATAAAAAAATAAAAATAAAAATAATAGCTCAAACAATGCCATAAAAAAATGTCTTTATTCCTAATTACATTAGCATGTAAAATCCAAATGTATAAATAATGGTTGAATTTTTTTTATAATCATTTCATTTAACATTTAATTATAAATATTTTTTTATTTTGTTATTGTAATGTGTTGCGATAACAAATTTTTTTTTTAATGACAAAATTTGTTGTGACAACAATTTTTATGGCAAAATTTTCTTTTTTAAAAAATATCTTTATAATTTATTTTTTAATTTTTATATGATTACATTGGCATGTCAAATCCAAATGTATAAATAGTGGTTGCATTTTTTTATAATTATTTTATTTAGTATTTAATTTTAAATATTTTTTTACAATCATTTCATTTAAAAATATTATTGCATTTTATAAATTTTTATAAATAATTTTAAATATTATTGCATTTTTTTTACAATCATTTCATTTAATAAATGTAAATATTGTTTATTTAGTTAGTTCAAGTTTTGCTGAAAAATAATTTTGTAAACATTTAAAATAAATTTAAAAAATGTATCAATGATGCAGAATTCAAATTGAAAAATGCCACGACAAAAGGGTGCCAATGATAAACCCCTAAGTGATGATATTGGTTGGAAATTTGGAACTCAAGTTGAAGGCACTAGGCATCGTATTATTTGCAAATTTTGTGGACATCACATTAAAGGTGGGATTACGCATTTCAAACAACATTTAGCACATCAAGCGGGACAAGTGCATTCTTGTCCTAATTTTAGTAATAAAATTATGTAAAATTTACTCTGTTATTTGTGATTTATGCTATGATGTTATGTACTTTGTCAAGTTCTTCAATTAAGGATGTATACTTTTTTAAAACTATTTGAGTTAAAATGTACATATGCTTCCACAAGTATAATAATTAAAAATAATTTTATACATCTAAGTCCAATAAAAAAAAAATTGCCACAAGTGTAATATGGATTTATAACATATAAAGTCATTAATTATTGAAATAAAATGTTAAAAAATTCATTTTCTAGTGATTTAAAAATATGAAATATATTGGATCATACTTAAAAATTATGAAAAATTTATCAAAATTTATTTTAAAACTCAATAAATATGATTCTAAAAAAAAATATATGCGTATCCGTAAGTTTTTTTGCAAATTGTGCGAAAAATAAAAAAATTCACAGTTCCGGTAACCGCAACCGTTACGCTGCGGCCTTTACACCCCGCAACCGCAACCGCGCCACCGCTACCGTTACGGCGACCGCAACCGCTTTTCAGAACCTTGGTCACGATAGTTCCTCTAGCTGTCTAGACCTTCCATGACACTCTGTTTCTGTCCCCTGGCCCTCTGTCTCTGTCGGCAGTCTCTAGGTCTCTGGCTTTTATGTTTTAAACTCTTTGTTTGATGTTTTAACCTTAAAAAAAGAAAAAGAAAAAGAAAAAAGAAAAAGAAAATGATGAGTTATTAATTTCTTTATACTTTTACAGTGGTAGTTGTGTTTTTCCTTCCTTCCATTTTTATCTTCCGGGTTTGTGATTAGCCTTGTTTTTGAGAGTTCAATAGTAGAGTATCCATGGCAGATTCCCTTAGTGAATCCACTACTTCTCAGCCACCTCACAGTGAGAGTTCCATTATACCTCCTACTATGACTGATAACCTCAACCCTAGCCTCAAGATCATCACCTCTCTATTCAATGGTCAGAATTATCTAGCGTGGTTGCAAAGTTTAACTATTTTTTTGAAGAGTAGAGAAAAGATGGGATATGTTAATGGCAAGATACAGGCACCCACTACCACGGACCCTAGTTATGATCAGTGGGAGATCACCAACTCCCTCATTATGGGTTGGTTGATACATTCTATGGTCCTAGAGATTGGAGAAGGCTATCTCTCTATGGACATTGCACAGGATATTTGGGAGGCAGTGACTACCACTTACTCTCGGAAAGGGAACTTCTCCCAGGCTTTTGAGTTACGTCGCTCCATTGAAAGGTCAGTACAAGGTGAGATGACTATCCTTCAGGATTACAAACCTGTCTGTCTCACTGATTCTATTGGTTACCAGAAGTTTGTGGCACAAGATCGGGTTTTCAAGTTATTGGAAGGCCTAAATGTGAAGTATGATCCAGTTCGGAGCAGAGTACTTGGCATGGATGTGCTTCCTTCTCTCCAAGAAGCCTTTGCTTTTGTGCAGAATGAGGAGAGTCGCCGTTCTGCGATGCTTCCGTCTACTATTACTGATCACTCGGCTTTGGTTTCTGCACCCTCTCACGATGGCGACCGTGTGACTCGTGGTTCTCGTCCTTCCTCAGAGAAGGATAATCTTTATTGTGACTACTATTGTTGACCTCGCCACACACGAGAGACTTGTTAGAAGCTGCATGGAACTCCTTCTGGTGGCCGCGGAGACTGTTCTGGTACTCAAGGGGGTCGGTCTAGTACTATAGGCCGAGGAGCCAATGCACAAGCCCATCTTTAGGCACTATTGAGCCACAATCTTCATCTCCAGTTGTCTCCTCCGCTGTTGATGTTTCGGGGTTATCTGCCTTGGATTTTGAGATTGCTTTTTGCCACTTGCTAGACCGTTGAGCCTCCACTTCTGCTACAGGTGCACCCTCTTCTTCCTTTGCCAATTCAGGTAACTAGGCTTCTTCTCCATGTGCATTGCTCTCTCATATGACTGTATCATGGATTATTGATTCCGGTGCTTCCGACCATATGTCTGGCTCCTCTAATTTATTTTCAAAGTATAAACCCTTCTCAGGTCAAGAAAAAGTGTGTATTGCCGATGGTACCATTTCGTCTGTGTCAAGGAAATGTTTAATTCATGCCACCTTTTCCCTTCCTTCGTCTTTTGTCCTCCATGTTCCCAATTTCAGTGTTAATCTTTTATCTTTGAGTTGTATTACCCGTGACTTGAATTGTAGCGTGACATTTTCTCGTGATCATTGTCTCTTTCAGGACCTTATCATGAGGAAGAGGATTGGCAGTGGTAAGAGGAACATGGGCTCCACATTCTGGATCAGACAGACAAGTTGACTCATTCATCTATTCAGTTACCATCCACCAAGGAAGGAAGACATTTGGTTGTGGCACCGTCGCTTAGGACATCCCTTCTTTTTATTACTTAAGCATTTATTTCTCTCTGTTTTTGAGAAAAATAATGTGTCAGATTTTCAATGTGAGTTTTGTCAACTTGAAAAACAACACAGAGCCTCTTTTGCTCCTTCTATTAATAAAAGTTTAGTTCTCTTTTCTTTGATTCATTCTGATGTATGGGGTTCATCCCGTTTTGTGTATTTAACCGGCCATAAATGGTTTCTTACCTTGATAGATGATTGTTCCAGGGCCACTTGGGTCTATTTGATGAAAGATATAAATGAGATTTTTTCTGTGTTTCAAAACTTTCATAAAATGGTTTGTACTTAGTTTGGGGCGGTTGTCCAAATTCTAAATTCTGATAATGGGGGGGAAATGTATTGACTCTGGTCTTGACACTTACTTCGCCACACACGACATTATTCACCAGACTTTATGCACTAATATCCCTTAACAAAATGGTGTTGCAGAACGCAAAAATCGCCATCTCCTTGATGTCACCTGTTGTCTATCTTTTGAGATGCAAGTTTCTCAATCCTATTGGGGGAAAGCAGTTCTCACTGCCACTTATTTGATTAATCGTCTTCCTACCCAAGTCTTTCAAAAACAAACCCCTCTTTGAGTTTTGTTTGGGTCTACCTCTTTCGGGTTCTCCATTTCTCCTAAGACCTTTGGCTGTGTTTGCTTTGTCTATAATCATTCTCCCACTCGTAATAAATTGGATCCTAGGTCCTTTAAGTGTGTTTTTCTGGGTTATTCTGCCACCCAAAAGGGTTATAAGGGTTATCACCCTCCCACTCACAAATGGTTTGTCTCCATAGATGTCACGTTCTTTGAGTCTCATCCTTACTTTCCACCTTCCCCGGTATCCCAGTCATCTCTTCAGGGAGAACCTTGGTGTGAAGAGATCCCTATTACACCTGTTTTTCTTTTGCCAGTTGTTGAACAGATCGAGGATGATGAGCCAATAGTTGTTGAGGACAAGGAAGCAGGCAAAGTTTATATCAAGGACAAGGACAGACAAACATATAGCAAGTCACCTGGATACAAAAGCCTACTCTCTCTCCATTACTGCCAACTTCTTCTCCGGATGAGTGTCCAGAGCAAAGTTCTGAAAAGCAGTTGCGGTCGCCGTAATGGTGGCAGTGACGTGGTTGCGGTTGCGGGGTGTAAAGGCTGTAGCGTAACGGTTGCGGTAATTGGAACCGTGAATTTTTTTATTTTTTGCACAATTTAAAAAAAACTTACCAATACGCATATTTTTTTTTCCATAATCATATTTATTGGGCTTTAAAATAAATATTGATCAATTTTTGAAATTTTTTAAGTATGATTCAATATATTTCATATTTTTAAATCACTATAAACTGATTTTTTTGCATTTTATTTTAATAATTAATAACTTTATATGTCATAAATTCATATTTACACTTGTGGCCAAAAAAAAAAATTTATTGGACTTAGATGTATAAAATTTATTATTTTTAATTATTATACTTGTGGAAGCATATGCAAATTTTAACTTGAATAATTTTAAAAAATAAATTATACATGCTAATGTAATCATATAAAAATTAAAAAATAAATTATAAAGAAATTTTTTTTTTGAGTTTGAATCACTTGAATATTTATTCTCTTTTTAAATAACTTGTAAATAAAAATAAAATAAACTAATCAACAAAAATTGACACAAATAGTTTTTAAAATAATAAGCTTTTTGAGTTTTGATTTTTTTATTAATTATAACATAAATAGTTTTTTAAATAATAACTTGTAAAAAAATGATCTTAAAAAGTGTCATTGAAATTTTAAACACACAGACCTATACATAATATGATAAAGATAGTTATTGATTTCAAATAAAGATAATATTAAAGGCCATTCTATTTTATTAAATTATGAAGGTTCTAGTGAAAGTTGGAAAGAGTAACAGGGAGAGCTTTAAATAATAAATACATAAATGCCATTATATTATAATAAAGACTAGTCATTATCAAGAAGTCAAAGAGCCTCACTCCTCTATACCCAAAGATATATATAGAGAGATAACCCAACGAGAGAGAAAAAAAATAGAGAGACAGAGAACACGGTAAAGAAAGAGAGAGAGGACGAAAGATACCTGCAAAACCCTAAACATTGAAGATCACAACCCAAATTTCTTCGAATTTCGAATTGTACTTCAATCGTATGAGCGAAAGAATTGTATCTCTCGGTATGTATCTTTGATTCGAAGCATTTAAGCCGAGTTTCCTTTGTTTCCCATTTTTTCTTTTATTTTTTTGGTAATCCAGTTAGGTGTCGTCTCCTTAGAAAAAAATGTTCAGTGCACAAGATACGCACTTGAGGTGTTCAACCTAGACCTATTTCCTCCATTTTCAACATGTTTTTTGGCTTTTTTGGAAAGAAATAGTTCCAAACTGTTACGGGTGTGTCGGCCGTAGCGGCTATTGTAGCAGTTTGGAACTATTTCTTTCCAAAAACGGGAGTAACGCGTAGTGCCTATGGCCGCAACCGTTGTGTAACACCGCATTTTGAAACCTCGGTCCAGAGTCAACCTCATCTCCTAAGAGTCCAGGTAATTCTAATTCTAGTACTCCTATTCTTGATGTTTCAGATCTTGATGTTCCCATTGCTAATAGAAAGGGAGTTAGGTCATGTACTCAGCATCCTATTACTAATCATGTCTTTTATTCTAGTATGTCTTCCTCATATAAAGCCTTTCTGTCTAAAGTGTCTTTTGTGAGTCTACCTACCTCTTTTCAGGATGCTCTCTCTATTCCTGAATGGAAACATGCCATGATGAAAGAGATGAGAGCTCTTAGCAAGAATGACACTTGGGAGTTAGTGAAGTTACCTAGAGGAAAAAATCCAGTTGGGTGTAAGTGGGTGTATACGATAAAACACAAAGTAGATGGTTCCATAAAACGGTACAAAGCAAGATTGGTTGCTAAGGGCTTCACTCAGATTTATGGGGTAGATTACCAGGAGACATTTGCACTGGTTGCTAAGATGAATTCTGTGAGAATCTTACTCTCTCTTGCTGCAAATTTGGATTGGCCACTTCATCAATTTGATGTGAAGAATGTCTTCCTTCATGGAGACCTAGCAGAAGAGGTCTATATGGATATTCCTCATGGTTCTGTGGATGCTAAGTCCAAAGGTAAAGTATGTAGGCTCCGAAAGTCACTTTACGGACTAAAGCAGACTCCTAGGGCTTGGTTTGAAAGGTTTACTCAAGCTATGCTGAAATATGGGTTCAAGCAAAGTCAAGCTGATCATACCTTGTTTGTAAAACACTCCTCACATGGTAAGACCACAGCTCTCATTGTTTATGTTGATGATATTGTTCTGATAGGGGATAACATTGAGGAGATCTCTCGATTGAAGGAATACTTAGCCAAAGAGTTTGAAATCAAAAACTTGAGTTGTTTGAAGTATTTCTTTGGTATTGAAGTAGCTAGGAGCAAGGATGGCATCTTTGTATATCAGAGAAAGTATGTGCTTGACTTGCTAAAGGAAATTGGATTGCTTGGAGGTAGACCATGTGATACACCTCTAGAACTAGGCCAGAAACTTAGTGAGGATCAAGAGGGAGAGCCAGTGGACAAGGGAAGATACCAGAGACTAGTAGGCTAGCTCATACATTTATCCCACTCACGTCCAGACATTACCACTGTCGTGAGTATGGTAAGCCAGTTTATGCATGCTTCTAGAACGTCCCACTTAGATGCAGTTATGAGAATTCTGAGATACCTAAAGTCTTCTCCTAGAAAGGGTCTTTACTTCTCAAAACATGGCCATCTCAGTGTGGAAGCATTTACTGATGCAGATTGGGCAGGATCAGTCACTGACAAACGATCAATTTCTGGATATTGCACATTTGTTGGTGGCAACCTAGTCACATGGCGAAGCAAGAAACAAAATGTAATTGCTCGATCTAGTGCTGAGGTAGAATATTCAGGGCTATGGCTTAGGGGGTATGTGAGGTACTATGGATTAAACTATTGTTGGAAGACTTGGGAATTCATCAGACTGACTCCATGCGACTATACTGTGATAACAAGGCCACAATCAACATAGCTCATAATCCAGTTCAACATGATAGAATTAAGTATGTGGAGATTGATAGGCACTTTATCAAGGAAAAACTCACTAGTGACACCATATGTATTCCATTTGTGAAGACTGGGGACCAACTAGTTGATGTTCTTACCAAGAGACTAGGGAGCAAATCCTTTCATGGCATTTTCAACAAGCTAGGTATGAGAGATAACTTCGCACCAACTTGAAGGGGAGTGTTAGAATAAGGAATTGTTAGAATATGTGAACTATTAGAATAGGAATAATTGATTGTATTCTTATTTATTCCTTTTTGGTTCCTCAGAATTATGCCTGTAATTGCTCAATTATCAATATAAAAGGGAATGAAGTCTAACTCATTCCCTAACTCTCTCTCCTCTAAAGCTTCACCAGACTTTCTTTCCTCAACACAGCTACCCTCTTCCTCTACTCTTTCTCCTCTCTTTCCCTCTCTCTAGGTGATGGTGGTAGATGAGAGAAGGTTCCATGGTAATATGGTTTACGAAGAGAGAATCTCAAATGGTGGAAAACAAAACAGTCAGTGTAGTGATTGGCAAACATTTGCTGCAATATACAATGTGTAATAGGCAAATTTACCAAATGTACTCAACTTTGATTCTGTGCCTCTATCATGGTTTAGGCTTGCCTCTACCATGGTTGTTATGGCTTTAAATTTGCCAGCACCACTACATATCTCAAACCCATATATATATATATAACACAGAGAGAGGGAGGGAGGGAGAGGGATCTTCCCAAATCAATGATGATGGCAAGTTCACGGCTTTTGAAATTTACACTGGTGGGTGCTGGGAGCAATTGTGTTTGTTCTTGTCTTTAGAGATTAAAGATGTGGGTGTCAACCACCAACCTTCAACCAAATACTTAGGAAACCCACCAAACCCAATCACACAACAAACCAACAAATCCATCACACTGTTCCACCCTCAGTGCTTCTGCCAAATCTTTGACCAACTGCACAAAAAACCCACCATTGCTACCCCTTGTCTCAAATGGTTGGTAGCATGTGGGTGTGTTATAAAGAGAGGGATGAGAGGGTGCGAAAGATGAGATTAGAGATTAGAGAAAGTGAAGGTTGAATATGGCTATTTAAAAAAAATTAAACGCTGACATAAGCAAAAATTGTTAGTTACGGAGGGGAGATTTTGTAATGCAACTATAAACCTCAAGAGGTGGATGCAATTTCCCGAACCACAAGGGTATTAATGTTTTAACATGTAACCTCAGGGGTATCGGTGTAACCCCTTCATGAGGTTGATTAACAGAAGTTGAATGCCCTTTCCTTCCTTATAAAAGCTAGGAAGATGTATTAGGAATTTTTGTCATCTTTGCTTTGCAACTTTAGATCCCTAATCAGTAAATTGGGGTGTTGTTGAGGTAATACTTCCCCCGTTTTAGCATGTATTAGTATTAACACTCAAGTTGCATATTAGAGTTTACAAATGCCTTAGGAAAATGAACTTCCAAGACCTTGGATTCAAGGACTGCTGGGTATGTTGTGTATATATCAATTGTAATTTTGCCATTTTTTTTTCCATGTTGGCTTGGATTTTGTCATCCCTTTGCACAAGAGTTGTCTTGAAAATGTGCAATTTGCAACTCAGTCATGGAACCATGGATCAGTTACTTTAAATAGCTATCTTGTCTTGGAAATAGTTTCCACTTCAAATTATGGTCTTTGTTACCAATCAGTTGTCCTTAAACTGACGGAGCCAACTGGGTTAGCTGCATTGGTTGTAAGAGTTTAGAATTCCACTATAGGCATATCGCGAGTCAGTATCAACTATTAAACTGTGGGTATAATGATCATTTATTTTTCCTTTATGATTTATTTCATTCAAAGTTTTTTTAATCGATATTAATAATAAATTAATCTGCATTTCTTTCTAAACATAAGGATTCAGAGCATTTTTATTGGAAAGCTAGGATATCTGCCTGTGTGTTTTGAACTTTCGAGTGATTCCCTAGTCATCTGCAGATTCTTTACAATGTTTCAGAGACCTACGCTGATTGCCTGGGTTTCTTTTGTAATGAAACTTGTTTTAAAATAGGAGAAATAAACATTGTATTGGCCAATGCAGGTTATTGGTCGATGGCCACCCAAGCAACGGAAGACAGCGACATTAGTTAATCAGGTGACCCTACTTCGGAATAAATTTTTGTACTCGGCCCCATTTCTTGTGGCCCGAAATGATGTTAAATTTGCATTTAAGCTTGCACGAGAGGCAATAGTTTCTCAGGTCAATGGGCCTCCAGAATCAAACACTGCCAAGAATATGTATGAGGGGTGTGTAATTTGTTTAGAGGATATGGATGCTAGCCAGATTTTTGCAGTTGATGGTTGCTCGCATCGATATTGTGTTTCTTGTATGAAACAACATGTGGAAGTGAAGTTGCTTCATGGCATGGTTCCCAAATGTCCTCACGAAGGCTGTAATTCTGAACTGAAAATTGATAGCTGCCAAAAATTCTTGACTCCTAAACTAATTGAGATGATGAGCCAACGCCTGAAGGAAGCTTCCATTCCCGTCACTGAGAAAGTTTATTGCCCATATCCCAAGTGCTCAGCCTTAATGGCGAAAAGTGAGGTTTTAAAATATTCTAAGAAAGCATTTGTCGGAGTTGAACAATCTGGAATCAGGAAATGCACAAAATGTCAAGGTGTCTTCTGTATCAATTGCAAGGTTCCTTGGCACCAAAACATGAGGTGCGATGAATACAAGAGGAATAATCCTTATCTCCCTTCAGAAGATGCAAAGCTAAAGAGTCTTGCAGATATGAATCTATGGCGTCAATGTGTAAAGTGCAACCATATGATTGAACTTGTTGCAGGATGCTACCACATGACTTGCAGGTACTTGAGTCTCTTTCTAGTCATGCTATGCTATTGTTTTGGTTAAGTAATTCTCAGTAATGACGATGAATCGGAAAAGCTTCCCAAAAACCAAAAGAGAAAAGAAAAGAATAGCATGAAAGGAAATCTGAGTATCATCCCAACTATTGCAGAATATTGGTTTCGGTATTAAGGAATTTCTGTTATTTATGATGGGACTTGGGATGCAGCTAATCACTTGTGCATCTGAACCTCATCGATTTAAAATTTCATTAACATATTAAAATACTAGGGATGCTGTGCATACTGCATGCATCCTTCCTGCCTTTTTTAATAGGGAGAATTTGGCTGTATCTTCTGTTTCAGTTAGAAACATGATGAGATTATCTTTTGTTGTACTACTTTATTACCATTTTAGACCATGTGCCATTGCTTTTTGATCTTTGTGGAAGATGGAGGGTGAACTGGTTGAGGAATGCCTTTGAGGGATGTATCATATGTGCACAGAGGATAGGTACGTATGATACATCCATTTCTAGACATGCTAGGACAATTCAGAGATAGGTATGATGTAGTCATTGAGGTGTCAGGTCTTTGTTAAATCCCCTCTCTCTAAAATTATTCTGAGTTTGCCTCATTCCCATTGATGATGCGGCACAGTCAAGAGGTGCCATGTATAAGGTTTGGACCATATACGAACAATCTTTGATCTGGGAACCAAGATAAATGCACTGAGGTTTTCTTGTGATGTATTACTGCATTAAATATTTTGGACCATATGGAGACATTGGTTTTTATTCTTTTATCTGAAAACCAAGATTTACCCAAGTCTAATTACTATTTTGGTTTTATGCATTCATTGTTTACCTTTTGAGTTGGTGGCTTTAATACCTTACTATTGATGTGTCCTTAAATAGACCTGTTCAGTTTTTGAATTGCCTGCTAAAAGGAAATTATCATGTGTTTCTTCCACAAGGGCATGTTTTGGCAAGCGTATTTTCATTCTTCCAGTTGCTCTGTTCAGAGAATTGGGGAGCTGCATGGATTACTGGTTTTGTTTGTTGTTTTACTCGCTTTCAGATTGACAGATTACTTGTGTGTCTTTTATTTTGTGTAACAGCAAACCAACTCTATAAGGTTACTAAAAAGTTGACCATGGTACCATACTACCAAGGTTGCATGTCGTATCCATTTTTGACAAGGCCAGGGTATTTTGATGATCTCACTCGGGCTAAGAAGCACAGACATTTCTAAAAAGGTGGCGTGTCTGTGTCGGACACCAACACTCGTCGGACACTTCCCCGACACGCGTCCGACACTCATCTAAACGTGTCCTATTTTTTTAAAAATAATTTAGAATTGGACACTCTTCGGACACTCTTTGGACACTTGAACGACACACTTGCCCATTGATTAGAGACATGCGAAACTAATTATAAGTTTAAACAAAATAACTTAGAATATAATGATAAAGAAAAATAATATCAATTTATAGAAATTAGTGTTATATTACATTTATTTATTATTTTAGAATGATATATTTATATATGACATAATAAATATATATTATGTACGTGTCCCCTACATGTCGTGTCTTGCATTTTTTGAAAATTGCCGTGTCGGTGTGTCCGTGTTGTATTCGTGTCGTGTCACATGTCCGTGTCCGTGTCCGTGCTTTGTAGCACTCGGGTTACTCTGTCAAGTTTCAGGTCACAAGACTCACAGCTCACTAGATGAGAAAATGGGGAGAGATCCATTTGTTTGCTTTATTATTTGATGAATACTGCTTTCAACAATTTTTGACTTGATTGCTCCATGTTTCTAGAAACGAAAGCTAGATAACATTTTCCATTATCCTATTTCCATAGCCATGTCCCTCATACTTCTTGTTTTTGCAGATGTGGGTACGAGTTTTGCTATACTTGTGGAGCCGAGTGGAAGAACAAGAAAGGGACGTGCTCCTGTCCACTATGGGATGAGGATAATATTTTGTACAATGAAGATGAAGATGAAGATGAAGATGAAGATGAAGAAATCTCTGATGAAGACTATGAATATGATGATTTCTTTGACACCGAATCAGATGATGTCTATTGGTAATAAAGTACTTGCACAGAGAGAGAGAGAGAGAGAGATAGGAATGGCGATGGTAATAAAATGAAAGTGATTCAGATGATTACTATTGAACACATAAATCATTTGTTTTCCAATTACCCCATTTCTGCTTCACTTTTTATTAGATTGTTTGGTGAGTGGATATTAGGTGGTAAATTATATATAGCATTTTTTTGTGCAGACCATTTTTTTCTTTACTCCACCTTGCCCTCAACCTCCTCTTCTCATCCCCTTCCCCAGTCGCTGGCTTTTTGGCAAGATCCATGTAAATTTTTGCAGATTAGGCTTTCAATCCCCCTACCTACTAGGAGTGGTGGTGTACTTGAAGTTTATGCTTGTTTGGTAATGCTGAAGTTTATCTTTGTAGCTAATATCAAATCCATCAAACTTTTCTCCCCATAGGCATGATTGATTGGGTGGATTAGAGCATAGGATTGGGATTATTAATCCGTGAGCCCAATTATCCTATGTTTGTTTTAACATTTTGGTTTAGGATTATTAATCCAATGGATAATTAATCCAACAAATTTGTAGGATTATTAGTAATGGGGTAGGGGTGGGATTATTAATCCAATTGGATAGTGAATACCACACTAATTTAATAGGCTTCACTATTAATTTTGTGAATCAAACATGACCATAAGGTATTATTCTTGAGTCTCCATACTGTTGCTTCACAGATGTTATTGTTTGTGTGCAATTGATGATATGGTTATTGCTTGTCCTCATAAGCTAAGCTGTATGGATAGGTTTGCTGACTTGATTTGTCAGATCAATTGAGAAGTGTAAAGATAGGGTTTGGAAAGGGAATCAATAACTTGCGCGGATTATAGGTGGTTTAGGTTGTGTCAAGCTGAGGTAAAGGAGCTTGAGAAATGGCTTAATCATATCATTAAAGAAAGGAACTTGTACAGAATAGAATGTAGAGGTGGAAAAAGAACCGACAGAGGTTATGAGAGAGTGACATTTAACTTAAAATCGTAATGGAGCTCACATAGAAGGTTGTAAATTTCTGCTCATCAAATTAATTCATGTGTTGATACATTTGCTAACTTTGAGGCTCATATGAATGTTGAGAAATGGCTTATGAGGATCTGACGATGTACTTTAGTATACAAATAAATCATGTGGGGGTTAGGTTATATCCACATGAATTAATTCAGAAAAGAAAAAATGAAATTTTCTTCATTTTAAAAAATAGTATGACATGTTTAAGAACATGTTCATAAACTATTAAAAAATGTTTAATAAGTGTAATGTTGCGTCAGTGTCTAACACAATATCTAACATGACACACCAATTTATATATTTTTTAAAAAAATTCTAAAAGAATATGGAAATACCTAACAAACATTTTAAAAATTTAAAAGAATGTGAAATACCTAACAAACAGAGAATTTGTGACACTAGTTGTAGCATGCGCAAAAATAAAATAATAATAGTTGAAGCACATGCCAAAAAAAAAAAATGTTTAATTGTGTTTTTATTTTTTGTCTTTATAAATAAAAAATTAAAAAGTTCAAATACCTATCTTATTCATATTGTTTTTTTATCTTTGAGCAAAGAAAAATAAAAAAATAAATTTATGATATTTTTAAAATGTGGATTGTTTTTTTTAATGATTTTTTTTTTTTTTTTTTTTGCAAATAATTGGCAAAACAAATTTTCAGTATTTCAAAAAATAAAAGGAGAGAATAATTCCCATTTCATTTTTGTGAAAACCCTCTCCTCCACAGAAACCAAACCCTGCGTAACATTTAACACTATGTTTGGAACGTAGGGAAGAAAATGATTACTTAGGACAAGTTTGGCATCCTCAAAAAAATCTAAAAAGTCAAAAAGTCATTATCCTATTTAAGTTACATTATCTTATTTAAGTTATATCACCTCTCTAATACATCACTTCAAACCCAACCTAAATCCTACCCATATTTCATAAAAAGTCAAAAAGTGCACTTATTTAGTCTTCCCAAACTTGGCCTTAAGTTATAACAGAAAAAAATAAAATGTAACGATTGTGATTTCTCTTCTTTTTATTTGGATAAATAAAAATAAAAATGCTTTAGACCTCTAAATTGTGAGCTCTAATCTGTGGACCCCAGTGTATGATTTGATATTTTAGCCTTTGTTTTGTTTTTTTTTTTTAGGTTGTCACGTCACTAGTGCTCTTATTAGAACTCTATTATTAGAGCTCTCAATCATAACTAAAGTAAAAAATAAAAGAAGGGAAATGATTATGATTTATTTTCTTCTTGTTTGGTTAGATTTGATAAAAGAAAAGAAATTATATTATATTATCAAAATAATTTTTTTTATATTTTTAATCATTTTATTTTTTATATTTTTATAGAGACAGAATTAATATTATAAAAATATTAATTTTATAAAAATATTGATTTCTTTTCTCTCCCAATCTCTCAACTTTTGAGAAAATTAAAATGAAAATTATAAAAAAAATGAGTTTCTCTCAATTTTTTCTCACTTAAATTATCCAAACAAATAAAAAAATTCATATTTTTCCAATTTTTTTCTTTTCTTTTCTTTTGTTTCCAAATCACTCACTCCAAACATAGCGTAAGGAGTAGTAATTTCCTCCATTTCCACACCATCTTCTCTGAACAAAGCCGCCTACTCCTCACCGCCATGGCCGTTGAGTCCGACCTCGACCTCGCTTTCCAACTCCAAATTCAAGAGGCCATGAATGCCTCTCTCGCTCCCCAACCTTGTTCTTCTTCTTCTTCGAGCTTCGCTAGCTTCCTCGACGAAGAAATCGCGAGGTTCGAGCAAGAGCACGGTGATCACGATCATGCCGAGGCCGAAATGAGGCGAATACGCGACGATCTCAGTCGTCGGATTCACGATCAGGCCTTCGCTCGCGACATGAGTCTAATCTCCGAGGAAGAGTGGGTGAACACCGGCGATCACTTCGTCAGACCCTACGGCGAGGGTTCTTCGTCTTCGTCTTCTGTGGGGGTTTCTAATGCGGAGGCTTTCAGGCTTTACTTCAAGGGCTTGGTTAGAGAGGAGAGAGTCGGGGGAGGTGTGAAGAAAATGTCGGCGGGTATTGGAATCGCCATTTGCGATTTGGGAGACTATCCGATTTTTGAGTTGCGAAAGCCTTTGTTTGGTTGTGATGAAATGAGCCACCAAGTGGCGGAAGTGAAAGCTCTGATTGAAGGCCTCAATGCCGCTATCAGTTTGGGTATCACGCGAATTACCATAATTTGTGATGACAATTCGGTCTACCAATATGTGAGTCTCCCTCCCTAATATGCCTGAATGTGGTGTGTGTGTGTATGTCTACATGTTTTGAATTTTATGCATCTAATTTATTGTGCCTGAAAGTTTACTGGGAAAATCTTTGGCTAAGTTTAACTTTGTGCTGTAGCTTCTAACAGGATCAGGATCGCTTGAAGTTGACTGTTGGTGTTCTTGTGACATTGTTCAGCTTCTGTAAAATACTTATTTTTTTGTTACATTGTTGACTTTTGAAAACAATGCAAATGCTTATTTTATTGATTAGGCACCAAGTGTTCATAAGTTTGTTCCCGAGATTTTGGTTGGTTTAGCCTTGTCTTGTTCGCAAGCTACTTTTCTGTGCCAGCAAATAAACAAAAAAACTAAATTGCCATTTTCCTTCGCATATTAGAAATTATAGATTCTTTTGTTATTTGTATATTAACAGAATTCAATAGAAAAACTAAAATGATTCTATCACTGACACTGTTCCATACTGAAGAAATTTGTCATATTCCCTCATGCCCTCATGCGATTCCCTCTCTCAACCCTTAGCCACCCTCCATAATTTTTACTGCACTTAGTGAACTAATGATATTTCTAGGTCATCAAATGCCTGATTGATGAGTGGGTTGATGCTGTTTTTACTAATGCAGGTTACTGGCAAAGCCATGCCAATGCAGGGAAATATAGCTGCATTTCTTGGTCAGTTGACACTTCTCCAAAGAAAATTTTCATATTGCTGTCCCTCTCTCGTGGCGCAAAAAGATGTTAAGTTTGCACTCAAACTTGCAAGTGAGGCAATAGTTTCTCAGGGCACCTGTTTGGCAGAAAGTAGTCGTGCCAAAAATATAAAGGAAACTTGTTCAATTTGTTTGGAAGATACTGATGTTTGTCAGATGTTTTCTGTTAATGATTGCCTGCACCGCTACTGCTCTTCTTGTTTGAAAAAACATGTAGAAGTGAAGTTACTTCAAGGGATGCTGCCAAAATGCCCTCATGATGCATGCAAGACTGAGCTGAAAATTGAGAGCTGCAAAAATTTCTTGACATCAGAATTATATGATCTTATGAGCCAACGTATAAAGGAATATTCCATTCCCGCGACACAGAAAATCTACTGCCCATATCCTAGGTGTTCGGCATTAATGTCGAAAGCCGAGGCTTTAGTAAATACTAATAATGCAGGAGCCAGCATGTGCGAGAGATGTCGTGGCCTGTTCTGTATGAGCTGCAAGGCCCCTTGGCACAGTAACGTCAGCTGCAATGATTACAAAATTTTAAATCCTTACCCATGTGCAGAAGATGCAAAGCTGAATTCTCTTGCAAGGAGGAATCTGTGGCGCCAGTGTGTGAAGTGCAACCATATGGTTGAACTTGCAGAAGGTTGCAACCACATTTATTGTAGGTAAATGCCTTAATGGTTTTAATATTTTTTGTAGTGGGGCTTAAATCGTGTTGTTCACTCCATAATGGACCCAAGTTACCACTTGGCTAGGATAGGCTAGGACACTTCCCTTATGGAAGTCATATTTTGAAATGGAAGTAGATGATGAACATGGTGTAAGATGGAAAAAGGATAGAAAAAGGTGGTTTAATTCCTCAGGACAAATGTACAATATTGGCATGGTTAGGCGTACTAAAGAAGCAGAATTGCCTTCTAAAATCTTTGGAAGTGCTCTTTGTTTAGGGCACAACCCTTACATGAGGAAGTGACACGTGGAAACTAACTATTGTGTATTGTATTTGATGCATTATACTTCCAAATCTCTTTTTCTTGGTGGTATATGATTTGTGCAATTTGTAGCATGCTTTTGTCCTGTTTATTGATATTATCTGTCTCTTGAATTAAGTAGTGTTTTATCTGTAACCCTTTACTCTTGCTACTTTGGTATTTCCACTAAATTCATATTAAGGAAACAGATTTATGTTAATTTTTATCAGTCTCCGTCTTTACCATGTGTGTCTTGGTAACAAACCACTTGTCAAAACTCAATAAACACTGTTGTCGTTGCTTCTAACTTCCTCAGCTTTATATCACCTATTACTCCTCTGAATATTTTACTATCTGGAAAGGAAAACTGTAATATGTTGGATAATTGGATTGCTTTCTCATACTTCACCTTTGTGCCAATACTTAGATTGCCAGTTATACTTGTTATTTTTGCAGATGTGGTTACGAGTTTTGCTACATTTGCGGGGCTGAGTGGAAGAACAAGAAAGCAACATGTAGGTGTCCTCTCTGGGATGAGCGCAATATCGTATATGATCAGCAGAATAGGCATCAACAAAGACTGGGATGATAAGAAATACCCTACTCTGATCCAGAGTATCAATGAATGGCCGTAAGATATGTTTATATATATGTATATACATATAAGCTTATATTTCCCACTTTCCTTTCAAAGAAAAGAGAAAATTAGATGGTAGTATTGAGATTTTTATGTTGCAATGGATCAAAAGTTGAACCATTTAGGAAGCTTTACTTTTGTTCTAATGTTGGTACAATCCTCGATTCTTATGTAGAAGAGGCTTTGGAACTTATGTTGAAAGTATCTTTTACTTTTTTGGTAAGCTGTGTTGTTTCTTTATATTTGTTATGTGGTATGACCAATAGTCCCACATCGACCGTGGATGAGATTTTTGAATCATTTATATAGCATAAGCTAATTATATGGAGGAAGAGTTGATGCAAGGATTCGCTTCTCGATTAAATTGTACATATCAAAACTTGCCTCTAAAGTACCTTGGGTTACCTCTAGGAGCTAACCCTGGGAGGAAAAGTACTTAGAAGCCAGTCTTGGATAGATTTAAACAGAAATTACCCTCATGGAAGAGAAGGTTGCTCTCGTTTGCTAGGAGGCTAACGTTGATTAAATCTGTTTTGAGTAACTTGCCTATTTACTACATGTCCTTGTTCAAACTACCAATGGGGGTGGCTAAAGAAATTGATAAAATTCAAGCAAATTTCCTATGGGGGGGGGGGGGGGGGGGGGGGGGGGGGTGTTCGGATCTGAGAAGAAAAGTTCACATGGTTAAATGGGAAGCCATTACCAAGGGTAAAAATTTGGGAGGTTTGGGAGTTAGAAGATCCACAGATATGAATAAGTGCCTTTTGATGAAATGGTGGTGGAGGTTTGGGGCAGAAAACCACACTTTGTGGAAGGATGTTATATGTTTAAAGTATGATATGGGGGGTGGAAGATGGCTGCCATATATGGAAGGAAATATCAGAGTTTCAAAAATTTGGTTTGATATAATTAATGCAGTTACATCTCAGCCTGAATTTTTCAATTTCTATCTTGATAACGCTAACATTCAGTTGGGAAATGGTAGGAGAGCTCAATTCTGGTTAGATAAATGGTCCGGGGAATTGTGTCTTGAGACTGAATTTCCCAGATTATTCTCTCTGTCCACCGATAAGTATGGAACAGTTTCTGAATTTTATACTAGAAGAGGAGGGTTGCAGGACTGGAATCTGGAATTTAGGAGGCCTTTGTTGGCCTGGGAGGAGGAGGAGGAGGAGGTATGTAGGTTATATACCTTAATTAGATCCATACCAGCCATTCGGGTCTCAAGTCCAAATATGTGGAAGTGGAAAGCTGATCCAACTGGGTTGTTCTCTGTTGCATCAGCGTACAAAAGATGTGAACTTCTCTTGGGGCCTGTTAGGAATATGGCAGAGGCAGTTTGGCATAACTGTGCTCCACCTAAAGTAAAATGCTTTGGGTGGTTGGCATGGCAAGGTAAGGTGAAAACATCAAGTTTCCTGCAGAGAATAGGGATCTTAGATGTGAATGCTAATGCGGGTTGTGTTTTCTGTCATGATGAGGTAGAAACAGTCTACCATATGTTGCTTTTTTGTCCTTTTGTTTGGCTGCTATGGTTTCATATTATGAAATGGTGGGGTGTACAGTGGGTTATACCAAACTCAGTGGAAGGATTGTTGCAATGGTGGTCATTCTGTAAGATGAAAAAGATTGAGAAACAGCTATGGAAGGTTGTACCTTTGGTTGTCCTTTGGTCCATATGGAAGCATAGAAACGATTGTGTGTTTAATGGGTTGCGGCCAAATTTTGAAGATCTCTGTGAGCTGGTCAAAGTAAGAATAGTTTTGTGGGTCAAATCTTCCCCAGCCAAAGTGGAGTTCTCTGTTAATGATATAGTCTTTTACTTGCAGCAGGTCCAATATTGTATTAGACATAGGAGTTGAGTCTTGGCCCTGGTTTGCTTTGCTGGAGTGTGTATTTGTCTGTCAGCTTCGACTTGTTGCTGGTCCTGTGGTTCAGGTTCAGATTCTGCCCTGTTGGTTTGTGAGGCTCAGTGGTGGACTGAGTTGTTGGACTGCAGTGTTAGTGCTTGTGGTGTAGTGGTGTGTTCTTAAGGTTGTAGCCATTTCCTGATGGTGCGGTTGGCTCAGATTATCTAGTGATCTCTGTGAGCTCAGTATAGTTAGAGTGGCTCTCAGATTATCTAGTGCTCTCTAGGCTGCTGGCCTGTTTGTTGATGGGGCTGCTTTACAGTTGTGCTTGGACTGCTCAGCAGTAGAATAATACAAGGCACTCAGCTCTATTTTTCTTCAAATTCAAGAACTATCCTGGCTGCTGTACATTAGGTTCTATCTGTTTAGGCTCTTGCACATTAGGTTTGCTCTGCTGTCAACTGGTAGGCTGTTGGCTCTTGTGGGGTTGTTGGTTCAGGTTCTACTTTGTTGATTGGGCTGTCACACAGATATGCTTGGACTGCCATACAGATATGCTTGAGCTGTCATTCAGGTTCTATGGGCAATTCTATGGGTTGTTCTGGACTGTTTTGTTTGGTCTGCTTTTGTCTGTGGCTGCTGCTGCTATGGAGTGTTCTGTTCTGGTCTGCTTCTGTTGGAATATCAATGGTTGCTATTGGTTAGATTCTGCTGGTGAGCTGTTGTGCTGGGCATCAGACTATGTAAAGGGCTGCTGGTGTAATGTTGTATTTGTTCTAGTGGGCTGCAAAGGGATATGCTGATCTGATATGCTGTTTGGGGAAGGCTAAATTGCTGTTTGGAGAAGGCTGAATTTCTAGGGGGTTGGCCTGTGATCAAAGGCAAGGAGTTGAGAAGGTTGGTGGAAATGCTAATGCTGCTGTAGGAAGCAAGCATCCAGGCAAAATATAGAGTTGCTGATCTGCTGACGTATTATTTTGTTGATCTGTTATGCTTAGGAGCTAGGTTTGGTTGGTTGGTCGTTTTATTTCAGATGTTTGGCTGATGGTCTGAATTGGGTGCTTGTTCTGATGTTACTATGGTCTGTTCTCTTTTCGTTGGTCTCTCACCAACTTGGGGTGCTAGCAAATGATAGGATGAGTTTTGTGGTGCCAACCTAGTTGGGATCATTTAGCTCATTGTGATGCTTTTGCACTTCATTTTTCTTTATTGATGTAATTTGTCTTGTACTTTGTATTTGTTTATTCCATCAATAAAGTTTCGTTTTTGCCGAAAAAAAAAAAAAAAGAGAAGCTAATTATATGGGAGTGCCCCTTAGGGGACATCCGATAAAATTGGAACGATACAGAGAAGATTAGCATGGCCCCTACGCAAGGATGACACGCACAAATCGAGAAATGGTCCAAATTGTTTTTTTGCCTCTTTTGCCCTGAATTGATTGGCTGAATTACCAAACTGCACTTCAAAATTTATTTCCTTCTCACATCAAGAGCAGCTGTTTCTCTCCTTTTCAACTCTTTATCTGCTAACAGTCACTGAGATTCTTGGTGACGATTTTGAAACCTAAAGCTTTAGTTTTTTTTATAATATAAAAATCTGAAATTTTGTAAATATTACTGTTACATGATTTTAGATAACTTTTGCAAACATTGTGTGGATCATTTTTCTAAGAATCATGTGGTAAGCAAATTTTGAATGTAAAATTTTCTCTTGACAAGCAAGGAAAAGTAATAACACAAACTTTTTTTTTTTCTTTCTTTTTTTCTCCTCCTTTTTAAAATTTGTTTTAATGTCTAAAATTATATATGACATGATTCTACTAAACAATAAATTTTGAAATGTAATTGTAAAATATGAAGTATTAATAATATATTTTTCAAATTGGGCTGTGCTAGGGGGCTCGAATTTGGAGCCCCCAAATCCCTCGAAAATGAAGAGAAGAAGAAGAAATAAGGAAGAAGAAGGAAGAAGAGAAGGAAGAAGAAGAAGAAGGACTGGAGGGGGCACCATCAACCGGGCGGAGGCAGAGGCAGAGGCGTCGGCCGACGAGCGACGAGCTGCGACCTGCGACGATCGGCGAGCTGCGAGCGACGATCGGCGAGCTACGATCGACGATAGGCGACCTGCCTTTCTTCTCTCCCTCTCCCTCTCCCTCTCCCTCTTTCTCTTTCTCTTTCTCTCCCTCTCCCTCTTGGACGAGCAGCGACGAGCATGAAGAAGAAGAAGCAAAAAAAAAAAAAAAAAAAATTCCCAAAACGACGTCGTTTTGGGGATTAAGGGGATTAGGGGGGGCCAAATTCGAGCTCTCAAACATTATTCTTTCAAATTATAACAAGGTAAAAACATAAATACTCTCTCATATTTTTTTCTCAATAAGAGCATCTCCAATGGTGTGCCATTGGAGCTGCTATTGCCAAAATTATGGCAGCAGTGGATAGAAAGGCAGCTCCAATGGCAACTTTTAGCAGCTGCTATCTTTGGCAAATGCCAAAGCTTGTGTCAAATATGGCACAAGTTTTGGCAGTTGCCAAGTCATCTTTAGCCAACTGTTTCCTCCTTCCCTCCCTCCCTTTTTCATCATCCTTTCCAAACACAGTTTCAATATTCATACTCTACAGTTTCATCATCTATTCCAAATTTCCAAACAATATTCACCCAACAATTTCCAAATTTCCAAAATTCAAAAAAAAAAAAAAAAAATTTCACCAATTTGAAGCAATTTCCAAACAATTAATTTCCAAAATTCACCCAACAATTTCCAAACACAAAAAATTAGAAAATCAATTTCACCAATTTCACAGAAATTTTTTTTAAAAAAATTAGGAAATCAACACAGTGAGGGAAAAAAAATACCTGATAGAAATAGAAAATCAACACAGTGAGGGAAAAAAAATACCTGATAGAAATGGGTTGATCTTCTTTGTTCTTTGGATGATCTTCTTTGTGTTCATCATTAGGGTTTCAATCTTTTTCATCACCGATCCATTGTTGGAGTCAGACAGAGAGTGACAGAGAGGAGTGAGAGAAATAGAGGGTTTCAATTTTCTTTATTGCCGATCGAAGAGAGAGAGAAGAGAGTAAGAGTGAGACTCAGACTCAGAGTGAAAGGGATCAACACTATCGCAGCTCGAACAGAAAGAGAAGAGAGATGAATCTAAAAGTGTGAGAGAGACACGGAGACTGAGAGGGACTGAGAGGAGGAAATGGTGGGAGAGAGAGAAGAGAGCGAATAGAGTGAGAAGATTCAATTTTCTTCATCGCCGATCAAAGAGAGATGAATCTGAGAGTGAGAGAGAGTGAGACAGAGACTGAGAAAATGTTGGATGAGTCTGAGAGTGAGAGGAATAAGAGAGACAGTGAGAGGGAGAGGAAGAAAATGTTGGATGATTCTACACAAATCATCTAAACCATTCAAGACCAATACATGAACGGTGGTGATGACAAATGATAGAGCCGTTGTGCTCCGTTTGGCTTTAAAAAAAAAAAAATTAGTTTACATTTGTATAATGAAAATTTATGGTTGGTTTGGGATATTATAAAAAAGTGCACTTTTTGACTTATTGGCTTATATGAGTCGGGTTTGGGTTGGGTTTGATGTGATGTGTTAGGGAAGTGATGTGATTTAAATAAGATGATGTGACTTAAATAAGATAGTGACTTTTTAATTTTTTGTATTATTTAGTAAATGCCAAACTTGACCTTAGTTTATATTTGTATAATGAAAATTTAGTTTATAAAATTTAGTCTATATTTGTATAAATTTTTCAATAAAGTATAATGAAAAAATAAATATATTTTTTCAAATGAAAGCAATAAAAAAATAAAATACATTAACTAAAATTAAATGAAAATAATTTTATTATAATAAAAAGACATTAAATATATTTTTTTCTCAATTTTTATTTTTTAAATTTTTTTATATTTGTATAGTTGGGAATAATATAAATATATAATTTTTTTTACAAATAATTAAAAAAATGTCATAAAAGATAAAAAATAAACAAAAATAAAATCACAAAAAAATTATATCCAAACAACACTTATAAACTTGGTAGGAAAGTTGGTTGAGATTTGTTAAAATAACAAATTACCATTGGAACACTATTACTATAATTTAGCAAAATAACACTATTCATTGCCAAATTATAACAATAGTAATGGCAATATAGCAACAACCATTGGAGATGCTCTAACAATAGATATTAAGGCTTCATTTGAAAACAGACTATTTTAGTAATTTTTTGGTGATTTGACTAAAATATGATATAAAAAAATTAGTATGTTAAGAATTTTTTTTAAATTTTTTATGAAAAAATGTGAAAAAAATAATTTAAATAATTAAAAAATTAGTAAATTGACATTTTTGCCCTTTGAGAGTGGCCTACTATTAAACCCGTGAGAGAGTGAATTCACCTGACCTGCTGTCAGGTGAAGTGATGCGGCCGACTGCTAACAAGCAGCATGAAGTGATGCCGTAGACTGAAAAAGATAGGGTTGTTGCCAAATATTGGACTTCACCAATTTTAGGTTCCGAAAAAATATATAAAAAAAAATGTAAATATTGGATTAGGACGTGATTTTAACATAAAAGAGGGATAAAAAGGTCATTTTACCTTTCTTGTTTCAGACATCACATGATTTCAAATTCATCTATGATATAGAACTCTAGGGTAATGCTATAGTGTGCAACTTACACCTTACACATTTTTGTGTTCACTTACACCTTACACTTACACCTTTTTTACCTTTCACTTACACCTTTTGTGTAAGTGACACATGGTGTGCAACTTATACATTTCATTTATACCTTCCACTTACACTTACACCTTACACTTACACCTTTTGTGTGAATAGCACATGGTGTGCAACCCACTTACACCTTTTGTGGGTTGCACACTTAAGAAGAAGCCAGAACTCTAATGATGTAACAGTAAAAAAAATAAATAAATAAATAAACAGCAGTGCTACAGAGCACTAGAGTAGTTCTACTGAGCTGGCTCCATATTTTAAAAAATAATAATAATAAACAAGTAAAAGACAAAACAGAAATAAGAAAAAAATAATTTAATGCTTATTTGGAGTTTCTCTTTTAGATGTCTAAATCATTTTTAATAAATAAAACAAAGACACACACATCACATTACAAGTGAGACTCACTTGTTTAGAGCTCTCTCAGAATTTAAGAATTAGAGCTTTAAAATATTTTTCTTTCAAATTATAGATAGATTTGTCGATAAAGTAGTAATTTTTTTAATTTTTTTAAAGATTTTTTAATTTTTAAATTAAAATAATAGAATGCCAAAGGAGACTTAGCTAAAGTAAATATTTGCCTGCCTTACCTCGTGTAGGGTTTCTGCACCCTGATAGAAAGTGGAAGGAGATGGTATTTATCCCGTCTCGTCTTTAATATAATAAATTACAAAATTTATATTTTATATTTTTTAATCTTTATTTTGCTTTCACTTTGTTCTTGTCACTTTCTTGAATTTTTTTTGCTCTGACAAAAAATTAAAGTGAAAATAGAACATCGAGTCTGTTGTCTTATTTATAGGTCGGTGTCACTGGTTTTATTCTTTAGGTAAGATTTGTCTGTAGTTAGGCCTTTCAAGTCTTATATAATTCCATTGGTTGATATTTTCGTCTATTTTGAGAAGATGGTAAAAAGTGATCTTTTTTACTTTTAATTAAATTTTTGATTTTTTAAGACAAATGATTTAAGAAGTTGATAAAAAGTTACTTTTGACTTTTCTGATTAATATTTATTTATGATGTCAAATCATAATAAAATGATCAAACTACCCCTATTTAGTTTAAAATATTTACAGTTTTACCAATGTAATATATTTTGACTCATGAGAGGTAGAATTGTAATTTTACTATTGGCTAAAAAACAACTTTTCAAATGAAAAAAATTCAAAAAAATCCACTTTTGACTTTTATTACAAATCAAAAAAAATAACTAAAAGCCAACCTCCCAAAACAAGCCTTTATGGCCTCGGTAGATCTTTCTTGAAAAACATTTAGGCCAAGTTTGACATCTACTAAATAATGTAAAAAGTCAAAAAGTCACTATCTTATTTAAGTCACATCATCTTATTTAAATCACATCACCTCTCTAACACATCACACCAAACCCAACCCAAACCCAACCCATATAAGCCAATAAGTCAAAAAGTGTACTTTTTTAAAACATCCCAAACCAACCCTAAGATTTAACTGCATTTATTTTTGAAGAACAAGTAAAATTTTGAATATAGGTTTTAGATAATTTGATAAAAGAAAAAGAAAAAAAGAAAAGGCTTAATTAAATTATGAAATCACATAATTATCAAATTAATTTAAATTTTATTTTTTATAGTTATGAATAATCATGTATCATATTATTAAAAATAGTATTTTTCTCATACTTAAGTAGCACATTATAAGGACTCACCTTTTTCTAAAAGAGCCGCGTTAGCATATATATATATATATTTAATTATATATAGAATTTTACACAAACTTAAACTTAATTTGAAATATATATTAACTTCATCTATTCTATATAGATTGTATTTAATAAATATTTCTTTTTCATATATTTTTCATGATAAATTGAGATAATCCTCAAACCCAATATCAATTTTGTATTTCACATTTGTTTTTTCTTAATTCTTTCAAGGGTATTACGATTTTTTTTTAATGCTAAATTTTTTTTTCTTCTTATTTTTTCGTGCATTATTATTATTCTATATTATGGATTTGTCGTTTAAATTTTATAGTGATTCTATTTATTAAATTATATTTCATTTCCTATATTGTTTTATATTATCACAACTCGCAAGAAAAAAAACCTGCACAACATTGATACTCTCGAAGAACTTTTAAAATTTAGATTTACTGCTAGAGTTACTTTTTTAATTGTTGAACAATAAGTTCTTTCAGTTCCGATTCGTAGCTCGAAAACACTGTGGCTCGAATTGCAAAACGACGTCGTTTTGCTATTTTTTTTTTTATTTTTTTTATTTTTTTCTCTTCTCTCTGGTCTGAAACTGAGACGAAGAAGAAGAAGAAGAAGAAGAAAGAAGAAGAGGGGAGGGGAGAGAAAGAGATTCAGTTCAGTTCTTGAAGAATGATCCAAATAAAAAATAGACCAGAGGTCTTCATCATCTACCAACATTTAGTTCTTGAAGAATGATCCAAACACACCAGAGGTCTTCATCATCTACCAACATTCAGTTCATCTTCATCATCAAAAACACACCTTCATCAACAACACAGAGGTCTTCATCATATCCAGATAAAAAAAAAAAAAAACAGATCGGTGATGGCAGATTCAGATCCAAACCCAAGTAAAAAAATATATATATATACAAAAAACATCATCTTCTTCAGATCAGATCATCTTTTTGATTGGATCATCTTCTTGAAGAATTTGATTGGATCATCTTCAGATCAGATCATCTTCTTGAAATTCTTGTTCTCCTCCTCTCTTCCTCTTCTTTCTCTCTTCTCTTTTCTTCATCTCTCTCTCTTTTCTGTCCGTATTCTAATTCAAAAAGCAAGAAAAAGAGAGAAGAAAAAAAAAAATCGAAACCCAAAACGAAGCAAGAAAAAGAGAGGAAAAAAAAAATCGAAACCCAAAACGAGGTCGTTTTGGGTTTCGAGCCGAATTCGGGCCACCGAATTCGGGCCACCGAATTCGAGCTACAAGTCATTTTTCAAGTTCTTTTATGTATTGACATCATGTTATAGATGATTAATTATTTCACGCACTGAGATGCATCTATCGTTTGAATGTTTTTATTTATTATTATTTTTTTTTGAGTTTAGATGTTGTTATGTAATGCTTTTTTGGTTAGTCGTTATTGAATTTCTTTTATAGTTAATATTTTAATATAATTAAGAGTATTTATTTTGCAATCTTAATATATATATATATATCATATAAAATAATTATATGATCATCTAACTACAACGTATATATATTTAATGCTTTCAATAAATTTTATATAATTTCTATTTTTACATATTTTTATTTTTCAAATAAATTTAAAAGAAAATTAAATAGTTAGAATTACTTTTAATTTTATGTTACTATTTTTTTTTCTAATTTAACTATTATTTTTAATATCAAAATGAGTATTTATTTTATAATTTTATAATTTAATATATATCATACAAAATTATTATATAATAATTACACTTATAATAGAAAAAATTACTAATAAATCCCATGTAGGTAAATATTGCTCTAATTAGTCCTGATTGTTTTTTTACAAACCATTTAGTCCTTTATTTGGTTGGTTTGATTTTTTTGTTTGGTGTATTGTTTATGCATTTTACTGATTTGCCCATATTTTGTTTTTTTTTATTTTTCCATTTTTTTATGTTGTTTATGGGAAAGGTAGGTTGTAACATTCCTTTTTTGTAGGAAAGGTGTTTCTGAGGCATCGTTGGTAGCTTATGGTGTTTCCCAGTTGAGTCTTTAACTGCTAATGTTTGTTTCGGCTGGATTGGAATACATTTTCTAGGGTTGGTGTTTTGGGTGTTGCCGTTTCATTCTTCGGGGGTATACGATTGATGTGTTTTGGCGAGGTACATTCAGGTTGGTTTTTATGTCAGATTTGTGAATGGTTTTTTTTCGTTTTTTTTAATGTTGTTTACTGTGGCTGATTTGGTGATGTGTATGTCGGTCTGCGTAGGGAGATGGGTTGGAATGTGTACATGAGGTTTCTGGGGGTTTTATTATTTTATTTTAAATTTTGATGTTTCACTGTGGTAGTTTCCCGATGTTTGTGATTTGTCAATGAACTATAAGTCCATGTTAATGTTGTGGTTTTGTATTGGGACGCTCTGTTATTCATCTTCATGTAGGTCTGTTGTGTTAATTTTCTGGGAATACAACGCATGTGGGGGTGGGGGGCGGTGTAGCTGTCTTTTTTTTTTCAAGAACTACTCGACGGGTTTAATATGTAATGAACCAAACATTAAATTGTTATAACATTATTGTTCATAATTATGTGTGCGAAATGTTTTACATTGTTATATGGTTTTCTCGCAGGCATGGAGGTGGCAATGTTGTTATTGTGTTCGTTCAAGCAGACTAACGCGGTGCTCCGTATTAACCAAACATTAAAATTTGCTCAGTTGGTTGACAATGTTTGCGAGAAGTTTGATATCTTCGAGCGAGATTTGGTTTATTTCTTGTTCACCATACCTGGGTATAATAAGTTTAAGGTTAATTGTGACGATGATGTGCAGAACATGTTGTCACTTGCAAAGTCATTCGGTCTCGAGCATATTGACGCTCTAATTCACGTGGGAAGTAATGCGTCAGGCATACAATGTGGTGTAACAGTGTCACCCGACGATGTGGGGTGCGAGACCATGGATTGGAGGACAGCCGATATGGAAGATCGAACTGATCTATTGTCGTCATATTGTCCTCATAAAAAGAAGACATTTTTGTCCGCTGGCTGGGCCTTGGGTATTACATATGTTGGTCAATCTTTTTTGGGGGGTGTGCATGAATTCCGGACGGTACTTTGCAAGTATGCTGTCGAATGCGGTTTTCAGTTTAAGTATGTCAAAAACGACTCCTTACGAGTCACTGCTATATGCAAGTTTGCAACGTCGACTGGATGTGCTTGGTTGGTTCACGCAAGGGTGTCTGCAGCGAACGGTATTTTGAGTTTGAAAAGGTTCAATAGGGTGCATTCTTGTGGGATTGCTGTACGGACGTACAGGAACCCACGGACTGGGTCAGATTTGGTTTCCAATGTTATCGCAAGTCGTGTGCGTGAACAACCGCTCACCCGCCCAATGGACGTGGTCTTTGACATGAAAGACGGGTACGGGTTAGGTATTAGTTACCGGGTTGCTTGGTTGGGAGTAGAAAAAGCGAGGAATGAAGTATTTGGTGATCATGCAATGTCGTTCGACCAACTCAGGTGGTATAGTGATGCTGTTATGCATAACAACCCACATAGTTATATTAATTTGGATTTCGATCGACAAACTGGGCGGTTCGTGAGGTACTTTATATCTTTCCGTGCATGCATCGATGGGTTCAACAATTGCCGTCCGCTTTTATTTTTGGATGGTACATTTCTGAAGGGTAGGTTCAAGGGAACGTTGCTTGCGGCTACTACTGAAGATGGTAACCAAGGTACGGTTCACATTTTGTTGAAGTTTCTGTTGTACAGTTTGAGGGATATGATTTACTGATGTCACTCTGCACAAGATGTGCATTACATTCCTGTTTATTCATTTTTTTTATCTTCTACTATCACCTAACTCACTGTTCATTTATGCCTAATGTTTATGCATCTCCTGCAGGGTTATTCCCCGTTGCATTTGCTATTGTAGATTCGGAAAATTCATGTAACTGGGAATGGTTCTTACGTCATCTGTCCGAAATTATAGACTGTTCCAGGACTTTAACTTTTGTGTCCGACCGTAATCAAGGGCTATTACAATCCATGCGAACTGTTTTACCAGCGACACACCATGCATTTTGCTTACTACATCTGCAGATGAATCTTCGAGACCGCATGAAATATGTTAATGCGGATCAGAAAATCGGTCTCATGCGAAAGTTACGAGAATGTGCTTACGCCCCTACAGTGAATTCTTTCAATCAGAAAATTGAAATTTTGAAGCAGTGTAGCCTAACGGTTGTTGGAAATTTTCTAAAAGATTTGGATCCTAAACATTGGGCTAACGCGTACTTCAGGTATGAGGTTAATTTACATTTACACTACGTAATTGACACCAATTTGTGTATAGTATGAATATAATTTATTTAATTTTGTTGTCCCCATAGTGGCCGTAGGTACAGCGAGATGTGGTCTAACGCTGCTGAATCGTTCAACAACTGGATTCGCGAAGCTCGCCACCTTCTCATTACTCAACTGGTGGATGCAATTAGGGGGAAGATCATGGAACAAATGGCAAAGCGTAAGATCAAATCCACTGTGTGGGTTGGCGAGATTTGTCCGAAGATGGAAAAAATTTTGGTGCATGCATTTGAAGACAGCAGGTCGTGGATTGTGAGTCAGTCGGATGATAATGTTTTTGAGGTTCATTCGCACCCATCGGTTTTAGTCGATATTGGCAGGCGCTCATGTTCTTGTTTCCAATGGCAACTGAATGGTTTCCCATGTTTACACGCGGTTGTTGCTTTTCGAAATAGTGGTAAGAACATTTACGATTACATTGAATCGTTTTACCAAGTGGTGGAGTACAGGGCAGCATATGCAGGTTCTATCCACCCAATTCCTACGGTGGAAAAACCCAAATTCACTGTCGCAGACTATCTCATTGGCCTACCTATTTATAAGCATCCTCCCAATAGGCCCAAGAAAAAAAGAATTCCGTCAAAGGGTAAAATTGTTCATCGTATTCGGTGTGGACGTTGCGGCAAGATGGGTCATCACAATAGGAAAACATGCAAGGAACCAATGTAGCATGCTGGACGTATTTTTTCCCCCATTTTCTGCCCCAACCAAATTTTCAAATAATTACTGAAGACTACGTTACTTATTACGACATTAAGTGATACCAACATTTACCTTCAGAGCAGTTTGTATTACTTAAATTTTTTGGGACGTACATTATTTATTTTATACATTCGGTTTAGTTCGTTAAATTTAAATTCATTTGCCCATTGGATTATGTATTTACAAAATTTCATTGCACTACTTTCGGACTACATATCATTTTCTGGGTCGTTACGCCACATTTCATACAACATTCACAATGCAGCCCCATTTACGGTGGCCAAGTTCGTACCTGATCAGTATTGTTCGTTACCAATGTTCAGTGGCATCAAACATTAACTATTCCTGTATAGTAGTTCAAAAAACATGATGGTGTAGTACTTTCCTTATTTCCTCCACCGGATTGGGGTTGGCATCCTCGAAATGCTCTATTTTACACTTTATGCATTCGTGGTGGTACAAGAAATTATATTGTTTCAATGTGCAAACATTACAAACAACCTCCATACCAGCTCCTTGTCAAGTACATACCAGTAACCACAAATTGGAAATACAAATAAATTAAATATGATGCAAATCATGTTTGTCATATTTCAAAATAGGAGTACGTATTAATTGTACGCGGTAGTTATTATAATCACTGCCATTAGATCAACGTACGCTACCTTTGGAACAACTGATGGACATTCAAAACAATTCCAACCTATAATACACCAACACAAACAACATGTCCTCCTGAATGCGCCAAATGTTCACAGCCACAATAACACTTTCGCAAAATTATTTATTTTAAATCAACCATAAAAAACAATCAAAGCCAAAGCTAGTTGTCATCATAATAGGACAAAAACCACCATAAACACATTCTGTACATCAAAAAACAAAAATAGTGTGTATTCCATACGCCCATCAAGCGTTTTGTGGTTCAAAAAAAATTTCTAATGCAAAACAGTTTAGAAATTTAACTTTGGTGTGAAAGGTGTAGCCAAACAGTCCAGTGCACACAGCCCTCTAACCTGATAATTTAAAAACATCTTCACTATTGACGTCCGTAGCTCGTTTGGCGTTTCCCCGTCCATCGCCTTTCCAATTTCGCCTCCCTCCATGTACTACTTTATGATGTAACATACGAAAATGCCACAATCCGCCCTGCTCCGTCAAAATAAATCAAGCTTTGTCAACACCAAACAGTTTGCAAAATAAATCATTTCATACAATAACTATCAATAAAACACAATAACTTCACTTCGGTCCATATCACCGAAACCCATTTTTCAAAATGTAATAATCCTACTCTATGTTACAGAAATATTGATCCCATAGTTACTTGACGATAGCAGCATCAATCAACTCACATTAAACGTTAATTTAGTTATAATTTTTTTACATGAACCTACAACATTTGGCACCACTCAAATCATTTCGGTTAAGGGAAACCATTACGTTCCCCCATACAAAATCCCAAAAAAAACCATACCTATTAATTGTTCCCCCCCTCCAAATCCAATCAGCTGCACACTATACTATTGTGTATATAGGTCAATACAAAAAAAAAATCCAAACTTATGTATTCGGACTCTGCTGTGGACAGTCAATCACTGGAATTAGTGGCCGTCAAAATTCAATGCTTTAACACTTCTAGATTCCAACCTTGGTTTGACAAATTTATAATAATATTCTTCCACCCATTGCTTCTGCAAATTCAATGGTCTCATAAACGTTACACCACCGAAACTAACATCAACCCAAACTAAATACAGCAAGCCAACATGATATTAATGGGTGCTCAAATTAAATAACTGAAAGTACTTGTGAAATAAAACAACCACCACAACTTCGGGCATGCGTATTCAGCGTCCCGGGCTTACCACTTTCAGTACTTCGTTATAATGTTCATCCCGTACGCCTCGCCTTGGTTTCAAAGAGTTATAATGCTTCCATGTCCCGTTGTTTGTGTCATTCACCATTACAGTCCAATGTTTGGCATGATACACTGGGTAATGGGTGTATCTATGACCTCGCGCTGCTTTTGTTTGCACGTTCAGATACTTCATCTGTGACATAGCACTCATACTCCGCATCACATCCTGTTGTTTGTTTCCAATGAAAAATGTTTAATAACAACATAACATTGAATTGAAATCTACATGTATAATTCAAACCTTCCCAACAAGCACACGTACCGCACATACGCTGCTAAAAACATATGACGTGCCTACACCTTCATCTTCACAAACACCATTTTTTTGCAACCTCTTTAGCATGGCTGCATATGCATCAATTACCTACGCATCACACAGACAACGTCAATCATGTTGCATTGAAATAAAAACAGTAATAGAAAATGACAACACTCAAACACACGTCCACACAACAGCCACATATCCTTCACGCTCACTTACGTTCCGTTGAATCGAGACACGTTGCACTAAATCACGAACATCTGCAAATCGGACTTGTATGCCATTCTCACCTCCATCCCATATCAGCGCCCTGCAACCAATTTGTAAGTGTAAGCATTTTTGTATACATTTCAACGCACACCCTATTCGATATAACACATATGCAGTTGTAAACACCTCATTTTTGACCGACCTTAAGACTCAGACGTCACCGATTGAGTGCTTAGTGATGTTGCATATTGTGCTCGTTCTGAGGTTGCGGAGTCACGGCTGCGAGCCTTGCCTCCGGACTTCCGGACTCTTTTGTGCTTTGCCTCGGTTTGCGAACCAGGCCCTGTTTTCTTTGTTTTCCCTTCCCAAAGGGGAAGGAGAGGTCTTGTTGATCATCTCTCAGTGGCCGTAGGCTACGTTTCATGGTCGTAGGCCATTTTTCCCGTTTGGAGCTCGGTTTCCGGTTTTCGGAGCCGTCGGCTGTGTGCCTCGGTTCGGGACCGCTTAACTACCTCCGTTTGCTCCGGTTTTTGGCACACACCTTGTTTCCTCCCTTTTGAGGGACACTGTGGCCCGAGAGACCAACTCCGTGGTCGAACGCCACTTCCGGTGCTTAACAGCTTGTTTTCGGGGCCCCGAACTGCGTGTTTCGGCCCCCGAACCTTTGTTTTGCATCCGTCTTGGTCCATTTTTGGCAGGGACCTTATTTTCATTGTTAGAAAGGTTGTAGGAGGGTGGTGGAGGCCAGCAATTTTTCTAAAAAGCCAGTTTTATTTCTTCATCGCTCTTCGTCGCCCGTTTTCTTCACTAGAAAAGATGGTTTTTTCCACTCCCGAGCCACTTTTTCTGAATTTCCACCACACCATTGTGTTGTACACACCTGGGGGGCCACCAATATGGGTAGGCCGGCCAACAATTGTTCCTGACCCTTTTGAACCCCTCTAAAAAGCTGGTTTTTCTCTCTCCTGGTTCACATTTTCTGGGTTTTGTCCATACAGCTGTGTTGCACTCATCTGGAAGGCCACCTTTTTGGGGTGGCCGGCCAGCAATCCTTCTTGACCTCTTTGACCCCTGGCCGGCCGACCAGGGGAGGTGGCCGGCCGGCCACCTTGGACCTTTTGCACCTGGCCGGCCATTCTTCTCTCTCCTGGTGCATTCCAGCTGTGCCAGCTGTTTTGCACCAGCCCCCCTGCCCGAGGGTCTGTCTTTTTGGGGGGGATTTTTGAATTGGTTTTTCCCCCCTTTTCTTTGGCCTCTCTCCCTCTATATAACAAGCACCCTACTCCATTTCTAAGGGTTAGAAAAAAAACAGCTGGAGCATATAGATACAACCCTCCATATCTCTCTCATCTAAGCTCAAAACACCCTTGTTCTTGGTCATTTACACTACACCTCATAACCTACCACCTTCATTATCCATTCCAGCACCTTGGAGGCCATTTGCAGAGGTTGAAAGCTCACAATCTTGGACCAAAAGCTGCTACATTGCTATGCTACAAGGGTAAGCCTCCATTTCCCCCTTTTCTTGCATTCTTTTTGCTTCATTTCTTAGCCCTATTTGCAAGCATTGCTGGGCTCCGACCCAAACTGTAAAGTGTTTTATTTGAGCCCCTCTTCAACTTTGATTAAGGACACTTTGCTGTTTGAGGTCATCTGCTTCCTTGTTTGTTCAATCTCTCTTTTAGGGCTATTTTTTCCATCCTATTTTAGCCTTACTTGTGAACATTTTTTGAGATTTTCTATAAACTGGAAAAAGTCTTATTTTGAGCCCCTCTTGATGTTTGTTTAAGGGCATTTTTCTGTTTGAGGTCAATATGCTTCCTTGTATGCTTGATTGCCTTTTGTTTTGAGCCTTGCATCTAAGCTTTTGTTGCATGCTTGGTTTGGCTTCTTAGCCACTGAAATATAGTGGATTTTTAGTGGCTTAGATGCTGTTTTGAGAGCCCAAATTAGAGGGGGGTGACCCTCTCTCTCCTTGATTTGTTTGTTGGCCTTATTGGCCTTCAAAAGAGGCTCCATCTTGTATGCTTTGAAGTCACTTTCCAGGCCCTATTATGTGAGTTTTGAGGTCTGCCTTGGCTCTGTCCAAAGCCCTTTCGGCCATATTTTATGTCAATGTTGCATGTGTAGAGAAATCTCATTCAAGGCCTTCCAAAGAGGCCTTTCTTTGCATATTTCCGAGACTGATTTCAGGGCCAATTTGGTGAGTTTTAGGGCTGTCATAATCCATTTCCAGAGTTGGTTAGGTCTTGCTAAGTGTCTATCTTATATGTGCTTAATAACCCCTTGTATGGCCCTTTAAAGGCACTCATCACTTTTGCATGTGTTGGCTGCATTTCAGAGGTTATTTGGACATATTTTGGCATATTTTATTCACTGATTTTTGCTGGTTTGATGAGTTCTCATACGCTTCATATACATGCCATGTAAACCATGTTTGCTAGTCAAAGTTGCATGCTATTTTAGTCCATCATGCTAGCATCTTTTGGTCATGCTTTGAACTAGAAATGTTCATGTTTTGGGACTGCCTTGGCTCTTTATTTATGCTTCATAGTCAAATAATTGCATGCTTTGTATAGCTATAAGTCAATACATGTGCCCAGTTTTGAGTTTTGGGGCTCATCTCATGCATCGGGTGCCATGTTTCCATGTTTCGGGACCCTTTTAGCATCATGTTTCAGTGCTGGAATGTACATGTTTGAATGCCATGCTTCATCCTTGCCATGCCTTGTTAGAGTTGCATGCTGTGCCTTAGGTTCGGTCCTCGGTTTGCGTGCATGTGTGCACGCATTTCGGTAGTCTCATTTTCACCATGGCTGCTGATGTGAGTGTGGCTGAGGTCCACTCATATTGGTGTAAGCCCATATTGCATTGTGTATGCCATGTTACATCGAGCATTGTGTATGTCATTTCATAGCATTGCGTATGCTAGGGTTCATGTTAGGATTGCATTCATGCATGTCATGCATATTGCATTGTGTTTGGGATAGGAGTTAGCCCGAGCACGGGAAACGAGGGACGTTTTGTACTCCGAGTGACGGAACGTGTCTCAATCCTCGGTCGCCGACACTCCGGATTATTCATGATGGAGTCTAGGCCTCGTTATGTTTTCATGTGCATTCATTTCATATTAAGTCGTGCAATTCGACTCCTCGGCCATCATGCATCGAGATGCGTGATTGATGGCACGAGGATCGAGGCAAGCATACATATGTGAAAATACATTGCCATGCCCCTTTCTTGCTCTCTGTTGCAGCAAATCAGAAACCGGCAGTCTTTTGGAGCTTCGTGCAATATTTCGAGCTTAATTGTAAATAGAGGCTAATTGGGGCATTGCAATGGATTTCCGCGCAAGGCAACTCAAGCATGCATCATTCATCATTCGGAACAGAGCTGAGGCGGTCCATAGATTTGTGTGCTAGTTTACTGCTTTCCTAGTTAAATTTGTTAATTAATTAGGGGGTTTGTATTTATTCGGACCTGTATATTATTTATTCGGACCCTCCAAGCGAGGGCAATGTTGTAATAAGTGTGCGTGCGTGTGATGTATGTCTTTCCAACCCCACGTCTTTCTCCCTTTTATTTACCAGCTTATGATGGTTAGATTAGGGCATGTTTCAATTAGCATATTTATGCTCGCATGTTTGCATCCATTCATTTGTCTTGTATGCACCGGGCTCGGCGCATCATACTCACTGCATTGTATTTTCAATTCCAAGTTGAATACTTGTTAGTTGTAGCATTTCACATGCCATCTTTAAAATAGCCGAGCCTATCTTAGTTGCATTTTGCATGTGTTGCATTCGGCATTTCTGTATAGTTAGGATCATGCATGGATTTCTAACATAGCTTCTGTTTTGGCTTGGAGTACTCGGTAAGTTTTATGCTTTAGCATCCTTGCATGCGTGTGAGTGACTGCCACGATAGCATGCTTACCATGAGGCTATGTGCTTATGTGATATAACTGCCTGAATGCCTGTGGGTGAAGGTTGGGTTATTTGGATTGGAACAATTCATTCACTGTGAGTTTTAAGCCCACTAGATAGTGGCAAAATCATGTTTTCTAAGCCCACCCAAGGGTGGCAAAATCTGCATTTTTTAGCCTACTTGCGAGTAACAAACCATTTTCAAAGCAAACATGAAATGTTTCGCTCCAATTCAGGCGACCCAGTCTATACTTGTATGCTGTGCGCATCACATAGTAAATCTAGGCTAATAACCAGAATGAGAACGCATAATGTTTTCAAAACTAGATATCATGGTTAGTAGAGGCCAATCTTTGATCGGGGCGAGCGGCGGTGCTCACGAAGTGACCTTCCCCAATCGTACCCAAGTTCCCGAGCCGAGGCAACTTTGGTGATGACGGACACGTGGCTTAGGCACGAGTCAGGGTTTCTTAAATTTCCCAAAATAAAATATTTAGGTGGCGACTCTGTATCTGGCAAAGCAGTCCATGTTTGGCATTTCTTTCAAAAATCTGTTTTCTCAAAACGATTTGCCGGATTTGGACTCTTTGGCTCAGGTTGAGAACCGTGACAATTTGAGTCTTGAACTGTAGTGAGCCCAAATGAACAGAACGGGATTTTCCCTCCCGGGACGTTTGGGGACGTCTACAGTTTCTGGCGACTCTGCTGGGGGACTTAGAGAACTTGACTCGAACTCATAATATCTGGTTTTGACTACACTTATGTGTTTCTTTGCATTGCATGTGCATTGGTGCGCCCCTAGGACACCGTGTTTGCCATCTGCTATTCCTGAGCGGTTAGCCTGAAGCTGCGTGCCGTAAGGTTGACCGGTTACGGGCTCTGCTAGTATGGGAACACAAACCCCAATTTTACCGGAGCACCCTTTTGACCATTCGACCTAGTACATATTCGGATCCACAGTGACCATTCCAAGCTAGGACAGGTTGCCTACCCGATAGGTTGTTTGAAACCGCTGCGTGCGTAGTGAAACCCTAGCTCCTGACAAAATAGGACAGGGAAACCCTACCCCAACATAGGGGTGTTTTTTGGCTCTCACTTGTTGGTTATGTGCTTTAGAGTGTGCCTCTACAGAATGCATGTATCAGTTTACAAGTTTGGGCATCAGGCCTGCGGGCACCAGTTCAGTATTCTGGGATTCAGTTTACCTGAGGGTAGCAGTTTACGGGCAGAATTTTGGGGCAGAATTCAGTAAAGGGCACAGTCATCCTGTTATGCTCATATCTATTTTGGCGAAATTGGGCTGAGATGCTGCATGTTTTCTCTTTTGCTAGGGTAGTCTGGGAACCATAGCTTCAGAGGGCTCCAATATCCCCCGGGTACACCGAACTTGTGTTGATAGACTTTGTCGGGTCAAGGATTCAGTTCAAGAGCAATTAGTGTTCTTTTACCAGAGGCAGGGTGAAAAGGTCGATCAGGCACAGACCACCAGTACAGCAACTACCAGCTCAGTGGTCTTTGAACAGCCAGGTTGAGATTTCTGAGCCTACTACAGACACAGATATACCAGTTGCTCAGTTAGATCAGGACAATATGTCGGGTTTGGAAGAGATGGTGCGCCAACTCCAGGATAGTATGAAAGCCATGCAGCAAGACGCTGTCTGTCAAGCGGAATTCGCCAAGCAACAGGCCGTGGTCATAGCCCAACAGGCAGAGATAATTGCCAGGTTAGAGCAGCAAATTGGAGTATCTACTTCACACCAGGCTCCTCCTCCACCAAGAGTTCCCATACTCAGGGAGGCAACCCACGTCCAGGATGATACGGACATTCCAGGCGGGCCAGCTCCGCCCCCAGTTCTACCCCAGCTATCTAAAACACCGACCAACTTACCAGACTCCCCTTTTGAGTTTGAGATGGACCCCATAGCATTGAAAGTGAGCAAGCTTGAGAAATTGTTCAAAAAGTCTCAGGAGGCCCACTCTATTCCTGATATAAATGATGGTTATACCGACTCAGTGGTGACCTTGCCAGAGCGGTTTAAAATGCCGCATATCGATCGATTCGATGGCTCTGAAGACCCAATGGTGCACCTTCAACTGTTTTATGATATCTTGAGGCCAATGGGTTTGACCACAGCCTAGAAATTGTCACTGTTCGGCTGAACCCTGTCTGGGATAGCCGCAATCTGGTATGCGAAATTGGAGAACTCTGTGAAACAGAACTGGGAAGAGCTGGTTGAGGCCTTTATTGCTCAATACTCCTATAACACACAGATCGAGGTCATAACTCGTGATCTCGAAGTCACCCGCCAAGAGCCAAATGAGGGTTTCTCAGAGTTCGTGACGAGATGGAGAGCAAAGGCCTCGATAATGACTACAAAACCTTCCGACAAAGATCAGATCAGGATGATTGTTCAGAATCTGCATGGCAAGTTGCTGCAAAAGATGGTCGTTCTATCTTTGTTTACCTTTCCAGCCCTTCATGAAATAGGGGTTCAAATCGAGGATGCCATCAGACAAGGGATCTTCGCAGAAGATAATGAGCCTTTGAAGAGGAATGTTGCTCGCAGTTCCAATGCTACTACTGATGGTAGCACAGCTGTGAAATGCTCAAAAGTAGACACTATCACCACTTCCCTCAATGGCCAAAACCAACCACTTCAACTCGGTCCCAAGCCTGAAAATTCCATCATCTTTACATGAGTCTCTCCCACGCTTTGAAAAAGCTACAAGAAGAAGTGTCACGATCCAAACCCGCCCCTAGAAGTTTGGCATCGTAACCGGCCAGTAATCCAAGATTACCAAAGGCCTTCCTATACAAAACATAAATAACCGGGGCTCGCGGAAGCGAAGATAGAATACTATAGTCCAAAGAGCTGTGCATATATATGAACAAATATTTACATGCCAAAAATGTTAATTTACCCACTTACATTACATAGCATGAAACAAATGATCATACATAAAACATAGGCACATGCCACAGATGTACAACAAAACAAAACTCACTAACGGCCTTCCAGGCCTAGCCCCAGCTCGGAGGCACACAAAACATCAGGTAGGCTTCAAAACGGCGGCTCGGTCAAGACTCCGCCTAGGCTTGACTCCCAGAACGCTCACCTATAAATACATATATATAAACAGTGAGCTAAAGCCCAGTGAATAACATTAAAGTAAAGGGGTAGTGAACGAATTCCACATATCATATATCCGTAAATCGAATCATTCATAAACATTCATATCAGAACATATCATAATGGTACATCTCACGGAACATACACATAACGTCTTTCGACTAGAGTAATCGGTTCCGGATACCGATTAAACACATGTCACCACAATGAAGTGGCTAACAAGATCTCGTGTATGTCATGGACCCGCACTAACGTGCCGTCCCCCATGACTTGGGACTATCCGTAGATGCCATATTAGATTCGCAAACAGGATATTCGTTCACAGAATCAAATCACATTTCAGAAACATAATTTAACGTATCACATTTGAAATATAGTTCATATTAACATAACTTTACAGAAATGTTACTCACAATGGGTTTCCAAAACCGGTTGCACGGTCTTCAAGGTTTGACCTACAGATACAAACATTATAGCATGATTTCTTCACACATAAAGTAAACACACACACACTTGTAATCTCGTCACCATAACTTACTTAAGGCTTAAGGATGCCTAAAACATGCATTGGAACACTTTGTGAAATTTCAGAAAAATAGGTCCCCACTCGAGCGTATGTTCCCCCGCTCGAGCGGACTGTAAACTGTGACAAAGATACTGGATGTACGAAATCCCCGCTCGAGCGGCCTTCAAAAATCTGGGTGAAAACCAGTCCCATTTTCTGTTAAACCATGGGTCTCCATTTTTGCAAAAATCAACTTCCAAATCAGAAAACTCAAGGCCCCAAACACTTGAAAACACTTTAAATTAAACTTCAAAACTTCCAAACAAAACCCAAATGCATCATAAAACCTTGAATTGAGGTGGAAAACCATATATATGCACATACAAGCTTCATTCTCAAAATCATGGAGTTTCTCCTTCCAAAATGAAAATCATGTAAGGAAAATATGATTCTAAACATAAGTTACATAGTATGATGCCATGTATGCTCAAAAATGCAACCTAGATTAAAACACAACACAATACCTTCAATTATCCATAATTTCCCTTCATTCCATTTACATACCATGAGCACATGGAGAAATCAACCTTAATCAAGAACTTAGAAGAGAAATTCTTACCTTGGGTTCTTAATTGGAGAAGTTTAGCTTATTTCCCCCTTTCTAACTTCTTCTTCCTCCTTTGTTCACCCTTCTCACGAATTCTCTCTCTTCCCTCTCCCAGATATTTTCTTTCCTTTTGTTTTGAGTCAACAATGGTTAACATCCTTATCTATATATCATATATAATAATTGTGCCAAATAAATGAGCCAAACGGGGCTTAGCGAATCAGACGAAATTCAGTTCTCAATTAAACGTCCCAAAGGGTTCTAAAAATTTCTGGTATCACATGGGCGTGTTCAATTTCATTTTCCGAACCCATTATGGTCGTCAATTTCAGTCCCAAAGTTGTAATTCCAACAGATATTTTTCTAATTCAAACAGATATTCTCCAATTAATTCATATTAGCACATAGTTAATTACTGATAATTATGACATGCGTTTTGGGGTCGTTACAAGAAGGGCACCTAGAACTCCTAGAACCCCAACCCCTTCCAAACCCTCTTCCACCAAGGTATGACCTAGCTAAATACTGTGCCTATCATCAACAACACAGTCATGATACGAACCGTTGCATCCACCTCCGTCATAAGATTCAGGATCTTATTGACGAAGAGACCCTAGCTCCACCTAAAAGACCTCAGGTTAGTACTGATTCGTCACCTCCCCACCTCAACCTCATCCATACACTACCATCCACCTTCGACCCCAGTATATACATCACCCCAGCCCATCTACACAAGCCTGAGGTGTTCATTCCAGAAAGCATGGACTTATGCATGATGGATGCACCAGGACCCCAATCATCTCAAACCCGTGAGCCCACTACTTCTGAGCTAAAGAGAATGATCAAAGATCTTCAAAGAACTATGACAGATCTAGCCTCTGGGACATTGGCTCCATCATCGACCACAGCACATGCTAGGAGTTTCATGACAAAAGGCTCCCCAGTCTTGGAACGGGCTGCATTTGAGGAATGCCAATCCCTTGGCAAAGTGGAGGCGAGTGGAAAGAACAAGATAGGGGCGGGCATGGATCCCCATGAACATCTTCTGTTGGCTGTTGAGGCTTTGAAAGCCGAGGGATTGAACAAAGAGCAAGTGCTCGCAGTTGTTGCAAAAACTGTGGACGACATTTTCGCTACTCAAGTTGGGGGCAGTTTGAACCAAGGGGCAAGCCGGGAGAAGGGTCGTTGTATCAGAAACGTTCCTTTCAGCTATAATCCTGCACTCGAAAGAGATTAACAAACCAGGCCAGCACCTACCAATCCCTTTACCGGTGCGTCCAGCAAAAATCCACAAACCTTGAGGTACCAACCCCGAGGTCAGAGGGTCTTCCATGCCCTCTATATGCCTTTGTCCAAAGCTCTCCAAGTCCTTGTTGGAAAAGGCCATCTCAAACCCCTTGAGCCTCAGCCTCAGCCTCTCCCAAATCCTCTTCCGGCTACGCATGATGCTGCCCAGTACTGTGCCTTCCATCAGCAAACTGGCCATACTACCGACAACTGCTTCCGTCTTCGCCATGAAGTACAGGATCTATTTGACAACGGGGTCATTGCCGCGCCAAGCTCTGCAAAGTCTATCGGCACTGGATCGGTGAACTTGGGGGATAATGTGACCATGTGATCGGGGGATGAACCAGCTGCGGGTGGCACTCAATTAAACTCCAGACATGGGAATGATACGCACTGTTCTGAGCAATACGCAAATACCAGTTTTTGTGCTTTCTAACTTGGGCGTTGAGCCAGTCTTGTTGTTTTGTATAGAGTCAATCTTCTCTTACTGAGTCAGTTGGGTCTGTCTTGTTGTACCGAGTCAGTCCTATTTTGTTGGAGTTGGGTGATTTCGGGGGTGTTACCTCAGACATCACTTGCTTGTTTTGTGTTTGTCTTTTCGTTTTCTTTTGAGTCTGCTTTTGCCTTGGAGCCCGTAATGCCAACAGATTTGAATGAACAACAGTGATTCTCACATTCTTGTGTTCGCTTCTGCCTTGTGCCAGTTGTGCCAGAAGTTCTGAATGAAATGGCAGTGCTTTTCGCCTACTTTTCTGTGCTTCGAACTCATTGCATTGACCTAAGTTTTTCAAAACCTTTTGAACATTGTGATGAAAACGAAGATGAAAGAATTCCTCGAGATTTGCAAAAATTTGATCAATTGAGAGAAAGAGAGGCATGCTAAGCCCTTAATGAATGAAATCATGTTTGTTAACGTGAGTACTGAGAATGATCCTGGCTTGATCCAGATTGGTTCTACATTGTCTTCCGCGCGAGCGATTAGTCGCTTTCTTAAAAGATTTCAAAAAAAATGTTTTGCGCAGTCCTGCGAAGACCTGTGTGGAATCGCTCTTGAGATTGTGCAGCTTAGGATCGCTCTCAGCCTTGAGACTCGACCCCCTCTTCGCTTTCTGACCTTGAACTTTAACTCAGAATGTTCAACGGTCAACCGCAATGTGAGGCCTGTGTGGCCAGATTCAAAGCAACCCTCGACCTAGGGGCAGAAAAATGTCAGATGTGCTCGGAAAGCCGAAGATGGATCATCCTGCAAATCAATGAAGACTGGCAAGAATGCCAAATCTCAGAAGAGAATAAAGAAGAAAGTATTGCTGAAGAACAACTAAGTTCCTATCCACAACACTAGGGGCAAATTCAGCCCCCATGGGATGGACTCCTGCATCGTCAGCGAACAGCAGTCACTCTCCTGGATTTAGACGGATTCGAGATCTCAGAACCATTTGCCATGGACCAAGCTACACTTTTACCCTTGAGAGGCTCGCTGGGCCGAAAACCCGAAAAGGCAACCCAGGCAAAAGTTAGAGCGAGAAAAAGAGAAAAGAAAAGAACAAAAAAGAAAAATGCAAAAGAATGAAAAAAATGCAAAAAAATGAAAAGAAAAAAAAAAAGAGAAAAGAAGAAAAAGATGGAAAAAAGAAGAAAAGAAATGAAAAAGAATTGAAGAATATAGCTCGCAAGGTTGAAAACCCGCAAAGGGCGGCCTTAGCAAAAGTTAGAGCGCAAAATGAGAGGTTAAATACCCGAGTGTACCTTAACCCCGAACTACGTAAGGCTTGATTCCCATCTTTGGGATACGTAGACAACTTCATTCTGAAGTTCAGCCGTAAAACAATTCAAATTCGACTGTGTCCATGCGATGGTTCTAATCATCTTTGTCTTCTCTGTATCTGAGGATTTGGTTGTGTTCGTTACTCTGAGGACTGACTATAATGCGCTGCGGTGCCATTCAAACAAGGGGCAACTTTCCGTTGTCATGCAGTGTCCTTCAGGAAAGGGACAATTTTCCTTCGGATCTGAGGTTGTGCATCTCAAGAGTAGGTTCCGTGCTCATTCAGCAATGGCCGTTTGCGAAATAGTTTTCGAGAATTTTTACTGAGGTTGACTAATCTTCTTGAAAAGTATTCCATTTTTCAAAACTTGACCATTTCTTGGACCTAAAAGGGAAAATTTTCAGTGCTCATAGCCTGACTTGCATGATTTTAAATCAGAAAATTGAACAAGCATGTTAATCTAACTCTCATATTGATCAAAATTGTTTTAGAAAGCCAAAACAAAAAAATGGTCAAATTGTTGAACTAGGGGCACAGTTGAGTCAGGCTTCCTGTCTTTTCCTCGTTGTCAATGCACTTGCCAGAAAGGGCACTCTATTTGCCGGAAAGGGCACCGTATTCGCCAGAAAAGGGCACCACTGAAGCTAATCGCAAAGGGCTGAAAGCTCTCTCATCCTCCAAGCAGCAAGGTATCGAGCCAAGTGCGAAGCACGAACTAGAATGGATCAAGATATTCCACTCCCTCATCTGGATAGATCTGATCACGTCCAAACCCCCCAGCAGAGCATCGTCAACCGATGTCAGTTGCAGATCTGCTACGCGTCTGGTCGCATTGCGACCCCCCCTGTGGGAGAAACTCACTGTTGTGAACAAGAATAAGAATCTAGCTGAGTGCTAGGGGGGGCAAGAGCCCGTAACTTTCTGTTTATCCATCAACCACCCAGGGGAGGGATAAAAAATGAGAGATTGAAGAATAGAGAGATGTACACTGAGAGAAAAAATGAGAAAAGGGCTTTTCAGAAAAACAGAGCCTGAGGGCCGAGTGATGTGAGAATCACAAATAAGAAAAGGGTGGCAAACAATACCCGGAGAAACTGGCTCCTCGTGCACCAAGAGGTCTCTTGTCTTTGTAACACAGTTGAGTGTTGTGTTTGTGTGTTTTGTTTGTCTCGATTCTTGTTTTGAGTCGTTTAAGTGTCAATAGATGTGTTTAGGTTGTTTTTCCTTGTTTTCCCTTTGTTGAGTTGTGTTTAGGTTGTTCTACCTTTATTTTCCATTGTTGAGTCGTCTTGGCTGTGGTCAGTTGTAGGCTCAATACCCGGTTGAGAACCCTTTTCTCATTTCAATTTCAAAAATCATTTTGTGCTCAGAGTGCCGTGTCGTTCTCCACATTTGTGCAAATTAGGATTGGTTCTTTCATAAAGCCACGGGGTTCAACCCAGGCCATGTGAAAACAGTAAAACCAGGACCCATCTGAAGCTATGAAAGTTACGGGCTACAAAGCAAAAGAAAAGAGGGAAAATGTCGAGCATCTGAGATTGTTTCAACTTTTGCAAGTTCCGTCATTGCATCCTGTATGTTCAGAATGAGCAGTGTCTTGTATGAGCTGTGTGCTGAATAAACGAAATACTGTGTTATGGGTTGTGAGTTCAGAATGAGTTGTGTTCAGAACGGACCGTGTGTTCAGAATCAGCAGTGTCCTGCGCGAGCCGTATGTTCCAAAATAAGCAGAATATTGTGTTATGAGCTGCGTGTTTAGAATAAGCAGAATGCCGATACGAGCTGTATGTTCAAAGTGAACAGAATACTGTGTTGACTGTTTCACTGTTTCAAGCCAGAATGGTGATCAGAAGTGCTCTCCCTAAGTACCATTCCCCGCAAGAGTAAAGCGGTTTACCGCCACTCACTCCATGAGGTGCTTTCTAAAGTCCCGCTTTGTTTGTTTATTGCATTCCTTAAACATCACGCTCCGCATTGCTTGCAACATGTATCGTATCATCACACTTATTGCATTTATTTGCATCTTGTGTTATCTCTTATTGTTTATCCTTTTACGCTGAGCAGCATTTAGGATCGTTGTCCCCCGGGACTTAACTTAGGTTGCGTGGAACGCGCTCCCGAGTTGTTTACCTCTTCTCACGATTTCGGCGTGGTTAGAGCGTTTTTTTCCTCACACGATTTCAGCGTGTTTGGAATTTATCTCAGGTTGCGTTGTGCACGCACCTGGGCGGGTTGTCTTCAGACCTCTTCTCACGATTTCAGCGTGGTTAGAGTGTTCTTTTCCTCACACGATTTCAGCGTGTTTGGAATTTATCCCAGGTTGCGTTGTAGACGCGCTGGACGGGCTGTTTTTGGACCTCCTCTCACGATTTCAGTGTGGTTTGAGTGTCCCGTTCCTCACACGATTTCAGCGTGTTTGGAATTTATCTCAGGTTGCATTGTGCGCGCACTTGAGCGGTTGTTTTCGGACCTCTTCTCACGATTTCAGCGTGGTTAGAGTGTTCTTTTCCTCACACGATTTCAGCGTGTTTGGAATTTATCCCAGGTTGCGTTGTAGACGCGCTGGGCAGGCTGTTTTTGGACCTCCTCTCACGATTTTAGCGTGGTTTGAGTGTCCCGTTCCTCACACGATTTTAGCGTGTTTAGAATTTATCTCAGGCTGCGTTGTGCGCGCACTTGAGCGGTTGTTTTCAGACCTCTTCTCACGATTTCAGCGTGGTTAGAATGTTCTTTTCCTCACGCGATTTCAGCGTGTTTGGAATTTATCCCAAGTTGCGTTGTAGACGCGCTGGGTGGGCTGTTTTTGGACCTCCTCTCACAATTTCAGCGTGGTTTGAGTGTCCCGTTCCTCACACGATTTCAACGTGTTTGGAATTTATCTCAGGTTGCGTTGTGCGCGCACTTGAGCGGTTGTTTTCGGACCTCTTCTCACGGTTTCAGCATGGTTAGAGTGTTCTTTTCCTCACACGATTTCAGCGTGTTTGGAATTTATCCCAGGTTACGTTGTAGACGCGCTAGGCGGGCTATTTTTGGACCTCCTCTCACGATTTCAGCGTGGTTTGAGTGTCCCGTTCCTCACACGATTTCAGCGTGTTTGGATGTTATCTCAGGTTGCGTTGTGCGCGCACTTGAGCGGTTGTTTTCAGACCTCTTCTCACGATTTCAGCGTGGTTAGAGGGTTATTTCCTCACACAATTTCAGCGTGTTTGGAATTTATCTTAGGTTGCATGGAACGCGCTCTTGATTGATTTTCTTTGTTCTTCCTCCACTCACGAGTCCAGCGTGGTTGGCGTGTGTTCACCCTTTGCATCTATTGTACTCTCTGTTGCATCGCATCTATTATCTATTGCATCACATCTATTACATCTATTGCATCGTATCTGTTTTACTGTCTGGTCTAGGAGACCTTAAATCCTCCGGTCTAAGGAGACCTTAAATCCTGCGTCTTTATTCGCACTGTCTTGTGCACTCCCTGGTCTAGGAGACCTTAAATCCTCTAAAGGTGCAATTCCTTTGGTGTTTGTCGTGCCCGAACGACTTCCGGCGGTCTGGTATAGCCACCTGCCTGTGTTTGCAGTGAGTTCCTAGGAGACCAACTAAGACGATGGAAACTAGAGTTCGAATGGCTCATGCCTAGAATGCAAAGGTTCGGGATTTCTGAGACTAAACTCTGGTTTAAATACCCAGGGGTATATCCTCGGCTTGAAATCTGTATGGCAGCCCCATAGATTGAGATAGCATGTGTATGCGCCTCAATTCTGGATACTGAACCAACCTAGTCTGTCACCCTGTTGGAGAATAGGGAAAGCTGCGACCATAGTCAGGGAGAAAAGTAGTACCTACGGTTCAACCAAGCAGAAGGGGAAGATTCCCACACCAACATGAGGTAGGGCATTGCTGAGGCACAATATTGTATGTACGGTTCATTTGAAGCTGGTGCGACCAGGCGAACCGCGCAGGTATTGTATCTTCTCCGTGTGAAACGTGGCGAGAATTGAATAATTCTTCGCATTCTTACTGCATGAAATGTAGTATTGCTTTGCATTCTTGCTTAAAACTGTTGCATCTATTGTGAATATTTGCTTCATTACAGCTTGCTACTTCGCATGATCATTGAGTTACATCCGGCTTTGTGCATATCGCTTTGCATTTTGCCCCCTGCCTGCGGGCATGCCTGCGGGCACATCTTTGTTTATCTCGCCTGTTTGTCTAAGTCTTCGGCCTTGTCAAAAATGGATCGTCTTTGGGCTTTGACATTCACTCCCGTCACTCCTTGACTTTCGAGTTCTATTAAAGAGGGGCAACTGTAGACACCCCATTTTTCACCGACCTTAAGACTCAGACGTCACCGATTGAGCGCTTGGTGATGTTGCATATTGTGCTTGTTCTGAGGTTGCGGAGTCATGGCTGCGAGCCTTGCCTCCGGACTTCCGGACTCTTTTGTGCTTTGCCTCGGTTTGCGAACCAGGCTTTGTTTTCTTTGTTTTCCCTTCTCGAAGGAAGGGAGAGGTCTCGTAGATCATCTCTCAGTGGCCGTAGGCTACGTTTCATGGTCATAGGCCATTTTTCCCGTTTGGAGCCCGGTTTCTGGTTTTCAGAGCCGTTGGCTGTGTGCCTCGGTTCGGGATCGCTTAACTACCTCCGTTTGCTCTGGTTTTTGGCACACACCTTGTTTCCTCCCTTTTGAGGGACACTGTGGCCCGAGAGACCAACTCCGTGGTCGAACGCCACTTCCGGTGCTTAACAGCCTGTTTTCGGGGCCCCGAACTGCGTGTTTCGGCCCCCGAACCTTCGTTTTGCATCCGTCTTGGTCCATTTTTGGCAGGGACCTTATTTTCATTGTTAGAAAGGTTGTAGGAGGGTGGGAGGCCAGCAATTTTTCTGAAAAGCTGGTTTTTCTTCGTTTTGCGCCCGTTTTCTTCACTAGAAAGCTGGTTTTTCCCACTCCCGGACCACTTTTTCTGAATTTCCACCACACCATTGTGTTGTACACACCTGGGAGGCCACCAATATGGGTAGGCTAGCCAGCAATTGTTCTTGACCCTTTTGAACCCCTCTAAAAAGCTGGTTTTTCTCTCTCCTGGTTCACATTTTCTGGGTTTTGACCATACAGCTGTGTTACACTCATCTGGAAGGCCACCTTTTTGGGGTGGCCGGCCAGCAATCCTTCTTGACCTCTTTGACCCCTGGCCGGCCGACCAGGGGAGGTGGCCGGCCGGCCACCTGGACCTTTTGCACCTGGCCGGCCATTCTTCTCTCTCCTGGTGCATTCCAGCTGTGCTAGCTGTTTTGCACCAGACCTCCTGCCCGAGGGTCTGTCCTTTTGGGGGAATTTTTGAATTGGTTTTTCCCTCCTTTTCTTTGGCCTCTCTCCCTCTATATAACCAGCACCCTACTCCATTTCTAAGGGTTAGAAAAAAACAGCTGGAGCATATAGATACAACCCTCCATATCTCTCTCATCTAAGCTCAAAACACCCTTGTTCTTGGTCATTTACACTACACCTCATAGCCTACCAGCTCCATTATCCATTCCAGCACCTTGGAGGCCATTTGCAGAGGTTGAAAGCTCACAATCTTGGACCAAAAGCTGCTGCATTGCTGTGCTACAAGGGTAAGCCTCCATTTCCCCTTTTCTTGCATTCTTTTGCTTCATTTCTTAGCCCTATTTTCAAGCATTTATGGGCTTCAACCCAAACTGTAAAGTGTCTTATTTTGAGCCCCTCTTCAGCTTTGAATAAGGACACTTTGCTGTTTGAGGTCATCTACTTCCTTGTTTGTTCAATATCTCTTTTAGGGCTATTTTTGCATCCTATTTTAGCCTTACTTGTGAACATTTTCGAGATTTTCTATAAACTGAAAAAAGTCTTATTTTGAGCCCCTCTTGATGTTTGTTTAAGGGCATTTTTTTGTTTGAGGTCATATGCTTCCTTGTATGCTTGATTGCCTTTTGTTTTGAGCCTTGCATCTAAGCTTTTGTTACATGATTGGTTTGGCCTCTTAGCCACTGAAATATAGTGGATTTTCAGTAGCTTAGATGCTGTTTTGAGAGCCCAAATTAGAGGGGGGTGACCCTCTCTCTCCTTGATTTGTTTGTTGGCCTTATTGGCCTTCAAAAGAGGCTCCATCTTGCATACTTTGAAGTCACTTTCCAGGCCCTATTATGTGAGTTTTGAGGTCTACCTTGGCTCTGTCCAAAGCCCTTTCAGCCATATTTTATGTCAATGTTGCATGTGTAGAGAAATCCCATTCAAGGCCTTCCAAAGAGGCCTTTCTTTGCATGTTTCCGAGACTGATTTCAGGGCCAATTTGGTGAGTTTTAGGGCTGTCATAATCCATTTCCAGAGTTGGTTAGGTCTTGCTAAGTGTCTATCTTATATGTGCTTAATAATCCCTTGTATGGCCCTTCAAAGGAACTCATCACTTTTGCATGTGTTGGCTGCATTTCAGAGGTTATTTTTGCATATTTTGGCATATTTTATTCACTGATTTTTTCTGGTTTGATGAGTTCTCATACGCTTCATATACATGCCATGTAAACCATGTTTACTAGTCAAAGTTGCATGCTATTTTAGTCCATCATGCTAGTATCTTTTGGTCATGCTTTGAACTAGAAATCATCATGTTTTGGGACTGCCTTGGCTCTTTATTTGTGCTTCATAGTCAAATAATGCATGCTTTGTATAGCTATAAGTCAATACATGTGCCTAGTTTTGAGTTTCGGGGCTCATCTCATGCATCGGGTGCCATGTTTCCATGTTTCGGGACCTTTTAGCATCATGTTTCAGTGCTGGAATGTACATGTTTGAATGCCATGCTTCATCCTTGCCATGCGTTGTTAGAGTTGCATGCTGTGCCTTAGGTTCGGTCCTCGATTTGCGTGCATGTGTGCACGCATTTCGGTAGTCTCATTTTCACCATGGCTGCTGATGTGAGTGTGGCTGAGGTCCACTCATATTGGTGTAAGCCCATATTGCATTGTGTATGCCATGTTACATCGAGCATTGTGTATGCCATTTCATAGCATTGCGTATGCTAGGTTTCATGTTAGGATTGCATTCATGCATGTCATGCATATTGCATTGTGTTTGGGATAGGAGTTAGCTCGAGCACGGGAAACGAGGGACGTTTCGTACTCCGAGTGACGGAACGTGTCTCAATCCCCGGTCGCCGACACTCCGGATTATTCATGATGGAGTCTAAGCCTCGTTATGTTTTCATGTGCATTCATTTCATATTAAGTCGTGCAATTCGACTCCTCGGCCATCATGCATCGAGATGCGTGATTGATGGCACGAGGATCGAGGCAAGCATACATATGTGAAAATACATTGCCATGCCCCTTTCTTGCTCTCTGTTGCAGCAAATCAGAAACCGGCAGTCTTTTGGAGCTTCGTGCAATATTTCGGGCTTAATTGTAAACAAAGGCTAATTGGGGCATCGCAATGGATTTCTGCGTAAGGCAACTCAAGCATGCATCATTCATCATTCGAAACAGAGCTGAGGCAGCCCATAGATTTGCGTGCTAGTTTACTGTTTTCCTAGTTAAATTTGTTAATTAATTAGGGGTTTGTATTTATTCGGACTGTATATTATTTATTCGGACCCTCCGAGCGAGGGCAATGTTGTAATAAGTGTGCGTGCGTGTGATGTATGTCTTCCAACCCCACGTCTTTCTCCCTTTTATTTACCAGCTTATGATGGTTAGATTAGGGCATGTTTCAATTAGCATACTTATGCTCGCATGTTTGCATCTGTTCATTTGTCTTGCATGCACCGGGCTCGGCGCATCATACTCACTGCATTATATTTCAATTCCAAGTTGAATACTTGTTAGTTGTAGCATTTCACATGCCATCTTTAGAATAGCCGAGCCTATCTTAGTTGCATTTTGCATGTGTTGCATTAGGCATTTCTGTATAGTTAGGATCATGCATGGATTTCTAACATAGCTTCTGTTTTGGCTTGGAGTACTCGGTAAGTTTTATGCTTTAGCATCCTTGCATGCGTGTGAGTGACTGCCATGATAGCATGCTTACTATGAGGCTATGTACTTATGTGATATAACTGCCTGAATGCCTGTGGGTGAAGGTTGGGTTATTTGGATTGGAACAATTCATTCACTGTGAGTTTTAAGCCTACTAGATAGTGGCAAAATCATGTTTTTTAAGCCCACCCGAGGGTGGAAAAATTTACATTTTTAGCCTACTTGCGAGTAGCAAGCCATTTCAAAGCAAACATGAAATGTTTCGCTCCAATTCAGGCGACCCAGTCTATACTTGTATGCTGTGCGCATCACATAGTAAATCTAGGCTAATAACCAGAATGAGAACGCATAATGTTTTTAAAACTAGATATCATGGTTAGTAGAGGCCGATCTTTGATCGGGCGAGCGGGGGTGCTCACGAAGTGACCTTCCCCAATCGTACCCAAGTTCTCGAGCCGAGGCAACTTTGGTGATGACAGATACGTGGCCTTAGGCACGAGTTAGGGTTTCCTAAATTTCCCAAAATAAAATATTTAGGTGGCGACTCTGTATCTGACAGAGCAGTCCATGTTTGGCACTTCTTTCAAAAATCTGTTTTCTCAAAATGATTTGCCGGATTTGGACTCTTTGGTTCAGGTTGAGAACCGTGACAATTTGAGTCCTGAACTGTAGTGAGCCCAAATGAACAGAACAGGATTTTCCCTCCCAGGACGTTCGGGGACGTCTACAGCAGTGGACTACTGCCAATGTGCAAATGTAGCAGTTGACCGACCATTCAGGGCGTAGTCAAATTGTTTTCACAACGAATGTCATTACAAAATTCGTGCCACAGACAACTTATCAAATTATATCATAGACTCTAACTGCACAGACACATAGGCAGTGACCACTACACAATTTTAGGCCATTACCAATTTCAGGCCCATACCAACATATTAAATTATAATGGCGCATCTACTATGTCACACTGTCGATACTTTGGAATATGACAATATTAAGAGTTACTCGTCGCCGTCAAAGCTATAAATTCTCTTCAGCATGTCCTTCTCTTCATCTTTGAGCATGGCCCACACAACATGCTTCATGGTCATTCCGAACCCGTGCCACGTTTTGCGCTCAGTTCCTACATCCTCAATCTCGTATATGACTTCCGGACCCACTGCCCCCTTGTTTCCCATCTTCCAATTTTGCTTGCCAGGACACACAAACTTCGAATACTCATAGTCGGCAAGTCTTAATTCACATTGTTCCTTGCACTTTAATCTTCTCACCCAGGATGTCATCTTTCGACCCGGACTATTAACACCACCGTTGCCTGCTCCAGCTGCACCTACATCAACATGGACATCATCTTCACTAGCTTGTAGACCTACATTGCAAACCCCAACATCCTCAGAAACTGTGACAGGCTTACTTTTACCGCAGTGAACATGTTTCTGACCTAACCCATTTACCCAATCCATTTCCTTCGTATGTTGTGCTGACCGATCCACATTTTCGTTAACTTTTTCACCAATGCTGACAGAACGTTGCACACTTTCACAACTTTGCACATTTCCTGACCCATTACTTTTCCCGGAACAATTTCCACATGGCGTCTGCTGGTTAGAATTATTCTTCACAGCTGACTGGGTCACTTCATGTACCTCATGGTTGTCAACATTGTCTTCTAAGGTTGTTATTCTCTCCTCCAGCTTCTTAGCTAGTGCGTTCAGTCGAGTAATCTCGGCATCTTTTCCCACAAGTACACTATCGTAATCGATAAACAGATTACAGGCCTGTGCACCAAGAATTCTCTTTGCGGCCTCAACTCTACTGTCTAACTCACAAACACGTATAGTTTTTGCCTGCAATTCAGACTCCAGATCAGTAATTCTTTTTGTCGCTTTACTTAATTGTTCAATTAAATCCGCTGTCCCGTTACAATTACTGCTGCCGAGTGGTGTACTAGACAATTCTAGCAGGTTGGGAAACAAGACAGGCCATTCCTCCCCAGCTGCCAACTTTTTCCCATCCTATTTCTTTCTACCACAAGTCTACATTGCGGGAATATATTCTTTCTTCGTTTCGGACGTAAACTCAACCTCACCCCCATTTGGCGAATCTGGTTGCCAACAATCCAAACTCGGTTCTCTGACATTAACTGCGTCAACAACCATATTATCAACAACCCCATTCCACGTACTTACCGGCTGTACCTCAAAAACATGTACATCCTTATCATCAGTTACGATCGCATCTGCTAATCCTTTCACAAAATACCGCTCGATGATCGTCCCATTTAGTTTATCAGTATTAACCTGCGTTGAAAAAATAACCAACAAACATTTACACTACTTCAATTACACTTCAACCAAACATGAACGACAAATCAGCAACAAGTCATAAGTAATACCTCAATGGAACCCTCAATCGATAGTTCAACACCTTTCAATTTCCCTACGAATTTCCCAAGGTTCCATCGGCAAAACCGTGGTGACACTTCGCGCCTATTCGGTTCCATAATTGATGTGTGCTCACAAGGAGAAACTGCAGAAATGGAGATGTACATACTGTTATAAAAAGCATGAAGTTTTTGAAGTTACATTTTTAATTGTATGTACACTACCATACTTACAAACTACTACACATACCAGTAATACTACAACACATCCGGTAACTTTTTCCGACCTACTGTGCGTTTCGTTCAACGATCCAATCAGCGCGTTACGTATGGTTGTTGTCCAATCGTACTGGCGCAACGTTTCTAATTTGTCAATCACTCGCACGAAGGCCCATCCAATTGACTCGCCCGCCATTGCAAAAAATAACTTCCCACATATGTATAGGCACATCAATTTTGCAACGTCTTCTTCATCACATTCCGTGCTCTCCCGTATTGCCACCATAAGTAAGTCTTTGATAACCTTGGCGGAAAGCCTATTGATGTTTGGACACCGTCGTTGGATAAAATCATAAGGTGGCTTCCCAAAATGCGTCAAATTTAACTTGTCATTCCGACACTGAATTCCAAAAATCAATTGAACGTCACTGTTACGTGGTGGCAGCCCTCTTCCCCCAACGTAGAACTTCTCATCTATTGGATTGTATGTTTGAATTATACGACACACGGTTGCATCACACTTCATAAACGCTTTGGGATCCAAATTATGTACTCGGATTGTGTCAATCATGAGCCAAAAAGGTGTCTTCTTTAATTGTTTTACGTGACTAGCACCAAACTGAAGTTCCTGCACAGTTTTTATAACACCGAAAACATTCGAACGGTACATTAACCTCGCTGTGTCTACAATACCTTTCCTACCAGGTTGTGCCACTAGTCCAAATTTTTTGAATGGTAGCTTTGCTTGCCTCTTTGTTGCCAAACGGGTTGACGTTCGCATTGTAGAACGAGAGCGTGGACTTTTCTCTTGACCATTGCGTTTCACACCTAGTCTTCTTGAACTGTCTGCAACAATGTTAAAATTACTACATTACCATACAAAAAACATCACCAGTTTCACACGCCATAAGCAACCAAAGCGGCTCACAACTACAACGAACAAATGTTTACATTAACTATTTAACACCAATATACAACCAACATCAATTTTACTTGACCCTAAAACAGAGGCCCCCTACCCAAATTAAACTACCACACAGCAATGTACAATGCCCATCACCTTCAAACTAAAAACACATATTAGCTCCATTAAAACACAATTACACTTCAATCATTCAACAATAACACCAATATAATGTCCCCGCATCTCATACACAGCTGTTGTCTTCCAAATACGTGCCAACAAAGCCACATACTGTACGTGTAAAACCGACATACATACATTACTTTAACCACTTGAACCACCTGTTGTAACAAATAAATAAATAAGAACCAACAAGTAATTTAACATGCCCAACAAACAGGGGTCCCCCCAACCACCTTAACTCACAAGCAACATTCCCACCATAACGTTGTATTCAACACAGAACAACACCCACTTATCGAATACCCACACGAATACACCAAACTACTTTACAACCAAACAACACCCTCACAATTGTCACACTCAAAAGTACCAAATACCAATGTACGATGCCTTATTCCTTTATAACAAAAATTAAACCAGACTACCATGTCATTGTTAAGGTTTACACAAAAACATAATAACATAAAAACCCACCCTTACATCAAATAAAAACCCATACCTTGTGCCATGTTCTCCACAATCGTTTTCCGTGGACGGCAATGTCTAGCTGTCTGCTACACTGTTGGAGATACGTTCTAAAACTTGGTCAAACCCTCCCCAACGACGTTCGCGACGTATTTTTGAAGGACAGATGTAATCAACTGTTGGATTGGGCAACTAGGGTTTACAAACGTAGTTGACTTCTAATTTCATCAACAACATCAACATTACCAAACTCAAATCAAAATCACACTAAATTCGCGCCAGAAAACACTGAAACATCGGATTCGATCGCCCAAAATCACACCAAATCCAACACTATTCCGCATTCACCGTTGCAATTTCGATCGCCCCAGTTCACTGTTGGACTTTTTCGTAAATTGCACATAAACACCGCCCCAAATTAACTCTCACTTTCCCAACCCCACGCGCCCAAATCATGGGTAGTCTTGTTTTTACACTTAAAATAAGACCTTTCAGTTCTTCAAAAAAACATTAGGACTAACTGGTCCAACATTTCCAATATTTAGGATTTAACGGTGCTTCGCCCTTTATAATACGATAAAACTAAAATTATCAAAATATACAAATAATTTAATTAAAATTAATATATATATATATAAGTATTCAAATAATAACTTTATAGAATGATAACACCAATATTATCAAAATAAATAATTAAAATGATTCTTTTATAACACACAAAAATTAAAAATATTGTCTTTTTATCTTTTATCCTTATAAAATAAAAATATTAAAATGTTCTAAATATAAATCTAATAAATATTTTTTTATTTTTTAGCCAAAAAAAAATTCAAAAATTCAAAATTAACCTTTTTTAAGTGGATTGTTTTTTTTTTTTTAATTACAAATAATCTGCTAAACAAAATTGCAATATTAAAAAAATAAAATTGAGATAATGAAAATTCTTAGTTCCTTTTTTTCAAAAATATTTTTTAGAAAATTCTACTTTCTTATTTTTTATTTTTTTTTGTTTTTACTGAATTTTTTTACAGTAATATTTTAAGTAATTTTTTTACTTTTTAGACAAACTTAACATAAATATACCTAAAAAATAAAAAAAATTTGTAAAAAAAATCTTTTAAAAATTCACAAAATGCCAAAAATATAGAAAAATACAAAAATTCAATACATTTTTTATATTTTTATGTATTTATTAATTTTTAAAAATATTTTTTTCACAATTTTTTACCTTTTAAATACATCTAAATAACATTGTCTAAAAAATAAAATTAAAAATTTTAAAAATATCCATTAAAAAACAAATCTAAAAAACCCAATTTTTAAAAAATTTAATTTAAGAAACTCAAACCAAACAAACTTATTCAAAACCCTCGACTACAGTCCAAACCTTAGCAGTAATTCCACGACATCCTAGAGAGAGAAAATAGTTTAGCAGTTTGACACAATAAATAAAGCTGAACAGTTAAGGAGTTGTTTGTTTGTTTTGTGTTTGGCGCGAACATGGACTCTGAAGAACTCCGCACCATCGTCTCCGAACAAAGCCGTGAACTCCTCACCGCCATGGCCGTCGAGTCCGACCTCGACCTCGCTTTCCAACTCCAAATGCAAGAGGCCATCGAATCCTCTCTCGGTCCCCAACCTTCTTCTTCTTCTTCAACACTTCCACAGTTTCATATCCATGACGTTTCCGATCCGAGCTTCGCTAGCCTCATCTCTGAAGAAATCGCCAGGTTCGAGCAAGAACACGGCGATCGCGATCATGCCGAGGCTGAGATGATGAAAATGCGCGACGATCTCCGCCGTCGGATCCACGATCAGGCCTTTGCTCGCGACATGAGTCGAATCTCCGAGGAAGAGTGGATGAAGACCGGCGATCACTTCGTCAGACCGTACGGAGAGGGTTCTTCTTATTCGGAGTCTTCTGCTAGGGTATCTAATGCGGAGGCCTTCAGGCTTTACTCCAAGGGTTTGGTGAGAGAGGAGAGAGTCGGGGGTGTGAAGAAAATGTCGGCGGGTATTGGGATCGCCATTTGCGATTTGGGAGACTATCCGATTTTTGAGTTGCGAAAGCCTTTGCTTGGTTGTGATGAAATGAGCCACCAAGTGGCGGAAGTGAAAGCTCTGATTGAAGGCCTGAATGCCGCTATCAGTTTGGGTATTAAGCGAATCTCCATATTTTGCGATAACCCTTTGGTCTATCAATATGTGAGTCTCCCTAATATGCCTGAATGTGTGTATATGTACATGTTTTGAATTCTATGCATGTAATTTATTGGGCCTGAAAGTTTTCTGCTTTACATTTTCCAGGAAAATCTTTGGCTCAGTTTAACTTAGTGCTGTAGCTTGTATGGAGGTTGGGGTAAATTTTAATTGGGTTAGGTTTCTTTCATCTTCAAATCTCGGGGAGTACTCGAGGGGGTTGTGGAGCCTTTCACAGGACGGTTTCGATGATTTGAATTGTTATTTTTTTAAAAAAATTTATTGAGTGGATTATTATAAAAAATGAACGATTATTTTTTAAATTATATTTATCATTTTAAAATAAATCATTCTGTCTGGTTTTGATTTCTAAAATTTATTTTTCAGAAAATTTTACTCTTTTGTTTTTTTATATTTTTTGTTTTTATTGATTTTTTTAAATATTTTCAGTATTTTTTTTAATTTTTACACACACCTAACCTAAATATACTTAAAAAGTAATATTTGTGGAATTTTTTTACTAAATACCAAAAATATAATTTAAAAAAAATGAAATTTCAGTATATTTTTCTTATTTTTGTATATTTATTAATTTTTTAAAATAATTTTTTTATAAATATTTTATTTTTTAGATAAATCCAAGGAGATTTTTTTTAAGGTCCCTAGTATTAAGATTTTATAGTATAAAGGACACTTAATATTTTCATAATGGTTGAGGTCCCTCAACATCGATCTAGAAAAAATTCGATCCAGAGAATTTCTCTAGACAAATCACAGAGAAAATTCTAAATTTCTTTGGACACATCACAGAGAAAACTCTAAATTTCTCTGGACAACAATGAGGACTAGTGCTCTGCTTCAAAGAAAATTGGGTTGGTCCAGAGAAGTCCAGAGAAATTCTCTGGGTTGAACTAGTGCTCTGCTTCAGAGAAAATTGGGTTGGTCCAGAGAAATTCTCTGGTTTCTAGTGCTCTACTTCAGAGAAAATCGGGTTGGTCCAGAGAAATTCTTTGGTTTGGACTGAATTTTCTCTAGACCAAACCAGAGAGAAATTTTTTTTGATTCAAATATAAAAATTCAAATATAAAAATGCTGTTCAAGCTCAAATCTTATTGGATTCTCAAATGCTCATAGAAATCATAAACAATGAGATTGAGCTTACATAGGATGAAGGAAATTTCTCTGAACTCTCCACCCCCTCTCTCTACAACCCCCTTCTGCTGAACTCTCTGGAACACTCCAGAGAAATATGAAAATTTCTTTGGCTTCACCGGCCTCCTCACAAAATTACCTCTCTAGAGAAATTTTAAATTTCTCTGGCCTCCCTGGCCTTTCCTGGACTCTCCACCTTCTCTCTCTACAACCCCATTCGGCTAGACTCTCTGGAACACTCCCAAGAGAGCTCGGCAAGCTCTCAAACCTCCAAAGCCTCTATTTTAGCTTCAACACACTCTCTGGAACCATCCCTCTCGAGCTCGGCTACAGCTTGTCTCTCTCCGACATCGATTGAGGCAACAATTTGATCAACGACGACACAAACGACGAGTTTGCCGACGACATCGGCGGCGATATACTGAAGGTCTCCTTTGTGATCTCGCTGCTCTTAGGGTTCGAGTTGAGCAGATTAGGTTTCGTGAAGTCAAAAGTCAACAATTGAGGTTGCGATTGGGGATGATAGCTCACCGTAGCCACAAAGGCTGGCATTGGAGTCTGATCGTAATGAGACGAGGAGGAAGACGACGGAGGACAAGGTGGTCCGCGGTGGAACCGAGCGTGGCCGGTCCGATTCAAAACTGAAATGACTTTTTTGAACTTGGAAACAATAAAATCAGTGAGTTCTCTGCAATCCAACTGATTCGAAGAAGGTTGTTGTTGTTGTTGCCTTTGCTGAGACTGATGAGAAATTATACGAATCAGAAGTTCCATGCTTTTAAATCCAGCTGAAGCCGCCTCTTGTCTCACCATCTGTTCATCCATCTTCGGAAACCACACCAGCTCCACCGCCATTGAAACTATATATATGTTTGTGTATGTATTCTAGAGAGAGAGAGAGAGAGAAGTGGGAAGCTGAGGTTTGATTTCAGTCAAATTTCTCTGTGATATATGGGTGTGGGAGTTGAGGGACTTTAGGCATCATAAAATAATATTGTGGATCTCTTCCATTACTAAAAATGGGATAAGGACCTTAGACAAATTTTTCCTAAATCTAAGGAAGATACATCTAAAAAAGTAAAAAAATTACTTAAAATTTTAAAAATATTCACTAAAAATAAAAAAAAAACACAAAAAACAAAAAATTCAATTTCTAGAAAATTAAAATCAAACACACTGTGTGATTCAAACATATAATTACCGATATTTAATTATCTTGATTTTTTACATGAATATTTTACCTAACAAGTCTAAAAAAGTAAACAATTTGGATCATTCTAAAATGGACTTATCAAGTCTAAACTCTCTCTCAAATGGAGATGACAGCTTGAAAAATGGCCAAACTCATTTTTGATAGTATCACAGTTGAGGTTGACTATTTTTGTAATATTGTTGAGCATGTGTAAGATGCTTATTTTATTGATTATTGTTTTTTTTAAAAGAATGCTTATTTTTGTGACATTGTTGACTTTTTAAAAGAGTGCAAATGCTTATTTTATTGATTAGGCACCAAGAAAGTTGAGGTTTGTAATTAAAGTAATTTGCCCAGCCCTGTGGGAAGTGTTCATAAGTTTGTTCTCAAGATTTTGGTTTGAAATTGCCTTGTCCTGTTGTATGCTACCTTTCCGTGCTGGCAAAGAAACAAAAAACTAAAATGCCATTTTCCCTTGCATTTCAGAAATTATAGATTGTTAGAGTTTGTATATTAACAGAATTGATAGAAAAACTAAAAGGTTTCTATCACTGCTCCGTACTACAGAAAATTTGTCATATTCCCTCATCTCTTGCCCCTCACCCAATTCCCTCTCAACCCTTAGCCACCCTCCATCATTATTGCTGCACTTAGTGAACTGATGATCTTTCTAGGTCATCAAATGCCTAATTGATTAGTGCGTTGATGTTACATTTACTAACGCAGGTTACTGGCAAAGCAATGCCAACGCAGGGAAATATAGCTGCCTTTGTTGGTCAGGTGACTCTTCTCCAAAGAAAGTTCTCATATTGCAGTCCCTCTTTAGTGGCACAGAAAGATATTAAGTTTGCACTCAAACTTGCAAGTGAGGCAATAGTTTCTCAGGTCACCTGTTTGGCAGAAAGTAGCCGTGGCAAAAATATGAAGGAAAATTGTTCAATTTGTTTGGAAGATACTGATGTTAGTCAGATGTTTTCTGTTAATGATTGCCTGCACCGCTACTGCTCGTCTTGTTTGAAGAAACACGTAGAAGTGAAGTTGCTTCAAGGGATGCTGCCAAAATGCCCTCATGATGGATGCAAGACTGAGCTGAAAATTGAGAGCTGCAAAAATTTCTTGACATCAGAATTATATCATCTTATGAGCCAACGTATAAAGGAATATTCCATTCCCGCGACACAGAAAATCTACTGCCCATATCCTAAGTGCTCGGCATTAATGTCGAAAGCCGAGGCTTTAGTAAATACTAATAATGCAGGAGCCAGCATGTGCGAGATATGTCGTGGCCTGTTCTGTATGAGCTGCAAGGCCCCTTGGCACAGTAACATCAGCTGCAATGATTACAAAATTTTAAATCCTTACCCATGTGCAGAAGATGCAAAGCTGAATTCTCTTGCAAGGAGGAATCTGTGGCGCCAGTGTGTGAAGTGCAACCATATGGTTGAACTTGCAGAAGGTTGCAACCACATTTATTGTAGGTACTGCATTACTCCATTTTGAATTGCCTTAATGCTTTTAATATTTTTATAGTGGTGTTTAAATCGTGTTGTTCACTCCATACTGGTAAGTTGCCACTTGGCTAGGATACCAGTTGACTTGACTTGTCAAATTTTGAAATGGAAGAAAAATTTTAGTAGATGATGAACATGGTGTAAGATGGAAAAGGTGATTTAATTCTTCAGGACCAATATACAATATTGGGCATTGTTAGGCGTGCTAAAGAAACCGAAATGCCTTCTAAAATATTTGGAAGTCCTCTTCTTTTAGGGCACAACACTTATACAAGGAAGAGTTATATGGAAACTAATTATTATCCATTGTATCTGATGCTTTGTACTTCCAAGTCTCCTCTTGGTGGTATATCATTTGTGCAATCTGTAGCATGCATTTGTCCTGTTTATTGATATTATTTGTCTCTTGAATTAAGTAGTGTTTTATCTGCAACCCTTTATCTCTTGCTACTTTGGTATTTAATGTTCATTCTTATTCTATCTTCACAATTTTCTTTAGTTTTCTTATATGTTTTGGACAAACATTCCATTTTGCCTTGAACATTTCTCATTTGATATGTTTGCTATTGAACATGTGGTTTTCAATTGCTGTTGATATTGTTATTGAGTAATTTTCTTTATGATTGTTGACCTGCCATAATTTATGCATGAAGAAAATTACACTTTTGAACATAAAGTTTTGCCATCAATGTTGCATCTTTCAATTTCTTACTCTGGGAATAACTATACAAGTTACATGGATTAGGATTGATGGTATTTCTGGGGCAGCAAAATGTCAACTTGCTTTCCTCACCCCATGTTCGTTTGTTTATCTTATTAAGATTAAAGAAGTTATTGGTTTTCTTTTTCTATTTCTGTAATCCTGCCAAATTCCCTTTTTCATCACCCCATTGAAGTGAGATTTTAGAGGCAGCGCTCACCAATTTAAAGCAGATTGTCCAAATAGTGAATTGCTTCTCAAGTTGTTGATGGTAAAATGATGATTAAAAAATTATTTGAGCCCGACATGGTGGTGTGGTATTTGTCATCAATCAAATTGTGTTGCTATATATTCCCACTAAATTCATATTTAAGGAAACAAATTCATGTTAATTTACCAGTCTCTCTTTTACCATGTGTGTCTTGGTGACAAAACACTTGTCAAGACTCAATAGATCCCTGTAAAACACTGTTGTCACTGCCTCTAACTTCCTCAGCTTTATATCACCTATGACGACTCTGAATATTTTACCCTCTGGAAAGGAAAACCGTAATATGGGGATTACTTTCTCATGCTTCACCTTTGTGCCAAATACTTCAATTGCCAGTTATGCCTGTGTTTATTTTGGCAGATGTGGTTACGAGTTTTGCTACATTTGCGGAGCTGAGTGGAAGAACAAGAAAGCAACATGTAGGTGTCCTCTCTGGGATGAGCGCAATATCGTATATGATCAGCAGAATAGGCATCAACGAAGACAGGGATGATAAGGAACACCCTAACTATGATCTATAGTATCAATGAATGGCCAGTAAGTTATGTCTATATATACATATAAGCTTATATTTCCCACTTTCCTTTCAAAGAAAAGACGAGAGAAAATTAGATGGTAGTATTGAGATTTTTATGTTGCAATGGATCAAAGTGGAATCATTCAGGAAGCTTTTCCTTTGTTCTAGTGTTGGTACAATCCTTGAATCTTATATAGAAGAGGCTGGGAACTTGTGGTAGAAGGATTTAAAAAAACCTAGTAGTGGGACATAGAATGGTTTTTGTGATTGGTAGGCAATGTTGAAAGTATCGTTTACTTTTTCGGTAACCTGTCTTGTTTCTTATCTTTGTTGTTATGTGGTAGGAACAATAGTCCCACATCGAACGAGGATTAGATTCCTTGAGCATTTATATGGCATAGGCTAACATATGGGGTTGTCCCTTCGGGGACATCCGATAAAATTGGAACGATACAGAGAAGATTAGCATGGCCCCTGCGCAAGGATGACACGCACAAATCGAGAAATGGTCCAAATTTTTTTCTGCCTCTTTTGCCCTGAATTGATTGTTTGAATTACCAAACTGCACTCTAAAATTTCCTGTGTTCCCAAACATGACCCTCTCATCAAGAGCAGCTATTTATCTCCTTTTCAACTCTATCTGCTAACAGTCATTGCGATTTCTTGGTGACGATTTTGAAACCTAAAGCTTTGGTTCTCTGGTTTTTTATTTTTATATGAAAATAAAAAATTTTGTAAATATCACTGTTGTATCATTTTAGGTCAATTTTTTAAATATTTTGTTTGTGGTTCGTTTTCTCTAATAAGACGCATGTGGTAACCATTTTGAATGTACTTTTTTCTATTATTACTATTGATTTTAGGAATCAAAAAGTTCTGTTATTTTTCTATTGACAAGCAAGAAAAAGTAATAACAAAAATTCTGCTACGTTTTTTTTTTTTGGCTCTTTAAAATTTGTTTTTAATGTCTAAATTGATATATGATATGTTTCTCAATACATACTAAACAATAAATTTTTAAATGTAATTGTAAAATATGAAGTGTTAATAATATATATTTCAAATTATAACAAAATAAAAACATACATAATTTCTCATATTTTTGTACCAATAACACAAGATAGTAACTAAAATACTATATAATACATTTGCCCAACCTCGTGCTGGGTTTTTGCACCCTACCTGATAGATAGTGGAGGGAGATGGTATTTATCCCGTCTCATTCTCGATTTTGTTAATTAAGGAGTATAATAAAATTATAGTATTTATATTTTAATTTTTTTAATCATTATTTTGCTTCTCTTCGTTCTTGTCACTTTCTTGAATTTTTCTGCTCTGACAAAAAATTGGAGCAAAATGAAACATCACAAGTATAACGTCAGGTTTTATTTTAAGAGGCATTTATATACAAATTTTAATTTATAAATTTATATTCTAATAATTTTTAATTAAGATTTTTTGGACTTTTAAGTCTCATTAAACTTTTAATAGTTGGAATTGTTTTTCAAATAATAATTGTTTATCATTTATAATTATCTATAAAAGAATATGATAATTTGACATTTATTTTGATCTTCAAAACTTTAAAATATCAACTTTCAAATTAAAAAAATTAAAAAAAATTATGTGCATTTTTTTTTTTTTGGTGACAAATTTGAATTATTTTTTTTGTGCAAAATTAAATTTTTTGTATCTATACATGATAGAACATTGATGTGCAAAACTGAAAAAAAAAATTAAAAATGAAAAAATTGATAATGCTCTCAATTTTAAAACTAAAAAAAAAATCGTTAATATTCTCGGTTTTATTGGATAGTTGAATCAAACTAATAAATAGAAGGGCAAAAACGTTTAATCTCATATTCTGATTTTTTTTTTCATCAGTTAGTGAAACTATGGTTTTGAAAATCGGACTAGACCGGTCGGTTTGACCGGTTGGACTGTCAACCGGTAGGAATTCTGGTTCGGATATATCCTCTAAATTGTTCGAAGCCAAAAACCGGCCTATTTAGAGGACGGTACGCCAGGTCGAAAATTTTGAATTTTTTTAAAAATTTCTTTCTAACTTTTTTTTTAATATTCTTTCTTTCTTTTCTTTCTGATTTTATATATATATAATATAAAATATATTTTACATATATATATAAGAATATAAGAAAATTTTAATTGGATACTTTTTTTCAAAAGTCTCCTATTGTGAGGAATCCCATTAATTAAGAGCTTGAAATTATTGTGAAAGTCTCTACCTATTTGTAAGAAAAACTCAAGAAATTCATGTGAGATTCAATCAAATTTATTGGAGGAAGACTTAAAATTTTGATATCTCTTCAAAAAATTTCCTCTTCTTTCAATCAAATTATTTGAATTAAAATCATATGGAATGAATATTGAATATTTGATTTCCTCTTCTAAAATTAAAATTAATAATATTTTAAAATATATTATTATATTTTTTAGTAAAAAATATTAGGAGAAATATTTAAGATAATTTATAATTTTATCTCTTATATTTTTATTTAAATATAATTTTAATATATTTATTACGTCACGGTTTGATTTCGGTTCAACTCGATAGTTGAACTAGTGACTCGTTCACCAATCCCTTTTTCGGTTTGCTCACTGGTCCGGTTTTTAAAATATTGACAATTATCTGAAATATTATTATGCAAATTGATAATTTTTTTAGTTTTTAAAATTGACAAAAAAATTGATAATATTCTCAGTTTTACTAAATATGACTTATTGGTTCAAAAAATCTTAAATAGGATCCAAGCTACCATAACATTTGTAAATAGGACTTTTAGGTAATTAACTCTTATTTTAATAATTTAATTTGTTGATATTTTATGTCCAAATGTGTATATAATTCTTTAAAAAATTTAATTGATTTAATTACATATTTTCTCTGTTCTAAAATATTAGTTTCTTTTGAAAAAATTAACTGTTTTTAATAGTACAATTATTACACTTCAAAAATATTATTAATAAATTTAAAAGAATGATGAAATAAGAAATTTATGTTATTTTAATCTTTAATTTTTAAAAATAGATTAATATTTTGGTATAATAAAAAATAAAATAAAAAATTAATATTTTAAGAGGGCGAAAATATATTTTTAAAAGACAAGCATAACTTTGAAAATAGGCTTTTGACAAAGGAAGAAAAAAAAAAATGGTAAAATCAAATGGGAGACTTATTTATAAGTCTTAGGTTAAGTCTTGTGTAATTTCTTATAGAATCTCAAGTCCTATTTAGATAGGAATATATTCCACAAGATCTTACATAAACGTAACGTGACGTGATACTTATATAAACGTAACGTAACGTGACACTTATATAAACGTAACATGACATCTATACGTAACGTGACACCTACATGAACGTAACGTAACGTGTCACGTTACGTTTCGCAAACTTAATGAGTTTTTATTTTTTTAAATTGAATGTGAAAATGTTGCTGGTTTATGTTGGTGTCACGTTACGTTACGTTTCATATGAATATAATCTATGGTAACATTCAATTTCTTATATAGGAAATCGAATGTTGACATAGATCATAGGTGTCACGTTACGTTTATGTAGGTGTCACGTTACGTTATATTTATGTAGATATGATCTATGGCGTTGCCATAGATCATAGGTGTTACGTTACGTACAGGTGTCACGTTACGTTTATGTAGGTGTCACGTTACGTTACATTTATATAGATATGATCTATGGTAACATTCAATTTCCTATATATGGTTTTACTATTATTTATGATATTAACAACTAATATTAAGGGTAAATGTGTCAACAAACTTCTCACAGAACTTATGGGAAACATAAGTTTTTAAGTAGGACTATATGTAGCATAAGTCTCCCTGATAGGACTTATAAATAATTTTCCAAATTAAATTTGGGTAAATTATAATTATACCGTATGAGATTTGTTTAAAATACAGATTCTTCCTTATGATTTGAAAAATTATAAATACCTCATTGTTAAAATTTTTTATTTAACAGAATTAACTAAAAAAAATAAAATTCATAATTGTTCTCCTATACAATAATAAAATTACCTAAATTATTAATTGAAATATGTTTATAACATCATTAAAAACTGTTAATTGACTTAATGATTTATTAATAAAAATGGTGATTTGTTATAAAATTAGAAATCTCAAGTGGTGAAATGTAATTTTTAGAATCACAAGAGACGATTCGTATTTTAATCAAATTTCAAAGGGTGTATTTGTAATTTACCCATTAAATTATGGGACCATAATTATTAACTTATATTAATTTTGTTTTCATATTTATGAATAGCCAAGATAGGAGTATATAATTTAAAAAAAAAATAAAAATCGAATCAAATAAAACTCACTCAGGACTGGACCGTCCGATTGAAAGGATCGGAGAGAAGCTGCTGCATTCCTAATTGGTTTGTCGCATTTGTGTGGTTTTCTGCTTGTGCATTGGCTGCAGAAACACTCGAGATCGAGATCGAGATCGGGAAGATGAGTGGAACAGGGAAGAAGGTAGTGGACGTAGCATTCAAGGCAGGTAAGACCATAGATTGGGAAGGTATGGCTAAGCTTATTGTCTCCGATCAGGCTCGCAAGGAGTTCGCTACTCTCCGCCGTGCCTTCGATGAAGTCAACACCTCTCTCACCACCAAGTTCAGCCAGGTCCTCTCTCTCCACCACATAGGGTTCGGTTTTTATATGCTTTATGTGACAGATCTACGATCTTTTGCTAGCTAGGTCTTTTTGTGTGATGAAATGATTAGTTGGGGTTAATCAATTGAGCTGTTGAATTTTTTTCGATCTGTTCACAAATTATTAAAGCTTTGATGCGCATTGCTTTTTGAAATTGTTGAATCCAAAAAAAAAAAAAAAAATCGTCTCGAACGGTTTATCTTGAAATTGTCGTCGTCTTTCCCAAATTCACAATGTCATTGGAAACCAAACAAGTATACATTATGTTTATATATCAAAATAGGGTAACCTGTTCACTGATAGATGAGAAAATAGAACGAAAATGGAGAAGAAGAAATAAGAAAAGGGAGAAGAGATATCTCAATTCATTATATACATATATATATATATATGTTTAATAATGGTGGTACCTTGTTGTTCTCATCATATCTTGTACCAAATGTCCCCTCGTTACCCAGAAAAAAATATTATTTGGTTAAAAAAAGAAGATTTTTAAAAATTTCCCTGCACATTCTTTATTAAACAGCTTCAATGGAGGGATTCAAAAAAAATTTCCTTTCCTTTTGTTTTTCTCTTACCAAAATGAAGTGTTTGTAAATGTAATCTCAATGTTTGTGCTTGCATCACAACAATCCTTTAACTTCTTTTGTTAGTGGAATGGGAAGGTGAAGATGGTATGCTGCATAGAATTATGTATATCACATAGTAGAAAAGTCACAGGGTAGTTCTAGTGCAAGTTTGATTTTCGTTTGCTGTGGGCTTTGTATTTAAGTCATCTCCTTGCAAACTCCTCTGTCCAGTTATATTTTTATTAATTTTGTACGTTGTCTTACGAGAAGAAAATGATGTGTAGAAATACGAACACAATTTTTTTTAGTGTTTAATTTAATTGTTTTGGAAAGAATGTGTATCATCATGCTTTGCAAAATAAAAATTGGTAGTGTTGGTGTTTGTTAGTAATTTGGTGGTTGGCCTCACATTTTTTACCCCTCCCAAAAAAGCCCAGGAATACCTCTATTGGTTTCTTTCTATTGATAATGAAGAGCCTTGGTGTAAAATACAATGCTCAAAAATTGGTTTCTTTCTCATGCATGATGTACTGTAATAGCGCCAAATTGAAAAGTTTCTTGTTGGATTCAGATTTGGGGTTTGCACATTGGATTTAGTGCCCAAAGTCACTTGTTTTTCACCATAACTAGCGTATCTTATTAGGTCGAAATGAAGATTTCAAGGGCATGTTTGGTTGACTCATTTGACTGCATGTTGCTTTCGTTGTATTGGAGAGTTTCATGTATTTTGTTCTTTTTATATATTAAATTTCACTCCACCAGGAAGCTTGACCCTAGCTCTTGCAATTAGTTTTGGGAGTGACCTTGTTCTTGTAATTTTTGCTACAATTCCTGCTCTTAAATTCCAGTGGGCCATATCATGGAACATAATCTTTTCCCATTAAAATTGAATTATTGAAGTAAAGGTTTGGTGCATTAGCTTCTCCCCCTCTTATTTGGTGTGGATGTATGCCACTTCTTGCCTCTATGACATTCACCATTTTTAAAAAATAGAGTAATGGAAATAATTCTTATAAAAAAATACTAATACAAGTATCAAGGTTAATTTACCTGTATGGCCATCGTTACTTTCAGTGATTTGAACATTTCTAAGTTAGCCCTTTTGTCCTTAGCTTATATGTTTTGAATTTGTCTTTGTAGTTGTTCAATTAATATGGAAAGTATGATGATTATGGACAATTTTATTTCCCATCACAGTTGATGTTTCATGCATTTGTTAAGTCCTTTTAATTTAGCATATCAGAAATTTGCAAATTATGCACCATGCTAAGGTTCATGCACCTTGCTAAGGTTCATGCACCTTATGATTTATTATTCTTTTAAAAATATTATTTATTTATTTATTTTGGGATCGACCTTGCACATTATGATTATTAATTTGGCTTGGTGAATAGAAACTAGGACATACCAAGGACCTTTCTTTTCCTTTTTCCCAAAAAAGGCCTACATGTCATATAAGTATACAGTATACAGTATACTCTTGCAGTCCCACTTCACATTGATGCTCCACTGGAGACATTATCCTTCAAACAGTAATTGATATCCAGTTTAGTTTTACACCCTTGTTTTCTCACTATGTACTTTGATTTTATATTGAACCACAGGCTCTGTTGATGAGATTCAAAGAGTAAAATTGTGCTCTAGATTTTTTATTGCATATAAGCTGATGAGTCCCTTACATAAACTTATATTTTAGTAATTGTCATTTTAAAATCATGCAGGAACCAGAACCAATTGACTGGGAATACTATAGAAAAGGAATTGGTTCTCGCTTGGTTGACATGTACAAAGAAGCTTATGAGAGTATGTTTTATACATTGCTGAAGTCTAAATTTTTCTTTGTATCATTTGGTGGACAGTTCACTGAACTTTAATTGTTTGCTGGTACTACTACCCAGCTGCATAGCTGCTCTTAGTGACCTGTGGATGGATTGTCTTGTGGTTATCATTAGGAAATATGTCTCTTATAATTTCTCATAATGTTTTAATTTTTAATGTCTAACAAGCTTTCAGTAAGGTGTAGAAGATTGAGAATTATAAGTGTAGAATTTTCCTCTCTCTCTCTCTCTCAATTATCATCAAAGTTCTCATTGATCTTTAAAAATAAAAAATAAAAATTTGTAGAGTTGTCATCGGTTAATGTAGGAACTTTACTTTATGAGCAAGATCTTGTTCCTACATTGATAATAAGTGAGAGCAATTATGAAATATTTTCAGAAAACTATCAAGCATATTATTTGGTGTTTTATAATTGGGGTTATTACATGTCAGTGAAGTCAGGGAAAAAAAGTTCAAATTCATGGAAAAGTTTACAAATTTTTAATTATTAATATGTATAAAGTTTTTCATTGATTTGATATTTTTGTTGAAAAGTTACCCTGTTGTGTTATTTTCACTTTATAGTTTGTCTAAGACACATCCTGCCCACCTGTGCATCCTGTGTGCACATAAGTGGGCATAGATGACTAATGGCTTGTGTAGGGAAGGAGATTAATATTACATGCAAGGGAAGGAAACACATTAATGTAGGTTCCTTGAATTTTTAAGTAGTTCTATGGGTAATGCTGTTTTGTTTGGTCTCTAAGCTCTTAAACTTAAGATATCTAATGTCTTTTATCAGTAATTAGTTTGCTGATATAAAGACGAGATACTGGAATAAGATTGTTGTGCTGATCTTGCCAGTTGGCAATAAAAACTTTGTATACCAGTTAAGAGCATTGTTTCTTTGGTAGGCTGCTTCGTGCATTGTGGAAGTAGCAGCCCAAATAAATTCTGACATAGTGTTTATGAAAGCTGAATAAAATTGGCCAACCATATACATCTCTGCACTACTAGTTTTGTGCACCAGGTGTCATTTTCATACCAGAGAGACACTTGTGTGATTGAACTCTATTTCCTGGTTCATGTTTACTGGTGCTTTAGTAGCAGTTTTATGGTGTTTACACAATCATCTGGTAGAATCTGTCCTTGTTTGGCTCTACATCTCACTGGTATTCAAAACCACATTTTTGCTGAAGTGAAGCTTAGGAGTAGAATTCAGATTCCACTTATGTTTGGTATTCAAAAATGGAGTAGATTGTGGTTTCATACATCTTATTACTATTTTGGGCTTGACATTGCATTGTTTAACTGTTAACCGCTCTGCAGGCGTTGAAGTTCCAAAGTATGTGGACACCGTTACTCCTGAATACAAACCCAAGTTTGATGCCCTGGTGAGAACTCTGAATTTTTTTTCTTTTCTTTTCTTTCCTTTCTTTCTTTATTTCTTCTTCTTTTTTTTTTTTTTTCCTGATTGATTGTCAGTCTATTGAAGATTTATGTACTCTTTACTTCCACTTCTCTGTTTTCACCGTCTATCAAGTGGATTTTTTTTTTCTTCCTTTCAACATCTTCCTCTACTGCAAAGCTCTTGTGTAAAAGTTTGAATTATTGGTGAATAGTAGTCCATTTGTAAATGACCTCCATCCAATGGGGACTAAACTGGGCAAACCTTTTTTTTAGTAATCTATTTGTAAAGTTGTTCACTAAAAACTTCAAAAATCTTTAAATTTATTGCCGAAAAAGGACAAATGAAATATATTTTACCTGATGGGTAACTAAGCATTTTGGTAGGGATTTTGGTTGAATAGATATTTGTCTTTTTGCAATGAGGTCAAACATCTAACAAGGAAGTATGTTTTGAGTTACAGTTGGTGGAACTGAAAGAAGCAGAAGCAACATCTCTGAAGGAGTCTGAAAGATTAGAGAAAGAAATTGTAGAAGTCCAAGAGTTGAAGGTAATGCAAAAAAATATGAATTTTGGTCTTTCCAATTTTTCACCTTTCCCTTTATGTTGATATCTGAAGGGTTGTTTGTCGTGTAACAGCAAAAGATCAGTACCATGACTGCAGATGAATATTTTGAGAAGCATCCAGAGGTAAAGAAGAAGTTTGATGATGAAATCCGAAATGATTATTGGGGCTATTGATTTTGAACCACTGATACAGGTGAACTTTTATTCAGTTCATCTGTATGTGTCGTTGAGTTTTTAGAATAAAGAAGGGGAAAACCAAATTGTTTTGCTTTGTGGGTGTTTTGAAGAATTTGAACTACAATGTATTTCATGCTGAGATATCCTCATCCAGCCTCTTGGCATAGAGATGAAAGGTGGTTGAATATTAAGTGACTTGATTTCTATCTCAAAAGCAAGCATAAATTGCTTTAGACTGAACATTGATATCGTTTTGTAATGCTTTGTCGGTTTGCTTGAATCATGCAAGCTCTTCTCTCAATGGTGATTCTTTTCTTTCTAATTTGTCTTGCGACTCCTTGTGACATCTAAAAAGGGCTCATATGTATATATATAACCTACAAATGGGTTCATTTGTTTACCTGTTTTTTTATTTTTTATTTTTAAGGAAGAATATAGTCTGAACTATACAATAGAGAACAATATACCATTTGGTATGCTTTGGTTCTTCACATTGTGATATTCTCATAATAGCCAAGTTCTAACTGACTGATGTATATAGACTATGGTTTGTAATTGATGAGGGGAGCATATTAGTTTTATTTAAACAATAAGATAATCAAAAAAAGTAGGGTTATACATGAGTTAAGCTGATTTTGATTAAACTAAGCTTGACTCAAAAAATGAACTGAGTTTTAGATGAAAACTATGGTCTTGTGTGTTTATCTGAAGATCAGCTTGTGTAGCTTTCCTTTTTTGCAAGTTCTTTATGAGTACTTCGAGATAGCTGCTGGACTTCAATTTATGCTAACAAATTAACAATGGTGTTCTGAAATATCTTGAATAGCTGGTTACAGCCATGAGAAAGAGACTGAGACTCTCTCTCTCTCTCTCACAAACACACACACACACACACACACACACATACACACACACACACACGCATACACACACACATATTATTATAGTTACGAAATATAATGATTGAATTAACAGTTTGAGACTCTCTCTCTCTCTCTCTCATATTATTATAGTTACAAAATATAATGAATGATTGAATTAACAGTTTGGCATTGTGTTTATTGACACTAATGTGATGCTTTTTAGATTGTGATGTTTGATGATGATAATTACTTTGGCAGACTAGCTTTTGGCTATATGCACCGTAGGGAATCTGGATTTGTTAAATTTGGATTCCAACTTCACTATTGAAGGTGGATACATTTTCCTTGTTTGTTCAAAATTAAAAGGATTAAATTATACAATCCAAAAATTATCCGCTCCATCCTTTTTCTTTCTTGGAAAATATAGTTGCGATAGCCGATAATTTCCATGTTTGGTATCATTATTGCACAAATTGGCCTCGTTTGGGAAGTTGGCTATTTTAATAGATTATTTTAGTTTTTGGCTATTTTAGTAGGCTAAAATAATTGTGTTTGGAAAGAGAGTTAGGCTAAAATGGTCATCTTGCTATGTTTTCGAGGACGCTCCTCCCTGGGTGTGTGCTCCTCTCATTGCGGATATTAGAGCTTTAGCTCGATGTTCTAATCTATCCTTCCACTGGTCACCTCGGACGGCAAACGGGGCAGCCCACTGGACTGCGAGAGCCTTTCTATCTGGTTCTTTGCCAATCAACTGGGTGCTAAATCCTCCTAAGCCTTTGGTGCAAGCTTTGAGCTGAGATCTATTTTTTCCTTTGTTATGTTTCCGTGGTTTTCTTAAGTTCCTGTGTTCAAAAAAAAAGAAAAAAAAGAAAAAAAAAGAGAGTTAAGCCCTGTTTGGTAGAGCTGTGGGAAAGTGCTTATAGTTTATGCCTAAACAGCTTATAGCTTATAATTATGAACATAAGCTGATTTCTGACTTATAAATTAAGCATTTCCTGCCTCACTCAAAGAATAAGCTGATTTCTGACTTCCAAAAAGCTATAAGCTAAACCAAACACATCAAAATAGATTAAATTAAGCTGAAAGCTGAAATAGGCAGCTTTTAAGCTGCACCAAACAGGGCCTTAGGCTCCGTTTGGTAAGCCTCTCAAATTATAGTTCTACCCATTGATTTGAGTGTGTTATTTGTTTTGAGCTTTCAAATCATAATTCTACACTCATTTCTCAAAACTCAATTCAAAACATAATCATTACTTTTCAAAACTTATAACCAAAAACATAATTCAAAACTCTTTTCAAAACTTAATTCAAATCAATATTTTAATTTTTAAAATATTTAAAATATTTAAATATTTTAAAAATATTTTAGTTTTGTTAAGATTTTAAATATTTTAATATTTAAATATGTTACGATTTTTTTAATTTTTTTAATATTTTTAAATATTTTAATTTCAAAATATTACGATTTTAATTTTTTAAATTTTAAAATATTTTATAAAAATAAATTCAAACTCTATTTTATAAAAATATTTTTAAATATTTTAATTTTTTTGTTATGTATTTGGTTATGATTTGAGTGTAAAGTTGTGAAAATAGTATAGAGTTTCGAAATATGTGTTTAGTTATGAGTTTTAAAAATAATTTCTTAATTGAGTTTTGTTTTATGTGTTTGGTTACGATTTGAGTGTAGAGTTGTTTTTAAATTTAAAATATTAACATTTTAAATTATTTAAATTTTTTGAATATTTACTATTTAAATTTTTTGAATATTTATTTTAATTTTTTACTTATTAAATTTTTTAGATTATTTAAATTATTTAAATATTTATGATTTAAATTTTTTGAATATTTATTTTGAAAAAAAATTATTTCCTTTGTAGTATTTTCAATTAAAAAATTGATTAATTTTATTTTCTGTTAATAATAAATTTTTTTAATTGAATTTTAAAAAGAGTTTGGTTATGAGTGTTGATCAGAGTTTTCAATAGTGTGAAAGTAGTGTGTTCTGTTATGAGTTATAACAATTTGAATTAAGTTTTGAAAATTCTTTCCAAAATTTATAACCAAACAAATTTTCTTACTTCACATGTCAAATCAAACTTTCAAAACTCAATTCAATACTCTATTCAAAAATCATAATCAAACAAATTTCATATACTCAAATCATAATTTTACAACTTACAAATTCAAAATACAATTCATATTCCCAAATCATATTTACAAAACTCTACCAAACGCAACCTTAGATTTTTTTTTTTTTTTTTGTAGTTAGATGTGATGTTTGTGAGAAAAAAAGAAAAGGGTAAATTACACTGACCTCCCTTGAGATTTACCTTAATTATAGGTACTTTTCTTGTAGTTTAAAAAATTACATTGACCTCCCTTACTTTTGAAAATAATACACAGATTCTCCCTTCCCGTTAAAAAGAGCATAAATGACGTTAACTGGACAGTCGAATTGACCATAATGCCCTTAAATCACATTGTGAAAAGACACAATTGACCTTTCTCTATCTTTATCTTCTTCATCTTCACAAACCTTTCTCTCAACACCTTAATGGCAGAAACCATTTCTGCAATTTCACTTGAAAAAAACGCATTCATATTTAGAATCAAGATTAGCTACATTGTGAAAAGACACAACTGACCCTTCTCCATCTCCATCTTCATCTTCACAAACCCTTTTCCCAACACCTTAATGGCAGAAACCATTTCTGCAATTTCACCCGAAGAAAACCCATTCCCATTCACAAACCTAGAATCAAGATTAGGGCAAGAATTCCTATCAGTCTTGCTTGAACTCTTTGATCTAATTCCAGTAGGAACTGAAAATCTGTCATTGAATTTCTTTGCCCTAAACTTAGGAGGTACCAAATCTTGATCAATTGGGATTTTTATGTAAAACCCACCATCTGAATCAAAATTAGGTCCAAAATTTCCATGAATCTTCTCAAATTTCTTGCTTCTAATTGGGCCTTGAAAATCAGTATATCATTATCAATAACTACACACTCACACAAAAAAATAAAATAAAATAAAATCATAGAACTGAAAAATCCATACCAAAATCCTTTGAAATTCAATTATACCACACCAAAATCCCCACCATCCATTTCCAATCTCTCCACCTAACCAAAATCCATACCAAGCCTAATCAATCTCCACTCTTTCTCTCTCCCTCTCTCTCTGACACATCTGTACTCTCCGACGATGTCGATGGCGAGACCATCTCATTCTCCGACTGAGAACAACAATAAGAACGGCGTTAAGGCGACACTGTTTCTCACGGACCAAATCCTCCGTAGCGCGACTTGGTTCCTTTGTTATGCCAACAGCCGAAGAATGATGCGCGAGCCATTGATGCGAGTGTATAAGTCGATGATGAAGTAGATCGAGGATAGGCAGAGCAATTGGGTGCATTCACGGCCTGATCATGATTTTCAATCTCGTATAGAACTTGGAGTGGATTGATCTGAGAGAGAGAGCCAGAGACAGAGAGAGAAGATAGCACAGAGAGATGGAAAAGAGATAGTGAGAAGGAAAGAAGAAGAGTACATAGAGAGAGTGAGAGGGAAGAGAGATGAAATGGCTGGGTTTTGATATGTATGTGTTTATATATATATATAAATTACACTTACTTCCCCTGAAGGGTAGTATTGAAATTTGAAGAATAATTATGAATGACATCAACAGAATCTATTGGAATTTAGACGAATGGGTACAGAATGAGGTCTTTGTAGTTTCAAAAGTAAGAGAGGTCTGTGTTACTTTTGAAACCATCGGGGAAGTACTTGTAATTAAGGCAAATCTCAGGATAGGTCCGTGTAATTTACCCAAAATGAAATGATTATGATTTGATGTAATATTTTATTTTATTGACTATTTTAACTTATTTTATATTTTTGTGAATTTTAGTAAAAAAAAAAAATCCAATCCCAACTTGCCAAACACTCGCAATTGTTTTCGAAAATTTTAAATGCTACTTTTGCATAAATATATATACTGTAATTTTATTTTCTAAAAACATAAAATACAAAATAAAATCAAAAAATGAATGAAAAGAATATCAAAAAGGCTATAACAAAATTTGGAGAAATTTTACTATACATCCCCTTTAAAGAAGTGTATTATATAGTTATGTCATTTTTTAGTTATGGAACTTTTTTTTTTAGTTGCGACTATTTTAATTATGATTCATGAGATTTTTAATTATGTCTCATGTAATGTTTAGTTATATGCATATTTTTTTAATTATCACTCAAAAAAATGTAGGCTTTGTTTGGTTTAAGTTTTGAAACATGATTCCATCCTTATGTTTCAATACATTGTTTGGTTTAAGTTTTTTAAAATTGATTCTAAGGCTACATTTCAAAACTCATTTGACGCCATGTTTGGCAGAGCAGGGAGTTTTTAAATTTTGAATTTTGAAAAGAGCGGATTGGGTCTACCCGATCGTCCACTCGGACATCCTCCCAAACGTTCGGCCAGTTGACAGAAACAGTGTTTTTTTTTTTTTTGGTTGCAATTAGCACTTGTTATGTGAAAAAAAAAAAATTTATTTATTCTGTTTGGTTTAGTTTTAGAATTATGATTTAAGTGTGGAGTTGTGTTTTGAGTTTTGAGTTTATGAATCATGATTTAAAAAAAGAAAATTTGTTTGGTTATGATTTTTGAAAATTGTTTTGGGATGATTTGTAGATTTATTTTTTTATTTTTTTTGATTGGTTGATTTATGGAATGTAAGAGAATGTGAAAGGAGAGAGCAGTGATGAGAGAGAAAAAGTAATTGATTGATTATTTTTTAGATTGTTTTTAAACAAAACAATTAAAAAAATTCCAACAAAATATATAATCAAAATAATTTTAAAGCACTAGCTGAGTATTTTTTTAACAAAAAACAATATATATTTTTTGATATTTTAAATAAAACAATATTTTTGGAAATTTCAGAATTTTTTAAATAAAAAATTATTTTTTTGAATTAAATTTTAAAAAGAATTTAATTATGAGTTTTGAATAGAATTTTCAATTGAATTTTGAGTTGTGTTTGGTTATGAGTTATAAATTTTTGAATTAAGTTTTGAATTTTTTTTTTTTCAAAACTCATAACTAAACAACTTTTTTCATTTCAAAAATTCAAAATTCAATTCAAATTGTTTTTCAAAATTCATAATCAAATAATTTTTTTTGAAAAAATTATAATTTAACAACTCACAAATTTAAAATATAATTTTATTTTTAAATCATAATTTTATAAGTAAACCAAACGCGAAGGTGGGTATGGTCTTTCCTCGCAAATTTGTACAAGTTCTGATGATCAATTGGAGTTGAAAACTTGCACAAATTGGGGGTTGGAGTAAATGGTCTGCATGTGTGTGCGCCTTTGGAAAAGCCATGTGATGTGACAGTTAAAGGACCCTCTCTTCTTTTGTTTTATTTTTTATTTATTCCATCTACGTTGTGTATCCTGAAATTGAAATTAATGCAATGACGTTTAAATGATAAGTGGCTTTGAGTGAGTTAGAATCAAATCTTTTTGGGCGTGGATAATTCCAAGCTGTGGTTGAGTTGAGTGTGTAATTTAGGGTTTTGGGTTGGACCACTCAAATATCAAATAATTGCACCCACTTGTTAGGCTTTGTGGCATGGCATGGGGCTAGAAGAAAAACTATTCACGTTCCAATGTCATTTTTGGTTATTTATTATTTATTTTTGAGTAAATTAAACTGATCAATTGATGTTTAAAAAATATATATTAAATTTCACAAATTTAATATAAAATTTTAGATTTTCATAATTTTAACTCACATACATTTATTTCATTTTTATTAATATTTAGTCAGTCATATAAATGAAAAAAAATGATTTTATCACACCTTTTATACTGAAATATATATTTTATTTTGTTTATTTTTATATTTTCACATTATTTACATTAGTTTTGATTATTTTAATTATAATAAATTTGTGAAACTTGTTTTATTTTTTTCAAACTTTAAGAGAGATTAATGTAATTATTTATTAGGTAAATTACAAATACACCTCTTGAGATTTGCTTAAAATATGAATTGCTCCCTGTAGTTTGAAAAATTACAAATATTTTTCTATCAAAATTTTTTTATTTAACAGAATTAATTAAAAAAGTAAAATTTCTAACTGTTCACCTATACAATAATAAAATTATCTGAATTAGTAATTGAAATAAAATTTTAACATTATTAAAAATTGTTAATTAACTTGATGATTTATTAATAAAATGACCTAATTGTTATAAAATTATAAATTTTATAGAACATAATATAATTTTTAAAACTATAGAGAGTAATTTATAATTTAAGTGAATCTCATAGGATGGTGTGTTTATAATTTACACTATTTATTTATTTATTATTATTATTATTTAGTGGGGCCTTGGTTTGGATCATGAAGCCATTAATTGGTCGGAGGCTAAAGCAATTGCATTCGGATATGATTTAGGATAAAAAGGCCCTCTCTTATTTAATGTTCCACTTTTTTCTCTTTTTTTTCAAACGATAATAATGAAAAATGAAATCAGCTTAAAAGAGGACTCAACTGCTCAGTTTTCATCTGAGGGCTCATCACATGCTCCAAATTGATGATCTACTTTTATAATATTTTAGGTTTTTTTTTTTTTTGTAAATTATTTATAAAAAAAAATCTAAATTAATAATATAATTGTAATCATATTATTTTTCAAAAATCAATTATATTCATGGATTTTTAATTACATCAATTTTATATCAAATATTTTTATTTGAATCATTGTGATCTCTACTGTCATCTGTCACGTATAATCAAATAAATTTTATCTTATCATTCAAATTAGCCACGTAGGTCTAATTAACTTTTAAAAAATAATTTGAGATTAAAATGAACGGATTTTATCTGGTTATCAATGGTAAGTAATAACAGGGGTCATATTGATTCAAATAAAAAAAAACTAAGTGTAAAATTAATGTAATTAAAAGGAGAAAGGAAAATTTGATTTTTGAAGAATAATTTAAGAGAAAAAATAATAATTTTTTCAATATTTTGTGAAATCTACTGCATGTGATTACAATCCTATAAAATATCACATTAAATGAGATCACAATACACTTCATACCATGTGAATAAACCTCACAACTGCATATACATTAATTACAATTAGTCTAATTTCTAAAGACAAACATAAATATTGACTTTTTATTTAATTATTTTTGGAGAATGGGTCCCATGGCAATGTTGGCTTAATGTTAGGATAATAATAAGGTTAAAAAACTGGATTATATAATTAAACATCTTAAAATTTAAATAATCATGCTAGGGTGATTAAATTTAAGTATCACTTTTGCAAGTATACGGTAGAATAGATACCTTTTAAGACGGTTGCTAGAACATTATGTTAATTCAATTGTGTTAATATTATATATTGAGAGCCTCATTTTAACGATGTTTGTATCATATTTTAAGAAGATTTAATTTCTATCATAGGAGCGATCATATATATTCTATTAAATACTAACACTCAAATTATATTTTTAATTAAAATTATTTAAATTTGACAATTAGTATTTAAAATAAAAATCAGTTTCATTATATAAATTTATTGAAATTTTGTTGAATTTATATAAACTAATAAATGGTATGTCATTTTTTAGAGTAACGCAATAAATTCTTATTGTATTAAAAATTTGGTTGAAGGAACACTTTTCCTTTTAGCAACAACACTACGAAATAGTAACGATTAGATTTTATATAGAAACGAAAGATTCTATGTCAAATTGTAAATATGTTATTAATGAATTGAAGAATAACATTTATTAAGCCTTTGTTTGGGATTTGTGTTAGTTTTTTAATTTTTTGACTTTTTGACTATTTTAGTCTGGGGTTAGAAAGCTTCGTTTGAGATATGTTTTTTGACTTTTTTTAATTTTTGTGAGAGAAAAAATAAAATGATAATGATTTGAATGTGACATTTTGTCCTATTCAACTAAAATAGTCAATTTTGTCTTATATACCTATTTAAGTCCAAATGGACATGCCAAACATAACCTAAATTAATGTACCAATGACATATTAGAAGGTATTAATATTTAAATTTATAAACACATAATATTTTATCATTGAAATTACTTGTGTAGAAAATATTATCATCTACTCGTGCGAATATTTGGTTTCATATCTATAATTTCATTAATAAAAAATTTTGATGTTTACATAATTTTCCTAGTATGTGTCTTTGTATATTTTTTCAAATATAATCATTCTAACATCAGTGATTTTTAAAGTTAAATATCATGTTTTGAAGTGAAATAAAAATTTGTCTAATATATAGGAAAGTAATAGAAAATTTAGGTTATTTATTTGATAGGTCATTACATCCTAAATGATTCTTTCTTTATATGGAGAGTGAGAGCATAAAAAACAACTGTTTCAAATTATTAAAAAGTTTTTATAATTATATAATATAATAGATATTAATTTTTAATTTGTTACGTATTTAAAAAAGGGGTATTTTTTTTCAGGTCCTTGGTATTATGATTTTATAGCATAAAGGACACCAAATATTTTCATAATGTCTAAGGTCCATCAACAATATTTTCATAATGTCTAAGGTCCCTCAACCTTGATCCAAAGAAATTTCAGTCCAGAGAAATTTCAGTCCAGAGAAAATTCAAGTCAAAGAAAATTGGCCCAGAGAAATTTTCCTAAACTTCCAACTGTAAATTTCTCTGCCCTTTTTTTTTTTTGAACATGAGAATTCCCCTACCTCAACTCACTTTCTTGCTTCTCAAAGGTAAGGAAGAAAGGCAACAGTACAATATTATATACATACTTTCCATTATCAAATCTTCCACTTTGTTTTTATAACTGAAAGCAAGAACTGATGTGGGTTTTATACTTTTTTTTTGCATAATGGACCTTACATAGGTGGTTTTGTTTCTTTGTGCAGGAAATTGAGAATGAGAAACTAATGTTAGAACATGTTCATATTTTACCGGAGAACAGTGGTTTAAATGTACAGAATAAAAAATTGTTTGAAGAAGCTTCTTATGTAAAGGAACTGGCCTTTGCTACTGCCATTGAGTTGAAGAATTTGGCTGGTGAAGTCACAAAGCTCTCTCTACAGAGAAATTCTCAGACAAACATTTTCAGATATTCTCTCACCCAGAGAATTTCTCTGGATTCCACAACCCAGAGAAAATTCCCAAACAAATATTTCCAGAGAATTTCTTTGATTTGCTATGTGTATATATATATATATATATTTGTAGAGAGATGAGGAAGACACAGAAGTTAATCTCAAATCTAACCAATGCGAGTCTCCACTCTCCTTCACCTTCACTTCAAGGGTAAAACTTCTAAAGAGAGTGAGAGAAAGAGAAGCATATTATTCTGTGCATTTTCTCAAATGACTTTTTCAATTCAAATCCACCAACACCTCCATTGCTATAAAAAAAACACTGAAATATATGAACACCAAACAGGTTCAAACTGGTTCTTATGTACATATCTCAGTGACCATACATATCTGTTTGGGAGAATTTCCCTGGATCAACCCAGAGAAATTTCAGTTCAAATCATAGAATTTCTCTGGACCAATCCTAAGTAAAAAAAATGAATTGGCATTCATCACAAGAAAAATTTTCCTTTGTTAGAAAATCTTATGCAGTACCCACTTTGAAAAACACAGATTGGTTGGTAGGGAGAGATTGAAGGCGATGAAGTGAAGAAAAAAACCAGCTCTCCTCTCTCTCTTTAGACCTTCACACCCAGCAGATGCATACACAACACACACAGAGGCAGACTTGACACACACCACAACACCCACATGCATACACATGCACACATGACACACTGAGCCGACTGACTCTCCTCTTACATGCACACGGCTACACCCACATGCACACACATGCAGGCAGGGAGACACACAGCACATGCAGATTGGAACACCCACACCCAGACTCTCTCTCTTATCTCTCTCCCTAGGGGCCAATCGGTGGAGGAGGGGAGATAGACATCCACACGATTGACCATAGACACGGGGGGGTTTGATACAGGATCTAGGACACATCACAAACGGGGGGAAGAGAGGAGGCGGCACACACGGGCATAGAGAACACCAAACCCAGCTCCAAGGTGGCCGGAGAAGATGCGGGTCGACATCGACATGGCGTTGTTGATCAAATACACCATCACCGCCGGTCCGGCGAGTTGAAAAAGGATCTTCAATTCAATCCAACTGGCCAGCCTCATCCTCAACAGAGGCGACGACAACGGAGTAGACGACCACAGATTTGGAAGAGGAGAACGAGGATCTGATCGGGACTTCGTGGGCTTCGCAGATCGGGGACTAAAATCGACGTGGATGGAGAGGGATGGGTGAGGGACCTTAAACTACAAAAGAACAGATTGTGGACCTAATCCATTACTAAAAGTTGGATAGGGATCTTAGACCGATTTTCCCTTAAATATATAAAACTTATTCCGTCAAAGTGGATGAATCCAAAAATTATGAATTTCTAACATTTCTCCATGATAAAAATTACTGTTTTATGTAAATAGAGAGCATTCGTTAAATGTTTATATTTTTTAAATAATAATAATAATTTTTTAACACTGATAAAAGAACAGACGTGATGACCGGGTATAGCAGGTAATGGCAGTTAGTTCCAGTAAACCATCAACCCCACACCACGTCACTACGCAACCACTTCCACTTCTGAGTCCTCACTGACGTGTCACTTACGTGTTGCAAATCTCGATCATATATTTCCGTCGGTAATTTCTATGTTCACACACCACAATTTCCAAGTTCACCGCTTCTTTTGTTTTTTTGCCTTTCAATTTTTTAATTGTTATTTTATTCAAATATCAATTTCAAAACAAAATTATATCATTCTGAAAATAATTTTAAAATGAAAACTTATCATCAGTTACATCTTTGCTTCAAGACCCTGTTTGAAATCAATTAATTATTATTAGTATTATTTTTTACTAAATCAGTCCAAAAAAAGAGTAGAAAAAACTAATTAAAAAAGTCAAAAAAAAAACCAAATTTTCCACTAACAAATTTGTTTTTTCTAAGTTTTTTATTTTAAAAAAAATAAAAAAATCAATAATCTTGATATATTTTTAAAAGTTGAAAAAAACAACTTAAATATGAAAAAAATTACTAATGTTTAAAAATAATTTTAAAAAAATCAAGCAAAAACATACACAGATTTTTGTTCGAGTTTTTATTTGTTTTTAATAAATTTATTTTTATATATTTTAGTTAATTTTTTAATTAGATGCGTCTAAAAAATTTAAAATATAGTTTTTTTTTTTTTTACTAAAGACAAATATAACCCGTTTAAAAATAATTTAAAAAAAATCAAATTAAACTTTTAAAAATATTATCAAATGTTTAAAATCAACTTCTCAAAAAAGAAAAATAAAGAAAAAGTATGAATTGAGAAAAAGTTGTGTGTAGAAGGAGAAGATACCTATCCCCACCGAATCCCATATCATCATCCAACGAACGAACCACCCCCAAATTCTCTCAAAATTACAATATACTCCCCACCTCTTCATAAAAAGCTCAAAAACACCCACTAATGGCAACAAAAGACAAAAACACAAAACAACCCATTACACCTCACATATACCCAACCTCTATACATATACATATACCCATACACACTATCCCGTATAACATAAATATATATATATATATACACGATAATATTATCAATATCACCAATGGTAGTAGCTTCAAATTCACGGCGTTGAACTTTTTCACTCCTCCATCGTTGATCGATTCAAACTCAATTCTCTCATTTTTTACTCTTTAACAATGACTCAAGTCTACCACTCAACTCCGGTGGGCCGAAACGGAGTTCCCTACGCCGCCGGAATTGGGGCGGAGTTCGAGTTCCGCGGCGGCGGCGGAAAAGCCAATGGCGGCGGTGAGTCGGAGGATTGGAAGTTTCATGCGGTGGAGTTCGCGAAGGGTTTGGCCGAGATGAGTGTGGAGTTGGGAAAAGGTTGTAGAGATGTGGTGCAACAGAGTGTGTTGAGGCGTGATTCGTATTTCATGAGGAAGATTGGAGGGCCGTGTGCCAAGGTTTCCGCGAAATTGAGGTTCTTGAATGAGTATTTGCCTGAGGATCGCGATCCGGTTCACTCTTGGTCTGTGATATTATTTGTTTTCATTGTCGCTTTTGCAGGTAATCTAGATCGCTTTTATGTTCTGTTCTGTTTGGTTGCTGAGAAAACGTGGGAAAGTGATAGGGATTTATCAATTTAGAATCTTATTATTTGAGAGAATTGAGCTTAATTTTAATGTTCACACTAATTGAGTTGGAACAACGCATTCGTTTATCTTGCGGTGACAACATTAATAGAAGACTTGTAAATTTTCTTGATAACCAAACAGAAAATTTGAGAGTTTAGAGTTCTTTATGTGAATTTTCATTTTTGGGGAGTTTATTTTCAGTATGCACTAGACATTAGTTGTTCTCTCTTGTGGGTCAAATTAACTACAATTCCAAAATTTAATGTAGAAGTATATCCTGTACTTTTGCTTGGATGAAATTCGAGGCCAGATTTGAAATCGAATCGAGTTTTTGAGAGATTGGTAGAATGTTTTGCATACCATTGCCCAATTTAGTGAACTACTTTCATGAGCGATATTAGGGAATTAGCTTGAAATACTTCTTATTATGCCGGAACCCTAACATCAGAAAATATTATTTGCTCATTGGAATTTCTTGCTATACTGTCATAAATCTCACTTTTGCCTCTGTTCTTCTTGATTGAGAAGCTAATCTGATACTCTTTTAATTGGAGAAATGAATACCCCTTTGGGTTGCAAAGAATCTTTTCCTGTGAACCACATTGTATGCAGATAATGGCACTTGCACTTGCTATCAGGTGCCCAGATATGCAAGTAGTCTATGAGATTTAAATGATTAATATTCTTTAGTTACCATGCTCATGCATTGAATCATATTGAAAGAGAAATCACATGGCCTTTTCTAATTCATTTATGCCCATCTGTAAGGACCTCAGTTGTCCCTGTTTTACAAATCCTTCACCAGCAATAGAAGGCGCAAATTTGTTGTGTTTTCTTAAATTATGGCTTATATCTTGGTGATTGTAATGGAGCCCTGGGAACAGCAAACAATGTTTGACGATGTGTCACAAAACTGAGGTTCTAAGGGGATTTGTGGAGGGTGTCAAGTGGCATATAGAGAACCTAGGGTACGAAGGACTTTCTCAACTGCCAGATTACCAAGATAAAATGAAAGCTTCAACTGCTGAAGAAGTAACTTAAAAAAAAATGCTGAAGAAGTAGTGCCGGGGAGTTCAGGAATTCATGGAGTAAGGAGGAATCAGAAGGGTGCAAAATTCCTGGCGGTCTGCTGAAGTGGGACTGTGGAACTTGATGCATTTGCCATGGAACTGTAGTAATCATTGCAAATAAGGTTTTGGTCCTTTGTTTGTGTCTGTGCGTTTGCTGTTCGGGGATGGTATAACAGGTTAATGTGGCTCTCACATTTAACTTTCAGTTCTAATTGGGCCATTTTGCCTACAATATGCACCCCTATAGTTTCTTTAGCCATGGAGATTAGAGAGTAACATTTCTTGGAACATTTTTTAATTGAAGTGGAGTAGAGCTGCAAAACATTAAGCAATATATTCTCGTGCCTTGTTAATTTGTTAAACTTTAGTTTCTTTCTCTTGAGTAACTTCACGGCCTTTTCTTGTCTCTTTGTAGTCTTGTACAGCCAAATGTTCCATATTAGTACTCAAGGGTTCCAATTGGAAAATAAATGAATAGTTGATTGAACATGCACTGATTTTTTTAATCGTCAATTTGAACATCTTGCTAACACAACAATCTAATCTGCAGCACTGAGTGTAAATACTGGACATGATACTACCATTCCATTGGTAAAGAGATTGTATATACATCCTCCTAATGCTAGTCGTATATTACTACCTGATGGTAGACACTTGGCTTATCAAGAACAAGGCGTTCCAGCTGACAGAGCTAGATTTTCAATGATTAGTGGGCATCCCTTTCTTTCATCCCGACTGTCAGGTAGAATAATCTCATTACCAATGTCTTCTAGCAAAGTAGCTAAATTAAGCAGTTGATGAGTAATACCTGTTAATTCCTGATTTTTGCATGCATTTATTTGTTATGTCCAAATAGGAATACCTGGGCTAAAGACTTCACTACTGCAAGAATTCGGCATTCGCCTCGTAACGTATGATCTTCCAGGTTTTGGGGAAAGTGATCCCAATCCCAACAGGAACCTCGAGTCATCAGCTCTGGATATGTTACAATTATCATATGCTCTTGGAGTCACTGGCAAGTTCTGGGTGTTAGGGTACTCGGGAGGGAGCATGCATGCTTGGGCTGCACTCAGATACATTCCTGACAGAGTAGCAGGTATACTGCTCTCTCTCTCTCTCTCTCTCTCTGATAAGTGAATTTCTTTCAATAAGATGTTGGACCCAAGAGAAGAGAAGGTGTGACCCATGACCTCCAGTCCTGAAGGCTGGGTTCTGACCAGCTGCTTGGAGTTGAATCAGTCCTTTTTCTATCTGCATTTTCTGTTCATTGCAAATCATTTATGCCCTTATTGATTATGTAGAATATAGATCTGCAATGGTCTCTAGGATGAGCAGGATTGCCCATTTGGATTGAAACAAGTTTTGGCTATCGTTAGGTTAGGTTGAAATTATGTTGTTTAAACAGGAACACTAATTCATAAGTTTTCTGTGTCAGGAAGTGACATGTCAAAACAATTGGATTAAAGAGTTTCTCACTCTGCATGCCATGTAGCCCACTTCTAGGCTCTTACTGAAAATTTGATTTTTTTTAATATAATGAGCCAGGAAGGAGAATATAGGTCCCCAGCTGGAACTTATAAAATCTTTTTTATCTATGAATGTTGTTCATGCAACCAATCATTGAATACTTCTATAAGGTACTGTAAAATGGCAATGAACATTTGAAGCTTGCAAATCCTCAAGGAATTGGACCATTAAGGGCAACAGTGTTGTAATAGGATATTTATTAATTTTTATATATTTGCCATTTTCATGCAACAGTCCGATATGCAGGTTGTAATATGTTTTTTCCCCCCTTTCATAATACTGAGATTCTATGTCCAAGATTGTATGTGGCATCATATAACTGCACTACTGTGTTGAGAATAAATAAAGAAATGATTTTTTTTATTTTTGTTTTACATGATGCTCTTTGTCTCTGATCCATCCTGTGCCAAATATGCAGGTGCAATTATGGTTGCTCCAATGGTTAATCCATATGAACCAAGCATGAGTAAGAAAGAGAGATCTAGAATCTGGGAGAATTGGACACCAAGAAGGAAACTCATGTACTTTTTAGCTCGGAGGTTTCCTAGATCTCTTGCTTATTTCTACAGCCGAAGCTTCCTGTCCGGAAACCATGGTCAGATAGATAAGTGGCTATCATTATCACTTGGGAAGAGGGTTAGTCATCTTGCCTGGTCAATCACTCTATAGCTAGACCTGCTTTGATCTCAAATATTTTCATAGAATTTTCAATTTAGTTTTCTTGTTTATTGATTTAGATTGAGAAGAAGCGAAGTAAAAATATTGGGAAGAAAATTGTTGCAAGGATTGATTGAAAATTTGGTTTAGGAATAGCAATATAGGTTAGTTACTTTGATGGTTTCTCATTGTGGACAATGCTGATTTGTCTAGGATAGAGCTTTTGTAGAAGAGCCGATATTTGAAGAGTTTTGGCAGCGGGATGTAGAGGAATCAGTCCGACAAAGAAAGGTAAAACCATTTGTGGAGGAAGCTGTCTTGCAGGTTTCAGATTGGGGTTTCAGTCTTGCAGACCTAAAAATACAAAAGAAAAACCAAGGAAAAGGCGTCATTTCTTGGCTCAAGTCAATCTACAGCCAGGCCGAAGAAGAATTAACGGGCTTTCTTGGCCCAATACATATCTGGCAGGTCAGTGCACGTATTCCTTTTCCTGTTCATTTTCTTGGCTCAATACATATCTTGAACTCAAAATAAATGTTTTGTTTTGTACCTGTTGTAGTACTGACAATATTTCCTTTCCTCGTATGAAATTAAATAATTTGCCTTAGTTTGTAACGCTTCGCTTAGCTCTTGGAAAGGAAAAAGGAAAAATGTTTGAAAATGCTTAGGAACAGTTTCCTTTCTAAAGCTTTTAAAGCAACATTTCCTTTCTCTACTTTCTGAGATCTGAACAAAGCCTAACAAAGTAATTTACAAATATAATGTAAAATGGACATATTCTTGAGTGGATGTTCAGTAGTATGCTAAAACACTCAAAAAAATAGTTGGATACCATAAAATGGTTTCTTGACAAGCAAACAAAGCCTTGATTATCAATCTAAAATCAATATAGATTTCAACATATGCTGGCCCTGTTTCACCCTTTTCCTGAATTTTGCTATGCTGAACAGGGTATGGATGATAAAGTTGTCCCACCCTCAATGACCGATTTTGTGCAGCGAGTTCTACCAGGGGCTATGGTGCATAAGCTCCTTCACGATGGCCATTTCACCTATTTTTATTTCTGTGATGAATGCCATAAACAGATTTTGACAACCCTTTTTGGAAACCCGCAAGGGCCACTTGCTGTTGAGGTAGATCAAACTCCCATCCAAGTAGATAGCGAGGAGAAAGAAGACAACACCCTTGGTGATTCTTCTGCCATGGACTGAGATCAATTTTCTGGTTCAATTGAACAGAGTTTAATGTACATACAACAGGTTAATATTACCCCAATAGTCATTAATGAGTCTAATAATTAAAGCCATTTAGTTTTGTTCTTTTGAGTCTTGTTTTACCAGACAGATTTGGAAGTTGGAAACTTGTAGGTGGAAAATCTGACAAAGAGGTATCATACATCAACACATGTTGTCTTGATTTAAGTTAAGAGACCTATAAAGGATAAAAGTGGATATTGCCTTTTGTTAATAATTTTCATTTTGTTCCACTATTTAGTAGTAGATCCATTTTATATGTGTACCTGTTCTAGGATAAATGACACAAATTGAACTTCATTTGTATACATTTGGGCCAACAATAGGGTTCACGATTCAGATTTTGTCCCTCAATTTCCTCTAATCCGGTGCGTGTTTGGTTGGATTTGTAGTATAGTCTGGATTCCTAATCCCCCATATGGGGGATTAATAAATCCCAGCTTGGGGTAGATAGTTCACAATCTAGATTATCTTTCCTTCACTAGTCAACGATCAAAAATGACTTCAGTCAATGCCAAAAGAAATATAGGAATGAAATGTTTTTTAGAACAATATATAGAATGCAGTGTAGCAAAACTTCTGTAATTTTGTTTTTATTTAAATATATATATATATATTTTATAGCATTACCAGTTTAGAACTCTAGCAGCATACCAAAATCATTTCCTCAAGTAGAAAGACTAACAGAGGCATTACAAACCATCTTAGATTCATTGAGAGAAAAACAAAAGAAAAGTTACTTATGTCATGTCTATTATTTTTGTATAGGTAATCAAACAAATAATACTAACTTTATGAGAAATGCCTGTTCATTTTATTCTCTACTTGTTTTCTGTTTTCTGTTTTTTTCATTTATCTTTTTATTAAGAAATTCACAAACCAAACATAATGTTATATTGACTCTAATTAAACCATTTATAGCACTACAAGGCCCCGTTTATTTTCAGAGATAGAATGGAAGAAATTAATAGTGAGGAGATTAAGTAAAATTGTGTTTGTTTTGATGATAGTTGTTAGTGTAGGAATTGATAGTGAGGAGATTAAGTAAAATTATATTTGTTTTGATGATAGTTGTTAGTGTAGGAATTGTTAATTTTTTTATATAAAATAATAAAACAAATAAAAAAATACAAAAAATTAAACTTTAATGTTCAAAAAATAAAAATAAAAAATGCCCAACATGTAAAAAATAAAAAAAATTCTAGTCTCCTCACTATTTTTTAATACCACCTCCACCTCCACCACCCCACTTCCTCCTCCTCCTCCATCTTAATCCCCCTTCCAACCTCCATCTTAATCTCCTCCTCCATCCTAATCTCTTCCCCAACTCTACAAACAAACACAACATTAAATGGGTCCCACTTCCATCCTAATCCCATCCCACCCTCTACATCCCAAAACAAACGGGGCCTAAGGCTAATTTTGTTGGCACTTCAAGCTTTAAAAGAAAAAAAAATGTCTAAAATACAATATTATTCAATTGTTCAAAATTTGATATATTTATATATATATAAGAATCATTTAGTTGCTTGAGGTGTGCTTTTTCTTTCCAATTTTGTCCTTTATTTTGAATAATTTATTAATGGTAGCTTATATGCTAAGTGAATATTTTTTCGTAATTACACAAATATTCTTGGTCAATTATGCAATAGATTTTTTTTTTTTGTAATTACACGAACATTCTTGATCAATTATGAAACAGATTTTTTCGTAATTACGCAAACATTCTTGCTCAATTATGAAACATAAATATTTCATTTTTTAACAAATTACAAATATACCCATAAAGTTTGTTTAAAATATGCATGAGTCCTATACTATTAGAAATAATAACTGTCGTTTGTTATAAATTTTCATTTAACGCAATACTTAAAAAAAAAAAAAAAACTTATGCTTCTATGCAATAATAAATTATCAAAATTGTTTATTGAAAAAAAAATTCTCATATCATTACAAATTATTAATTGACTTAATGATTTATTTATTAACAAAATGGTTAACTGAAAAATATTTTCCATATCATTAAAAATTGTTAATTTACTTAATGATTTACTTATTAATAAAATTTGTCATTTGTTATGCAAGTATGATTTATGTATTAATAAAATTAGTCATTTGTATATATATGTAATTTCTTCCGCTTCTTTATTAGTTCAGAGAATTATCTTAGTAATTTTTTTTAGATAGAAGAATTATCTTAGTATTTGTTTTATATTTATTTGTTGAGAAAGGCTATACACCATTTTTTTTTTTTGATTTTATAAATTCGGAAGAAATGTTAAAAATCCATAAATTCAACCAAAATGATATGATAATAGAATTGGAGTCTACATCATTAGGTGTATAACAAATTAAAAAACGATATATATCATGCAACATATAATTCTATCATATATCTAATAATTTATTCAATGCAATTTCATAGAACAATATTCTAAACTTAAGCATACTATAATAATAGCTCATACCTTACACGAGCCTCTTTAAACTAATATATATCTAAATATATAAGAAGCTCTTTCTTCTTCATGGCTCGTCTTCTTTTTTTTTCTCCCTTTTTGTCTTTTTATTTTGAATAATTTATTATTTGTGGCCTATATTTTGAGTGAAGGTTTTTTCGTAATTACGCAAACATTCTTGGTCAATTATGCAACATATTTTCTCGTAATTACACAAAAATTCTTGATCAATTATGAAATAAGTTTTTTTGTAATTATGCGAATGTTTTTGGTCAATTATGAAACATAATTTTTTTATTTTTGAACAAATTATAAATACATGCATAAAACTTGTTTAAAATATGAATCGGTTATATAATACTATAAATTACTACTATTGTTTGTTATAAATGTTAATTTAACACAATACCGAAGGGAAAAAAAAAATCTCCTATACAATGATAAATTATCAAAATTGTTTATTGAAAAATATTTCTCATATCATGAAAAATTGTCAATTGACTTAATGATTTATTTATTAACAAAATGGTTCACTGAAAAATATTTTTCATATTATTAAAAATTGTTAATTTACTTAATAATTCACTTATGAATAAAATTGATCATTTGTTATGCGAGTATGATTTATGTATTAATATATATATATATATATATATGAGGTGTGGTACACCAACAAAACAAGTTAAATAATCTCTGTATAGAATAATAATGTAATCGTATTGAGGTTTATTATTTTAAAAAGAAAATTGATGGATAAGATTATTTTTTAAATCTACTTTCTACATCCAATAATATATAAATGAAATGATTGATTAATAATTAAAAGATAAATAAAAGATTGAGTTTACTTAGATATATAATATAGTGTTATATCATTAAATCTAAAAAGTGAGAAATTAACCGTCCATTATTAATTCAGTTACATATAATTCTTATAAATTTATATTATTTAAAAATAAAAAATGAATATAATAAATAAATAACATGTGTACCTACCCCTTGTAGTTGTCTGGTAGAGGCGAGCTGATATTTCTGAAAGATGGAAACGGTGTCTATAATAGCAAATGCCAGCAAATCCAAACTGCACTGCATGACTGACACGTATCACTCTCCTCCTCTCTACATATACGCTTCTCTACCACCGATCAATTCTTCTTCAGTAGTATCTATCACTCAATCACACGATAATCCAAGAGTTGGTTTTAGTGAGAGAGAGAGAGAGAGAGAGAGAGAGAGAGAGAGAAACAGAGATGGGTAAGAGAAGAGCTGTGTTGCTGATAGTGCTAGTGATGATGTGGTGTGCAGTGGCAATGGTGAGTGGTTATGAAGGTGAAGGAGAAGAGGGGTGGAGAGAGAGAAAAGAGGGAGATGAAAGAGGAGGGAGGAGAGAGACAGAAGAGGAGGAGGAGGAGAGGGAGAGGGAAAGGGGAGGGGAAGACTTGTTTATGTTGCAGGATGTGAAGCAAGTGGTGAGGACTGATGCAGGGGACATGAAGTTGGTGAGGGGTGGTGGTATTGGAAGAGGAGGAGGTTGGATGGTAGAAAGGGCTATGCATGTTGGGTTCATAACAATGGAACCCAAGTCTCTCTTCATCCCTCAGTATCTTGATTCCAATTTGATCATCTTCGTTCGCAGAGGTATTACTTTCTCTGTGTGTGCTTTTTTGATTCTATCCTATAGAGAAAATTATTACAGGATTATTAATGAAGCACGGCCATATGGTAGTTAAAATTGAAGTGTAACATTTTAATATCCTGTTTAGTAAGGACTTCATATAATTTATATGTGAGCAATTACAGCATTTGCATATCATAGGTAATATATATCTCTCATTTTTGGTGGATCTGTTAAAACAAATTATAGATTATAGAGGTCTCGTTTGACAACATGATTTTTTAGTAACTTTTTGATTTTTTAGCTAAAATATGATGTAAAAAACTAATATGTTTAGGATGACTTTTTGATTTTTTACGAAAAGATGTGCAAAAGGTAGAGAGAAAAGAAAATTTTTGACTTTTTGGTATAAGTTGTTAGCTTTTTGATTTTTTTAGTAATTTTTTTACTTTTTAACTAAAATTACCACTTGCCAAATGAGACCTGATTATAACTTTAATTAGAATTTGTTAATCTGCTTGATGTAACTGTTGAATTATAGATAGTGTTTGATAAATAAGTTGTGAAATAAGTTTTTGATGTATAAATATCTTTTTTACTCATGTTAATTGTAATTTGAATTAACCTTTATAGATTATAGTTTTAATCAGAATTTGTTAATCTGTTTGATGCATTATAGATTTAAATTGTTGTTATAAATTTAAGTTGTTGAGTATTGTTTGACAAAGAAACTGTGAAATAGGTTTTTGATGTGTAAATATCCATTTTACCCATGTTAATTGTAGATTGAATTAACCTTTGTTAATTGTAAATTGAATTAACTTTTTATTTTTATCATTCACTAGTAGGCCACATTTCTCATTAAAAAAAAAAAAAAAAACTAGAGGGCCTTTTTCTATTTTTAGAAAGAAAAAATTCTAAGGGTATAATCGTAAATTAATATGTCCATAGCAATATGGATAATCAGAAGTAGGGGTGGCAGCTTCTACGAATTAGTTTTTTTGGATTAAAATGAGTTGTTAAAATAAAAAACTATTTGAAATAAGTTTAACCAAACACTCCAAGGGTTCGTTTGGGATGTGGGTTGACTTTTTGACTATTTTAGTCTGGAGCTAAAAAGTCTCGTTTGGGATAGACTTTTTGATTTTTTAGATTTTTAAAATAAAATAATTATAGTTTGGATGTGATGTGATATTTTGTCTTATTAGGCTAAAAAACTTAATTTGTCCTTTTGTGACTAAAATAGACAAAACACTAAGGGTGTGTTTGATTGGACGGACTGGATAAGGGGGGATTAGAATCCATCGGACTTGAGTCTTGGGACTGTGAATCCCTGGACTATTTGGCTGGATTGGATATGTATCATGTGTTTGTTTTTTCATGGGATTAGATGTCTGGAAAGGATTATTTTTAGTGAATCCAACGTTTGGTTGGACGGACTGGATATGATAAATGAACAAAAGACTATTTTACCATTTTTCAATTGTTTACTAAGTAATAGCAATATTAAACATATCTTTAGTATTTTAATTATTTTTAGCTAGATTAAATAAAAATTTATTTTATTTTATTTTTTACACAATTAAATAAATTTATTTTTTTTAAAAAAATAAATAAATAAAATATCAATAAAAAAATATATTATTTTTTTAATTAAAATTTTAAATAAATTTGTTTTTAAAAATAATAATAATCAAACAATGAAATTAAATAAAACATCTATTAAATTTAAATAATGAAATTAAATAAAATATAAACAAAATTTTAAAATAATACATCAATAAAATATTTATAAAAAATTATTTTAAAAAATTAAATAAATAAAACATCAATAAAAAGTTAAATAAAATTATTTTATTTTTAAATTGAGACATTTAAATTTTATTGAATTTTATTAAATATAATACATAATTAAATAGTAGAGGGTCAAAATGATCATTTTGACCACATAATCCCAACAGTGGATAGTCCCTCAAAAACTATCTCATACCCCCCTAGGACACAATAGTCCCCCATATGAGGGATAAGGAGTCCAGCCGGATATGGAGTCCGGCGGACTAAAAAAAAATCAAACGGCGGATAAGGAGCACTATTTGGATTACAATTCAAATAGTGGATAGTCCCCCCTAATCCGGCGAATCAAACACGTCCTAAAAAGCCTAGTATGCCAAACGAAGACTAAAATAACTTTTTCAAATCTAAATTTTATAAGTTGGCCCAAAATAATCCCCCCAAACACCCCCAATATTTACAACTAACACATCATAGGGTGAGAAAGAGGGTCAAAATACATCGTCATTGTAACATTACTCATTTATGAGAGCTAGAGCTAGAGCTAGAGTTAGAGCTAGAGCTTGTGTTTTATGATTTCAAAACAAAAGATGCATGAAAATGAGAAATTTTTTGATCATCCCTAAAGCTTAAATCTCTTATACTTTGTAATTTCTAGTAGCCACGTGCTTCCCTTCAAATCTCAGATCGAATTAGAGGGTGCTATTGGATCCGTCGAAGCCTATTAAGGATTTTGTTTCAATAATCCGAACCATTCAATATGTAGAACTCGTCAAATACTATATACTTGTAAAAAATCACGTTGATCGGATATCGATGGCTATCATCAGATCAGTTTTCTGTTAACTATTTATTTTTTTAATACAAAACTGATTTGATTAAGAAACCATCGATATTCGATTAATGTAATTGTTTATAAGCATATAGTGTTCGACGAATTCTACACATTGAACGGTTAGGATTATCAAAATGGAACTTGTGTTAAACCTCCATAAATCTAACAGTATTCTTCAGTCCAATGTGAGACCGGAGGAAAGTCAGGCCTTTCTAGCATGTGTGAAACAAGGATTATATATGCCGGAGATGTACTCTGTAGTGGGGCCTAAGCCCAACACCCTCTGGAGTCTTGGTAATAGGATCAATGAAGTGTATTTTTGTGAGAAAAGTAGGGATTCTTTGGCAATTTTCCCAACTTGGAGAATGCCAGTCACAAAAAGAAAACTATACATAAAGTGTGTGTTTAAATAATTTTTTTATTATTTTTTTCTTCTAAATCTTTAATTATATACCCCTAACTTCATATACAATGTACTAGAAGTGAGTATAGAAGTGACCTCACAGGATGGGACTTAGCCTTCTTTCAAATTAAGATGGAGATGGACTATAATGTATATACTATTGTGGTTAATATATATATATTTGTAAAAATTTAGTTTGTGGGCCATTTTCCTACTTGAAATATTGACTTCTTTTGTGTTGGGGGTGCAGGGGATGCAAAAGTTGGATCAATCTACAAAGATCATTTTGTTGAGAAGCGATTGAAGAGTGGAGATGTGTATAGAATTGCAGCTGGTTCAGCATTCTATTTGGTTAACATCGGCGAGGGCCAAAGACTTCAAATCATTTGCAGCCTCGACAAGGCCGAGAGCTTGGGATGGGGCACTGTCCAGGTGCATTTAATCCTTTCATGTCCTTGCTTGAAAATCATTTGCTAATTTAGTGTTTTGACTCTTTTTTCTTGACTTGCCTATGCCATTGTTTTGCAAATTTGCAAAATGTTTTTTAATCCTTTTTTTTTCACCCTTCCATCTATGCAGTCTTTCTACATCGGTGGAGGAACTAATCCGCAATCTATCCTTGCTGGGTTCGATCCCCTGACCTTGTCAATTGCATTTAATGTAAGTGAATATTAGTTGTCACATAAGTCTAGGAACACAAAAACCAAAACCGGACACATAAACATCTGTGGGTGGATAAGATTTTTCTGAAATAGGCAACAAATGTTCTCAAATCTTGTGCACTCATGTATATTCTGTGTTCATTTTTTTGTTTCGTAAGTCTTCACATATAGCTATTGAAAAAAAGAGGCTAATCAATGTCGATTGTAGGTCTCTACATCAGAGCTGAGGGAGATCATGACAAGCCAAAAATCCGGCCCAATCATATACTTGTCGGATTCGCACTCGCCAAGCACATGGTCACAATTCTTGCGACTGAAAAAGCATGAGAGACAACACCACCTAAAGAAAATGATGTACTTCCAAGAACAAGCCACTAAAGAAGAGGAAGAAGAAACATGGTCATTGAGGAAGTTCTTGAATTCCGTGTTTAGAACCGAATCCAATGGTGAAGACAACAAGGGACCCAAATCGCCGGACTCCTATAACCTCTTCGACAGGAAGCCGGACTTCGAGAACAGGTATGGCTCAAGCATGGCCATCGATGAGTCCGACTATTCGCCTCTCCGCCACTCCGGCATTGGTCTTTATCTAGTCAACCTCACAGCGGTAATCAACTACTTCCATTACACATCATTAACTGTTCATTTGTTGGAAAATGTGATTCACAAACAAAATGTTATATGAAAAAATTATTTAAAATGATATAGCACTGACATTTTTGAAATACGAACATTAGTATGAGGAAAAAATGGCCATATGAGAATCTACGAATCAAAGTGGAGGACCGTGTAATTATCAGAAATCTATTAGATTCGAGTAATTAGTTCTATTAATTATTATTAATTGCACTTTGACAATGGAATTAACTAACTATTACTTGTTTAACACAAAGGGATCGATGATGGCGCCGCATGTTAATCCAAGTGCGACAGAGTACGGGGTGGTGTTGAGAGGAACTGGTACAATTCAGGTAGTGTTTCCTAACGGAACCTCAGCCATGAATGCAAAAGTGAGTGAAGGCGACGTGTTCTGGATTCCGCGGTACTTCCCGTTCTGCCAGATAGCGTCTCGGACCGGCCCCTTTGAGTTCTTTGGATTCTCCACGTCGTCAAGCAAGAACCGGCCTCAGTTCCTCGTGGGTGCAAACTCAATTATGAAGAGCATGAGGTCTCCAGAGTTTGCGGCTTCGTTCAGTCTGACCGAGGAGCAGTTTTCGAAACTCATTGATGCTCAGCACGAGGGTGTCATACTGCCCTCGGCTTCTGCAGCACCGCCCGACAAGGAAATGCGGGTAGAGGACGAGGAGGAGAGGAAGCCGGAGGAGATGCGGAGGGTGATTAGGAGCTTTGATAATGAAATGATTATGGATTTTGATTAGTAGACTTTCGTTGATGGAGATGAAATGCTAAAAAAATGCCATTTTGGAAAGTGTTTTCTGTGTTTTCAGTTTTTATGTTTTTTTTTTTTTTGGCTTTGTTTTGTTCATCCCTTGAGTTGTGAATAAGATGACGTTTTGTATTTACTTGTCAATTCATAGTTCTTTGTTTTGTGTTTTGTGTTTTTGTTGTCTTGAGTTTTGAGGTTTCTGAATAGTATGTGACTGAGGAAAAGATAAAGACTGAGGAAAAATGTTAGAATAATGCTTATTTTGGGTATTTTTGGGGATAAAATTTCTGAAATACTAGTATGCTCTTCAAAGGTGGATTCAAGAAATCTTTAATTACCCCTTTTTGTCCAACTAGTGTAATATATAGTAGGCTAATTTTAATTTTTAATTAAATGGTAATAGAAACTGATTTGTGGAGTTTTTTTTTTTTTTTGAAATATTCTTTAAAAGAAAATAATTTAGGGAATTGACTAACTTTTTAAATTATTTGGAAAATTAACTTATTTTTAAAATCGCATTTTGAACATGTAATTTCAATTTGAAATCATGTTCAAAATGTAATTTTTGATCGACATGGATTCTGATGTGCTGATGTGGATTCTGATGCGCTGATGTGGTAAGTTGAAATTGCATGTTGAAAATACAATTTCAAGTTGACATGACTTTTGTTGCGCTGACATAACAAGTTGAAATTGTTTTTTTAACATGTAATTTTAATATAAATTCGCATTTTAAAAATGCGATTTTAAGTTACGTAATTTTAAAATGACATTTAAAATTGAAATTTAGGCCTTGTTTGGGGTACTCTAAAAAAGTTAAAAAGTCAAAAAGTCACTATCCTATTTAAGTCACATCATCTTATTTAAGTCACATCACCTCTTTATCACATTACTTCAAACCGAACCCATATTTCATAAAAAGTCAAAAAGTACATTTACTTAGATTATCCCAAACCACCCCTTAGTAATTACTTGACAAATTGAAAGTCCTTATCTTTCAACATTTTTTAACATATATAGTCAAACTATTCATATTATTTTAGTACATATAAATTTTTATTTACGTCAAATCATCACTTTTTGTATTTTTTTTTCCCTATGTATTAAAGTGGATTTTGAGAAAATATAAGAACTCCCTTAATGTAATATAGTGAACACTTTAACACAATTATATTGAATTACTTTATTTTAATTTGTATCATACTTAATTTTCATCAATAATTTTTTTAGTTACATGGATGAAAAAATAATATTGTCATACTTTTTAAAGAAAATTGTATATTTTACATTATTTATTTTGTGCTTATACAATATCTGCATTAGTTTCGGTCCATTTAATTTTACTAAAAGGGAAATTAGCGTAATCATATGAAAAATGTGAGACTTAATATATTTATTTTTAAATTTCACATCGTTGGTGACAACTATGTCAATTGACAACTCTCTAAATCAACTATCTACATAAAACTACAATTATGTCAATTGTAATATTTATCATTTATTTCATTTTACTCATAAAAATATAAATGTTATAATAAATTTTTATATTAAGAAATATGATACGGTATACAATATAACTTAAGATTGATAACATTATATTGGAATCGCTGTAGCAAGTCAAGGATAGCTAACAATTGAAACCGTATGTTGAAAATATAATTTCATTTAAAATCGTATGTTGGAAATGTAATTTTAAGTGAAGTTGCATTTAAATATGAGATTTCAATGAAATCGCATTTCAATACACAATTTTAATTTGCCACGATAGCAGTCCATGTCATCATAAAAATATATTTTGAATATGTGATTTCAAGTTAAAATTATATGTTTAAAATACAATTTCAATTTTAAATCGCATTTTCAAAATGCGATTTCAAAAAGCGGGTTAGTTTCTCAAATAGTTTGAAAAGTGAGTCGATTTTTCAAATTATTATTTTTTTTAGAATATTAAAAAAAAAAAAAAAAAAAAATTCTTGATTTGTGTGGTCTCCCCGTGAATTCCTGGAAACAACCTTTAAAAATATATTTTGAATATGTGATTTCAAGTTAAAATTATATGTTTAAAATACAATTTCAATTTTAAATCGCATTTTCAAAATGTGATTTTAAAAAAGCGGTTTAGTTTCTCAAATAGTTTGAAAAGTGAGTCGATTTTTCAAATTATTATTTTTTTTAGAATATTCAAAAAAAAAAAAAAAAAAAAATTCCTGATTTGTGTGGTCTCCCCGTGAATTCCTGGAAACAACCTTGAACTAAAATCAATGGTAAAATATAACAAAATGACAAAAAGCTTGTGCAAGGCAATTTTTCTGATTGCATCTTTTTATTCCAGTTTTTTCTTTTGGAACAGCCATCTTTTTATTCCATAACAATAACACTAAGGTGAGGGGTGAGATGTAGGGGTGTAATTTTGGCCCGGCCTGACCCATTCGGGCTCGGGCCGGGCCAGGTCCATGTTGGGTCTTACGGGCTCTCGCCAAAAAATTGGGCCGGTCCACTGGCCAGAAAACTAGACCCATGCCTAAGCCCAGGCTCAGGGGTATTCAGGCTTTGGGCGGGCCAGTGGGCCGAGCGTCAAGCCGGGCCCCTGGGCTTGGGCTTGGGCTTTGGGCGGGCTTAAACAATTTTTAAATTTTTTTTTAAAATTTTTTCCACCAAAATTTTATTATTTTCCATTTAAAATAAGATTGGGCATCGGGTGAGCCGAGCCGGGCTTCAAAACGATGGCCCAGGCCCAGGCCCAATGCATCGAACTGGGCTCGGGCCTTAACGGGCCGGGCCTACTCGGGCAGCGGGCAGGCTTCGGGCCGCCCGTGGGCCACAGGCCAAAATTACACCCCTAGTGAGATGTGGAGTTCTGAACACAAGGTGTTTGGACTGTGGTCACATGTTTTAGGACTTGGCCCCACAAACAAAGAGGTGGCAGAGTTTCATGTGGTTTGTACGAGTTCAGATCCTTTTCAGCTCTTCTTCTGGTCAACGGTCAAGATTTGACCATGTCATTTTGGGCAAAATTTATGGCTCAGATGATTAGCTAAAAAAAAAAAAAATTGAATTTTATTTCATTCAACACAGTAAAATAGAGCTTCCCTCCCATATTTTCCCATTCACTTTTGCCTCCCTCTTGAGCTCTAGTGAACGACGACTCCATCTCGTGACACCGACGGCGGTGAATCCAAGTCACTGGCAAACATCGACGGTCTCTCCCTCTGTCTTACTCCGAAGATTTCAGCTGCGAACCAGAGTTAAGGGAATATGCTTTTTTCCAGTTGTTTCCCCCAAATAATCTGTCATTTTCAAAGCTTGAACAATGATTTGTGTTTTCTATACAGTGGAAAGGATGATTGATAATCTACCATTTTCATTGTTTAATAGGCCCAAAAAATAAAATAAAATAAAATAATAAATGCAGAGAAGAGACTAAAACCAAGCAAACAAAAAACTGTGAAATTTTCAAGAGCTTCCTTCCAACTTCTTCCTTTCCTTTTTGTGTTTCCTTTGTTCTACACCACTTTAAACATTAGAAATAAAAGTGAAATTAATATGAAATATATAAATATTAACAGTGGGTTAATTCTGATAGTGTAGGTTAATTCTGATTACTGGTCTTCCTGTTTTTTGGGCAATAGCAATCTCCTAATTGTCCCGTATTTGCTTGCTAGAGTAACTTGTGTCTATGTTGCTTCTTTCTAATTTGGTTCATTTTAGTAGTTGTAACTCGTATGCATTAATTAACCCTTTGTCCTACACCACTGATTTTATTTTATTATTGTGTATTGATACTTTTCCCATTTCATTGCCTTTACTTTTCAATTGTGTTTTCATATGGATATGGAACTTGACAATAATTGTGGTTGGAAGCCAAAAGAAGGAATGACCTTTGATTCGGAAGAAAGTACGTATGATTTTTATAATGCATATGGAGCAAGAATGAGACTTAACATAAAAAGGGAATATTGTAAAAAGAACAAGTTTACTAAATAATTTATTTCTAGAAATTTTGTTTGCAACAAGAAGGGATTTTGGAAGGTTGACAAGCGAGATCCATTGACAAATATCGCTAGAGTTGAAACTAGGACTGATTGTGAGGCCTGATTTTTTGTTAAATTAGATGTCAGTACTGGGAGAAAAACACAACCATGAATACAGTGATGGTTGTACCCTATACACAATTGTTGATGCTATTGCGAAAAATGCAAGGAAAGTGAATATAGAGATGGATGGCTCATTTTGTGCAGTCACTGTTTGAAGGTTGTGAGAGAAATATTGAAGCTGAAAGAGATTCCTTTACAATACATTATGAAGAGGTGGACAAACAAGCAAGCGTAGAAGCTGTGAAAGACAAGTTGGGGAATGAGATTCAAGTAGATGTCAAATTCCAATAAGCCTCTACGGTATAAGACACTGATGACTGCATTTTAGAGCAATAGCATGTAGAGCTACTGAAGCTGAGGAAACTTATGATTTTTCGTGTTCACAAGTCGCTGTATTAGGTGCAAATACTGAAAGCAAGTTAAGTGACCATTTTTGTACCGAAAAAAAAGTAAGTATTGATGATCAAGCTCAAAGCTTGGAAGTGGCTTCTGAAGACAACAATCATGTTGTGCAAATTCCAACAGGATTGAAGAAAAAGCATCCAACTAGTAAGGGAAAAAGGAGGATAAAAGGGAAGCAAGCTTTAAAAACAAATCCTGTGCTAAATTTGTGAGTTCTTCAAAATCTGTTGTCAACAGTGAGACCTTCTTCTTTATTTATTGGAGGAGATGTCTACATTCATGAAAATGTTACTTCTCTTCATCTTCCTTCTCCTCATTCCTTTGCCATGGGTGGTATTTCAATTCCGCATCCATTCATATATCCCACATATAATGTGAGTGAGATTTTGTCAATTAGTTTTTCTTTTTGTGTTTTTTTTTTTGTTTGGAGGGGGGGGGGGAGGGGGTATAATATGGTCATTTGCATCTTGTTATGAAGCCTAATATAATATGAATTCATTGTAGACAAACAATTTGGCATATTGTGTTCAACTAACATTTATGACACTACTTCAAGGTGGGTACGACATTGGGTTTCAAGATTCTCAAGCCTCAAATTCAGATTCTCGACCAATAAATAATTTGTTGTTGTGTAGTGAGGTACTTTTGCTGCTGTTTTGGTATTGATTTTTTGATGAATTTGCTACTGTTTTAGTGCTAGATTGCTGCTGAAATTGTTGGTGCTTTACTGCTAAAAGTGCTGTTGTGTTGGTGTTATTTTGCTACTGTTTTTTGTGTTAAAATTAATGTTGTTTGTTGCTGCTGAAAATGCTGCTATTTTGGTGCTGTAATTGCTGTTGTTTGTTGCCTCTGATGCTTCTGTTTTATTTAATTTTTTTTTTCAGGGTTTGGATGGCCACGAAGAGGTGGAAAACACTTCAAGTATAGGAGATGAATTGTTTTTGAACTTTGTTGTTGCTGTTTGAGCTTCACAATCTGCTGAATGTTTTGTTTTTAGTTCATGTTCTAGTCCATTTGTAGTAAAACTTGGGGCTTTTGGAGTCAACATGTGAAGATGAGTGCATTTGGGTTGTTGTAAAATTATGCACTTGGATTCTTGTAGAATTTAATCTGTGTTTGTTAAACAAATGAGGACAAAGGAATAATATGTACTTCATTTTCTGCATGCAATGCATGCTTATTAAGAGGCAATTCTTCTTATTTGAGGCAAAGTCAAATTTGTCTCCATTTGAGTAATAACAAAGAATGCAAGTCACTATGCAGGTCAAATTTGTTTCCATTTGAGGCAATTCTTATTTTTTTAACAAAGAATGCAGGTCACTATTTACAAAAGGGGATATTCCCTTGCACATACCCTCTATGATTTGGTATAACACTCATCATCATCTCCTTATAACCTACACATTAGCAAATAGTTAGAAACCCTCATATGTGATGATGCTATTACAGTTAGAAAAGCAACCCACAATATATGACAAGTCATTACATTCAACCCTTAAACAAATAAATCATTACCACTTCATTAAACAAAAAAAGCCATTACATTCATTACCACTTCAACAAAATGGTAGTGGTCCACCAAACATTACATACACATTCGACCTACAATACAAGTCATACTCATTCTACCCTACATACACTATTTCAAATACACTAGAATGACAACTACCACATACAACAGAACAATAAAAGCAAAGGCGTGATTTAATTTATCACCAACTCTTTTAATCACCATTGCCAAGTCTCTATATTGTTTCTTACTCTTCATAGTCATGTCTTTTGAGCTCTCTATTCAAGATAATTACTTCTCTAAGAGTAGACAGGACATCCATGCGTTCTTCAAGAATATCATTCTCGACCACCTTCAAATTATGCTGGCATATGTGGAGAGATCCACCACTCAAAGAACTTACAGCCATTCGTTGAATGGGGGCATACAAAATATAAGCAATTTAGGTTCTCCGTTGACTAAGAAATCTTAACTATAGCTTTGTTGCCACATCGACAATTGTGGTTATCGAATCTAACTTCATGAATGCTGCCCATACTTGCATTTGACATTGACATTGAGTTACAAAAGAATATCAAATAACAAAACTCATTTATAATATCAACCAACCTTCAAGATTCAGCAAAGAGCATCAGCAAATTAACGTATTGACATTTTTGCACAATCATCAACTTTCCCTTGAATTAGATGAAGGAAAAACTACAAACTAGAATTTTAACAATAGTGAGCATTTTTTTTCTTTACTTTGAAAAAGAAAAAGTACTAGACAGTGATACCACTCATTTTAAAATCATCAATCTTGACAATGTTTGGATGTTACGAGTTACAACTACTAAAATGAATCAAATTAGAAAGAAGTGACATCGACACAAGTTATTCTAGCAAGCAAATACGGGACAATTAGGAGATTACTACTGCCCAAAAAAACAGTGAAGACCAATAATCAGAATTAACCTATACTATCAAAATTAACCCACTTTTAGTGTATATATATATATTTCATGTTAATTTCACTTTTATTTCTCCTACTGACATTTTTTTATTTTATCAACAAAAAATACCAATTCATCTCTTTAGTTTGCTTTGAAGTTATTCTATTTATTATTAATGCATGTGATTGAGAACTATATATAATTTAATGAATAAAAAACCATTTTAGACTACAAAGGGAGTAGATGAGGAAGGGGGATAAGAAGATGAATGTTTAAAGTGGTGTAGGACAAAGGAAGCACAAAAAGGAAAGGAATAAGTTGGAGAGGAAGCTCTTGAAAATTTCATGGTTTTTGGTTTACTTGCTGTTAGTCTCTTCTCTGCGTTTATTATTTTATTTTATTTCATTTTTTGGGCATATTAAACAATGAAAATGGCAGATTATCAATCATCATTCCATTGTATAGGAAACACACATCATTGCTCAAGTTTTGAAAATGGCAAACTATTTGGCTGAGAAACAACCGGAAAAAACATATTATGTTAACTCTGGTTCATAGCTGAAATCTTCGGAGTAAGACAGAGGGAGAGAGGGAGAGACCATCGATGTTCGCCGCCAACTTGGATTTGCCGCCGTCGGTGTCAAGAGATGGAGTCGTCATTCACCAGAGCTCAAGAGGGAGGGAAAAAGTGAGTGGCGAAGATATAGGAGGGAAGCTCTGTTTTGCTGTGTTGAATGAAATGAAATTCAATTTTATTTTTATTTTTTATTATAGCTAATCTGATTTGAGCCGTAGATTTTGCCCAAAGTGACGTGGCCAAATCTTGGCCATTGACTGGAGAAAAGGTTTGAAAGCGCGGGCTAGAGAGGATCTAGACTCGGTTTGTACCCATAAAAATGGTAAGTTCACATAATGTACACTTCAAAATTTCTCATAATTTTAAGGTTTCGTTTGGGATGTGAGTTAATTTTTTGCTTTTTTAATTTTTTTTGGTTATTTTAATTTGGAGTTAAAAAGTCTCGTTTGGAATTAGACCTTTTGATTTTTTTGACTTTTGTGAGAGACTTTTTGATTTTTTTGACTTTTGTGAGAAAAAATCAAATAATTATGATTTGGATGTGACATTTTTTAACATGGAGTTAAAAAACTTATTTTTTTCTTTTTGTAACTATTTTAATCCCAACCCACTCCCAACTCACTTTCCAAACCAATGCTAAGATTAGTCAAAATGCATTCCAATAATCAGTTATTAAAAAACAAAATATTCATAATTTTCTATTGAAAAGATTTTGCCTAAACTTACGCTATGTTTGATTAGGAGATTTGGAAAGAGAGATTTAGAAAGAGAAAGTAAAAAGGTAGGTACCTAGTCACATGAATGATTTACAGAAAAGTATAAATAAAATAAATGAGTGATTTATCATACAAGTGTTAAATCTAACTACACATTCCTTCTTCTTCTTCTTTTTATGTTTTATTTTTTACTGATGTAGGCCGATAAGGATACCACATTGAGGCCACTTAAGTTACATTTTTATTTTTTTATTTTTTTGGTGGAGATGATGTGTTTCGTACACTTGTACAGATTTGGTAGGAAATATGAAAATTCAATCAAAAAAGGGCGCGAAAAGCAAGATCTCACTGCGAGCGAGAAGTGAAGAATCCGAGCCAGCCAGACCACCGTACGTGCGTCCAAGCTTAGACCGCACGTGCTGCAGGTCCCACATGGGCCCTCGAGCGGCCCCATCCCTAGGGACGCATCGCATGGAATTTTTGGTCTGTTTTGCTCTGAATAAAAAGACAGAAAAATAGCCAAAATGAGGGTTCGAAAATTAATTCAGAGAAAAGGTGAGGCTAGGGATTCCAAAAGAGGGGATATTCTACCAAAGCTTGAAGGAGCACTTCCATGGGGGTTTCTTCCTCATTTTCTTCCTCTTCTCACTCCTCCATGAGTCACTAGTCGTCTTTTCTAGGGTTTTGATGAAACCCTAGCCATCGTAATAGGATTTTTCATTAGCTTTAATTGTGAATTGGTTTGAATGGATGTATGGATGATTTAGAAGTTTTTTAATATTCGTTTCTTTTATCTCTTCAAGCATTTTTACTCTTTATGATTGTCTAATGCTAGTCCATACATTAGTTTTCTTTGCTGTTTGTATTCAACAGTACGTAGATGAGTCATGCTATGAGAGACGAGTTGTGTCTGCTATCATAGTTTAGAGTAAACGACTCGTACTACTTAGGATGATTCGTTCGTGCCTGTACGTTGAATGCAACAACCCTCTTGATCTATTTCAAACTCTGTAGTTGTGAAATATTAGGTAGTTCAAACCGAATCGCAATTGGTGGCCAATGTTAAATCTCATTCATGTGGTTAGTGGTGAATTCTCTACCCTAGGGATTTTTTCCCCGAAAATTAATATCTCAAATCCTAATTTTAGTTGTCACTCTAATTCCTCAATTTCTTTTAATTACTGTTTAGTTATAAAATCAATCTTATCTTTTTAATCAAAATTAATTTAGGAATTTTGCGATTGAATTAAATCTAATTTCACATGTTGTCTCTGCAGATCGATACCTGGACTTGCCAGTATTCTGATAGAATTTGGTATAGTTTAGTGATTTATTTTTGGTGTGTTCAACGACCCATTCAAATTTTGGTGCCGTTGCCGGGGACTTCTGGTGAAATTAATTAATTTAAAAGTTATATTCTTATTTTAATTTTTAGTTTAGGATTTTATGCTTTCGTGTTGCTAAGTGTGCAGAGCGTTGAAATTGGAGCTATCACCGAAGTGCGAAGCAGAGTGCAAACCGAGCTTTAAAAATAAAAAAAAACCGCAGCACTAAAGTGCGTAAATAGAAGCAAACACTCGCAAGCAAAGCACCGGAAGTGCTAAAAAAAAAGAAAGACGAAGCTCAATTAGAAGTTGGAGACAACGTCTACACGTCAACAGGCACCCGTAAGACGAGTAAAGCGTTTTCGTTAAACCGCTGTGAGTATCTCTCCCGTATGTCCTTTGGTACTTTCATTCATACTTAGTGCACAGAGTCGGAACTTTTTGTGTGTGAGTGGGTAGTGTATGCACGGGCGCCGTTCTTGTCGCCCTGAATTGTGAGTTTGGACCTTGAACTAGAAAGGACTCTTAGGAGACTTAGGGCCTCTGCTCGTGTTCCTAGGCTTGAGTATTCATATTTATACATTGAGCCATTAGAGATGGCAGATCCAGATGTCCCGAATGTGCCTAACCGGACCCTTAAGGATTATTTCACACCCACTTGCATATACATCACCATCATGCATCCAATTACCCAACACCATTGTTGTTCATTATGAGATTAAGTCCGAGTACCATACAACATGCTCCCATCATTCCCATGGACTAACTCATGATGATCCTTACAAAACATTTGAATGAATTTCTGCGAAATTTGCTCGACAGTGAGGATCCAGAATTTCTCAAATGAGGCCTTAAATGTTGCGATTGTTTCCATTCTCATTAAAGGATAAAGCCAAACATTGGCTAAATTCCTTACCTGCTAATTCAATCACAACAACGGTTCTTGGAGAAGTACTTCTTCCCATAGGTAAACCAACCAACTTAGGCGAGCTATCACAAACTTTGCTCAAATGGATGGCGAGCAATTCCATGAGACGTGGGAAAGACTTCGAGACCTTCTCTAACAGTGTCCCCACCACCAAGTGCCTGATTGGCAACTTATTCAAACATTTTATTATGGCTTAACTGAGCCGCATCGCCAATGGTGGATTCATCCTGTGGTGAGACATTCATGTCCAAAAATGATGCCGAGGCATGGCAATTGTTTGAGAACCTAAGTGATAATTTCCATTCACTATGCTCTCCGCAGCCCGGCAAGCTCCGACAACCAGTAGTTGGAACCTCGAAAAGACGGGGCATTTATGAGGTCGGGCAAAACCTAGAGTTAGTCCAACAAGTAGAGGCACTGTCCTGCAAGAGTGGACCAAGTATATTAGCTGCGGGACATGCCCCTACACCACAGCAAAGAGTCAGCCTCAATTTCACGAGGCATGAGTTATTTGTGCGAACCCTGCTCTCATGACTTGAGTGAGTGCCCTTCGGCATCACAATTTCTAGAGTGTAGCCCAAGAGCATGTGAATGCGGCTCAAGGATTCTCCAACTCGGGTAATGATCCATACTCCAACACATACAATCCGGGATAGAGAAATCACCCTAATTTCTCATGGAGACCCCCCTTCACAAGGCATTTCTTACAATCCTCCACCACCTAAGGCAGAATTTCAATAATTTTGCCAACCAATCATCCCACCGACGCCATCGCAACCTTATCGACCCCCCACAACTGTACGACAACCACAACCCCCGCCTGTTCCTCAGGGCAACTCTGCCTTTGAGACTCAGGTGTTGGAAGTTCTCTCAGAACTTAAGGGGTTAGCACCGGTAGTTCACTCCCACACTCACTCTATTGCCAAGCTAGAGGCCTAATTGGGTCAAATGGCTAACAACATGAATCGGAGAGAGGAGGGAAAATTACCAAGTCAAACTGTGGCCAACCCTAAGGGACAATACGGGGCAGAGAGTTCAGGTGGGAATGGAAAGCACCATGAACAGGTGCAAGCAGTGATTAGTTTGAGAAGTGGGAGGGAGTTAGAGCCTCAATCAGTTGCATCTGATGCAACTAGAGCTAAGAAGGGTGACCACGGTGGTACACCCAATGAGAGCAAGGGTAAGGGGGAAACACTTAAGAGGGATAACTTAGTCCCTAGCACTTCACTTGAGCCCAAGGCACCATATGTGCCTAAGGCACCCTTTTCCCAATGCCTTGATACATCGTCCCCGTTTAATAAGAAAACAGCATCTATGGAAGCAATAATGGAGGTTTTTAAACAAGTAAAAATCAACCTCCCCCTGTTAGAGGTAATTAAGCAAGTACCCTCCTATGCCAAATTTCTGAAGGACCTTTGTACGCAAAAGCATAAATTTAGGACACATGTGTCTTAAAAGGTCCTACTCACGGAGCAAGTAAGCTCCATCTTGTTAAATGACACACCTTCTAAACTTAAGGATCCGGGTGCCCCAACCATTGCATGCATTATAGGGGACCATTTCATTGATAGGGCCTTATTAGATTTAGGGGCTAGTGTCAATTTGTTGCCGTACTCTGTGTACGAGGAATTTGGGCTTGGCGAGTTAAAGCCCACTACTGTGACTCTTCAGTTGGCTGACCGGTCCCTCAAAGTGCCACATGGCATGATTGAGGATGTGCTAGTAAAGGTTGATAGGTTTTACTTCCCTGTTGACTTTTTGGTGTTAGCTATGGAACCGGTAGCCAGTTCTAGGAAACAAATCTCGGTGATCTTAGGTCGACCTTTCTTGGCTACGGCCAATACATGCATTAATTGTCGGACCGGGGTTATGGAAGTTTCATTTGGTAACATGTAAGTGAAACTTAACGTTTTCCAAGCATCCCAATAACCCCATGAGAGAGCGGAGTGCTTATTTGTGGATGTTGTGGATGAGATTGTGAAGGAAGCTTTACCTTTCATACTTGTAGAGGACCCTCTAGAGGCTTGTCTAGCTTATTTTGGGTTTGAGACCAGAGATATTGACGGATTGGTTAAGGAGGTAAAGGCTTTACTTAATGCTTCCTCTACACTGGATTTTCCTCCGTGGAAAACCCAGTTTGAGTCACTTCTTCCTTTGTTGAAAGAGCCCGCCATACCATCTTTAGTCACACCACCTACACTTGAGTTGAAGCCACTCCCGGCTACACTCAAGTATGCATTTTTAGGGCCCCAGGACACTTTACCAGTCATCATTGCATCTGACTTGACTGCTGAGCAGGAGAGTCAGTTAATGAGTGTTCTTGTGGCACATCGGAGTGCTATAGGGTGGTCAGTGGCTAATTTGAGAGGGATAGATCCCTCTGTGTGCATGCATTAAATACATCTTGAGGAGGATACCAATCTTTCTCGTGAAATGCAACGAAGGCTTAATCCGAATATGAAAGAGGTGGTGAAAAAGGAAGTATTGAAACTGTTAGATGCGGGTATTATATATCCCATCTCGAATAGCAAGTGGGTGAGTCCCACACAAATGGTGCCCAAGAAATCGGGCATCACTGTTGTTGAGAATGAGCTAGGAGAGTTGGTCTCCACACGAACCACTATTGGGTGGCGAGTCTGCATTAACTATAGGAGATTGAATTCTATGACTAGGAAGGACCATTTTCCTCTGCCATTTATTGATCAAATTCTTGAGAGGTTAGCGGGTCAGGGGTTCTATTGTTTTCTTGATGGCTACTCGGGGTATAATCAAGTCCCGGTGTACCCTGCTGACCAAGAAAAGACCACATTCACTTGCCCTTTTGGCACTTTTTCTTATAGGCGCATGCCATTTGGGCTATGTAATGCACCGGCGACTTTTCAACGGTGTATGATGGCTATTTTTTCTAACATAGTAGAGAAATTTTTAGAGGTCTTTATGGATGACTTCTCCGTATTTGGGCCATCTTTTGAGGAATGTCTCCAAAACTTAACTAAAGTCCTTATTCGTTGTGTGGAGACAAATCTGATTTTGAGTTAGGAGAAGAGTCATTTTATGGTTCGTGAAGGGATAGTGTTGGGACATATTGTGTCCCCTCGAGGTATAGAGGTTGACAAAGCTAAGGTTGACCTCATTGCAGGTCTTCCTCCACCCAACTCTGTGCGTCAAGTTAGGTCTTTCCTAGGGCACGCAGGTTTTTACCGTCGATTCATCAAAGATTTTAGTAAAATATCCCGTCCTTTGTGTAGTTTACTTGCTAAGGACACACCTTTTGTCTTTGATGAGGCTTGCCTTAAAGCCTTTGAAACATTGCGAGCGGCCTTTTCCACTGCACCTATCATGCAATCTCCTGAGTGGTCCCTTCCTTTTGAAATCATGTGCGATACATCTGATTATGCCCTCGGCGCCGTCTTGGGCCAAAGGGTGAATAAAATACCCCATGTCATATCCTATGCTAGTCGTACTCTTTTTGATGCTCAATTAAATTACACTACCACCGAGAAAGAGTTGCTAGCTGTGGTCTTTGCCCTAGATAAATTCCGGTCTTACCTCCTTGGGTCTAAAGTCATTGTGTTCACTGACCATGCCACTTTGCGGTACTTACTATCAAAGAAAGAGACCAAACCTAGATTAATTAGGTGGATTTTACTCATTCAGAAGTTTGACCTAGAAATCCGGGACAAAAAGGGATCCGAGAATGTAGTTGCGGATCATCTATCCCGCATATTTATTGAGCACACAAGTGATCCCTTAGCCTTGCACGACTCGTTTCCGGACGAGCAACTTCTTGCGGTTTCACACGCGACTCTCCTGTAGTTTGCTCATATAGTAAATTACTTGGCAGTTGGTCAAATTCCGAAAACTTGGTCTAAGCAAGACAAAGACCGATTTTTTTCACAAGCCAAGCATTATTTCTAGGAAGACCCAGAATTGTTTAAGTATTGTCCAGATCAAGTGATTCGGCGTTGTGTGCCTGAGAGTGAAACCCATAGCATTCTTACCTTTTCTCACTCTCATGCATGTGGCGGCCATTTCAGTGGGCAGAAAACGGCCGCCAAGGTTTTACAATGTGGGTTCTACTGGCCCTCTATCTTTAAAGATACCCATAACTTTTGTAGAGCGTGCGAGCGTTGTCAACGCATGGGTTCTATGTCACGATGTGATATGATGCCAATGATTCCTATTTTAATTGTTGAGATTTTTGATGTTTGGGGCATTGACTTTATGGGTCTTTTTCCACCATCTTTTGGCTTTGAATACATTTTGGTGGCTGTGGACTATGTTTCCAAGTGGGTGGAGGCAGTGGCAACCAGAACAAATGATCATAAGGTTGTGGTTAAATTCCTTCATGAGACCATTTTTTGTCGTTTTGGGTTCCCACGTGCCATAATTAGTGACGGTGGCAAACATTTTTGCAACCGATTCTTCGAGGCATTGGTGTGCAAATATATGATCACTCACAAAGTTGGCATTCCCTACCATCCCCAGGCTAGTGGTCAGGTAAAGGTTTCTAATAGGGAGGTTAAACACATCCTCGAGAAAACTGTGAGGCCTGATAGGAAAGATTGGTCCATTAGGTTGGTTGATGCTCTTTGGGCCAATTGCACTGCATATAAGACACCCATTGGGATGTCTCCATACAGGATTGTGTTTGGAAAACCGTGTCATCTCCCGGTTGAGTTAGAACACCGGGCTTTGTGGGCCATTACGAAATTCAATTTTGATATGGCTAAAGCTGGTGACCATCGAAAACTCCAACTCAATGAGTTAGAGGAGCTCCGCAATGATGCGTATGAGAGTTCTAAAATTTACAAGGCTAGAACTAAGGCATTTCATGATAAATATATTTCTTGTAAGTCGTTCGAGCCTCACCAAAAAGTGTGGCTATTCAATGCCAAATTGCGGTTGTTCCCGAGTAAACTCCGGTGTCGTTGGGATGGTCCATATGAGGTTATTGAAGTTTTTCCGCATGGGGCGGTTGAAATTAAAAATCCACAAGATGGTACGACCTTCAAGGTCAATGGCCAAAGATTGAAACATTATGTGGATGGTATTGAGAAAGGGGAGATGATTGAGGTTGTCCATTTGACGGACCCAATATATCTTTCATAGAGATTACTTTGAGTTTAGGAGACTTTAAATCCTCTAAAGGTGTAATTCCTTTGGTGTTTGCCGTGCCCGAATGGCATCTAACGGTCTGATATAGCCACCTAATCGTGTTTGTAATTAGTTCCTAGGAGACCAACTAAGACGGTGGAAACTAGAGTTCGAATGCAAAGCCTAGAACCCAAAGGTTTGGAATTTCTGAGACTGGAGTCTGGTTTAAATACCCAGGGGTGTGGAGATTGCTTCAAAACAACCCCGGCTTGAACTCTGTATGGCAGCCCCATAGGTTGAGGTAGCTTTATACGCCTCGATTCTGGATACCGAATCAACCTAGTCTGTCACCCTGTTGGAGAATAGAGAAAGTTACAAACGCAGTTAGGGAGAAAAGTAGTACCCGTGGTTTTCGCGTGAAGATTATACTCTTGTTAGGCATTTCGATATTCTCTAAAGTGCTATATTTATTTCGGATGTCAAATAAAGGTAGAAATGGTTAAGTATGCTTTGGGTTGTATACTTGGTTTTTATTTACCTTTTTTTTTTTATCTTGTAAAAATATATTTATATATAGTTATACAAAAAAAAAAAATTTGTTGTATTTGGTATAGGTTAGTCCATTTTTTTTATAAAAAAAAAAAAAAAAGCCCCAGACCGCTCGAGCGGCCCAAGCCAATTGCGTACTGCTTCCACACCCCAGAAGCGGCCCAAAATCAGCGCTCGTGCGGCCCCATGTTGCGCACGAGCGGCCCATTTTTTTTTTTTAAAAGAAAAAGAAAAAAGGGAGAAGACCGCACGAGCAGATGGGCTTGCCGCATGAGCGGCCAAACCCAAGAAGGCTACTGCTTTCACGCCGTAGGAGCGGCCCAAAAATAGGCGCTCGTGCGGCCCAAATGGACGCACGAGTAGTCCCAAAAAAAAAAAAAAAAAAAAAAAACTCTGCAGTTTGTTTATTTATTTATATTTATTTGTTTATTTTATATTTCATTAAAATAAAATTTCAAAAAAAAAATTAAATAAATAAATAAAAAATTGTGTATATATTTATATTTATATTTTTTTCTTTATTTTGTTCCAAAAATAAAAAATAAAAAAACAAAAAAAATGCAGATTTATTTTAATTTTTATTATTTGTTTTATCTGATTTTTTTTTTCCTATTTCTTTTTCTTCTTCTTATACTAAAATAAATAAATAAATAAAGAAAAATTCTCTGCAGTTTAAAAAAATAAAAAAATAAATAAAAATAAAAATAAATTCGGGTATAAATATGTCTATATATATATTTAAAAAAAAAGAAGCTTTTGACCAAACCCTACCACCCAAATTGACTGTCACTTTTCCAACTATCTCTCTCACTCTACCTCTCTCATCTTTTTCTTCTTCTTCAACTTCTTCTTTCTCTCAACCCCACACACCCATAAACTCCATCAAACCCCACCATCACCAACCTTCACCCTCTTTCCTCTTCACCACCATCTCACCGCCGGCGCCCTATTTCCTCTCTGTCTGTCGAATCTCTGGCGACCACCATTTTTTCCGGCGAATCATCTTTCTTTTCCTCTTCCTTCACAACTTCAAGGTAAATCATACCTTTTTGGTTTCAAACTCTTTATTTCTTTTGTCAATCTTGCATTGTAGGTAGATTTAGAGTTAGTTGATTTAAAAAAAAAAAAACTAACTGGGCAAGAAGACGATCGCCGCACGTGCGGCCCTCTCCGGCACACGTGCGGTCCCAAAAAAAAAATAAAAAATAAAAAATAAAAAATAAAAAACCTCAGAAATAAATGGGCTAATACTAATAATAATTTAGTTTATTTTTATTTGCTATATTTGCTTAGTTTAAATTGTTTCGTTAGTGATTCTGGTTAGTTTAATTAGTTAGTGGATTGTTTTTATTTTTATTTTTATTTTTATTTTTATTTTTATTGTTAAGTAGTTTAGTTTTTATTTTATTTTATTTAATTTTCTGAATTTTTACTTTAGTTTATTTTATTTTCTTCTCTTCTACTAACATAGATTGTTTAATTTAATTTTATTTTCTTATTTATTTCATATTTGTAGTTTCACTGTGAGTTTGTAAATAAATAAATACCAATCAATTCAGTGGTGTGATGATGATGCGGTTTTGAGTGATGTATGCATACATGCTATTTTTGATGAGTGTTGATATAATGGTTCTACATTTTTGGTTGTGTTAGTTGAATTGTGTTATGGAGATATGTCTTCATCATCCCGCCGAGCACCCAAACGGCCTTGCAATGCCAACATTGCATTTAGGGATGTGCCAACCGATGCTTGGGCCACCAAACCAGTTGCATGTGATACATCCTTTGATGTAGATTTCTTTCGTCGCCATCAAACCACTGCGTGGAGTATTCAACAACTTGAAGACCGGGGCCTCCTAGGCATCTGCACCGTCACTGAACCGGCATACCCGCGTATTGTGCGACTCTTCTATCAGCATATGTACGTCAATGACAAGGCCCCATGAGCTTTTTGCTTCCTTGTTGACGGAGTGGAGTTAGTGGTCACTCCAGTTTCAATTGCCGAGGTCCTCCACTGTTCCATGGACCCTATCACTGCAGAACAGTTCCCGGTATTTACTCGGGAACTCACTATCCCGGCACTGGTCACTGAGTTTTATGAGGGGCGTCAGGATGATGACAACCGTACTAGCATCTGGTGGGCTAATCTACCACGCCGCATTCTCTTCCTCGATGTGGCATTGAAAAAGAATGTTATTCCTCTTGGCCACAAGGAAGAGCGGCGAGAGGACTTCCTTCGTGCCTTACATTGTTTTGACTTCGGATTTTGGGTTGACATCCCTACTTTGATCTACAACCAGATGCACCGAGTCTTTAATGAAGTCAAAATACGCAATACTCGGGGTAGTTCTACATGGGCCCTCCCTTTTACCAACCTCATTACAGCGCTCATAAAAGCCCAAGAGACATACCCATTTTAGGCCAATGAGGTTCAGCTTCCACCGTTCATATTTTATGGTAAAACCCACTGGCGTCAAACCACTGCTTGTCTGCCGCCTCCACTACTTCTTCTCGAGGCCCCGGCCAATCCTAATGATGCCCTAGTCGAGCCCGCCGCCGTACCAGCGCTAGCACCACCGCCATTCCGTATGACGATGGCACAATATCAGGCTCTTTTGGATAATCAAGTCGCCCTTCAGCAATCTATGGTTGATCTCCGGACCGATTACCAGGCTTATCGGGATTATTCACAGGCGGCATTTGATAGGTATCAGCAGTCAGTTGCCTCTCTGCAAACTGACTTCTATGCATACCGGGATTTGAGTGGGCAACGATTTGATCAGTTTGATTAGCGATTTGATCAGTTTGATCGGCAGTTTGATCAGCATGGCACTAGGGTTCATGATGAGGTGTTCGAGACTCGGACACTGATACATCCCCTATTTGAGCAGCATTTCCCACCACCACCGCCAGATCCACATCAGTGATTTCTGTATATTTCCTTTATTTTCTTTCCTTATTCATTTTGTTTTGTTTTATTTTCTTTTTCTTTCTCTTTTATACTATACCCAAAAAAAATAAAAAATAAAAAATTCCAAAAGTGTGTTTGGGTGTCCTTGCCTCGCTGGATGTGCGCCCATGTTGTCTGGTAAGATCCTCTCTCTCATTTTACTATCTAATGTCTACTTGCTTACATTGAGGACAATGTTATATTCCAATTGGGGGGTGAGGGTATTTGTAATAATTATTCATGTTTGCACTTGCTGCACTTGATTGCACCACTTCACTTAATGTTTACTTTGTGCCAGTATGGTAATGATATGAGCATATGTTAATTGGGGAACATAGTGGGCTTGTATAAAAAGGGTTTATTGGGTAAATACTCACATGTGATGTTTGCACTAGGATAGTTGTTTGTGTTTGTGGTATTAGTGTACTTGTCATGAGTATGCCTTAATTCACATGAACACACTATCATAGCAGTGACCTCTTTATTATAATTCCTGGTATACATTATTGATACTGGTTGAGGTTGCAGAAAAGAATAAATGAGTAGCCAGGATTCTTGTTTAAAAAAAAAAAAAAAAAAAACTTGACTTGTTTGGGTTCGTAGCCTCTTTAACTCGAGTTACTAAGCCCGTAGGGATGTCTCTACACCTAGTGCCCTAAAACCGTCTGGTTTGGGAGTCATTGGCCCAATACTTACTACATGGGTTAATTAGAAAGGTTAAGGGACCTAGACATTGCACAGTTAAGGAAAAATAAGAATGACTTGTTCGGATTCGTAGCCTTTTCAGCTCGAGTTATTAAGCCCGTAGGGGTGTCTTTACACCTAGTGCCCTAAAACCGTTTGGTTTGGGAGTCATTGGCTCAATGCTTGTTACAAGGGTTGACTAGAAAGCTTAATGGATCAGGACATTGCACAGTCTTTCAAAAAAAAAAAAAAAATTTGAGAATCTTAGTTGCAACAGTTTAGTTTTTCTATATATGTTGAGTATTATTATAAGTTATACTGAGCTATTATAGTGAACAATTAACTAATATGGAGATTGCACTTTACACCGAGGGTACTAATGATGTGTCTACTAGCATTCATAAGTACAGGGGACTTTACTTTTGTATAAACTAAAGTGTGGTTTTGGCTCAATAGATTCATTCATATTTGTCCACTGTGTCTCCAATGACTCATCATGTCTTAATATCATACTGTAGTGGCACATAAGTTGATTGTTGTGTGGAGTAATGTGGTTAATTGTCGTTGAGCGGATATGAATATGTTGATGTTTGTGGGTATCATATCTGAAAACCCTCACGAGACTATACTTATCCATTTGGGGTAACCTTGTGGTTTAAAGGCTTGTTACACATGCTAAATGCAATCATGATCCCTATGAAAGTGGCTGAGAGTATTTTACTTTTCTTATTTCTTTTGTTTTGTTTGAGGACTAGCAAAATGTAAGTTAGGGCGTGTGATGTAGGCCGAAAGGTACCACATTGAGGCCACTTAAGTTACATTTTTAGTCTTTTAATTTTATTTATTTGGTAGAGATGATGTGTTTTGTGCACTTGTACAGATTTGGCAGGAAATATGAAAATACAATCAAAAAGGGCGCAAAAGCAGATCCTTCGAGCGAGAAGTGAAGAATCCGAGCCAGCCAGACCACCGCACGTACGTCCAAGCTTAACCGTACGTGCGGCCCACATGGGCGCTCGAGCGGCCAACCTAGGGACGCGTGCATGGAATTTTTGGTCTGTTTTGCTCCGAATAAAAGACAAAAAAAAAAGCCAAAATGAGGGTTCAAAAATTAATTCAGAGAAAAGGGAGGCTAGGGTTCCAAAGAGGGGATATTCTACCAAAGCTTGAAGGACACTTCCATGGGGGTTTCTTCCTCATCTTCATCTTCTTCCTCTTCTCACTCCTCCATGAGTGGCTAGTCGTCTTTTCTAGGGTTTTGATGAAACCCTAGCCATGTAATAGGATTTCTCATTAGCTTTAATTGTGAATTGGTTTGAATGGATGTATGGATGATTTAGAAGTTTTTAATATTCGTTTCTTTTATCTCTTCAAGCATTTTTACTCTCTGTGATTGTCTAATGCTTTCCATACATTAGTTTTCTTTGTGTTTGTATTCAAAGTACGAGACGAGTCATGCTATGAGAGACGGGTCGTGTTGCTATCATAGTTTAGAGCAAACGACTCGTACTACTCGGGATGATTCGTGCCTATACGTTGAATGCAACAACCCTCTTGATCAATATTTCAAACTTGTAGTTGTGAAATATTAGGTAGTTCAAACCGAATCGCAATTGGTGGCCAATGTTAATCTCATTCATATGGTTAGTGGTGAATTCTCTACCCTAGGATTTTTTCCCGAAAATTAATATCTCAAATCCTAATTTTAGTTGTCAGTCTAATTCCTCAATTTCTTTTAATTGTTGTTTAGTTATAAAATCAATCTTATCTTTTTAATCAAAATTAATTTAGGAATTTTGCGATTGAATTAATCTAATTTCACATTTGTCCCTGCGGATCGATACTTGGACTTGCCATTATTTTGATAGAATTTGGTATAGTTTAGTGATTTATTTTTGGTGTGTTCAACGACCCATCATTTACATTTTTCTTTGATTATTTTTTATATTTCTAATATTTCTGTTTGTATGAGAGAGTTCAAGAATGTTGTCGGAAAATTTGAAGATCTTTGAAGAACTTTGAAGAACACTCAAATTCTCTAGAAATGATGAGAGATTTAGGCCTTGTTTGGTTTGACTTTAGGAGATAAGTTTTCAAAAAATATTTTGGGAAGATAGCTTAGAATTTTTTGTAATTTGTTTGGTTGTATATTTTGAAAATAGTTTTGGAGTTTGGGAGTTTGGGATGATTTGATATTTTTTTTGTAATTGAGTAGATATATGTGAGAGAAAAAGTGATTGAAAAGGAGAGAGGAGAGAAAAAAAATGATTGATTGATGTGTAGGAAAGAGTAAGTGATTTTGGAAATTTTTTGAAAAAAATTACAAACCAAACAAAATTTTCAAATATTTTCTCCAAAATCTTTTTCCCAAAGCCAAACCAAACAAGGCCTTAGATTCTTTAACAATCACAACCAGGAACACAATAGCAAAGAGATGATGGAGATAAGAGATTGGGTGAAGAAGAAGGCAAAGTAGTTAGAGAGAGAATAATTGCAAGGCTCTCCCATGGATATCCCACTTTCACTCTTAAGGTTGAATGGAGAAAGGAAATTAGTTCTCTTCTAAGAATTGTCTCTCCAAAATCCATCCCTTGTAAAGCTATGGGTGGGTACTATTTATAGGCACCTCACAATGTAGGATGGAGCCCATATGCAAGGCACATGAGGAATATTCTCTCTAACCACCTTGTCCAAGGAAATGACCTCTTCGAGGATGAAGAAAACCCCGAAAATGTGATCAACCTCTCGGTGAACCCTTCTTCTTAGCCACACTTAACCAATGATCCCCAATCATCCAAAAGAGTCAGGGGTAGTTCCAGAGGACGCCCTGTCGCAGAAGGGTCAGGGGTAGTTCAAGAGAACGCCCTGTCACAAATATTGTCAAGTCTTAGGAACCCCCTAGATCGTGCCACCTCGACCTGGGTATAGGCTAGTTTAATCGAAGAGTGAATTTATCTCCACTTACCGTCCTTGGAATCGGGTCCTTTGTTTGGACTTCATCACGTCCATGGTTCTAGTGCGTAGATCCCGGAAAGCTCTGAGCCCGCAAGTGTTCTAGGACTCATTAACGGAGCGACTTTGAGATTGCATTCGAATCCGTTCGAAGCCAAGCGTTTCAGATCTCTAGGTTCATGGATCCGAACCCTTTCGAGTCTAAACTCAAATAGGTCTCTAGGTTCGTGGTTCCAAACCCTTTCAAGACTAAGCCAATACCTCAAAGAATGCATCTCTTCCGAGGGTTTCATCTCTTTTGAAAGTAATGGTTAACCTTTTCGAATGTCCGCATGATCTGGGCCTCCTCAGATGGGCTTGTTGGACTCTTTTTAGAAATATCTACTTGATGGGTCTTTCTCGGCTCAATTTGTTGGCTTTCTCTCGTGGGCCCGTTCAATAGATTTCACTTAGGCCCATTTAGCAATAATTTCTTTAAACTCACCAATTTTTTAGCTTTTCGATTGGGCTTTGATTGGGCCCAATTAATTTAGTGGGCTCAAGTTAACCCCTCTTACATTTTGCCCGATTGGGCCCAATTAATTTAGTGGGCTCAAGTTAACCCCCCTTACATTTTGCCCTTTGCATGTGGGAAATTTTGAATTTCTCAAACATGCATCTTTTCTCTTCTCTGGCCATGCTTCGTATCATTCCTTGGGGAATATTTTGTCCTCATGTAGCTCTTGGATAAGATTAATGACACATCATAATTTATGGATAAGATTGCCAATTAGTAATGATAAGAAGAAATCTTTTATCCTTATGCCATGTTTGGCAAACACATTTTTGTGCCTTTGATTTTTTTTTTCCAAAGAAAAATCAAAACTTGAATTATTATTTATTTATTTTTTTTAATTGCTTGAGGTCAAAGGAAAACAAGAATTCCATCTTTATACGGAAAAGGTACGGGCCCACACATTTTTTCTATAAAGCATTGAAGAATCACGCCCTTTAATTCTTATTCTTTATTCAAACAAACTTTTCTTTGCTCATGTAATTCTTGAAGACCACCATCAAACTTCTTTATTCAATAACACTTATATTCATATATAAATATATATATATACCAAGTCAAGGACAAAAAGCACTCTAATTTTTTCCACTTTTTTGCCAAATCATATTCTCAGCATATTCTCTCTCTAAACCGAGAGACCCAGATTTCATTTTCTTTAATGAAACTTTGCTGTTGCAATACTAGAGGCCAACAATATATCAGAGCTTTATCTTGTTTTTGCACCCCATTGAAGACCCTTGTCGCTGGCCTCATTCTGTAAATCAAGAAAACATAGACTAGGACGAAAATCCTTTTTTTTTTTCTTTTTTTTTTTTTTAAAAGAAAACAAGCATCAAACTAATGCTTCATCTATCTCCTGCCGCTGTTAAGGATCACCGTTGTTTGCACACCGTCCATTGCAGCAACTCTGAACACGCTGACACCGCGACCCGAGTTGCCGCTAGCTCATGCCGACACCATCCCAGCTCGCTAATCAGCACCGTCTTCGCCAACCCACTCGCGGACATCGTGACCACTCAGTAGCGCATCCTTCCAGTCTCATCAATTCGCTCATGACCGTCAGTACATTGCGTCGCTGACCTACTCCAGCTGCTGCTGTGTTGTAGTTCAGCTCGCGTGCGCCTCCTATTTTGCATTGCTTCGCCGATTTCAGCTCAGTCGCAGTCATTTGCACTGACCTTAAACCATACCAGTGCTCACCGATGCTGCTTTTTATTTAGCTTCCCCTTGCCGATTTTGGTTTGTGCTAATTCAAACCCTTCCTAGATTAGCTCTATTTTTCCTTTGCTTCTGTATGTCTGTGGGTAAATACTTAAAACCCTCTTTTCTCTTATTGTATTATTTTATCTTTCTTTATGCTTTGAGCTTTCGATTTGTTGATCTTGACATTTGTGACTTTGGAGCTAGAACCTGGAATGCTTAATTTGTATAAAATCCAATGTTTGTGAAATCAAAATTTTAACGCTCTTGCTGAGAAGGAGAGCAATATTGATGTTGTTGTAGAGCTCATAATCACACTGTCACATTTTGTCTAATGCTCTAAGGATCTGTAATTCTAATAAACCTCATACTCTGATAAACTCTGAATTTGTGAACTTCAGTGGAAATTTTATTTGGATCCTGAATCCTGTAATTTTTTATCTTGAGATAACTAGTGTTCCTTGTTGAATCTTGAACCTGTGTCGATAATCTTGACATACATAGAGGCCTGATGTTGAAAATGAAGGATTGGTGTTGCTACTGAAAATTTTGTTAGACTTGCTCGTCTTGAAATTTGCAGAGCAAATAAATGCTGTTACAAACGAAACCCGAGGAAATGAGCCCCTCATATTGTATATAAATCTTGTTGTTGAATGATTGATTGTTGTTTTGTTTGTCGGCTTTACTATTTCAAGCAAATAAATTCTTGTGCAAAATCCATGACCTCGGGGCCTTGAGAACCTGCACTAATGAGAGCAGGGGCTATCCCTCGAAAGTTTGAACAAAAGCAAAACTGTCCCTCAGGAGTTCGAGAATAACATACACCCTACTTCATCAAGAAAGATCCCTTCTGGCAGGCAATCGAGTCTACCAAGCTCGTACTAACGGAAGTAAAGATTGTTCCTTGGAAGTCCGAGCGGAGGCAAAGCTGTCCCTCGAAAGTCCGAGTGGATGTACACTCTCTTCTTCGGCAACCAATGGAAGCGCAAGTTGGCCCTTGAAAGTTCGAGTAGGAATACACTCTACTTCGATAAGAAAGATTCTTGAAGCTCGCACTGATGGAAGCAAGGGCTATTCTTCGGAAGTCCGAGTGGATACACACTTGTACTTCGGCAGCTAATGGAAGTGAAGGCCACGACCTCGGGGCCCTCAAAACCCGCACTAATGAGAGTAAGGGCTATCCCTCAGAAGTCCAAACAGAAGAAAGGTTGTCCTTTAAGAGCCCGAATAATAGCACACAACTTACTTCGACAAGAAATATCCCTCTAGAAGGCAACCGAGTTTACCAAACTTGTACTAACAAAAGTAAAGATTGTCTTTCAGAAGTCCAAACGGAAGCAAGGCTGTCCCTCAGAAGTCCGAGGTTATCACTCAGGAGTCTGAATAGTAGCACACACCCTACTTTGGCAAAAAAGATCCTCGAAACTTGAACTGATGGAAACAAGGGCTGCTCTTCGAAAGTCCGAGTGGGAGCACACACTCTGCTTCAACAAGAAAGATCCTTGAACCTTGCACTGATAGAAGTAAGGGTTGCTCTTCGGAAGTTTGAGTGGGAGCCAACACTCTACTTCAACAAGAAAGACCTTTTCTAGTAGGTAATCGAGGAAGTCCGAATAGAAGCACACACTCTACTTCAAGAAAGATCCTTTTTGGTAGGTAATCGAGTCTACTACTTCTCTTTCTTCGTCGAGGGGTGACAAATGAAAACAGTCTTTAAACAACATAACCCAATGAAGATGCACAATATAGAGAAAATAAACTTCTAATAGAGATACACGATATGGAGGAAATAAATTTCTTCATAACATAAGAAAGATAGAACTTCTTGGACAATGCAGTAAATACAAATTATAAATGTCATAGATAAACTTGTTCTATGGAATGTTAACCTTTGCCCCTAGAGTTGCGAGGTCATTTGGAAAAATTTTACCAGCTGTTCAAGTTGTGGCTGTCATACGCCATCATAGCCACGTCTTCTAAGATGCCCTGGGGCCCTTGTTCTTTGAACTCTAGCTCATCTGCTTCGACTTTCTTTATAAAGATCTTCTAAAGCTTCCGACACTTTTTTGTAGGATGTCCTAGTGATCGGTGGAAAAAACAATAATTAGGGCCATCACGGTCCTTCTTTGGCAAAAACTCTTCGATACGAGGCAACTTCAGTTCCCTGTCTGCTACTTATTCTTTGACTAAGGCCTTCACCTCCTCAATACTACACAGAAAATGTGTGTCATCTTCGCAGCTCTTCCTCTTCTGCCCTCTGGAACCTTACCCCTGTGACTTTCGGGTAGAAGAAACGGAAGCTGCAGTAACAGAAGGCCCTCGGGATAACTTGAAGCTAGTTTTATAACTAGTCTCGAACCTGATCTCCTGAGACTAAGGTATGTTGATATTCTGGGATGCTTCAATTAGTGCAGAGAATGTGGGTAACTTGTGATTAACAATAAGCATCTTGTACCTATTCTATAACGATCTCGGTTTTCCTCTCCTTTGTATGTTGTATTCCGGACTTAGTTCCGTGATTGTGTTGTTGTCTCATTCTCATTTCCTTCTCTTACTCTTTGTATTTGAGTCTTGGGTTGTGTTGGGCAGGTTTGAAACAGGTTGGTTGTGTCTTGAAACCTAGAGTTGATGCCCAGATTTTGGCCTTCACGCTCAAGCGGGGCTTTTGACGCTCGAGCGGGAGTTTTGACGCTTGAGTGTAATATTCCATCTCCCAGTACTTTTGGCTGCAGGTCTTCAGACGCTCGAGCGGGAGTTTTGACGCTCGAGCGTGACCCTTTGTTTTTGTTCCTCTGCTCGAGCGGGGAGTTTGATGCTCGAGCGGGGACCATATCTGCAGAACTTCTGGAAGTGCGTAATCTATGCTCGAGCGGCACTTTTGACGCTCGAGCGTGAGTCTGTGTCTGATGCTCGAGCGGGGGTTTCCACGCTCGAACAGGGAGATTTTTATATCAGTCTGAGATTTAACTTTTTAGATCACTTTTTGGTTTTCTTTCTCTCTCTTACTTTTTGAAAAACACCATTGGAGACCACCTCTCTCTAAAACCTCATATTCTCTCTTAGATTTGATCTAGTTAGGGTGATCTCCTACCCTTTGGCCTTTACAAAAAGTGTGTTGATCGTCGAGGGTTTCGTTTTGATCCGAAAAGTTTGGGGTTTGGAGCACTTTCGACTTCTTCATCTTTTCCATTGGAGCTCTAACTTCGAGGTAGGGATATCCTACTCCACCTTGTGAGTTTTGTCTTTGAATTTTGGTATTTCGATATGTTGGGGGTTATTGGGTAATTTCGAGAAAGTTTGGGGCCATTGTGTAATTTTCAAAAGAGGGGTTTTCAACGTTTAAAACCTTTATGTATGTAATACATTGGAAAATGGACTTGGTGTTGGATTTTTTTGATGAAAATGGAACCTTGGGGTTGGTGTTGTAATTATGGGAAAAAGCCCTAATTGCATGATAAATTAATTGGTATAATTAATTTTGGGAAATGAGAAATTGAATAAGAAATATTCAAATTGGAATGGTATGGGACTAAAGGGTGTAGTTGGATTAATTTATCGCTCACCTAGGCAAATGTTGATCATTTATCCATTTGGTGCATTTATTTTCTGTCTAGAAATAACTGCTTTGGGCCATCGGTGGAGGATAGTCTCGATTGTTGTAGATGATGCATGATGATTAGGCAAACTAAAACTAATCAATTGAGTAGGCTATCGAATATAGTAGTTGGTTTAATACATCGAAATTGTGTATTGAATGATTGAACATGTATATGATAATTGTTTATATACATTGTGTTCTGTGGGAGGAGATAGGGGATGTACTCCACGGTTTAGGAGAAGATAGGGGATGAACCTCTAAACCGGAAATTTGTTATATTGATACAGCACTACAATGTGTATCATGGTGAAGTATGGAAGTGTTTGTTTGATTTGATATAGCACTAAAATGTATATCATTATCAATTGTGAAGTATAGAAATGTTTTCTATGTTATATAGATACAACACCAAAATGTGTATCACTTGTAAAGTAAGGAAGTAGTTTATGTGTTATTGATACAACACCAAAATGTGTATCCATCATAAATTTCGAAAGTGTTTTAGTAATGAGTTATAATCTCATTGAATTATTGGGCCAGGTTCTGAGCCTTGTTTTCAAATTTAAAGTTGAATAAGAAATGGAAAGTGCAATGTAACAGGGGCATGATTGTCACGAAACTGTAATATGATATAAGTTGGAATATAGGTGTGGACCATCTATCGAATGCTATTATTTTAGTCATTGTTTATAGTTGGTTTAATATATTCCTACTGGGCTGTGGTTCACCCTATATGGGACATCATTTTCAGGTACAGGTAGCATGCCACCTCCAAGGACGTAGCTTGAGAGGATTAGTGGCTGGATCTTCTTTTGTGATTACTTTATTTGTATTACATGTAAATCAAGCGAAGGGCTTATTTTGTATAGAGTTAGAACTCTTCTTTTTGTAACCAAGTGTTGACTTGGAAAACGGTAAGCCCGTAGGGCATTTGCTTTTGTTGTTAACATGTAATACATTTGTAAGAAATACTCTGATGAAATGTAATTATGCTTATTTCTCTTATGTCTGAGCATGTCAATACTGTATGAATTGGATTTATTTTGAGGGCGTTACATATTCAATGCCCCTTAAACACAGATTTAGACAAAGTAGTTTTCCTTCACAGCCTCGTGACAGTCTACGGCTTTGTCTTGGAACCTCTTCATATATTCGAGAATGTCTTCACCCTCCCGTTGCTTTTCTTTACACAGGGTAAGTGTGGTCACTTTTTCAGCCACTTGAAAGAATTTGGTATGGAATTTGTTGACCATCTCCTCACAATTTCGGATAGAGTTTGGGGCCAAGTTAACGTACCAATTATATGCTCGGTTGGTTAGGGACTTGAAGAATTCTCTCAATCAGTGGACATGATTTGAACCATGAATTCTCAAAGTCTCGATGAATCAAACAACATGTTCTCGATAGGGTATGGTGGCTTGACATCCGGATCGGGCAAAGAGGATAAAGTCCTCTTGCCTGTTTGAGATCGAACATGGCTTGTACGTCGGCGAAAGTAAGAAATTGTTGAGGGGGATAACTTGATGGTAGTATTCCCGGAACTTGGCTTGTAGACCCGAAGACCAAGCCTGGAGCGACTTGGCTATTTGGGTGTTGAGAATTCACCATTGGTGTATGAACGTAGTGATCTTGACCATTGGCATCTATGGATATGACATTCGGTGATGGAGCGTTGAATTGAGTTCCATAAACTTCGTTACACACCATAGGTATGCCGAGTTGAGCTTAGAAAGCCATTGTCGCAGCCAAAGGAGACCCGCTCAGTATATGAGTAGAATTTACAATCGGTGGAACAAAATTAGGCATGGATGGTGCACCATTTTGTAAAGAAATTCCTGTGGGCCTTCCTTGAACTTCCACAACCGATGGAACACCATTCATCGTGCCGGAAACTCCTCCAACCACCAATGGACCATGGCTCGATCCTCCAGGTACGTGATTTTGCGCTCCAAAGGCCACAGGTTGGCCATGACTTATTCCTCCTAGCACTTGATTTTGTACACTATGTTGAGCAACTTCAGGGAGAATTGGGGATGGGTCTTGATGGTTTTGACCATTCCCAACATTACCATGAAGTTGTTGATTTTTGCCGGCGCCGACTTGACCTCTATTTGTTGCCGGTGGTGTAAAATTTGAACCCATCACCAACATGGTGTGGGTGAGATTTTGAAGGGTTGTAAGAATCTCTTGTTGAGTGTGTTGGAGTGCTTGAATAACTTCAAGAAAGAGAGGTGGGCCTTGAACTTGAGTCCTCTCGTCACCACCATTGGACGAGCCTTGTTGGCGAGTCTCATTATTTGCCATCTTTGCTGGTGTTGTGTGAGTTCCAGATCTCGTTGAGACCATTAACCAATCTGCCTCTCCAGTGAAGTCGCCAAATGTATGAGAGGGTTCAAGAATGTTGTCGGAAAATTTAAAGATCTTCGAAGAACTTTGAAGAACACTCGAATTCTCTAGAAATAATGAGAGGCTTAGATTCTTTAACAGTCACAACTAGGAACACAATAACAAAGAGATGATGTAGATAAAAGATTGGGTGAAAAATAAGCAAAGTAGTTAGAGAGAGAATAATGGCAAGGCTCTTCTATAGATCTCCCACTTTCACTCTCAAGGTTGATAATGGAAAAGGAAAATTAGTTCTCTCCCAAGAATTGTCTCTCCAAAATCCATCCCTTGTAAAGCTATCGATGGGTGCTATTTATAGGCACCTCACGATATAGGATGGAGCCCATGTGCAAGGCACATGGGGAATATTCTCTCTTCACCTTGTCCGAGGAGGTGACCTCTCCGAGGATGAGGAAAACCCCGAAGAGGAGAGCAACCTCTCGGCGAACCCTTCTTCTTAGCCACACCTAACCAATGATCCCCAATCATTCCAAAGGGTCACGAATAGTCCTAAAGGACGCCCTGCCGCAAAAGGGTCAGGGGTAGTTCAAGAGAACGCCCTACCGCAAATATTGCCAAGTTTCAGGGACCCCCTAGATCATGCCACCTCGACCTAAATATAGGCTAGTTTAACCGAAGAGTGAATTTATCTTCACTCACAGTCCTCAGGATCGGGTCCTTTGTTCGGACTCCGTCACGTCCATGGTTCTGGTGCGTAGATCCCTGAAAGTTCCGAGCCTACAAGTGTTTTGGGACTCATTAACGAAACGACTTCTAGATTGCATTCGAATCCATTTAAAGCCAAGCGTTTTGGGTCTCTAGGTTTGTGGATCCGAACCCTTTCAAGTTCGAGCTCAAATAGGTCTCTAGGTTCGTGGTTTCGAACCCTTTCAAGACTAAGCCAATACCTCGGAGAATGGATCTCCTTCGAAGGTTTCATCTCTTTTGAAAGCAATGGTTGACCTCCTCGGATGTCCGTATGATCTGGGCCTCCTCGGATGGGCTTATTGGACTCTCTCTAGAGATATTTGCTTAATGGGTCTTCCTCGGCCCAATTTGTTGGCTTTCTCGTGAGCCTGTTCAATAAATTTCATTTGGGCCCATTTGGCAATAATTTATTTAAGCTCACCAGTTTTTAGACTTTCCAATTGGGTTTCAATTGGGCCCAATTAATTTATTGGGCTCAAGTTAACCCCTCTTACATTGTTTAAAACTAAGAAAGTGGGTTGCAAAGATAGGTGTTAAAAAGTGTGGAAGAAGTTAAATAGAAAGTTGGCTACACTTCACAAGAGGATTCAACCTATTTTTCTAATACAATTATGGGACTTGGAAGACAATCCTTGAAAAATAAGCTTAAGTACTCTAATAAAGGAAATATATTGCAGTCGTTTCGCGTATGGGTTTCGTATGGATTGAGGTTAAAACAGTTACAAAAAGATAAGATAAAGTTTTTAATTCTATATTAAAAGTTGTCATATCTGAATTATAATTATTTTATTTTTTCTTTTATAAAAGTCAAAAAATCTAAAAAAATCATCCCAAATGAGGTTATTTTAGTTCCAGGCTAAAATAATTAAAATGTTAAAAAATAAAAAAACTAACTCACATTCCAAACGAAACCATTGTCTCAGCTATCTCCAATACATACATTTTCTGCTGTGATTTTAATTTTATACTTAGTTCCCGCATTGATTTTAATCATCGGAGTATCGTTCAGCCATCCAACAACCAACCCGAAGACATTAATAATTTGCTCATCTTGTAGGATCAATCCTGCATTCCAAAAACTCATCAAGTTTTTATTTGTCCTTCTTCCATAGCTAAATTTAGATATCAGGTTTTGTATTAGATGACATTTAAAATTTCCTCACCATGGCATGATTGATTCATAGACACATTATTTATGAGCACATTTTTTTTCTCCCCAAATTTTCTTATCCAACGGAATAAAATTTCTTTTTTTCCAACAAAGAGAGCAAGTAATTCTTACCCAATTTGATATAGCCCATGTTTGACAATTGATTAAAAAAGTCAAAAATTCAATACAAAAGTCGAACTCATTCTAACTATTTTTTACACGTCTATATAAAAAGTGACAAAATTACTAAAAAAGTCAATTATGAAACGAACCCTTAATTTGGTTCGGTCTGGAATATCCTAAAAAAGTCAAAAAAGAGCTAAAAATCCAAATAATCATATAAAAAGTCAATTTTCATTTAATCTCTATTTTTTGCACATTTTTTAGTAAAAAAAACTAATAAACTATCCCAAACAAAGCCTTGTTGGTTTGTTTTTGGGAAAAAAAAATCAGAAATTTTTCTAAAAAAATGGAAACTAATTTGATAAAAATAAATATTAAAAAATATTTTAAAAAATTCTAAAATTATTTCCAGTCTCCGAAAAGATAAAATTACACTAAATTAATTTTTAATTTTTCAAAAAAAAAAATTAAAACAAGTTTATGAAAATCAAACCAAACATGTCCACTAATTTTATTTCACCTCATATTTTAACCAAAAAAGTATTAAAAAAAAAAAAATTACTAAAACAACTTATTCTAAAACCAACCCTCAATTTTGGAATTTTGATTTTGTGTTTGGTCCGATTCACTTAGAGATGGCAAAATGTCCTGATTTGTCAGGTCCTCGACTCCTCCCGACCCTAATGGGATGAGTTTGGGAATGGTTGAATAGGATAGGATCGGATTTAGAAAAACTTTTGAAAAATCCGATTAGGTTCGAGTCGGGGGCTGGAAAGGGTATTTTTTTATCCAAAGCCTACTCGACCTGCAAATATAATATATAATAGGTGTATAATATATTGTTGAATTTTTATAAAATATATATAATATTGTTTTACTATATATACAATATATCATATATATTTTTAATTATAAATAGTATTTTCAAGTTTTAATTATTAAATTTTAAGGGGGCCGTTATTTTCACTCCACTTTATTTTAAATACAATCTCCTCTGTGTATAATAAGACTAAAGAATGAAATATATTTAGAACAAAATAGAGTGGGAATAGCAGCTCTCAATTTTAATATTATTGCTAAATTTCTTATTGTGTTACGAATGGAGTAGAATCAAGGTGAGGATTATATTTGCAGGTTTTGGTGAGATGGAAGAGAGTTCCTTGAGGATCGGGTCGGGAGTGAGGGCAAGCGACGGCAATAGGGATGCGGAAGGGTAGGCCCCCAACCCTTATCCGACCCGTTGTGATGCCTAAGTTCACTTGTTTTTACCAGATTCGGAGTCTGGACTTTCGGTTCGCGCGGGCCCAGATATAATTGGGCCTTGTGTTGTTCATTGGGCTAACCGTCTTTAAACCGTCAGATTCATTCGCAAGCAAATCGTAGAGATCGATCACCGGCAGTCAGTGCAATCCCTCTCCTGCACTGAACTTCCGAGGAGAGAGAAAAAGTCTCGAAACGCTGAAATTGAAAGAGAAAGGAGAAGAAGAAGAGCTGCGATGAAACACCACCACCACCACCACCACCACCACCACTGTTCTGTGATTCTCATATCACTTGTTGTTGTTGTTGTTGTGTCGAGTCTATTAACTGTTGAAGCTGAAGTCATAACCCTAACCGCTGATACATTCAACGACAAGGTCAAATTCATCATCCTAAACAATCTTAGTTAATTCGTCTTCTCTACTCGATCTCAGCTAGGGTTTAGATATGTTCTTGTTGATTTTTACTTGAAATTCATTGCTCTTTTTTAATTTATACTCGATCTCGATTCTTTGATCTCAATTATGTTCGGTCCTTCTTTGAATTTCTGGTAAAAACCAGTTATCTAAACATAGTAGCTCGATAATGAGGAATTGAGGATTGTTCTGTATTGTTTGACTATTTTTTTTTTTTTGAATTAATTTTATTATATCTACAGACCTAAGATGTGAACAACTAGTCTAGCATGTGGTGTTTAAAATCAATTTGCTTTAAATATGAAATCCGTAAAAAGCCCAACATGTTACATTAAAATGTTAATTGATTGTCATTGGAATTGTTATTTAAATGATATGTTTGGCAAAACTTCTTGTTACTACGAGTGGCATATGCTCATACTGACTACTGTATTATGTTTTTTCTTTTATACTTTTCTTTCATCATTCTAATGCTTGTTTACACTATGTTTAATCATTGTTTGTGTGTGTTTCATTTAGGTGAAGGAGAAAGACACTGCGTGGTTTGTGCAATTTTGTGTTCCTTGGTGTAAGCACTGGTAATGATTTCAGACTGGAGTTTGTTCTAATGGTTTTTATTGAGACCTTTTGCCTTATTTTATCATTTGTTAAATGGTTTTCAGTAAAAAGTTGGGATCATTATGGGAAGACTTCGGGAAGGCAATGGAAGGGGAGGATGAGATAGAGATTGGACAAGTTGATTGCGGTACAGATAAACCAGTTTGCAACAAAGTTGATATTCATTCATATCCTACATTCAAGCTCTTTTATAATGGAGAAGAAGTTGCAAAGTACCAAGGTACATGTCTTGCTTTGTATCGTTTAAATACAGTCTGCACATCACTCTTTAATTTGAAATTTCAAGCATAATAATTCATTATTTTGATCCAAAGCACTAGCGTAGGATTGTGTCCACTGGCTTTGATATCGTACTTTGCTAATATTTGTATTTAAAATATTCTTCTTATATAGTAATTGTATGGCAAGGCAATAAAGGATATAGAATGCGCATTAGCCATAGCCCTTGGATTTGGTAATGAATTGAGTGAAATAAACAGTGTGGAACCTTGGAGAAAAAATATATGCATAATATTGAAGCCTCATAAATCAAAAGATGAATGAAAAAGGGTATGAAATTGGCTTTAACCCACATGTAAAAGAAAAGGATAAGTTCTGTATATTGCACACAGCTGGCATGAATTTGCCACTTTTCTCCCCAACTCCAACCACCTCTAAAGGGAGCAACCAAAAAGAGACCTAAGCATGAAGTGAAATTCATTATCTAAGGAAACATTCTTTGATTAGTATGTCAATGCGGGTACATGGGTCCACCTCACCACGTGGTCCCCCGCCACATTTTCACACTGTCATCTTCATACCTCACAGATCAATGTGCCACCATGTCAACTGCATAAGGCGACACATGGACCTCCCAAACACTCCCACTTAACTGCCTTCTTAGGTTAAGTTATGTCGATCACAAGACTAATGTATGTAGTGCGTTAGCAACCAACTCAAGGCGCTCAAGGACAATCTCCAGAGGCGCTCTCAGCATGTAGCCATAACACGTTCCATTGGTTCTTCCTCTGAGAACATCTATGCTCCACTTGCTATAATATGTTCGGTTCTCCCTCAGCTAAGCCGAGCATTCCTGAACCCAATTGTGTCTCCAATGACACCATGATACGTACCCTCGTGCTTGCTTAGGCCAAGAGCAGGGTTGAGGGACCTACTTGAGGTTGGTGCTGCAGCCATGGGGTGCCTGAATGTTTGTTACCTTGTGACCCACTGTAGGACATCTAGGGCCATTGGTAGCTAAAGTTAAGGTTTAGTTAATGTGTTTGTTTTACTCTTTTTCAAGGGACTTGCACCTTAACTGTTCTTCAAAAGAGAAAGATCTTTGGATTAAGGCACTTCCAGATCAAGATAAAGGCACGTGGCATGCTTCTATCCTTTGATGCCTGAGGAACATTTCCTATACCCTCTAGAACTGAAATCTCTGGAATTAATAGGTAGAATGGCTTAATTATAGGGATTTTAGATCTGGCAGAGGCAACCGCTTGTCCCTCATACCCACTACTTGGCCTCCATGGTTGGGTCATACTTATATATGGTGAATCATCTCCGCGTATGAGCAATTCATCTCCTCCCTTAACCAGGAGACCAATTTTTCTCCTCCAAGTCTCCATTATTGTCCTTCTTTGTCTCTCTCATTTCCTGAAGATATTTTGGCTCTCACCCAACACACCTATGGAGATATTGTGCCTCCTACACTTCTACCATACTTTCACTTGACAATCTCCGACAACAAATACCCCTTCTTATATAGCTTGTGGCATTTTGGATAAGCACATTACAAAGCCACTACACACCCTCCCTGATGAAGTTGTGGAGCCTGATTTAGATTTAGAGTGACTAGATCGCTCGAGTGGGGTGTTGGTCCACTACTGCTTGAGCAGACTGTAGACCATGGAATGAAGAGCCGCTCAAGTGGACTTATCTGTTTTGGCACACATGGAAAGGGCAATGTCTTTCTTGCCTCTTGGCTTTGGTAACTAGCCTCCAAATCCTAATAGCTCTAGGTGCAAGTACTAGTACACCCCTCTATAACTCTATTATAAGTAATTTTTGGTATGCAACAAGTGAGTGTTTTTAGATTGGAAGGATGAGAGACTCTTGTAACTTCTTTATGCTTGTTTGAGATCATAGTGAAACTGCAGCGACTCCATGGACGTAGCCCTTGTTTCGAGGTAAACTACATAATTTTTTGTGTCTTGCATGTACGTGCGTGCATTCGATCTACTTTTGTTCTAGAATCAGTTGTTTGCATGTGTGATTGTTCATGTCTCGGAGGTTTTGTGATTTGTCTGTCAAAACAGCAAAACTCCCTACACATAGATCCTCATTGACAGTCTATGCATATAAAGTTTCTGTTATAAGTTGCTTCATATC